>OZ005740.1:177808736-178408736 GCA_963930735.1 Dioctria linearis
CAAGCGTAATTAATTGAGAATTGCTTTACTTAAACTCATCCCAACATTCTTCAAGGACTTTAATGCGATCAGTGAAATGTCCAATTGTATTTCTAATAGTTGGAGTCTTTTTCAAATTTTCTTCAAATCTCTTTAATCGTTCGAGTAGCGAATGTTGCTTTTGCAACAGCGAGTTACACATTTTCTAACTCAGCAAATTAATCCGATTAATTCAAAAAAAAATGTCTTTGAATGATGAATTGTGACCGATAATAGGAAACTATTTATAGAATAAGGCACCAATAATAATAATCAATACACAAAAAAAAAAGGTTCAATAAAGTCTGATTAAAATTCACAAATATAGTTTATATAAATATAGAATTAAAAGGAATTTATTAATATAGTCACTCAGCTCAGGATTAAAATTATTTCACATACGTACCTAAATATGTATATTGTCCGTCAAAAATCACAGCTGCTCGTAAAGTTTGTTAATCGAAATTCCAGAAATTAATTCCACAGTGCGTATGTACATATGTATGTATCTCAGTATCAATTCTCAATTTTTGCTCTTATGCTTAAAAAAATGTAAGATTCATTCCAAACTAATTCCTGTTTCCTGAGAAGAATTGATACCGATGAAACTGTGCTACAAACCGTAGTTTAACAGACGTATAGATATATGTGCTCACGTTCACGTACATATATATATATGGAATACCAGATATTTCAGTATTATTTTCGCCTTAATTACTGATTCATGATGCATTTATGGAGCAAATCCAAATTATTTCTCTTTTTGGTTAGTATGGATGAAAATATGTTGGGTACTCATCAAAAATATTTTAATGCAATTGCACACATGCCGTAAAAAATATCACCTCAACAATTGTATTCTCTAGAATAATCCTTAAAACTGATTTTCCTCAAATTTCCCACGGTGCTTGATAATATCCGGTTCTTGAAGGACCAATGTTTCTCTTGTAATTGTTTGAATAGGGTTTATGCTAATTAATTAAAAGATCGGATGTTGAGACAAATCATATGTTTTTTCTATTTTTCTCAAACTTTTCATTTCTTTCTTCTTTTTTTCATTTTTTCATTTGTATTTCAAATCACCCAATTTCGCTATTTGGGACATGTTGATGAGTCAAACCAAGACTTGAAACTTGTCACCAAAAATTAATTGGTTGTGTGATGAAATAACAAATTAGAACATTTTTTAGCTTTTGCTATATACCGCAGAATCCCAAAAAAATTCTTTCTTGAACAAAATTCAGTTAGTGTTCAGAAATTGAGTTACTATTGTCTAGTACGAAAAAGAATGCAATTGTTTAGTATTAAAGGTAAGTTCGATATTTCACTAGAGCAAATTTGATACAAGCAAATGATAAATATTTCAATTTCAGATGTAAACAAACATAAATGAACCTTGTAAGTGTACAATAATTATAATAATTTAACGAGAATTCAATTTAATTTAACTTTATGATTTATATCTAATTTCCAAGTGGCGTGAATATGGAATCATATCTCCTTCCTCCTTCCGGCTCGATCAGAGTTCATCATTGAAATTCCAACTCCTTCTATTCAACATCAATCGGTCTGTTTCAAGAAGGAAACAAGGCCAGCATTGTTTCTTGGAAATTCGATAGTCGAACCAGTTAATGGTATGGCAAAAGTCCTAATCCTCAACAGAAATGAGGAGGAGGCCGATCTGGGCCCTTACGAGGTGTACTCAGTTTACCAAGGCTTGGACTACTTTGTGGCTATCACCACAGACTCTGACAGAGATCCAATTAAGGGCAGAATAAATAAACGGCAAAACCTTATAACATTGGATCACTGTAATTCAGAGGAATCTGAGAGTATTCGCAACATCTGTAGGCAATTCAATGATCTCTTCTATCTAGAAGGGGATTTCCTTTCATATACAGATGCGATTACCCACAAGATCGAGACACTCCAAGAAAAAACCCCCCACATCTATATAAGCCTTATAGACTTCCTGAGGCAAGCCGAACTGAAAAAAGCTGGCAAATACAGGAAATGCTTGAGTCAGACATCATCAGACCTTCACATAGTCCCTGGAATGCTCCACTTCTCCTGGTTCCCAAAAATCCAGATGAGAATGGAAATAAAAGGTGGCGAGTTGTGGTAGTCTTTCGTCGTATTAACGACATTACTTTTGGCGATGCGTACCCAGTGCCTAATTTCACTGATATATTAGAGCAGTTGGGGAAATCAAAATAATTCACCACACTCGACTTAGCCAGTGGATTCCACCAGATAAAAATGGACTCGAATGACAGGGAGAAAACTATGGCCACTACGAATACAATCGTATGCCATTTGGTATAAAAGGAGCCCCTCTGCTTTTCAACGAGCCATGAACAATGTTCTATCTGGACTTCTAAGTATTTATTGCTTCGTATACATCGAAGATATTGTAGTCCATGGATACAATCTCAAAAATCACAATTCCAGACTCACAGCAGTATTTAGCCGTCTCTGCAATTTTAATTTGAAACTCCAACCGGACAAGTGCCATTTCCTTAGAAAGGAAATTATGTATTTAGGGCACATAATTACAGAAAATGGAGTCAAATCCGACCATGGAAAAATAAAATCAGTGCAGTCATATCCCAGACCCAAGAAGGAAAAAGATATTAAAGCCTTCCTTGGTTTCGTCATCTACTATAGCCGCTTTATACCAAATGTTTCGAAGATAGCCAAACCACTTACAAATCTTTTAAAAAGAGATACGCCCTTCAAATTCGACGCAATTTGTGATGAAGCATTTTGCGAGTTGCGAAATAAATTAATTTCAGCACCAATTTTATCATATCCTGTTTTCGATAAAGAATTTTTTGTCACTTCCGATGGCAGTAACTACGCCGTCGGAGGACTTCTTTCACAAGTCGTTGATCAAGCAGATCATCCTACGTGAGTCGAGTTCTCAATGGTGCAGAGACTCGTTACTCAACTATAGAGAAAGAGCTCTTAGCTGTCGTTTTCGCAGTTAAGCAATTCAGACCATACGTTTATTGCAGACAGTTTACAATTATAACAGACAATAAACCAGTAGTATGGCTCATGAATCTGAAGGATCACTCCTCAAGACTGATGAAATGGAGAATACGTCTTGAGGAATATGACTACAAAATAGTCCATAAACCATGTAAGCTCAACACAAATGCCGACGCTCTCAGCATAGCTATTCCAGATAGTAACGAAAATTTTTCGGAACCTATCGCCTGTGATAACAAGGAATCAAGCTAGAGTTCAGTCGAATTTATATACTCGCAACACGAGTGTCACTAATCAAAATCCAGCTCAATCACAAGTGAACAATTCCTCAGTCATAATAACTGAAACTAATTTCCATATTACTATTAACCAAAAGTGCGAATCCTAAATTTTTCATCTTGCCCATGCAAGATACGGAACTTGAAAGAATGTTGGTTTCGAAACTGAAACTTTCAGACAAATCTCCACCTTTAGCAAATGAACTGAACTTCTTCAAGAAAAAAGACTCCAACAATCTTATCCAATAATCTTTTCAAAAATTAATCTACCTTGTCGATCCCAAAGACCGCGAAAAGATTTTAACTGAAATCTGCTCATACACAGAAGCAAATCAGTTAAAACAAATAAATATCTCCTTCCCTATATTAGATCCACAGAATCTAATAATTAATAAAATCGTTTTTACCCAGATCTTCGCTAGTAAGCAAATAAACGTTCAACTTCATCAGGATTCAATAAAATATTTATCCGACATTAAGGACATCGAACAAGTATTAAAAGATTTTCACTCATTACCAACGGGAGGCCATCAAGGTATTTCCCGTACTATTAAAAGAAACAAGAAGCAATTCTACTGGCCTGGTATGTCAGACGACGTTGTCAAATATGTAAGGAAATGTAAACTTTGTCAGGTAAACAAAGTATACAGAAATCCAAAAATTCCTATGAAAATCTCGAGCATTAGCTCCAAACCTTTCGAAAGTGTGTACCTAGATGTTGTAGGACCTCTCCCAATTTCACATTCTGGAAATAAATATCTCCATACATTTCAAGACGACCGTTCAAAATTTTCTGAGGCTATTTCCATAGTCGACACCGAGTCTCAGACGTTAGCGGAAGCCTTCACGACAACGATAGTTTGTCGACATGGTATTCCAGAAAGTATCCTCAAAGATCAAGGCTCTAACCTCATAAGTGGCATGTTCGCCGAGGTATCTAAATTACTAAGAATAAAACGACTTAAAACTGCTCCATATCACCCTCAAACGAATGGTGCATTGGAAAGAAGTCACAGAACCGTAGCTCTTATGTAGCAAAAGATCCACAAGACTGGGATACTTGGATTCCTTATGCCATGTTTGTATATAATAGAACCCCTCATTCGTGTACTAATTATACTCCTCGCGAACTCCTTTACGGACTCCCAGCCGAAATTCCAAATAATTTGAAATCTTCTCCAACCGTTTGCTATAATTATGACAATTATGAAAAAGGAGTTAAAAGCGCGTCTACAACATAATTACAAAATAGCTAAAGACATAGCCACGGCAAACAAAGAAAAATCCAAACTGCAATATGACAAAAATTCCGTCGAGAAATGTTTTATAGTAAGCGATGAAGTCTTACTAAAAAGCAGAGTTCGAGAGAAAAAATTCTCACGACCATGATCAGGTTCGTATGAAATAATGGAGATTAATTCCCCGAAAATTCCACTATTAAAATCAATAATAAAAACAAGAGAATCCATAGCAATGACCTAAACTTTTCTCAGAGTAACAACTTCATCATCTTCAAACATCATTCAGAGATATTAACATAGTGTCATCTTCCAGGTTTCCAAAATGATGCAAATTACATTCTTTCTACTTTGCATCCCTTTCGCCTACGGCTTAGGAATAGAGGTAAATCAGCTAAATACTAGTGCAGGCATTTATTTCGAGGAAATTGGTAGAGTCAATTTCTACACCAACGAGTGGAAATTAGTGACATTCTACGACCTGGAAAATTTCAAATCAGAATTCAGGAATATGCAGTTCAGCGCACAACAAATAACAGCATCTTGCCAGAAACTCAATAGCAATTCAGCGATGGCCCACACTTGTAATGGTACGTCTCTACAAACAAATCTTATTATAGCATACATAGAGTATAGGACTATTTTACTTGTAACTCAAAATAGGAAACAAAGAGCTTTATTCAACGCAATAGGCTCAATTTCCAAAGCCCTTTTCGGCACTTTAGACGAAGATGATGCCAAACTCTATGATGAACAAATCAAAAATCTTACCCTCAATCAAAACTCCCTCCTTGCCCTTATTAAAAGCCTAACTGCGATCGTCGAAGCAACCGCAAATGTTTTCAACAAAACTAAAGCCGCAATTGAAAAGGAATTCATGGTCATTCGTGAAAAACTAGTATCAGTGCAGATAGCCACAACATTGATGGCAAATACGTCACTCGATAATAAGATATCAATTGAACTGGAATCACTCATTTCACTAGTCTTATTAATGGCATTCAAATACCAGAATACCCAGTCAGAGTTAATAGATATTTTAACAGAATCCAAGCATGGAAAATTCCATCCTACACTAATATCACCGACAAGTATTGAAGATCTTTTATAAAAAATTAGGCAAGAATTACCAAATTCACTGATGCTTCGTATAAATTCCAGAGACAATATATTTTCACAAATCTACAAATAAAGCACGATATCTGCAAATATTTTCAACAACAAAGTAACTATAGAACTCCGAATTCCGCTACCTTTTAAAGAACCTTATCAAATATTTAAGGCGATACCGTTAGCTACACACCTTAACGGATCGCTCGTGTATATTAATCCACCAAAGCACCATGTTGAATTAACTCTTCCGGATACCGACAATTGCGCAACGTTGGGCAACGTTGGAACAAACGCATTTTCACTGCAAAATCCCATCACCTATACTAACCACAAATACACAAGTAAACCAATGTTAATTAAACTTGATAAAAAAGGAACCAATTACATCCAAATGTAAAATCTTAACATTAGAGCAATTTTATTGTTTGTCGAAGTTATCGCAGCAGATTGTTTGGCTTTTCTCCCTGAAAGGATCCCTCCACATAGACATTATTTGGAAGTTCACAAACCTTGCATGGAATAGTAACAATGCACATCAATCCCGTTTGTTATGTTTGCAGCAAGGAATTCATCCTGCATGGACATACCGTAAAAATGTCCAAATTCAATTCCCATTTTATATCAACAGTAAACATTTCCAGTATATTATCGCATACGACGTCCTCCCCAATAGGATGGCATACAAAAATACATATTTTAAATATTACGAATAATATGGATCTAGATAAACTTCTAGAACTCATTCGTTTCCAAAAAAATCAAGAATTCATTCCTTTAAATCCAATAACTAATCATCATATTCACCACTATGCAATATCATATGTGACAATTGCTTTAATCATCTCTATTGCCTATGCTTAAATGTACATTAAATATAAACCGAAAGAACGAACATCCAAAAGCATAACCCTCGAACATGAACTGGAAGATATGCCTAGAACTGCACCAGGAAAACTTACGTTCAAGATAACCCCAGCACATAAAAGGAAATCGCCTGAACACGTTTAACCTACGGACGCTAATTAACGGACACAGTAATAACCTCTTCTTAATTTTTACCATCATAAAAATCCCCACCCTCATTGAGAAAAAAAAATGGATATATGTATTAACCGGGAGTTTAAGAAACAAAAACGAAGCAAATGTGGTTAATATTTAAACTAACGTAATAGTATAAATAAATAAAGAAAAAAAGGATTCATTATAAGAATCAGATTAAAAAGAAGTATAAAAAGAATTATTTGTGGATAATACTTATTATAGTACCCATTATTTTCTTGACAGGAATTAAAAAATAAATAATAAGAAAAATAGGAGAAAGGAAAATGAAATAAATAATTGTTTTATTTTACTAAAAACTTGTATGTAAAAACATAAAATAGCAAAAAAAATAAAAATACAATTTACCGTTTTCTCCATTTTCTAGTATATGTATAGCTATAAAAGCCTGCAACCTCCTTCATAATAATTAGACGAAATACTGTACTTTCTACCATATCTCGATATTATAATAAATATTAGTATTGAGGAGATATGTTAACGTTAGTATTGAATAACTACGCGCATAGATATAACCTCATCTTCCCTATATATCATAGTAAAATTTTAAATCAACAGCTCACAAAAAAAAAAAAAAACCACTAGAATCGGGGACAAGAAGGAATGGGGCAAATAACAAGGAACGCATACCCATGACATTGGATTCTGTTATCTAGCGAGCTGCAATATGTAAATTTAGCACTTAAATCATATTCAAGTTAAGTAACCCTAAAGTTAAAGGAAAAATAAACAAAATCCAAATATAATAAAACAAAAAAATTAATTATGAAATAAATAAATAAATAGGATAAATATGTATAAAATTATAGAATTACCAAACGCTTAAGTGTAAAGTTAATATTATTCATTTCTTTGAACTAGCTTAAAACATATAAAATACAACATATAATAAGGTAATACAAGCTTCCCTATTGAATTTTTGAATAATTATAGAAAAATCTTTTTTTGTTTTTTACCTAGTACAAGTTAATTATAATTATGCATGTAAATAACTATACATGGCTAGCCTATCTATAAAATCTTTACTCAGAATTACGTTCCAAATGCACTATTTTCAGAGAAAGAAAGTTTTCTTCCAGCTGGAATAAAACTTTCTTTTGCCCAGGGGATGTGATGTTGTGACTCAGGTACCTTTGCCCCGAATCACAACCATAATACCGATACATCAATGTATCGTCCAATACGATATATTGATGTACCATTAATTTATCCTGAAAAAACATTTAAATTTAAATTTCATTTAAAATCTTAATCAAAATTTAAAATGCATTTAGAAATGCATTCCCATATTATAACAAAATGCAATTTAGCAAAGATTGCATTTTGTTATCAGACACACATTCCACTCACACGGTATGCACACTTACCTACATACAGTGTCTTCTTACTTTTTTCCGTATGTACACTGTACATACGTACATTACTTACTTCCTCTAATCTAATTATATGTACATACATACATACAATTATCACAATTATTCGCGCCCTCTTAAAATTAATATTTCAAGGCGGGCGCACAAGTGCATATCGGATTACAGTTTTGTATTGATGCATATAGCTCGCATCAAAACTTTTGCATTTTCTCACGTACATTTTTTCAACATCGTGAGAAAACAATAAAAAGAAAAAGATCTTTTGAACATATCATGGGTACCTGGTTGCAATTTGCCGAATCCTCGGGGAGTCCTTTTTCCATCCCGTCGAGATTACAACCCGCGAAGTTCAGTGAATAATATAAAGCGAAGTTTATTTTAGTTAAAATATATATATAAAAAAAAAGTTTTGTTAAAAATATTATTATAAGACATTTTTACAAAAAAGGATATTAAAGGTAGTTTGGTTATTAATTGAAATAATAAAAAGTAATAAAAGAATATAAGAAGTATTTGATGAATATATTTAAAAATTCTTAATCATTTTTCACCGATCGCTTCTCCCTACACTTATGAGGAAGCACGAGCGATAGACATACATAGCAGCATGAGTAAATTCCTGCTTAGATGTAGGATAAAGGTAAAGCAGAAGTAAATTTCTGCTGCAGGATTAAATTTCAGTTTAGATGTAGGATAAAGGTGAAGCAGAAGAAAATTTCTGCAACAGGACTAAATTCCTCCTTACATGGAGGATAAGGTGAAGCAGAAGGATATTTCTGCAGTAGGAGTAAATTCCTACTTCGGTGAAGGATGGAATTAAAGTAGAAAAAAAATTCTGCAGTAGGAGTAGTCTTACTTAGATCGAAGCAAAAATTAGATGTTTTGCAAAGGTTAGGAAACCGATTAAATTCTGGTGGAGGATACGTTCCGAGTAAATTTTGCATCGAGAATGAATTATACTGCTGTGGCTCGTCGCCTTTTTATAGCCGTCGTGAACCGTTATTCTCTGCAACCCATCATGAGGTTGCTATGGCAACGATTGATCTCAAATTGCATTCCATTGAACTCTGACTGCGGTGAAACCAACTGACGTCATGTCCTGGAAATGTAATTTTGACGACATCGCAATATTGTAAATATCCAGAAGTACATGGGAAATGGTAATTTTTCTGATATTTTTAGATTTTTCATATGGTATTAATACGTTTTTCTCTATTTATTACAAGAAAATTGAAGCTATTGATAAAAGGAGGATTTTATAAAGATGGATGTTCAGATAAGTATTTGAAAAATTAAATTAAATTATTGTATTAAGAAAAATTATACTATGTGTTCAGCGAACCTGAAAGAAAAGGAGCAAATTAATAACAGATACACAAAAAAAATACGTCCACTTGGAGTTTCCACAAGTGGAAGAAATCCCACGAAGAGCTACAATGAAATAAAAAGAAAATGAATTAATAACAAAATATATTAATAATTTGAAATAGCTAGTGTTTTTCTAAACATTTATCAACATACAACATAAACACAGTCAAGAGCATGACTGTAGGTATGTATGCCGTGTACAACAACAATTCCATGTAGTTGAGGAATTGTGTAAAAATATATGTAACTTCATGTTTTATGTATTCAAGTCACCATAAAACATTCCATTCCACATTTAACTACATAATTATTACGATTATGATAAATAGTTGTGGACAAACAGGGTGAAAATGCCACGAAAGCACTCACCTGACATTTGCCACAAATTTACAAAAATCATAAACTACAAGCTAAAGCAATACAATAAATACGTAATACGCTTACCTGATGTAAAGTTATCTGTGATGATGATGCTGTTTCCTAAAAAACATTAAAAAAACTATTTAAAAACACTTTATAGGATACAAAATAAAACATTGTTGGCACCCGCGCGCGACTGTGTCAAACAGCTCAAACTTTCTGTCACCGCGACGTTTGACATATCGAAACCGGGTAAAATCGAACCGCGATCTCGATGGCAACGTTCGTTTCGCGATATTTTGCGCGGAAAACGCGATATTCGCGATTTTTTACAAATGTATTTCCCACAATGAGTGCGAAAGAGACTCACAGTGGGAGAAAGACAAAAAATACTACAAATGTCAGAAAAATCTATTACGTCAAGAGGGAAACGTACCGAATTGAAATTTTATATCAAATTTCTCAGCAATCATAAAAAATTCATTAAAGTAATCGAGTTTCTAATTAATCTTTACGAGAAAGATGTCAAATTGTAGAGTAGGAAATTTTCTATCTACTGACATTAAGTTTGAGGTCATTATTCGTTATTTTACGTGAAAATTTTCAATATTTCTCTTTATGGACAGCGAAAATGGAACGAATTTTTCTATAAAAAGGAGGTCATTCGTTCTCTGAGTCTTCTATTTTTCAACAGTTGTCAAAGGGTTCACAGTGTTTTCTATACAGTGTATCCTATTTGTAAAAGTTTTTCATCAGTGATATCATTATAGTTTTTTTTTTTGGTTCATTAAAGTTAGAGTTCATTTGACATAAATTTAATTTCGGTAATCATATAAAACATACATTTTTACTTCGCTTGTAATAATTATTTTCTTTTCTAGTTCAATTTCAATTTTAGTTTCTTTCGGTCAATTTTTGTGTGTTTTTTTTACGAATTTCAACGAATTCGTCGTAACACAAGTTGCGGTCAACTCAAGGTATTTTGTTTTCTAGATACGTAATTGGTAAAGGGTAACTATTGTCACAGTGTAAAACGCATGCATTTTCTCGTCATTTACACTAATAATAATTGCACACAACCAACATTATCTAGTGTAAAAATATTTTAAGAGTGAAAATAATTAATTTTTATTGAGAATTGATAATTATTTTACTTTTATCGGTTACGTGATCAATTAGCCAAAGTGTGACTTTTTGCCCACGCGGGTCAATGACACACTACTTTATAATTGGTTACCCATCGATACCATTAATAAAACACACTTTATTTTCAGCCATAAAATATAAGAGAAAAATTTAAGTTGTAGCTAATAGAATTAGTAATAAGGAATTTGAGCAATTAACATATAAGGAATTTGAGCAATGAACACATAGGATTTTTGAGCAATTAAAATATAGGATTTTTTTGTTTGAAATCGTTTTTTTTTTGTTTGTAACAATTCAATACATATCTAAATTTAATAAGTGAATTGTAATAGGGATAATTTTCTAGCCTCATTTAGTTGTAAACAAATTTTAATTCAGAAGTAGGTATTCATCGAGAAATAAACGTAGATAAATGAACAATCGAATGATAACTTTCATTTACCGCTACACGAACGCCACGTAAGTGTCATTTGTGCAACTTGAGTGTTCTTTTTCTTTTTCAGAGTTTGATTCGTTAACAGAAGACAGTCGGCGCTGCACAGTGTGACTTATTGGAAGTTACGCCGTAAGTCAACGTACACGCATCAACTTAAAATTGAGCTACTCCATAATAGGAACGGATATATGGAGAGTGTTCAGAAAGTTAACACAAATTAGATAGCTTTCTCTGGACGTATTTCTACTGTCAGTAGAGTGACAGTACTTTACAAGTAGCCCACATTACATTTAACACTATGTGTTCCCCTTTTTTTCTTTGTAGGATCTTGAATGTAGATGCAGTAAAAGGTTATGGAGCATAATATAATGCGACATTCTCCCAGGAAATGATCTCTCATTGGCTGTAGTTGTGTTAATTCGATGCGGAAATTTTCCTTTTATCATCTTGTAATAAGATATGAATATAAAGAATAATAAATACAAATTTGGCTATAATACGACGCTGACTAAATTTTGCCATCCATGTTGAATTCATTGAGTGTGGAACGTAATTTTCCATTTATCTCATTCCCACTTGCTAACTTTTTCCTTCTCATTATTTATATGAGAAATTATAAAATCTTCAATCTGTTTTACCGACGATATTTTTTCACATTTTAAACGCTGCCATTGTGTTCCTCGTTTAAAAAAAACACCCCAATTTTATATATCAGATGGCAGTAAATAAAAGTGACAGTTCCGGTTTATATTCGTTTCGCGCCGTCAAAGCTCTCGCGAGGGTTTTTTAGTGGATGCTTATGTTTAATTACTGGTAAGTTGGCGAATGGTGCCAATCAATTATTGTTATGTGGGGAATTCATGTATACGTTGATAAATTTAGCTATATTTTATGATTGTAAACATTCTAAACTGTACTCGGTACGATGCTTACCTTTGCTTTCTGTTTGTGTTATTAAAAGTGTTTAGGTACGCATATACTTTAAAACTTATTTAGCGATGTTGTGCAAGTTATTTTATTCAATTATTGGATAATAAAAATTATTTTTTCGCAATTTTTCTTGCATTGTAATTCAGCTGTCGGCAGCTGCATACAGGTGAAAATAATGCAATTATAACCTGAAAGTCCTGATGGGATGTTAATTTTAATAGGACTCCAATTCTACTATCGGTGTTTAGTGAATTGGATAATATTTCAAGAATTGATGATTTGAATTTAGTTTTATTTTACTAATTGAACTTTTACAGGATGTTGTTGTTATATTCTGTATTACTTATGTGTACTTATGAATGTTGGTAACTTATTTCTTATTATAACTATGTTAGACTTCATGGATGAATCATTGGAGTTGACAGTTAACGAGAGAATAAGCACTTGTTGAATTTATTTATAGATACATATATATAAAAGGGGTACTCACTGTCACGCTGCGTACGCCTCGCCTTTGCTTGATTTTCCTTTGGTAATCCGGGGATTTTCATTTAAAGACACACAATTTACTTCACAGCCTTTTTTTATTAAACTTAGTTCTTTTTGGTACTCACACCATTCTTTTTTTTACAACTTTAATTTTTGGAACTAAAACTATTCTCTTTCTTTATTTTTTACAACTTTCCTTTTCAGACTTAAAACTTTCCTTTTTTTACAACTTTCCTTTTCAGCCTTAAAACCCCTTGACCGCCCGTTACCAACTCAAAAAACTCCTCTCGATAAAGTTAACCTGACTACTTAATCACTTTTCCCGTATTCAAAAGCCGTCGTTCAGGGTAGGAAATGCATAGTTTGAATTTCTACCCTGAGAAAATTTTGCCTTTACAACTTGCCTTTTCAGACTTAAAACCCCGTGACCGCCCGTTACCAAATCCAAAAACTCCTCTCGATAAAGTTCAACTGACTACTTGATCACTTTTCCCGAGATCAAGATCAGGGTAGGAAATGCATTGTTTGCTTTTCTACCTTGAGAAATAAGTCGATGTACGGTGGCGCCTTCAATGTAAATATTCGACGGCAGGATCCTTCAACCGACCAAATCCTACATTTTCTTGCACCTTGCACTTAAATGTTATTAATTCATATCCCACATACTTCAAATCCACAAATCCGTTACATCTTGATTTGATCCTTTCTTCTGATGTTACCAAAGTAAATTTTCAAGATCAGCTATGCCCATTTAGTAACCTGGATCACGATATTTTATTTTTTTCTTATGACATCCCGCTAAACCCTGAACCACCTCACAGATTTTCTTATCGAGGCTATAAAAATATCAACGTCAACGCTTTATCCGAAGAGTGTGTGCTTTTACCTTGGCAGGCTATACTTGGCTGTTCATCTATCGATGACCAAACCGCAGCTTTTACTTCATTGCTCAACTATTTATATAAAAAATATGTGCCGGTAAGAACTAAGACCTCGCAAGTTAATGGATGTCCTTGGTATACACGTGAAGTTCAGTCTATTATAGCAGAACGTGAGTTTCTTTATCGCCGCTATATGCGGACTAAAACTGACCATGACCATTCTCTGCACCCTGCAGCTCGCAACATCGCCACAACTGCAATACGTAGAGCCAAACGCCTGTACTTTAGCTCCAAATTTAATTGCCATCTCCCTGCCAAAGGCTTTTGACAGCGCTGATCTTGGGATCTCGGTTCGGAAACTCAGTTGCAGCTTTGGTTTTCGTCCCTCTGCCGTCGCTCTTGTCCGGAACTTTTTGGTCGATCGTAAGCAAGTGGTGAAAGTGGATCTTAATACAGCCTGTTCCTTCCCGTTTCTGTCTCGCGTTCCTCAGGGCTCAATACGGGGCCGTTCGTTATTTCTACTTCTTCTTCTTCTCTTGATTTTGGTCTGGGACTGTGGGCTCTGTGTTCGAGCTGGAGTTCCTTCACAATGGCTTGACCCTATGCGGCATATCGCCAAAAAAGTGTGCCGTGTCCGGCTAGTTATTTGATTGCCATGTCCGGCTACTTTTAGATGTGCTTATATCTGATGACCTTTCTGGCCGTTGTCAATTTTTGTTGATGATGATCTTACAGGTATGTGATGTTCTCATTGAGTTATGAGCGTGTTGACTATTGATCAAGCAGTGATGGACAAAAACATGACAAACATCTACAAAGAAGAACATATAATATACAACGATGTTCAACACTATACGAGACGTGGGGGTAGGGTTTATCAGCAGTTTGCTATCTGAAGGAATTTATGAGTTTAAGAAAAAATGAGTTGAATGAGATGTATTGATTGAATTGATTAGCTAAAAACATAGCTCATTTACACCTGCAGCAGTCCCGCAGCTGCAGCAAAGCGTGTTAGTTCCTTGAGCTCTATGAAATTGGGTGTACTGGATGAATTGCAGTTGACTAAATCAGTTTTACCTATGGTGTGAAAAAGTTTGGCGTCATACCTATGACCAGCATAGAGTCTATTAATGAATCTGGTTTCCTTGGTAGTGAAGTCCCAGTCGAGCCAGGGGGTTTTCGGTGTAAAAGGAAAATTTTTTTGTAGAAGGACCTAGAGGAGGTAGACATGCGGGTGAATTCCTTATCCCAGTCTTTGTGTATGAAACTGTTTATGGCTATTAGGGCATCATCAAGGGAAATGGAGGTCTCAGAGATCTGATCTGAAACGGCAGCTTGCTTAGCCTTCTTGTCTGCCAGTTCGTTAAGAGCTAGGCCTCTATGGCCTGGAAGCCAGAGGATGCGAAAGGCACGGGAAGGGTTCTGGTCTATTAGGTTGAATTTTGATCTCGCATAGTAGTTTGAGCTTTATTTCGTTAGAACTAGACAAGCAGATTTTGAGTCTGGGATGATGAGGGATTTAGCTCGGGGGGAAGATATTCCCAGCTCAACGGCCAGTCTAATGGCCAGTAGTTCTGTTACGTACCTTCGTGTGACTCTGGCAGGGGCTTTATCCAAAACACTTTTCTTTTAATATTTTGTTTTCTAATTTATTTTAATTCTTTTGTTTTCACCACAATTCTTGTTGTACAATTTTTTGTTGTCAAAAATTTCTGATCTTTTAACTTTTTGTATTTTAACTTTTTTTTATAACTCAACCGAGACCGAGATTCAAAACCACTCTTATTAATTACAATCGCCGTGTATCTTCCTATTCTGTAAAAACACTCGACTACTTTTATTAAAAAACTCGACTTTTAAATTCCCTTTCTATTGTTTTTTAATTGCCGTTACTCAAATTAGCAATCCCGCTCGTACGTAGAAACTTTTTTAAATTTTACTCCGTTTTTACGAGATTTTCAAAACAACTCTTACGTAGAAACCTTTTAAATTTTACTCCGTTTTTGACGAGATTTTCAAACCAACTCTTACGTAGAAACCTTTTTAAACTTTACTCCGTTTTTGACGAGATTTTCAAACCAACTCGGCTCTTGTCGTGATAATTCTTTTTATTAAAACGACTTGGTTGAAAACTGAAACTTTTGTTTTTCCCAAGTCGTTTTATGGGAATAGTTTTATGAAATGAGTGGAATGTGACGGAAATTGCTGATGCATTTTTTTCACCTATTTGTGTAATAAGCTAATCATGTTTTTAAGCATGATTAGCTTATAGGAATATATTTATTTAAATTTTTTATTTAAATACCCTTTTTCAGGTATGTTTTTAGGCATGTAACATTCCTTCGCCCCGCAAATAAGAGGGTTATTCTTTGGAGAGGAATAACTCTCGGGGAAGGGAGGATGGTCTTGACCGGAATCAGATTTTATTATTGTTGTGTACCAGATAGGAATTCTTATCTGCTGGTGTCCGATTTCCATTCTGCTTACCGTGCATCGAATACTTTGTTGCAGGAAAGTGTTATTGGGGACTGTTATTGATTATATGTGAATGTGTCTTCATCAAGTTCACGTCGTGCTTTTTTTTCTTGGCTTACCTGATTTCACTACTAACTAACCTAATGTTATGTACCAAGAAGTTGTGTAACGTGCCTATGCACAGCCCGCCTGGCCTTACTTTCGTGGCCTGCTCGATCTTTGTGCTGCACGTGATTCGCGGGTGGCATGGTCCTATCCGGCTAGTATTGTTACGCAGAGGTGAGCGTCCCTTTACCATGTGGGGCGAGGAGCCCATGGCCGGCCGCACCTACTGGGTGGAGTTACCCATCTACCCACACCAAGGGCAGTCCTGGGTTGTCAAAGGTGAGTTTTGATAATTATGATTTTCACATGACACCCCGCTTGTCCAGAATTTTGTTTTGTTTCAGGTGGTACCCTTAATATTACCGGGCGATATGAGTTATGGGCGTGTTGCCACCCGGTGTTCGATCCGGCCATCACCGCCATCATCCGGACCTTGAAGGCCACCCCTCCCCCCTCGGAGCTGAGGAAGAGTCCGACGAGGATTGGGAATGAGAGCGATTTCTCTCGCTTCTATTTTATGTGTTTTGTTTTATTCTAATGTTTTTGATTCGCTTTTACCTTTCCTGTCTTTCTTCTGTTACCTTTTTGCTTGTATAATAAAAAAAAATTATAAAATAATAAAAAAAAATAAAAAAAAATAAAACGTTAACCTGTTCTGATTTTTATCCCCTTACCTTTGTTATTTTTCAGGGTTTTTCCGTTTTTTTTTTGATACTGGCGTTATTAAAAGGAAGACAAGGGCGCATCGCTTCGGTTTCTTTATCTTTTTGTTTTGTTTTTAGGTCTATTGGGTCTGGTACTAATTTGGCGGATTGGGTCTCGGTTGAGGTTTACAGAATTTTTGATTTAGCTTTCTATTTTTTTTTCGAAAGGTTCTTACCTTTCTTTTCTTATTGTTGGCACGGTGGGGCCTTACAAAATTATTTTGTTTTCCTTACATAGTTATTATTATTATTTACTAGTTTAATTTTAATCCTATAGCAATTTCTTGGTCGTTACCTAGTAGCCTGGTATTAATGTTTATTTGTTATTTTCATTTACATATATATTTATTATTATTTTGTTATATAATTTTAATACATTTCTCTCTTAGGTCTATTATTTTGTTTATTTTATTTATCTAAAGCCATAATAGTCGGGCATTTTAGTTTCAATTTATATATTTTGTGCCTTTTTCTACTTTTATTATTTTATTTTATTTTCAATGCTTTTTCATTTTTACCTTTTTACCTTTTTTTTGTTTTTTATTTATATTTAATTCTAATGTCACTTTAATTTTTTAATATTCTATCTATTTGTATTTATTTATTGCTATTTAATATTTTATTTCTAACTTCAGATAATATCTTTGTATTTTAATTCATTTTTTTTATTATTTAGTTTTAATGTGTTTTAGGACTTTCCGCCTGTTCCACATTTTGATATATTTTACTTTTTAGGTTAACAGTTTTCTATGTATACCTTTTGTACATATTTTACCAGGTCTACTTTTGTTATAGAACTGTTTTAACTTGACCAAGTGGTCCATTTTGACAGTGTCAGTTTCGCATTTTTAAACGATTTGGACTCATTTTGTTTTGGAGAGGCTTCTGGCTCGCCTTAAACTGAGTTGGGGAGCAGGAGTTCGCTCTTCTAAAGGAATTCCCTCTGCTAAAACTTCGGGGTTACCTGGTGGTTGATTCCTCTGTTGTCTCATCTTGGTGACAACAGGGTTAAGATATTTTACTGCCACAGCGATCATTATGGCCAGAACTAGTAGGCTCGTAAATGATAGAGAAGTTGTGGACAGGATATGGGAGCTTTTACTTGATATCTTTTCTTGGTATTTATTTATTTTATTTTGGATTTCTTCCAGCGAATGGGTGTCAGTATAAATTGATTTATGGATATCGTCTCCCATTAAAATTTCCATTGCAACTTGGTTTTGGATTTGAGGCTCTGGTAAAATGTCAGGCAGACTCAAATTCAATAAGGACTGATTAAATTTTGGTGATTGTTTGGGTTGAATTATTTTCAGCGCGTGTTTACTTTGACCTTCAAATTTGAGCCCTTTGTCACTTATTTGCACTTGACATGGCTGCGTTATTTCAAGTATCCCTTGTCCTTTCAGTTTCGAGATTACAAAGTGATCTGGACATGTGATGTGTAGCACAGTGGAGGTGATAAATGAAAATAGCCACGAATTTGGCTTGTTTAATTTGATCAGCATGTCTTTTTGTGGGATTTGTACTCTGGTCCTGCATTTGAGCACTTCACTTAAAGGATTATATAGAAATTTAATGGCATATTCGTTGGATGTTGCCGCTTTCATTATAGGCGTGGTCAGCCGGCCTACATACGTGTTTTCTTCCAAATTACTTGTTATTTTCTTGAAACTTTTCATGTCATCGCCTCTTAATAAGAGAAATTCCTGAGTTTTTGCGCTATTGGCTATGTATGAATTACACGGGTCTGGAATTAATGAATAATTTGCTGACTTGGGTACAGGATAACATTGAATCTGTTGTAGCCTCATTTTTGGCAGGTTAAAAATTGGGAGAGTAATTCTCACCACCAATTTGTTTTGCATAAGGAGTGACTGAGCACCTGCTGTATGATATAGGACAGATAGACAATTTTGGTCATTTGGGCAATTCGAGGCCGTCTTGCGGTATATCTCCAACAGATTTTTGGGAGACATTAGGAGTGGATGAATATGATTGGTTTTACTAGCCATTATTATATCCAGGAGGGCTTGTTGTCGATATTCAACTTGGATGATTTGGATCAATAAGCTTGATATAATCTCTTGTCTGTCTATTAACATAGCCAGCGGTTTTTGAATCTTTTCCAAGGTAGTTTTTATAACACTGATATTTTGTTTCTCTAGCTCGGCTAGGGCTTGTGTATTCGATTCAAGTTCTTCTAACCTGCTGTAAATTTCTTTCTCGTTATTGCTGTCCATAGTGCCAAACAAATAGTGCATGGCACTGCCTATTCCATCAAATAGCGATCTGGCTTTGCGTTTTCCTGGTACTAGTTCCTTTATAGTTTCCGTGCGCTTTCGTACGCTGTCTATAATAGCGTGTATGTGTAGTTGCTGCACGTTACAGAGGTCTTCTGGGTTTGTTATATTTATGCAGAGTTTATGCACCAAGTGTTCTGCGTATTCTGTTAGCTTTATCTGGGCACCTAATTCATCCAAATCTATTTCGGTGAGAACATTCCAGGTGTCATGATATATCATGAGATTTCCCAGGTCCTCGAAAAGTATACCCGAGTCATTTAGCTGGGTCATTACATAAGGTTTGTCAGCAATTGCTCCAGTTATGTACTGGATGAAGAGGGCAACTATGATGAATTTTAGCGCCATTTCTGTGGACAATTCAGAAGAAGAAAACAATCCTTTAAGCATATTTGAACTTGCATTGTGCTGTTGTAAACTGGGCAGTGGAGTGACTCCACCGCAAATGTTTATTGGGAGGTATTGAAATGAGGTTTCATGGACACTGTAGTAGGAATTTCAAGTCAACCTGGCTCATTTTTGTTCGATACATTTTTTTTCGAATTATGATTTCAAACGGTTATTATGTACCGTTACTGTTCGCTTACCAATATTGATTGTGGTATGTACATCGCTTGGTATTGCGATTACCTGATAAGGTCCTACCCGGATTTGAGAAAGCTTATGTTTTCTGCTTTCATTCTTGATGAGGACCTTGTCTCCTACATGGAAAGTTAGGGGCCGTACTGTCTTATCGTAGTACCCCGTTGTGCGCTGTTTACTTGCCAATAAGTTCTTTCTTGCCGTG
This sequence comes from Dioctria linearis, assembly GCA_963930735.1. NCBI lineage: Eukaryota > Metazoa > Arthropoda > Insecta > Diptera > Asilidae > Dioctria > Dioctria linearis. The sequence goes on from OZ005740.1 coordinate 177,828,791, forward strand.
GCATATGATTTTTGGAGCTTATACTTCAGTATATAATAATAGCTCTCATGATTTTGAACGGGTTCTGGATCCCGTTTTAAATTTGATGGGACATCCGCTGTGAAGCCGTATAGGCAGTCCATTGGGGTAAGTTTAGTACCCTCGTGTACACTGTTGTTGTACACGAATGCAGCGGTTCGTAGGTATTGGTCCCATGTTTTGGGATTTTCATCTACGATTGTTCGCAGGTATTCTATAAGGGGTCTATGTGCATGCTCTAGTGCTCCATTAGACTGTGGGTGGTATGCTGAAGTCTGTAACTTATTTACCTTTAGAAGCTTACATACTCTTTTGAATAGTTCACTCAGAAAATTTGTTCCCTGATCGGTGAGTATTCTTTTGGTTATGCGATAGCGCGTAACGATTTCATCAAAGAAAATTTGCGCTACTATGACTGCTTCTGCATTAGGTATTATATATCAGTCGAAAAATTTTCTTAAATTATCTTGGAAGGTCAAGATATATTTGTTACCTGATGTGGTCTCTTCTAATGGACCTACAATATCGAGGAAAACTTTGTCGAACGGTTGTTCTGCGATGTCCGTGATAACGATTGGCATTTTATATTGTGGAGATGCTTTCATCGTCTGGCACTTTGGGCATTTTTTAATGTATTTTTGATGTCGCTAAGCATGTGTCTCCACCATTACTTGCGTCTTATACGTTTGTACGTTTGTATGACACCTTGATGGCCACCAAATGGAAAATCGTGATAATCTTTTAAGATTGTTTGGATCTCCGTGAGGCTCGTAATAACTTCGGGTGTCTTACCAGTACTTACTTTTTGATTAAGCGATGAGGGTTTAGTGTTTCTGCCTCCGTTAGTTGAATTTCGTTTTAGTCCGCTTTTGTGTGCTCTTCTGTCTCCAAACTGGAGCTGTTTGTTGTCTCTTGAGCCTTTTGCTTCTGAGCTCGAGTCACGACGAAACAATGAGCGGATTTCTTCTTTTTCTTATTATTTGTGGGATCTTCTTCCTCCACATCCGAGTCCATCGTGTGGTGGACTAGGGCTTTTACCGTTAAGGTATTGCCTAAACTGTCTTCCTTTAATGCTTGAGGGATGCGACTTAGTGCATCTGCATTAGTGTTGTACTTCCCTGGCTTATATCCGATGTTGTAATTGAACACATAGTGCCCATAACTTGTGCTGAAAGCAGTTTTATGTCGATCTTTTTTGTCGACAAGAACTTGATGACAGCCGTTGGCCAAATCGAGTGTGGTGAAATACCTTGCGTGACCTAGTTGGTCGAGAATGTCCTCGATTCGGGGTAGTGGGAATGCGTCTCTAATTGTCTTTTCGTTTAATTTCCGAAAGTCGATAACGACGCGCCACCTTTTTTCACCGTCAGGTCCCGCTTTATTGGCGACAATTAGTAGAGGTGAGCTCCAAGGGCTTTTACTAGACTGGACTATCCCGCTGTCTAGCATTTCTTTTAACTGCTCGTTAATTACTTTCCGCTGTGTTTCAGGTAAGCGGTACATTTTTTGATTGATTGGTGCTTGATCTTGCACCAATGGAATATTATGCGTTATCGCATTTGTATAGGTGAGTTTGTCACCTTTGAGGAAGATGATATCGTTAAACTCTTCGCAGAGTTCTGATATCGAAATTTTTTCTTCCGCCGTTAAATTAGGGTCTAGGTTGAGTACCTGCTCTAGCCTAGGAATACGCGGATATTGTTTTGGGTCGTCCGGGGTCTCATAATCCGGGTATAGATATCGTACATGTTGTAATATTGCCGTTTTGTCGGCTGAACTTTGGTTTGACTTCTCTTCCTTTTAAGTTTTTGACCTGTAAATAGATGAGGCTTTTGTGATTCCTTTTGAGGCTTTATTTCGTTGTTCTTAGCATGTTGCAGGGTATTTGGTTCCTGCTTTGTTGACAGCTGACCTTGGTACTTGCCTTAGGTTGTGTGATATACTCATGCGCGTCAATGCTATTGCTTTTTGACTATGTAGAATTTTTTGTGTTGTGTGACGGTGGAGTAATATGCACCTTTAATATAGGCTTTAGCGACTCGCTACCGTTCTTATATGGCCGTTGTTTGTTCAATAGTGATTTATGCCTCGGGATTTTGGACGGAAGAGTTATATGCACCTTTTTGGCAGGCTTTAGACACTCAGTTCCGTCCTTTGTGGTGTTTGGTATTGCCTCTTTATTTGGTATGGGAATGTGTGTTCTTTTGTGATCTTTTGTGTGCGTTAATGGGACTATGGTGTAGTCGTTTATTGGATATAGCTGTAACTTTAAGCTATGTATGACTACTTGATGAGTGTTAGCGTTGAGAATACTAACCAGCACTAATTCTTCTCCAGACGACAGTAAACTATTTGCCAAGAAGACTCCATCGCTTATTTCTTGCGATAAACAGAGCATTTCTTCTTGAGTTTGTAACGGGACTGTGGCAACAATTTGAGAGCGCGCAGGTATGCAGATTGGTTCCTTAAAGGTAACCACTTGCTGCCTGATTTCGTCGGTCTCTTGTTCGCCCAGACAGATTTTTTCACATTCATTGAGCTCTTTTGGAGCTTGGCAGCCAGCTTTTCTCGTTTGGGAAGCCTTGAAGACACTGCAGGTGGATAGTTCAGCCTGTTTAGACTCTACCGCTTCTGGAAGTGTTCTTACTTCGACTGTTCAGAATGTAGCTTGTCTGTTTCAAAAATCAATGGCCAAGCAAATTCATCGGGATTAGTCTCCGTGCGAGGTATCTTTAGTGCCTTAATAGAACCCTCAATGTTACAGTTTTTTGCTAGAAAATCATTTCCTAGAAGTCCATCATCGGAAAGGCCACGCAAGTTCTTTACGACTTGAAACTTACAGCGAATTTTGGTTTTGAAAACGAAGTTTCCCTGGCAATTTCCCAGCGTCTTTCTGGTACCAAATGGGGTCTGAAGTGTGCATGCCTCATTGTTGTTAATTTCCTTGAGATCTTTTAATGACCTTTTCTTTATTATACTTACCTCAGCGCCTGTGTCTACTACTAGTTTAGTTTGGCCGTTCAGGCTTATGTCTAAAGGAAGTTTTACTGTAGCGACACTCGAATCGGGCTGCTGAGGAGACCCTATTTTATTAGATGGGAGATTTATAGTCGAGCCGGGGAGTTTTGGGTCGACTGTGCGTCGTTTCCCTGACTCCGGGCTTCCCATTTACGTTTTTGCTGGCAGTTATTTACTGCATGTCCAGAACGTGTAGCGTATCCCCTATACGCTACTTTTGTTTGGCTTCTCTACGACTGTAGAGAAAGAACTTTGATTTCCCAGAGGTACCTAAGGGGATAAAACAGTCATTTTCGAGAAGTAGCCCTATGCTACCTCTCCATATTACAAATTCCTGAAAAAAAAGAAAGGCAAATTTTAAATATCTTCTAGAAGTAGCCCTATGCTACTTCTCCACATTATAAATTCGTGGAAAGTTAAAATTTAGATATTTTTCGAGAAGTAGCTCTATGCTACTTCTCCATATTACAAAATTCCTGAAAAAGATAAAATCAATTTTCTTCTTTTTAGGCTTTCAGGTTCCATCATGAGAAGGAACCCTGCATTAGATCTTGTTTTTCTGTCCGCACGTTTGTCTGATCAGTTATGTTGCGATTTTACACAGCTTAACAAGCATTGAAGGGATGTGGATGACAAGAACCACCCCAAGCCGGCTGATCGCTAGCGGCATACTCGCTGTGCAGCCACCCGCACATATCCTGGATATGATTTTGTAGCAAAGAGGTGTCGGATGCAGTATGTGTCTACATTCAGGTACAAGTGAACGTAGGAAGATCTGTCGGCTGACAAGCTCTTCGCTGCAAATGGCGCCCAATTTTTGGGTTTTTTCCCCGCTTAGTAGTCAAGCCTCTCTTGGCTAAAGTGCTAGTTTAATTTCAACTTTAATTTTTGTTTTTGCTGGCCGCCCATTTGTGTTACAAATGGCGCCCAAGTTTGGTTTTTTTCGGCCTTCAGTCAAGCTTCTCTTGACTTAAGTGCAATTACAATTTCAATAATTTTTTCAGGTCGCCCATTTGCTTTATAAATGGCGCCCAAGCAGGTTTTCTTCCCGCCTTTAGTCAAGCTTGTCTTGACTAAAATGGCAATCACTATTGCTGGAAATCATTTCTGGCCAAACTTTGGCTTTAGTTTATTTTGCTTTAAAATCTAATTTTTGCTATATTTCTGGTCGCCCATTTTTTGCTACAAATGGCGCCCAAATTTGGTTTTTTTCGGGCTTCAGTCAAGCTTCTCTTGACTAAAGTGCAATTACTATTTCAATGATTATTTCTCAATTTTTTTTGTGTTATTATCACTATTAGAACTTTTCTTTGTTTTGTAAGACCTCAGCATATTCTAAGCTGATGCATTTGGCTGTAAGGGCGATGGTAAATTGCCTTCGGTTAAGTCCAAGTTAATTGCTACCCTAAATTTAACAGTTTCCTTTTGTACAAGTGCTCATCTCCTCGGCAACAAGCGAGTCTTGTACGCGAGGCGTACCACCTTTGGAGCCAAGCTTCGGCTCGTGGACGCCGAGATGACGACCACTTGACAGCTTTACCTGCATGACGAGATGGTCAGCTGACCCAAATTTATCAAGTTGTTGAACGATGTTCTTCTTTAGATGCTGTCCTTGTCTGGGAATTGGTGTCAGCTTACCGGTTCTAGTGTGCAACCTCGCACCAGATTTTTTTTCTTCTTCAAACCCTTCTTCCCTTATTATTAAATTCAGTACTCTGGAGGCTCCTTGATGGAAGTGTGAGTTGTTCAGTTTGCAGTGGTCAGTTATCGTTGTATGCGATGCATTCGCTTTTGAAGTTAATTCCGCTTACATCTGCTGGTTCCAGGGAGAAGTCAGTATATTATCAGATTTCTATGGTGTTTCGGGCTGTGAGCGATTTTAGTTTTGGGTTTTTTTTTTAAAAAAAAGCTGCTTTGAGGTTTGCATTGTCACCTTTGGCATATATAAGCATTCATGTTTTTCTCTTCTGCCTGTTAATTATTTTGATGATACTAATATATACAATCAGCTCCTCCTTCTCTCCTGAGAGCTGGCAGCCACTGAGTTACTGACAACTCACATTCGCCTTTCATCTCAACTTCATTCCCCATTAACCTTCCCTAACTTCTAGTGATGGGAAGCTAAGTCGATTAGTGGTTGATGAACGTTGTATGCGATGCATACTGTTATGGATCTTATTTCCGTTCACTTCTGCTGGTTCCGAGAAGAAGCCCGTATTTTCTCTCGTTTTTAGTTTTAGTTGGGTTATCCCGTTCAGATATTTAGTTTTAGTTGGGTTGTCCCGCACAGATATTTAGTTTTATTTGGGTTGTCCCGCAGAGATATTTAGTTTTGGTTGTGTTGTCCCGTTCAGATTTATCTCCTTATATAAATCACCGCTACGGCTTCTTGCTCGAGTACCAGCAGCCACTTGATCACAGACCTCTCACCTTTCCTTGATCTGTTGACTTTAGCCTCTTGCCAAGTTGATGAAAGATATCCATCCCTCCCGATTTTATCCTTGGTAAAGTAGTGTTCGTCCTGATCATCCTAACATGGGACGGCAGCTCTTCAGGCTCCGGTTCCACAATTTTAGTTTTCTACAATTGCTAGTATGGACTGACTAAAGTGGATAGTTGAACAATGTTCGCCGGCGAAGTGAGAGAGAGAGAGAGTTTTGTTTTTTTTTGTCCAGCTGGGCTGGAAAATAGTATTTTTTTTCTGTTGTTGTGGTGTATGGGAGACTGTCCTTCCGCGTTGATCTGTCATACCAACACCCCCTTTCTTAAATGAAGAACGTTAGTAATACGCAGAGTATAAATCGATTGCACGTGTAAGACACGCAGAACGTATAATCTCAAATCAGAGTAGTGTTTCTTTTAATCGTATCGGCACGGTTCCGTAGGAATTCTCATCGTTATTATTATCAACGTTTTTTATATATATATATATATATCTAGCACGATTTTTTTTCGGCTGAATTATCTTCAGCATTAACATAAACACATTTATACATTCTTTTTTTTCACCCTTACTTGGCACAGTTTTCAGGTGAATATTCTCTTTCATTAGTATAGACACGTTTTTTAATATTAGTTTTATTTTGCACAATTTTCGTCTGAATTATCGCGACATTAGTACAAACGCATTTTTTTTTCTTTACTTTTATTTATACATTTGTGGCAACTCGTGGTAGTATTACATATGTTTTATGCACTCCTCCGATTCCTCTGGCACTACCTCGCAATCAAAATTATTTTCATAAAAAAATTATTTCGTTAAGCACTGCGTTACGTGTTCGAAGTTTTGTGAGTAGGCCAGATTTTTTAAATTGTTTTTAAATTTTCCTCCATTGTCATTCTCGTTGTGATTTTGAAGAAAGTTAGATAAAAATTTTTGTAAAAGATTTAAAAAATAGAGAGTATACTTATATTACCTTAAAATAAAAACCCCCAACAGTGGTGACCCCGACGTGATTTGTTGTAAGCGACTTCTGGTTTCCCCCCTCCAGCGGTAAAGGACCGGAGAGTTGCCCACAAGTGTAAAATAGCCCTAATTGGAGCCAGGAGCAGTTTTTCAGTCCTTATCCCGTTTTCAACCAAAGGTGGTAGCATCCAGTTTCGCAAATTTCATGAGGAGGCAGCCTGCGCTACAAAACGCACAGAGCTAACCAAGATAAGTGTTCGAGGCTTCGCGAAGTAGGCATCTAGTTCCGCAAATTTTAAGAGGAGGCAGCCTGCGCTACGGAGCACACAGAGCTAACCAGGATAAGTGTTCGAGGTTTCTGGAAGCAGAAAATATTTTATATGTTATTTATTCATTTTTTATATATATATATATTTACATATATAGATACAGACATTAATTTTTGCAATTTTTGTCCTCTATATCTTATCTCTAAATATATACGTTTTTCTTGCAATTCTGTTCAAATATTGTCTCTATATATTCTCGTTTAACCAGTCAAGTTTTAAGAATCTGTTTTCTTTCTCTAAGTTTTTCTTAGTATAGCTCCCTTGAGCAGTGTAAAAGTTTTGTTTGTAACGTATACGTAACGCATTCGGGTTTTGTTAAGTATCGCGAGTTTTTGGTAGAGTTTTTGAAGTGTTGTGTTGTGGTTCCAGAGTTGGACGAAGTGCTAGTTTCAAATCATGAGTTTGACCAACAATTCGTCGATCATCTCCAACGATTCACAGGTCGTCGCCTCTCCACCGGCGAATCTCGGGGCGGTTGCTGTGAGGCCTACTCCGTTCTGGAAGCAAGCACCGGAACTATGGTTTTGTCAGCTGGAAGCTCAGTTTGAGCTTGAAGCTATTACACAAGACAGGACCAAGTTCAACATAGCAGTCAGTGCGTTGGATATGGATGTGGTACGCGTGGTGAGTGACGTGGTCTTCAACCCGCCATCTGTGGATCGATACAAGATGCTCAAGGAGATGTTGATTTCTCGCCTGTCCGGTAGCGAGCAACAGAAGATCCAACAATTGCTCACAGAGATGTCTCTTGGTGATCTCAAGCCATCGTAATTGCTTCGTGAGATACAGTCTCAAAATCAAGGACGACTAAGTGACCCAGTGCTTAAAACGCTGTGGCTTCAAAGATTGTCAACACAGATGCAAGCTATCCTCGCTTGTAACCCCGGATCTCTCTCTGAACTTGCAACATGCGCCGACAAAATTGCAGAGGTCCAGCCATCTCCAGAACTGTGTTCCGAGCGTAACCCGTTTGCATCTTCTGGCGATGCATCGCTCGGCTTGTTGGCCAACCGGATTATCGCCTTGATGCAAGTCATCGAAGATAAAGTCATTACTCATCACGGGCCTTCTACCAGCAAACCCCGTAGTAGGTCTACAAGTCGTCAGCGAGACCATCATGGTGTTGCATGTTCTGCCAATCGGCAGGGCTTATGCTGGTATCATCAGCGTTTCGCTAGCAAGGCCAGCAAATGCATTCCTCCGTGCAACTTCAACAAAATTAATGCAGGTAAGCAAAATTCTAATCTGTCTTCAAACTAATCGGCCCCCCTCCTTTGGCGAGTGGAAGGCAGGCCTCTTACAACAATCGCCTCTACATTTTCGACCAATCTTCTAGGCAATATTACCTGGTTGATACACGAGCCGATGTTTCAGTCATTCCGGCCACAAAATTTAACAAGAACTTTCGCAGTGATTTTTACCTTTCGGCAGCAAACTCGACCCCATTTTTACTTATGTTAAAAAACTTTTAACTTTAGATTTGGGATTACGTCGAAATTTCCAGTGGCAATTCGTTATAGCTGATTTTCCTAAGCCTATCTTGAGAGCTGATCTTCTTTGCCACTACGGACTTCTGGTGGATGTTAAAAAGCGTCATCTCGTTGACCCTCTAGCGTCACTAAAAACTCCTGCTCGTCTTGTAAAAGCCTGAAATTTTTCGTTGTCAATCTTAATCACACCCACAGTTGATCCGCAGGTTCAAAAGTTGCTGCAAGAATTCAGATTAATTACCATCGACAATGGGTTCAATAGACCCGTGGCACACAGGTTAATCCACCACGTTGTTACTACTGGACCTCCAGTGGTCTCGAAAGCACGTCGTTTACCTTCAGACAAACTCCTCGCTACCAAGAAGGAGTTCGACTTCCTGCTCAAACAAGGCATTTGTCGACCCTCCGACAGCTGCTGGTCCTCACCGTTGGTTATGTTGGCAAAAAAGAACGGGGAATGGAGGCCTTGTGGAGATTATAGGCGTTTGAATGCCTGTACTGTCCCGGAGCGCTATCCTATACCTCATATTCAGGATTTTGCACATCAGCTCGAAGGATGCTTATTTTTTTCAACTTTGGATCTAGCGAAGGCGTATCACCAAATTCCAGTTGAACCTATAGACATCCCTAAGACTGCAATTTGCACACCTTTTGGTTTATACGAATTCATTCGAATGACTTTCGGACTTTGTAATGCAGCTCAAACGTTCCAGAGATTTATTCACTCTGTACTCCGCAATTTACCTTTCTGTTTTGTCTATCTTGATGATGTTTTAGTTGCATCAAAATCAGTAGAAGATCATTTTGATCATCTTAGGCAAATTTTTAATCGTTTCAAGGAAAATGGCTTATTTATAAATATGGATAAATGCAAATTTTTACAGAAACAAATTCTTTTTCTTGGCCATGTTATTAATCAGCATGGTATCAGACCCTCTCCTGAACGCGTGGAAGCTATATCCAAGTTTAAACATCCCGAAACTGTTAGGGAACTACGACGTTTCCCTGGTATGGTGAAATTCTACCGTCGTTTCCTTCCTTTCGCCGCACATCACCAAGCTAAACTTAACGCCTATCTTACTGGTTCCAAGAAGGACGGCGCTCGAAAAGTTGATTGGTCGGAGGATTCTATGAAATCATTTGAGTTGGCCAATCAGCAGCTGAGCCATGCCACTCTGCTGGCACATCCTTCAACTTCTGCACCTCTAGCTGTTGTGGTAGATGCCTCTGACGTCGCACTGGGAGCAGTGGTTCAGCAGAAAGTAGATGCTGGTTGGCTGCCCTTGGCTTTCTTCTCAGTCAAGCTCCCTCTAGCTCAGGCCAAATACAGCGCCTACGATCGAGAACTTCTCGCAGCATACAGTGCCATTAAATATTTTCGATTTTTCCTTGAAGGAAAAAGTGTCGTGTTATTCACTGATCACAAACCTTTAACTTCCGCTTTTCAACAAAATTCAGACATCACCACGCCAATTGCGACACCTGAACTTTATCCGCCAATTTACCACCGATATTCGGCATATTTCCGGTAAGGAGAATGTAGTCGCCGATGCTTTGTCTCGTGTTGACGAAATTCAGGTATCCAGCGCCACCGATTTCAAAGGCATTGCTGAGAAACAAACTACAGATCAGGAACTTAGCCAACTGATTCAAAATTCCTCCCTCAAATTCAAAACGGTCCTCATTTCTGGTTCAGACATTTTCTGCGAGGATTCCCGTGAGGTTTGCGGCCTTTCATTCCTGAAATTTTTCGGAACCAGATTTTTAATTTGGTACATTATCTTTCTCACCCTAGTATTCGCTCGGCAACCAAGATGACCACTGCTCAATATTTCTAGCCCTCCATTAAGAAGGACGTCCGCAACTGGACTCAAAATTGCCTCGCTTGTCAGAAGAGCAAAGTGTCTAGACAAATTAGGAGTTCTTTTAGTAAATTCCCCGTGTGTTGAAACCGTTTGGAAGTAATCTACATTGATCTTATTGGCCCTTTACCACCTTCGCGAAATTTTATGTACTGCCTAACCATCATCGATCGGTATTCCCGTTGGCCTGAAGCTATTCCTATTTCGGATATTACCGCCGTCACTGTTGCTGAAGCTCTCTGTGAAAATTGGATAGCACGTTTTGGCATCCCTAAAATTATTATTACTGATCAAGGTTCGCAGTTCGAATCGCAATTTTTTATCGAATTAGCTAAATTTTACGGTTTTAAGCGTTCTAGGACCACTGGATTCCATCCTCAGGCAAACGGATGCGTTGAGCGTTGGCACAGGACCTTAAAAGCAGCAATTATGTGTCACCAGAATAAATCTTGGTCAAGGATTTTACACCTCGTCTTGTTTGGGCTACGTTCCGTTTTCAAGGAAGAATTCAGTGCTACGGCAGCAGAGATGGTTTAAGGAGAGAATATTCGATTACCTTACAATTTCTTTCAAAATTCTAAAGTTTTTAAACCCCAAAACGATTTTGTAGCGATTCTGCGTGATTCTATGGCCCAAATCAAACCTATTCCTGCTTCAAACCACTCTTTAACAAATTTTTTCAGATTCAAAGACTTGGATTCCTGCCATTCCGTTTTCGTACGCACGGACGCAGTTCGTATCTCACTGCAACCTCCTTATGAAGGTCCTTATAAGGTTCTAAAGCGAACCGATTAAGGAACCTTGCTAGGAAGGAGTCTTCGATGAGGTAAGCTCAACTGAGCAAACCCCTTCCTCGTCCCGTAGTAAAGCTCCAGAAGAACACGCTGCTCAGCAGGATGCCACGAAGAAGCCACGCACAGTTACTTTTGCCGAAACTGGAGTTGATGATGGTGCACTTGCAGAACGAACTTCTCGAAGTGGACGACTCATCATTGTTCCCGCTCGATTTCGCTGGTGGGGGAGTACTGTATTAAATATGTTTTACGCACTCCTCCGATTCATCTGGCACTACCTCGCAATCAAAATTATTTTCGTAAAAAAATTATTTCGTTAAGCACTGCGTTACGTGTTCGAAGTTTTGTGAGTAGGCCCGATTTTTTAAATTGTTTTTAAATTTTCCTCCATTGTCATTCTCGTTGTGATTTTGAATAAAGTTAGATAAAAGATTTTGTAAAAGATTTAAAAAATATATAGTATACTTATATTACCTTAAAATAAAACCGAGAATTAGTTTTGTTAATTAACAATAAAAATAAATCATAAAATATATCAAACCGCATTTAAAGGCGTTGTTATTTTTGGGGATACATTTAAAACCCCATATTATTTAAAAGTGTTGTTATTTTTGGGAATTAAAATAAATAACTCAATACATTTGGCACAATTTTTTTGGGCATCATCTTTGGCCTTATGATAAAGGTATTGTGGTTTCTTAGATATACATAGATATTTGGCACAATTTCCGATCGCAGTATCGTCGTTAGTCGTTAAACGCACTTTGGGTTTTTTTTACTTGGCGGAATTTTCAGTTGAATTATCGTGAGTAGTCACATCATTGTTTCCCTGTTTATTGGATACAATCGTTAGTTGAACTGCTCTTGGCACTACTATAGACGCGTCTTTTTATTAAAATATTCAGTATAATTCTCGGGTGAATTGTCTGTTGGTATTAACACCAGAGCATTACCTCGCGGGTATTTTTTTTCTCGTGGTTTTATTTGTCGAGAGATTCAGACCAAGATGGACTTCTACTTCTTATCACCGGATGAGCTGGAGGTCAAATTCGCTGTACGTAACCTTAGGTCTACTGACGCTAACGCTCGCCGTAAGCTCATAGAAGTGTACGAGGCCGAGAAGTTGGAATCCGGCAGAGCACCTTTTAAGTCTCACGCTCATAAAAATCCAGCGCGCGAATTAGACTATATTATCAGTTGAGTCGACGATCTGAATCGTGACCTGCGTTCGGACCCCATCGGAACCTTGGAAGATCGTACGCGTTGTACAAGTGAGGTGCTCCATGTACTCTACAGAGCCCAGCGGCTGCGTAATACGTCTCCCTCTGTCCAGTCTGATGCGCAGGCTTATGTCCAGACTTTGGTGGATATCCTGAGCCGTGTCGAGTCTTCCAAGCCTACGACATAGTCCGTGGCTGAAGGCGCTGGAGGCGTCACGCTCACAGTTCATGTGACTAGCACAGACAGTCAAGCGTCCAACCCGTTGACAGGTGCTAAGCCGAAAACAGTTTTGACAACGGAAGGCGCTGCGATGGATTTACCAGGTCCTAACTTGGGGAATGTCCACACCAAGCCTGCCGAATCGTACATGGACTTGTCAATATTCGAAGAGCAGAGGGCTCAAGCAGCTCCCGCTGACATACCACACACTTTTGCTGACCCAATTTCGGCAAGGTCACGTATTCCGTCTATCAACGATCGGTTGGTAATTTTGAATAGAGGTCCAGTCACTGGAGTATCTCCGCTCCCGAGACAAAGTAATACTGGATCTCTTCTACCACCTTTATCGGGCTTGTTCGTTTCTCCGCTTAATATTCCAACTCATACTCGACAGCCAGCAGCGAGGGACCGTAACAGCGTATCTCACAGTCCTGTCTTCCGCTGGAAGTTAAATTTCCTTTCCCTATCTCCTTCCTGCCATACTGTGCTTTGCATCATAGGGTATCCCCTGAGCTTGGCTTAATAATATAAAAAAAAACATCCGGCTTGGATGTGACAGAGTTCATATTTCGGGTAGAATCTCAGGCAGTACTAGAACAAGTATCCGCCTCCGAATTGTATGCTGGGTTTCATACACTCGTTACCGGGAAAGCTGCCAACTGGTATTGGCTATATCTGCGAAATCAGCGTACGCACTCGTGGTAAGAGTTAAGTTCAGCACTCCAACGCGAATTCCGCAGCCAGGAAACTGACTACGAAATTCGCAAGCTAGTTGAGTCAAGGAGGCAAGGGGTGAGCGAGTCCTTCAGTGATTTTCGTTTAGCGGTTCATGCGTTAGTGTCGAAAATGAGCGTACCGGACCGGCAGAGCTGGTGGAAATATTGCGACGTAACAGGAAACCTGCCTTACAGGAGGCGGTACTCCTTTATCAGACTGATAACGTGGTAGATTTGAAAGACTTGTGTAACCGATTTGAAAAATTATGGTCCGATATAGGCTCTCCGCGGGCGGTTGCATCGCGACGAGCAGTGCATGAAATTTATTCAGATACGCCGTATTTGAATCACACTCTGTCCAGTCAAATAGACGCCATTGAAGTTCCACCGCGAGGTGTTCAAAATAATGCTCCGAGAGACATCCACAGATCCGCTATATCTCGAGTGACATGTTGGAACTATTCGGCTGAAGGTCATGTCTACATCAACTGTCCACTAGGCCCACAGAGGGTCTTCGGACATGGATGCGGTGCAGTGGTGTTAATTAAAACGCGATGCAGAGCTTGCTTGTCGAGAAACCAAGGCAGGGGTCAAAATTTTGTAGGTGGTCAGCGCAGTTTGACTCCAAGCCAAAGCTTCAGGCGCACGACAGAGGAAGCGGTTACCAACACCGAGCCCGACCGCTACCGTTAACTTCACGGCGTAGAGTTGTCAGCGACGCTGCAGCGCTCCCAAAACACAAAACTCGCGAACCCAGATTGAATTCTAAACCTGTTAACAGACTTAAAGTAAACATGTCTATTCTTCCACTCAGACAGAGAATCCTAGCACGCAAAGCACGTCAAATTTTACCACCTACTCGGAACCCTGTCGTTCAGAAAGATGTAGCTGCACCTTCTCGGATGAAAGCTCGTCAATCTCCACCTCGGATATAGAGGATGCATCGTTTTGTGTCAGCGAATTCCCATCGGCTTCGGGGTCCATTTCCTGCAAGACTGTCCCACGCACACATAGGTACCTCAGCCTGCGTAGAATCATAGAGGCTGCCATTGCCGAAACAGTAGTATGTGATGACGAGGATCCTTGGGATCCTCGTCTTTACGCCGATGTCTACATTCAGGGATGAAAGATACGAGGTTTATTGGGTAGCGGTGCAAATGTGAGCGTGCTCGGGGCTGCAGCAGAGAGATTCCTGAGCAAGATGGGGATTTCGTTCCACTCGATGCCGTCTTCAGTTTCGACCGCTGATGGGCGGCAGCAAAAGGTCCTGGGGCACATACGGGTCCTCATAAAATATGGGGAAAAGGCGCGTATGATGAGACTGCACATAGTTCCCTCTCTTCAGCAACACCTGTACCTGGGAATCGATTTTTGGAAAGCATTCGGCTTAAGACCGGTCATGGTAAGTGAGCTTCACTCCTTGCCAAAAGCCTCACCTTCTTGCTCGCAACAGCGCGATCTTTCAGAATACGACTCGCATCGTTTGCAGGAGGTGATCACCTCCTTTCCATCATTCAGTCAGCAAGGCTTGCGTCTCACCACGTTGGTAGAGCATGAGATAGACATTGGTCTGGCGAAACCCATTAAACAGCGTTTCTATTCAGTGTCTCCGGCAGTGCAGAAATCCTTATACGATGAGCTCGATCGAATGCTATCGCTAGGAGTCATTGAGGAGAGCCAAAGTTCATGGTCGTCACCAGTAACTTTAGTTAAGAAGGCTAACGGTAAAGTGCGCCTCTGTCTGGGCGCCCGAAAATTAAACTCCGTAACAGTCCCAGATGCCTTTCCGTTACCTCTTATAGATGGATTACTCAGTAGACTCCAGGAGACAGAGTTCATCTCTGCCATTAATTTAAAGGATGCGTTCTGACAGATCCCTCTCGCTGTGGGATCAAGAGACAAAACGGCTTTCGCAGTGACGGGAAGACCCCTATACCAGTTCAAGGTGCTTCCGTTTGGACCTTGCAACGCTCCGCAGACAATGCAATGTGCAGGCTGATGTGCAAGGACATCCCTCACCAACTGCATGACCGAGTGTCTGTGTATCTTGATGACTTACTCATTACTTCCTCCACGTTTGACGAAGACCTAAGGCTTCTGGCGGAAGTCGCGTCGTTGCTTCGCCTTGCCGGCCTGACGATCAACGTGGAGAAAAGTAAGTTTTGTATGAGAGATGTCAGATATCTTGGCTTTGTAGTTGGGGATGGGTGCTTGCGGGCTGATCCTGAAAAGGTCACTGCTATTCAGAGCTTGTCAAGGCCAACAACCATCAAGAAAATACGTAGCTTCCTAGGAGTATGCGGCTGGTATAGGAGGTTCAGTCCACATTTCGAACTATCGCTAGTCCTCTGAAGGACATTCAAAAGAAAAACATCAAGTTCGAGTGGAACGAACAAGCTGAACTGGCATTCCAACAGTTAAAACAGTGTCTGATGACCGCCCCAGTGCTCGCTAATCCTGACTTCTCCAAGCCCTTTTTCATTCAGTGCGACACTAGCACTACAGGGGTTGGAAGCGTCTTGTTTCAGCGTTCTGTGGATAGGGATGAGCATCCCATCGCTTAAATGTCACAGAAGCTGAACGGTGCTCAACGCAACTACAGCATAACCGGGTTAGAGTGTCTGGCCGCCGTATTGAGTATAAATAGGCTCAGGCCGTATGTGGAAGGACTGGAGATCACGGTCATTACTGACCACGCTAGCCTCAAATGGCTCATGGACCAACGGGATCTATGCGGCAGGCTGGCTCGTTGGAGCCTCAAACTCAAAGCCTTCAAATTTCACATTGTATACCGTAAAGGTAAGGACAATGTGGTGGCTGATGCTCTTTCCAGGTCATTTGCTGACGAGGCAGAGGAACAACACGCAGACGAGTTAGTTTATCCTACGCAATTGAAGTCTCCCGCATTCCATGAGAAAACGTATGTGGAGAGAATCCAGGGGATCACTTCCAGAATTTTCAGAACTTACGAATTAGCGGTGGTAAGGTATATATATCATTTTCGTTTCCAAATAACAACGTCTCAGAGGATCGGGTTCAGTGGAAGCTATGGGTTCCTGATAGTCTCACTGGCGATTTGATAAAATGCGAGCATAGTCCTCCTATAGCAGCACATTTCGGTTTCGCAAAAATCTTAGAGAAACTACGTCGTCAGTATTACTGGCCGAGCATGGCTTCAGAAGTACGACAGTTCATAAACGCCTGCGAAACGTGTAAACTGATCAAGCCGACCAATGTGTTTTCAAGACCTCCCCTGGGCACGATACGGACTACCGACCTGCCATGGCAACGCATTTTCTGTGATTTTTTAGGTCCGTACCCGCGTAGTCGAGGTGGTAATAGGTATATCTTCATCGTACTGGACCACTTATTTAAGTTCGTGCTGTTGAAAGCAATCCGAGAGGCCACAGCCTCGCGGGTCGTCAAATTTCTGGAGCAAGAAGTCTTCTTAACGTTTGGGGTTCCGGAAATGGTACATTCAGATAATGGTAGCCAGTTCATTGCAAAAATATTCGCTCAACTGTTAGACCGTTACGGGGTGAAACACATCTTCTCACCAGCCTACTCTCCTCAGTCAAACGCCTCAGAGCGTATTAACCAGTCGATCCTGGCAGCGGTTCGCGCCTATGTCGGGACGGAGCATCGGAATTGCGACGAACATCTGAGCGAGATCGGCTTCGCCATCCGCAACATCGTGCATGAGTCGTCTAAGTGCTCACCATATTTCCTGCACTTCGGTCGACATCCGGTAACAAGAGGGTCCTCATATCAACTCCTTCGAGAATTAAGGGCCGACTCCGACGGGGCCGTCGAGTGTGTGCCTGTCAACCAAAGGCTTCAGCTTCTGCTCGACGAAGTAAAGTTCCACCTCACAGAGGCGTATCGAAAGTACGCTGCTGGTTACAACCTGCGAACGTGGGAAAGAGCCTTTGTAACTGTACAGACTGTGTATGTCCGAAAATTTTTGCAGAGTAGCGCAATCGATCGCTTTGCGACCAAATTGGCACCTAAGTTCATAAAAGCGACTTTTGTCGAACGAATCGGGCGTGTTTCGTACCGTTTGCAGAATGCTAAGGGTCTCTAAAACGGAATTCTACATGCTCAGGATATTAAGTCTTGATCAAAGTTGATTAGATCTCGGTAGCCCTAAGAAGGCATCCGGCAAGCTTCACTTGTGAACTACAGGTTATCGCAAACCCTCCTACTACTTCCTCAGTGGTGGGTGATAAACCTCTTTTATTGTGTTACTAACCCCTCCTGGGTCAGCCTTCAGCTGAAGGATTTTCCTTTCCTGATTTTCGTTTAGCGGTTCATGCGTTAGTGTCGAAAATGAGCGTACCGGATCCAGAAGCAGAGCTGGTGGAAATATTGCGACGTAACAGGAAACCTGCCTTACAGGAGGCGTTACTCCTTTATCAGACTGATAACGTGCTAGATTTGAAAGGCTTGTGTAACCGATTTGAAAAATTATGGTCCGATATAGGCTCTCCGCGGGCGGTTGCATCGCGACGAGCAGTGCATGAAATTTATTCAGATACGCCGTATTTGAATCACACTCTGTCCAGTCAAATAGACGCCATTGAAGTTCCACCGCGAGGTGTTCAAAATAATGCACCGAGAGACATCCACAGATCCGCTATATCTCGAGTGACATGTTGGAACTGTTCGGCTGAAGGTCATGTCTACATCAACTGTCCACTAGGCCCACAGAGGGTCTTCGGCCATGGATGCGGTGCAGTGGTGTTAATTAAAACGCGATGCAGAGCTTGCTTGTCGAGAAACCAAGGCAGGGGTCAAAATTTTATAGGTGGTCAGCGCAGTTTGACTCCAAGCCAAAGCTTCAGGCGCACGACAGAGGAAGCGGTTACCAACACCGAGCCCGACCGCTACCGTTAACTTCACGGCATAGAGTTGTCAGCGACGCTGCAGCGCTCCCAAAACACAAAACTCGCGAACCCAGATTGAATTCTAAACCTGTTAACAGACTTAAAGTAAACATGTCTATTCTTCCACTCAGACAGAGAATCCTAGCACGCAAAGCACGTCAAATTTTACCACCTACTCGGAACCCTGTCGTTCAGAAAGATGTAGCTGCACCTTCTCGGATGAAAGCTCGTCAATCTCCACCTCGGATATAGAGGATGCATCGTTTTGTGTCAGCGAATTCCCATCGGCTTCGGGGTCCATTTCCTGCAAGACTGTCCCACGCACACATAGGTACCTCAGCCTGCGTAGAGTCATAGAGGCTGCCATTGCCGAAACAGTAGTAAGTGATGAAGAGGATCCTTGGGATCCTCGTCTTTACGCCGATGTCTACATTCAGGGATGAAAGATACGAGGTTTATTGGGTAGCGGTGCAAATGTGAGCGTGCTCGGGGCTGAAGCAGAGAGATTCCTGAGCAAGATGGGGATTTCGTTCCACTCGATGCCGTCTTCAGTTTCGACCGCTGATGGGCGGCAGCAAAAGGTCCTGGGGCACATACGGGTCCTCATAAAATATGGGGAAAAGGCGCGTATGATGAGACTGCACATAGTTCCCTCTCTTCAGCAACACCTGTACCTGGGAATCGATTTTTGGAAAGCATTCGGCTTAAGACCGGTCATGGTAAGTGAGCTTCACTCCTTGCCAAAAGCCTCACCTTCTTGCTCGCAACAGCGCGATCTTTCAGAATACGACTCGCAACGTTTGCAGGAGGTGATCACCTCCTTTCCATCATTCAGTCAGCAAGGCTTGCGTCTCACCGCGTTGGTAGAGCATGAGATAGACATTGGTCTGGCGAAACCCATTAAACAGCGTTTCTATTCAGTGTCTCCGGCAGTGCAGAAATCCTTATACGATGAGCTCGATCGAATGCTATCGCTAGGAGTCATTGAGGAGAGCCAAAGTTCATGGTCGTCACCAGTAACTTTAGTTAAGAAGGCTAACGGTAAAGTGCGCCTCTGTCTGGGCGCCCGAAAATTAAACTCCGTAACAGTCCCAGATGCCTTTCCGTTACCTCTTATAGATGGATTACTCAGTAGACTCCAGGAGACAGAGTTCACCTCTGCCATTAATTTAAAGGATGCGTTCTGACAGATCCCTCTCGCTGTGGGATCAAGAGACAAAACGGCTTTCGCAGTGACGGGAAGACCCCTATACCAGTTCAAGGTGCTTCCGTTTGGACCTTGCAACGCTCCGCAGACAATGCAATGTGCAGCCTGATGTGCAAGGACATCCCTCACCAACTGCATGACCGAGTGTCTGTGTATCTTGACGACTTACTCATTACTTCCTCCACGTTTGACGAAGACTTAAGGCTTCTGGCGGAAGTCGCGTCGTTGCTTCGCCTTGCCGGCCTGACGATCAACGTGGAGAAAAGTAAGTTTTGTATGAGAGATGTCAGATATCTTGGCTTTGTAGTTGGGGATGGGTGCTTGCGGACTGATCCTGAAAAGGTCACTGCTATTCAGAGCTTGTCAAGGCCAACAACCATCAAGAAAATACGTAGCTTCCTAGGAGTATGCGGCTGGTATAGGAGGTTCAGTCCACATTTCGAACTATCGCTAGTCCTCTGACGGACATTCAAAAGAAAAACATCAAGTTCGAGTGGAACGAACAAGCTGAACTGGCATTCCAACAGTTAAAACAGTGTCTGATGACTGCCCCAGTGCTCGCTAATCCTGACTTCTCCAAGCCCTTTTTCATTCAGTGCGACACTAGCACTACAGGGGTTGGAAGCGTCTTGTTTCAGCGTTCTGTGGATAGGGATGAGCATCCCATCGCTTAAATGTCACAGAAGCTGAACGGTGCTCAACGCAACTACAGCATAACCGGGTTAGAGTGTCTGGCCGCCGTATTGAGTATAAATATGCTCAGGCCGTATGTGGAAGGACTGGAGATCACGGTCATTACTGACCACGCTAGCCTCAAATGGCTCATGGACCAACGGGATCTATGCGGCAGGCTGGCTCGTTGGAGCCTCAAACTCAAAGCCTTCAAATTTCACATTGTATACCGTAAAGGTAAGGACAATGTGGTGGCTGATGCTCTTTCCAGGTCATTTGCTGACGAGGCAGAGGAACAACACACAGACGAGTTAGTTTATCCTACGCAATTGAAGTCTCCCGCATTCCATGAGAAAACGTATGTGGAGAGAATCCAGGGGATCACTTCCAGAATTTTCAGAACTTACGAATTAGCGGTGGTAAGGTATATATATCATTTTCGTTTCCAAATAACAACGTCTCAGAGGATCGGGTTCAGTGGAAGCTATGGGTTCCTGATAGTCTCACTGGCGATTTGATAAAATGCGAGCATAGTCCTCCTATAGCAGCACATTTCGGTTTCGCAAAAATCTTAGAGAAACTGCGTCGTCAGTATTACTGGCCGAGCATGGCTTCAGAAGTACGACAGTTCATAAACGCCTGCGAAACGTGTAAACTGATCAAGCCGACCAATGTGTTTTCAAGACCTCCCCTGGGCACGATACGGACTACCGACCTGCCATGGCAACGCATTTTCTGTGATTTTTTAGGTCCGTACCCGCGTAGTCGAGGTGGTAATAGGTATATCTTCATCGTACTGGACCACTTATTTAATTTCGTGCTGTTGAAAGCAATGCCGGAGGCCACAGCCTCGCGGGTCGTCAAATTTCTGGAGCAAGAAGTCTTCTTAACGTTTGGGGTTCCGGAAATGGTACATTCAGATAATGGTAGCCAGTTCATTGCAAAAATATTCGCTCAACTGTTAGACCGTTACGGGGTGAAACACATCTTCTCACCAGCCTACTCTCCTCAGTCAAACGCCTCAGAGCGTATTAACCAGTCGATCCTGGCAGCGGTTCGCGCCTATGTCGGGACGGAGCATCGGAATTGGGACGAACATCTGAGCGAGATCGGCTTTGCCATCCGCAATGTCGTGCATGAGTCGTGTAAATGCTCGCCGTATTTCTTGCTTTTCGATCGACATCCGGTGACAAGCGGTAGCTCATATCAACTTCTGCGAGACTTGAAGGCAGATTCCGATGGGGCTATTGAGTGTATACCTGTCAACCAAAAGCTTCAGCTGTTGCGCGATGAAGTAAAGTTCCGTCTTACGGAGGCGTATCGAAAGTACGCCGTTGGTTACAACTTGCGAACTCGAGAAAGAGCTTTTGTACCTGGACAGACTGTGTATGTCCGAAATTTAGTGCAAAGTAGCGCAATTGAGCGCTTTGCGGCTAACTTGGCACCTAAGTTCATAAAAGCGACTGTTGTAGAACGAATTAGGAGTGTTTCGTACCGGTTGCAGAATGCTAAGGGTCTCTCGATCGGAATTTTACATGCTCAGGATATTAAGTCTTGATCAAAGTTGATTCGATCTCGGTAGCCCTAAGAAGGCATCCGCCAACCTTCACTTGTGAACTACAGGTTATCGCAAACCCTCCTACTACTTCCTCAGTGGTGGGTGATAAACCTCTTTTCTTGTGATACTAACCCCTCCTGGGTCAGCCTTCAGCTGAAGGATTTTCCTTTCCTGTCTTTTCTTCATTCTTCTCCCTAGTGCGCGTTTCCGAGCGGCGGTCTGTGTGGATGAAGTTTCAGCGGAGGGTAGTTTTTTTTCCAATAGTATATTATCTCTAAACTATCAAGTTTAAATGGTCTCAGTCTTTCTTACTAACCCCTTCTGGGTTAGCCTTCATCTGAAGGATTTTACTTTCCTGTCCTTTCTTCAATTTTCGTAGAGCTTGAACCCGCTTGCCGCATCCAGCGGGATTTCCGTCGTCCTGAGTGAGTTGATAGATGAATTCTATCTGTTACGAAGCGATTTCCGCTCTTGGGATTGGGGGATTTCCGGGGTGTTGCGACTGGATTCAGCAGAACGATAAGTAGCGGCGTTTCACCGACGAAGTCGTAGTCTCGAAACGTACATTCCCGTACCTAATAACTCAATCGCTGCACTTCTTCCTGGTCAGTTCATTGGGCGAGGCGAGTTGGTAGACGACGTCTATCAGTAGAGCAGTCCTCCCTCGTTCAAGACGAATTGGGATCTTAGATCTCAACAACACAGGGTCTAGTGTATGCCCGGTTTGAGACTCTTGTGGCTCGTCCCCACGTTCGGCGAGGCTGCAAAGATGTCATTCATAGTTCATCTCCCAGCCAAACCTTTTTTTTTTGTTTTTCTTCTCTTTCTTCTCCTTTCCCTCTTTTCTCTCCCTTCCCCGTTATGCTCGGCTTGAGACTCTTGTGGGTCATCCCCACGTTTGGCGCGGATGCAAAGCTGTGATTCATAGCTCACCTCCCGATTCAACCTTCCGGTATTTTTTTTGTTTTGCTTCTTCCCTTTCTCTCTTTTCCCCCCTTCCTCGTTATGCCCGGCCTGAGACTCTATTCTCGATTGGTCGTCCCCACGCTGTAGCGTATACCCCTATACGCTACTTTTGTTTGGCTTCTGTACGACTGTAGAGAAACCCCCTTGATTTCCCAGAGGTACCTAGAAAGGGGATAAAACAGTCATTTTCGAGAAGTAGCCCTATGCTACTTCTCCATATTAAAAATTCCTGGAAAAAAAGAAAGAAAATTTTTAAATATCTTCTAGAAGTAGCCCTATGCTACTTCTCCACATTATAAATTCCTGGAAAGTTAAAATTTAGATATTTTTCGAGAAGTAGCTCTATGCTACTTCTCCATATTACAAAAAAGATAAAATTTATATATTTTCAAGAAGTAGCTCACTGCTACTTCTCCATAGTACAAGATTTCCTGGAAAAAAAAACATATCTATACATACCCGCATACAAGCCAAGTCTAAAAGAAACAACAACAACAGCAGAATATTTTCAGTCGAAAAATTCTAAAATAGCAAAATTAGCACAAAATACAATTTTTCGTTTAAAACTTACCGCTAGTCAACCACATCAAAGCGACGAAAACGGCAATTCGCTTAGCTGTAACAGATCGCGTTATGCCATCATGCAATGTGTTGCAGCAGGCTTGAAAAAAGACAAAAAAATTCTGAGAAGAAAAAGGCTCTCGCTTGCCGGTGGCTGAGTGAAGAACGATGGAATGCAGGGAGACTGCTGGTAGTCGGGGAGTTGTTTTTGGCTTTGAACGAGAACGGTCGCAGAAAAATTGAGTTGTGATTCCTCTTTATTTAAAATCAGTGTTTTTTTTGCTTTTGTGAACGGAAAGGAAAAGTTTAGTTGATTCATTCTGGTCGTGAATTTTATTAGTTGGATTACTTACCTGTGCGACCGTGATTTTTCCTAAAGACCTTTCTCATAGTGAACTGAAAGAAAAAATTATTATTAATGTTGCACATTCATAAATTGTGTTAATTAGAATATTTACCTGTGCAACAGTGATTTTCCTAAAGATCTTTCTCATAGTGAACTGAAAGATAAAATTTGTTATTAATGTTGCACATTCATAGATTGTGTTAATTAGAATATTTACCTGTGCGACCGTGATTTTTCCTAAAGATCTTTCGAATAATCTTTCTAACAGTGAACTGAAAGAAAAATTTGTTATTAATGTTGCATATTCAAAAATTGTGTTAATTAGAATATTTACCTGTGCAACAGTGATTTTTCCTAAAGATCTTTCTCATAGTGAACTGAAAGAAAAAAGTTGTTGTTAATGTTGCGCATTCAAGAAATTTTACTAATTGGATTACTTACCTGTGCGACAGTGATTTTCCTAAACTGAACTGAAAGTTTTAGTATTTGAAATATTTACCTGTGTGTCAGTGATTTTTCACATAGGTCTTTCTCATAGTGAACTGAAAGAAAATGTTGTTAGTAAGGTTACGCATATTCAAGAAATTTTATTAATTGAATTATTTACCTATGCGCCAGTGATTTTCCTAAAGATCTTTCTACTGGTGAACTGAAAGAAAATTTTAGTATTAATGCTGTGCACATATAATTTGCCCTATTTGAAATATGTACCTGTGCGACGATGATTCTTATACACCATAGTAGTGGAGAACCTGAGAGAAAATTTGGGGAAAGTTTTCCTTGCCCGTAACAAACATCATTTTGAAAATTTTTCATGCGTGACGGCAAGTTGGATTTATACCGGCGAGGAAGTATCCCTCTGGCAAAAATTACGGCAAACATTTCGCTCTTTCATATCCGAAGGAGTAGGGAATCGAGGAGGTGAACTCAGACTTCAACGTAGTCCTGAAGCATCTAGCAGATAGTTGGAAAACCAGTGTCCAACCCTTTTGGTAAAGGAGGAAACCCCGAATATGAGTAAATAAGGTGTTATGTAAGTCCATAGCGGACCACAAGGTTAGCTCAAATTTTCTCTAAGTATTATTATTTGCTTTGTGTTCTTTGTTTCTTAATTTTACAGTGTTAAAGTCATTTAGTGTACATCTAAGGTTAGGCGTAGATCACAGGGTTCGATAAGTCACATAATAGGAAAGCGCTTATTAGGGCTAGTTGTTAGGATTTTGATCTAGATTGAGATTAACCGGGGACGTTGTTTCCTTTAGTTTTTATATATATACCGTGTGAATCTTTGTGTAATCGGGTTTCCTCCCTCATAAGCGATAAATATGCATAGACAACCGCAATAAATAAATTATTTTGATTTGGACTTGATGAAATTTTGAGTTCCTTGATACGCCTTCCTTCTTATTTTGGGTGATTTAGTTTGGTCACCTTTGGCCGCCCTTCTCCAAGTTGCTTTCTCCTTTTGTTTACAGGTTGCTAACGGATTCAGCGCGATGGAGTGAGTAGTTCCATAAAGGGGATGGTCGCGGACAGGAGGGAGGTCGTTTCCGCACACATACGGCAATGGATGAAAAACACGTACAGATGGGGCTGAGCATTTCGATATGGCTTTGGAGGCTTAGCCAGGGTGGATGGGGGCCATCCGGCCCATTATTACCCAAAGCCGGGGTCTCAACAACTTCAGAGACCCCTCTCAGCTCTCTCACTCTCTCTCAATCGCTCATTTGCCAGCGTTGTAAACTCTCCGAGTGAATTAGCACTTCTTCGGCGTTGCTGAGGTCTTCTTTTCTCCTTCTTTTTGTAGCATGTAAATAAAATCAATTTTCTTCTTTTTAGGCTTTCAGGTTCCACCATGAGAAGGAAGCCTGCATTAGATCTTGTTTTTCTGTCCGTACGTCTGTCTGATCAGTTATGTTGACGATTTTGCACAGCTTAACAAGCATTGAAGGGATGTGGGTGCCAAGAAGCACCCCAACCCGGCTGATCGCTATCGGCATACTCGCTGTGCAGCCACACACATATATCCTGGATATGATTTTGTAGCAAAGAGGTGTCGGATACAGTATGTATCTACATTCAGGTACAAGTGAACGTAGGTAGATCTGTCGGCTTTTTTCGCACATTGTAGACTCTTGAGTTGTTATTGGGGTTTTACGGCTGTCTAGGATGTTGGTTTGGTGCTTCTCTGTTTTGGGGTCTTTGAAAACTATTGTTGTTACTTCTGCAGTCACGCACGTCATGATTATACATTTTGCAGTTCACACTGTACGGCGTATTTTTACGTTTCAAACAATCGGCGTATGTATGGCCTCTTAAATTACAAAAACTACAAATGATTTTATTTAAGAGTTATATAGGCGATAATTTTATTTATTATTTTATTATTTTTTTATTTAAATAATTATTTTTATTTTGTACATTATAATTTTTATTGGGAGATCTCGGCTCCTGTTTGATGTATGGTGATGTGTTTGCCTGTTTGAACTGCGGCTGCTGAATGTGACTATTTGTGTTTGGCAGGGTCTGAGGAACTTGAGCGATTGGCATTATGCCGGGAGTAAATACGCTGTGATTAGCTGATGAATTAAGTTGGCTAAATTGTGCGTTATTTGGTGTTGTTGCACTTATTGAATGGGGTATTGGATTTTGTATCACATTTTGATGAAATTGCCCTGAAGGTTGCAGGAATAGAGCACTTTGCTGGAGACGTTCCATGTCAAGTGCTCTTTGTACGAGGTCATCCACCATGCCGTCTGTCATGGTCAGAAGGTATTGGCACATATATGGGTTATTTACGCCTGTTTTCAGTGCGTTTTTGGCAAAGTCCTCGAGCTGCGTTTTAACAGCTGGTGCTGCCGTGGCTCCATATTTGGAATCTGCTGCTTCATTACATAGTGCCAGCACCTGTTTCACTCCTGCCGCGAAGGCTGTGGGGTTTTCCAAAGGATACTGCCTTGTAGTGATTAATTTATTTGCCAGTTCCTGGTAAGTTTCCCTCGGCAGGTACGTGCGATTTAACCGTTCTTCTACTTCTTTGAAAGTAGTTGGCATATTTGAGGCAAAAAGCTGATAAGCTTCGCCTCGAAGTCTGGTGAGGAAGATTTGCAAAAATGCCGATAGTTCCTCCACCGAAATGCCCTGGATTACCTGCCGGCAGCATCCTAGGAAAGTTTGGAGCTCAAGGCTCAATTTTGGGTGCTGTTCTCCTGAGAATAGGGGAACGAGCTGGGCAGTAAGCTTGGCGATTTTAGCGTAATCTACCATCTTTGGATTGAGGACTTTAGACTTTGGCACTTTTGGGGAGTTAGTTTCTTCTAAGCTGGTCTCCAGAAGGGAGTCGCCCCGCAAATTTAAAAGGAATTCACTCTCGGTGGAATCACTGACACTGTCTTCGATGGCACTTTCTCTTAACTTAGCACTATTATTTCGAATGATCTCTACCCCGAGAGAGTGCGATATTCTCCAAACTCCTGTAAGCTCTTTTTGAACTTTTCTGTGTTATTTTAAAATTTTCGTTTGTTTCCAATCTGTCTCTTCTCGACTTTTCGATTTGTTTTTCTACTGAGTCGCACTGATTCACAGAGAGTTCGGAGGAGTTTCGGACTTTCTCTTCCAAAGTTTTTAAGTATACATCTAAATTTAAAGTGTCTCTTACTTGGTGGGGACCTGTAAGGATTGTCCCGCTCCTGTTTAGCCCTCTTGTTGTTGAATTTGTTGGGGGTGTTTGATTAGCTGCCGCGTTGCTTCCTTCGTACCGGGACGGATCTTCCTGTGCGTCGCCCGGTGAGGAAGATTGTTGTGGAGTTGGTTGAATGTTGAGATTTCCTGCGGCGTTCCCTGGTGGGCGCTTTCTTCGCTCGTGGACCACCGTATGTAAAATTTTTATCTTGGGGGGCTTCTACCGTCTTAATTCCCTTGGTTCAACTTGAGAGGGGGGTTTATTGCCTTTTTCGAGGTCCCTCTCAATTCACGATCGCTGGTTTTTTCGATTGAAGTTCTTTTGCTGCCGGGGGGCCCGTGGCCTTCTTAAATTCCCCTGGATAAAAGCTGAAAGGGGGGCGCGTTGCCGACTTCGAAGTCCCTTTCAGCTCCGGATCGCAGATTGCCGGTTGAGGATTCTTCCTTCAAGTTTCGCGTTGGAATTTTCGGCCATGGACGTCTTTTGTTCCTGGGCTGGGATGAAGCCCGCTATCGTCCCACGTTGGCACTTTGTGCTTTGATGAGGGGGTGGCTGCGTGATTTACAAACAGAGGCAGTTAAAGCTGTCCGACCCCGAGCGTTGGAAGCCGACAAGATCGAAATACCCATGAAGCCAGACTCAACTTCAGGCGGAGGGAAGGGTGTCTTGCCCAGTATACGATCTCGTCCTAAACTCCTTTTTGATTCGTAGGATAGAGGTTTTCGAGCGCTTATACTTCGTTCGTTTAAAGTAGGCTTCCTCTATCCTACCGGCTGCGCCAATTTTGTTACGTACCTTTGGCAGGGGCTTTATCCAAAACACTTTTCTTTTAATATTTTGTTTCCTAATTTATTTTAATTCGTTTGTTTTCACCACAATTCTTGTTGTACAATTTTTTGTTCTCGTAAATTTCTGATCTTTTACATTTTTCTATTTTAACTTTTTTTATAACTCAACCGAGACCGAGATTCAAGACCACTCTTATTAATTACAATCGCCGTGTATCTTCCTATTCTGTAAAAACACTCGACTACTTTTATTCAAAAACTCGACTCCTAAATTCCCGTTCTTTTGTTTTTTAATTGCCGTTACTCAAATTATTAATCCCGCTCGTACGTAGAAACTTTTTTAAATTTTACTCCGTTTTTTACGAGATTTTCAAAACAACTCTTACGTAGAGACCTTTTAAATTTTACTCCGTTTTTGACGAGATTTTCAAACCAACTCGGCTCTTGATCACTTTCGTCGCGATCAAGAGCCCCCGTTCAGGGTAGAAAATGCATAGTTGCATTTTTACCCTGAGAAAATTTTCATTTATTCTGGACTTGATTAAACAAGTCCAGAATATATTTCGTTGGACGGAGGCTTGAAATTTGATGCTTTTATAAACATCAGCCACCGTCACGACGATTAGAATTGCAGCGCGCGTATTATATATAATGTATTTTCGCGGCGCGCATTTCTGAGCGTGAAAGCTTTTTTTCGCAGTATGTATGTAAGATGTAAATTTTTGTAATTTTCACGATAAATCGTACTGAAGGTACGATTTGTCTTTTCTTTTCTTTTATTTTTTAACTTAAATATTTGTACTGACAAATTTTGCTGAAGACAAAATTTGTCGTGATAATTCTTTTTATTAATACGACTTGGTTGAAAACTGAAACTTTTGTTTTTCCCAAGTCGTTTTATGGGAATATTTTTATGAAATGTGTGGAATGTGAAGAAAATTGCTGATCCAATTTTCTTCACCTATTTGTGTGATAAGCTAATCATGTTTTTAAGCATGATTAGCTTATAGGAATATATTTATTTAAATTTTTTATTTAAATACCCTTTTTCGGGTATGTTTTTAGGCATGTAACAGCTCACCTGATGTGGGTGATCTTAGCACATTGTATCTCTTTGTGACGGTGTTCAGAGATGGAAATTCAACCGCACACACACCTGTGTCTGGTTGATTGAACGAAGCACCGGTGGTGTAAACAGCCCAGTCTTTCGAGTAGTGCGGGTTGACAGCGTGGAGATACACTTGCGAAAGTTCTTCATCTGAGATGGTCGATTTGGTCTCACCAGCCCTTGCAAGCCTGTCGTGATCTATTGATAGGTTCCCAGGAGGGAGAGTCAGTGTGCATTGGCCAATTTGAGAGAAAGTTTCTTGAAAGGTGTTTGCTATGAATGCATAAGATGACCTCTTGGTGTCAAGCGCTCTGGTGTCATCCATTGTCACCTGAGCTGACAAGCTTGCCGAATTCCTTCGCAAGCATCTTTTGTGTTCTGTATTTGGGCGGGAGTTTATTAGCTAGTCCATACAGGATGTGGATAGGGATGGTGGGTGGTACACCAAGAGAGGCTCTTAGGCTGGAATTTGTAAGCGTTCTGAGCTTATTTTCGATAGTTTTTGGACGACATCCCATTGTGGTGTTGGATAGCTCGATTTTCGGTTTTATTGCAGCCCAAAAAGTCTTGAGTGCTGACTTGCGGTAGATGGGATGGCTTCTTGCAGTGATCAGTCTGAGGGTGTAGAGATAGTACGAGGTGGATTTAGATACCTGTTCAATCTGACACCCTAGAGACAGGTTTGAAGAGAAATGTCTGCCTAGAAACTTCAGATGCTTTTGAGCTGGGACTTGTGAGCCTAGAAGGTTGAGTGAGAGCGACGAGAGCTTGTTACAGCGAATTGGCAACCAGCTTATCTCTGTTAATATGAAGGTTTAGATAGGATGCGGTTTCCGAGAAGTTTTGTAGCGCTGCTCCTAGCTTTGCTAGGGCATCGCCGAAAGTTTTTTCAGATGAGATCAGGAGAAAGTCATCAGCGAACTGGACCATGCTAACATCTTCACTAGCGATGTCATGAAGCTTTCTAGTGTAGATGTTGAAGAGAGGGGGGCTTTTTGTGTATACACACATACACACGTTTAATTGTTTCTATTAAACCCATTTTTCTGCCCCATGAATATTATCATACATTCACGCAAGATAAAGACATTGTATCATTTTATATATTCTATCGAGAGTTTTTCCTCTTCAAAGAATAGCTCTCTTATTCACAGAGGGAAGGAATGTTGTGTATACACACATACACGCAAAGACAGCACCATCTAGCCTGGTAAATGTATTTAGACAATTTTCATAAGCTAACCATGCTTAAAAACTTGGTTGACTTATCAGAAAAATACGCGAAGAAAACAGCGTCAGCAGTTCCTTCACCTATTTTTCCCACAAATATTACGCTACATATATGTGAGCGCCGCGATTTTCAAACGACCGGACGGTGGCTAATGTTTATTAAAGGATAGAATTACATTTTTGTTAAGCCACCGTCAGTCAAGATATTCCTGAACAAGCTTAATCAAGTCAAGAAACGAAGTTGACATTTTTTCAGGGTGGAAATGCATACTATGCATTTTACACCCTGAACGGCGGGGCTTGATCACGAGAACAGTGATCAAGCGGAGAGTTCGATTTTTGTACTCAGCGAGTACGACACGGAGCGGATTAGATCTCGGAAGAATATTTAAAGTTAAAAGAAAAAGTATTAGTAAACGATGAATTAGATCTCGGAATATTTAAAGTAGAATATTTTGAAATTAAAAAACAAAAAATTGTTAAAAGGTTTTACTCGAAGTGAATAAAAATGGTGTAGGATTCAGATAACAATTTAAAGAAAAGAAAACAGGAATTGTGTTGCCCAGTGTGTATAGTAAAAAAAGATAAGGTTGAATAAAGAGTAGTCAAAAAGAAAGTAAGCCTATTGTGTTGTGTTTACCTCCATTGATCAAGGCAGTTAAGAAGTACTATTCAAGAGACAAGGCGTGAGAATTACCCCGTATTTAACAGGGTGAGCGAGCTGCCCTGCGGGAACTTAGCGTGAGCGTCCTGCAGGACAGGAAGGTCAAAATCCAGTCAGTGAGATTGCAATGGATATCTAGAGATATGAGCATTTCTTTAAGAGTGTTCAGACAGACTGACTCATATGCTGAGGATACGTCTACAGTGAGAATGATTGTCTTGAGTTTTCTATGACAATTGATGGAAATCAAGTCAAGAACTGTGTTGATACACTGATTTACAGACTTTGTCTTAATGTAGGCAAAGGAATTTTTCACGTGGAGTTTCTTCTCCCTAAGATGTTTGTTCAGCCTCTCCGACACAATGCGGTTGATGCATTTGATGAAAGTAGATATCAGGGCAATCGGTCTGAATGGGTGGAGGGCACATCCAGCTTTATTTGTTTTTTGGAACTGGGACTACCCTGATTTCCCTCAGGTGAGGTGGTATTGAGTTTTATAGCCAAAGCCAAATTCCTCCTTAGATGGAGGACAAGGTGAAGCAGAAGTAAATTTCTGCAGTAGGAGTAAATTCCTACTTCGGTGAAGGATGGAATTAAAGCAGAAGTAAAGTTCTGCAGTAGGAGTAAAGTCCTACTTAGATCGAAGCAAAAATTAGATTTTTTGCAAAGGTTAGGAAACCGCTTAAATTCTGGTGGAGGATACTTTCCGAGTAAATTTTGAGACGAGTTGCCTTTTTATAGCCATCGTGAACCGCTACGTCTCTGCAACCCATCATGAGGTTGCTCTGGCAACGCTTCATCTCAAATTGCATTCCATTGAACTCTGACTGCGGTGTAACCAACTGACGTCATGTCGTGGAAATGTAATTTCGACGACATCACAATATTGTAAATATCCAGAAGTACATGGGAAATGGTAAGTTTTCTGATATTTTTAGATTTTTCATATGGTGTTAATTAGTTTTTCTCTATTTATTATAGGAAAATTGAAGCTATTGATAAAAAGGAGGATTTTATAAAGATGGTTCAGATAAATATTTGAAAAATTAAATTAATTTATAGTATTAAGAAAAATTATACTATGTGTTCCCCTTTTTTTTCTTCGTATGATCTTGAATGTAGATGCAGAAAAATGTTATGGAGCAGGAAATTTATGTGGACCTGTGTGGACCAAACAGTAGTATTCCGCTATCCAACTGGAAATTCCCCTCAAGAATTTAGAATTTGCGTCGCCCACGCACCTTAAACATGTTTGCTACCAACAACCGAACTGCTTCCTACCTAACCGACCTACCTACAAATATGAAATTGATGGAAGCACAATTAAAAACACTTCCAGTCGAAACAAATACAGCGTTAATCTACCATAAGAAAAATATCTCCATATGAATGAAATTAACCTAATACATGCTACCGATATAGCGGTGTTTGTAGGTCCTATAGAAGTATTTTTTAATTGCATCTTTTATGCTTAAGACCATTTCTTATTGAGTGTAGGTACACTGTTCGAATGCTATACTTTTCATTGCATGTTGTTCGATTGCTTTGGTTTTGATTGTTTTGTTCAAAGGGAGGTAATTTTGAAATACTACTCTTCGTAAGTTAACAGCGAAGGATATATAAAAAGGCTTTAGGGAAAATATTTTGAAGACATTTTTTGTCGTAATTTTTTATTTCTTTTATTTTTGTTTGTTTTATTTAATTACATCGGAAAACCTAAGCAAAACAATGCTTACCTTGCTTCCAAAGACGCCACGCCACTGACCTGAACCGCTATTTTTGTGTGGAAACCCACAACCATAATGCGATATTCTCCGAAGACATGATCTCCCATTGGCTGTAGTTGTGTTAATTCGATGCGAAATTTTTCCTTGTATCATCTTGTAATAAAATATAAATATAAAGAATAATAAATATAAATTTGGCTATAATACGGCGCTGACTAAATTTTGCCATCCATGTTGAATAAATTGAGTGTGGAACGTAATTTTCCATTTATCTCGTTCCCACTTGCTAAGCTTTTCCTTCTCATTATTTATATGAGAAATTATAAAATCTTCAATATGTTTTACCGACGATATTTTTCCACATTTTAAACGCTGCCATTATGTTCCTCGTTTAAAAAAAAAACCCAATTTTATATATCAGTTCCGGTTTATATTCGTTTCGCGCCATCAAAGCTGTCGCGAGGGTTTTTTAGTGGATGTATATGTTTAATTACTGGTAAGTTGGCGAATAGTGCCAATCAATTATAGTTATGTAGGGAATTCATGTATACGTTGGTAAATTTAGCTATATTTTATGATTGTAAACATTCTAAACTGTATTTGATGCGATGCTTATCTTTGCTTTTTGTTTGTGTTATTAAAAGTGTTTAGGTACGCATATACTTTAAAACCTATTTAGCTGTTCTCATCACGCATTGTGCGTTCATCAATGGTTGTGGTGAGTTTTAATGCAAGAGCTTGTCAGTCGACAGATCCACCTACACCCACTCTTATCTGGATATAGATGGATACTGCATCCGACACCTCCTTGCTACAAAAATCATATCCAGAATATGCGAGGGTGGCTGCACAGCAATTGCCGCCAGCGATCAGTCGGCTAGGGGAGTCCTTGCCACCCACATTCCATCAATGCTTGTTAAGCTGTGCACAAATACGAATATAGAACAGACAGAGGGACGGACATAAAAGAAAAGAGCTGGTATGTGTGACTGCAGACGGACGGACAGACAAAAAAAGATCTATATGGGCTTCCTCCTTCTGGTGATACCTGAAAGGCTGGAAAAAAACCTAAATTTATATGATTGAATGCTGTAAGTAGAGAAGAACAGAAGACCTCAGCAACGCCGAACAAGTACTAATTCACCCGGAGAGTTTCCAACGCTGGCAGGTGAACGATTGAGAGAGAGTGAGAGAGCTGAGAGGGGTTTCCGATGTTGTTGATACCCCGGCTTTGGGTAATATTTGGTCCAATCGGCCCGATCCACCCTGGCTAAGCCTCCAAAGCCGTATCAAAATGCTCAGCCCCATCTGGTATTTGTGTGTTACATTACCGTATCCTCCACGTGGTCCAGCATCCTCCGCCTCTAATGGGTATGTTTATCTGCACATTTCAATAGAGTTGTACATGAGATCCGCACCAAAAGAACAAAAGAAAAAATACACAGCAGCAAGACGTTTCGACGTGTTCACCGTGTATGACGGAGATAAAAGAGGAAGAAATATAAAGGAGAAGGCAGGAACAAACACACAAAAAAAACTTCGAGTTTATGGCCCTCGTTCTTTTAATGCTCTAACAATTACTCCCATCGCAGGTAGTTCACCTTATTGGGCTTTACAATAAAAGTTAGTTGCTAACAACCTTATTCTAGACTTAGACCCTATTAGCTGTTCTAGGGCTAATGTATATAGGTATGAATATAATAAACAAAAAAATATATATATATAGAATTCAAATGTGGTCATGAATTCAAATACAAGAACAAAAAAAAATTAATAATGACCTTAACTACATACGACACCTCAATGCTATGCGTTGGTAGCCAAAACGAATCCCTCGCTGAACTGGAACACTGTTGATAGGATGCACCCTCTTACGCCTTTCTCCAAGTAAGAAATTTCGTCGATCGTTGGGGTGCATTGACCTCTTTTTTATTTGTATATCATTGGGTACATTGACCACTTTTTTTTTATTTCATTGGGTACATTGACCTATTTTTTTTTATTTCATTGGGTACATTGACCTCTTTTTTTTTACTTAATTGATACAGATTTGGTACATATTCATTTTGTAACGTTAATGCTGGGGCCACAAAATCGGAAGGCCCAATGGGGTGAATAACATGAGAATCTTTCCTTTACACATTAATGTCAGCGATACTGCAATGGGGTGTCTGTAATCAGCAGGTAATTTTTCAAAAATAATTTTTTTTCCTTTTTTTTTTATCACTATATAACTAATATTCCACTTTTCAGGTAAATCATGCGGTGATGGTGTCTCTGCAATCAGCAGGTAATTTAGCAAAATGTATTTTTTTATCACTAATATAACTAATAATCCACTTTGCAGGAATCTAATGCGGTTATGGGGTCTCTGCAATCGCAGGCACTTTACCACAACAAACAATAATCTTTATAACTAATACCGCTGATATCCCACTTTTCAGGTAATAATGCTGTTACGATATATCTGCAATCAGCAGATAATTAACATAATAATTTCTATCACTAATATAACTAAAGTCCCACCCTTCAGGTAGATATTGTGGTTAAGGAGTCTCTGCGATCAGCAGGTAATTTATCAAAAATAACTCTTATCACTAATACAACTAATATTTCAGTTTTCAGGTAAATAGTGCTTTTACGACGTCAGCAGGTAATTTATCAAACATAATTTCTATCATTAATATATTAATACTCCACTTTTCAGGTAACTAATGCTATCTCGATGTCTCTGCAATCAGCAGGTACTTTAGCGAAATTCAGTTTTATCACTAATATAACTAATATTTCACTTTTCAGGTAAATAGTGCTGTTACAACGTCAGCAGGTAATTTATCAAACATAATTTCTATCACTAATATATTAATACTCCACTTTTCAGGTAACTAACGCTGTCCCGATGTCTCTGCAATCAGCAGGTACTTTAGCGAAATTCAGTTTTATCACTAATATAACTAATATTTCACTTTTCAGGTAAATAGTGCTGTTACGACGTCAGCAGGTAATTTACCAAACATAATTTCTTTTGATTTTTTTCTGCACTAAGTCGCAGGTAATTTACAAAAACTTATTTCTTTTATATTTTTCAGCACCAAGTCACAGGTGCTTTACAAAAACTAATTTCTTTTAATTTTTCAGCACTAAGTCGCAGGTAATTTACAAAAACTCATTTCTTTTAATTCTTCAGCACTAAGTCGCAGGTAATTTCCAAAACTAATTTCTTTTAATTTTTCAACACTAAGTCGCAGGTAATTTACAAAAACTAATTTCTTTTAATTTTACAGCACTAACTCGCGCAAGCAGCTGCCTTAACGCGTCGCTTGTTCAAAATCGACTGCCCTCTGTCTGCCTACATTACAGCCGTTCCCCATTCAACCAACCGACAGACGAGCACTTTTCTTCGCACAAATTTCGAATCTGCTGTCGGCGACAACTTTTTTGGAATTTCTTTCGAGCGGGCTGACTGCAATGCATTGCGTGATGATATCGCGTGATGGTTTACAGCTAGGCGAATTACAGTTGCGTGCCTGGAATGTTGGCTGGCTAGCGGTAAGTTGTATGTAGAAAAATTATAATTTGTGTGTATTTTGCACAAATTGTATTTTTTTTTAATTAAAATATTTTATTTGTTGTTGCTTTCCCTTCAGGTTTTACGTTTTTTCTTCTTTTCAGGGTTTCTGTGATATGGAGAAGTAGCATAGGGCTACTTCTCGAAAATATTTAAATTTTATCTTTTTCAGGAATTTGTAATGTGGAGAAGTAGCATAGGGCTACTTCTAGAAAATATTTGAATTTTTCTTTTACAGGAATTAGTAATGTGGAGAAGTAGCACAGGGCACTTCTCAGAAATATTTAAATTTTTACCCCTTGTCAGGAATTTGTAATATGGAGAAGAATCATAGGGCTACTTCTCGAAAATGACCCCTTTCTAGGTACCTCTGGGAAATCATGGGGGTTTCTCTACAGACGTAGAGAAGCCAAACAAAAGTAGCGTAGGGGGGCATACGCTACAGCGTTGGGACGACCCACTGAGAATAGAGTCTCTTGCCGGGCGAAACGAGGAAGGGAGCCAAGAGAGGGAAAGGAAAGAAAACAAGAAGGTTGACTCGGGAGGTGAACTATGAATAATATTTTTGCAGCCATGCCCACCGTGGGGACGACCCACAAGAGTTTCAAGCCGGGAATACGATAGACCCTGCGTTGTTTAGACATAAGATCCCATCTGCGGCCATGATCCCAGTTCGTCTTGGACGAGGGAGGATTGATCTACCAATAGACATCATCTACCAACTCGTCTCGCCCAATGAACTGACCAGGAAGAGGTGCAGCGAATGATTTATTGTGTATGGGAATGTTCAGCTCGCGACTACGACTTCGTCGGTGAAATACCGCTACCTATCGTTCTGTGTTCTGCTGAATCCGGTCGCAACACCCCGGAAATCACCCAATCCCAAGAGAGGAAATTGCTTCGTAACAGATAGAATTCATCTATCAACTCACTCAGGTTGACGGAAATCCCGCGGGATGCAGCAAGCGGGTTCAAGCTCTAAGGAAATTGAAGAAAGGGCAGGAAAGTAAAATCCTTCAGATGACGGCTAACCCAGAAAGTGTTAGTAACAAAGATAGAGACCATCTAAACTTTATAGTTTAGAGATAATACCCTAAAAAAATATTCGCTGAGACTCCATCCGCACTCGCTGACCCCGGGACACATTTTTATTGGAAGAAATTTGAAGAAAATTGAAGAAAGGACAGAAAGTAAAATCCTTGAAATCCTTCATTTAAACTTGATAGTTTAGAGTTAATACACTATAAAACAAAACCGCCCTCCGCTAAAACTTCATCCACACAGACCGCCGCTCGGAAACACACACTAGGGAGAAGATTGAAGAAAAGACAGGAAAGTAAAATCATTCAGATGAAGGCTAACCCAGAAAGGGTTATAACACAATGAGAGAGGTTTATCACCCACCACTGAGGAAGTAGTAGGAGGGTTTGCGATAACCTGTAGTTCACAAGTGAAGCTTGCCGGATGCCTTCTTAAGGCTACTGAGATCTAATCGACTCTGATCAGGACTTTATATCCTAAGCATGGAAAATTCCGATTGATAGACCCTTATCATTCTGCAGACGATATGAAATACGCCCGATTCGTTCTACAATAGTCGCTTTTATGAACTTAGGTGCCAATTTGGCAGCAAAGCGATCGACTGCGCTACTTTGCACTAAGTTTCGGATGTACACAGTCTGTCCAGGTGCAAGGGCTCTTTCTCGAGTTCGCGAGTTGTATCCAGCGGCGTACTTTCGATACGCCTCCGTAAGGCGAAACTTTACTTCATCGCCCAACAGCTGTTGACAGGTGTACACTCAATGGCCCCATCGGAATTTGCCTTTAAATCTCGTAGAAGTTGATATGAGCCCCCGCTTGTTACCGGATGTTGACCGAAAAGCAGGAAATATGGTGAGCACTTAGATGACTCATGCACGACATTGCGGATGGCGAAGCCGATCTCCCTCAGATGTTCGTCCCAATTTCAATGCTGTGTGCCGACGTAGGCTCGGATCGCTGCCAGAACTGACTGATTAAAACGCTCAGAGGCGTTTGATTGAGGGGAGTATGCTGGTGAGAAGATGTGTTTTACCCCATAACGATCTAACAGTTGGGCGAATATCTTCGCAATGAACTGACTACCATTATCTGAATATACCATTTCCGGAACTCCAAAAATTAAGAAGACTTTTCTCTCCAGGAATTTGACAACCCGCGAGGCTGTGGCCTCGGGCATTGCTTCCAACAACACAAACTTAGATAAGTGATCCAGTACGATGAAGATGTACCTATTACCGCCTCGACTACGCGGGTATGGTCCTAAAAAAACACAGAACATGCGCTGCCATGGTAGCTCGGTAGTCCGTATCGTGCCCAGAGGACGTCTTGTAGACACATTGGTCGGCTTGATCAGTTTACACGTTTCGCAGGCGTTTATGAACTGTCGTACTTCTGAAGCCATGCTCGGCCAGTAATACTGACGACGTGTGCGTGGGACAGTCCTGGAAGAAATGGACCCCGAAGCCGGTGGGAATTCGCTGCCACCATACGATGCGTCCTCTATATCCGAGGTGGAGATTGAAGTGTTTTCATCTGATAAGGTGCAACTACAATTTTCTGAAGGACCGGGTTCCGAGTAGGTGGTAAAATTCGACGTGCTTTGCGTACTGTAATTCTCCGTCTGAGTGGAAGAGTTAGACGTGTTTACTTTACGACTGTTGGCCGCTTTAAAATCAAATCTGGGCTCACGAGTTTTGAGTTGTGGGAGCGCTGCAGCATAGCTGACAGGTGTAAGCCGTGAAGTAAATGGTAACGGTCGGGCTCGGTGTTGGTAGCCGCTTCTTCTGCCGTCCGCCTGAAGGTTTGGCTTGCAGTCAAACGGCGCTGACCACCTACAAAACTTTGACCCCTGCCTCGGTTTCCCGACAAGCAAGCTCTACGTTGCGTTTTAATTACCCCCACTGCACCACATCCATAGCAGAAGACCCTCTGTGAACCTAGTGGACAGTTTATGTAGACGTGACCTTCAGCCGAACAGTTCCAACATGTCACTCGAGATCTAGCCGGTCGGTGGATGTTTCTCGGGGCATTATTTTGAACACCTCGCGGTGGAACTTCAATGGCGTCTATTTGACTAGACAAAGTGTGATTAAAACACGGCGTATCTGAATAAATTTCATGCATTGCTCCTCGCGATGCGACCGCCCGCGGCGAGCCTATATCAGACCATTATTTTTCAAATCGATTACATAGGTCTCTCAAATCTAGCGCGTTGTCAGTCTGATAGAGAAGTTACGCCTCCTGTAAGGGCGGATTCATGTTACGATGCAATACATCCACCAGCTCCGCTTCTGGAATTGGTCTGCTCATTTTGGACACTAACGCATGAACCGCTAATCGAAAATCACTGAATGACTCGTTAACTCCTTGCCTCCTTGACTCGACTAGCTTACGAATATCGTAGTCAGTTTCCTGGCTGCGGAATTCGCGTAAGAGAGCGGAACGTAACTCTTGCCACGAGTGCGTATGCTGATTTCGAAAGTATAGCCAATACCAGTTGGCAGCTTTCCCAGTAACTAGTGTATGCAATCCGGGGCACAATTCGGAGGCGGATACTTGTTCTAGTACTGCCAGGGATTCTACCCGAAATACGAACTCTGTCACATCCAAGCCAAATGTGCCATAAAAATTTAACTTCCAGCGGAAGACAGGACTGTGGGATACACTGTTACGATCTCTCGCTGCTGGCTGTCGGGGATGTGACGGAATGTTAAGGGGGAGAAACGATCAAACCCGGTACGGGTGGGACGGGAGACTCAGTAAAATTATGTCTCGGCAACGGAGGTACTCCAGTGACATGACTCCTATTCAAACTTTCCAACCTGTCATTGATGGACGGAATACGCGACCTTCCCGATAGTGGGCCAGCAACCGCGTATGATATGTTAGTGAAAGCTGCTTGAGCCCTCTGCTCTTCTAATATCGATATGTCCAGGTACGACTCAGCCGGATTGGCGTGGAAGTTCCCCAAGTTAGGTCCTGGTAAGCCCAACGCAGCGCCTTCCGTTGTCAAAACTGTTTTCGGCGTAGCACCTGTCAGCGTGTTGGACACTTGACTGTCTGTGCCAGTCACAGGAACTGTGAGCGTTACGCCTCCAGCGCCCTCAGCCACGGACACTGTCGTAGACTGGGAAGATTCGACACGGCTCAGGATATCCTCCAAGGGCTCGACATAAGATTGCGCATCAGACTGGACAGATGGAGACGTATTGTACAGCCGCCGGGCTCTATGGAGTACATGGAGCACCTGACTGAAATAGCGCGTACGATCTTCGTTGGTTCGGGTGGGATCCGAGCTCAAATCTTGGTTTAGAGCGTCGACTCGATTGATAATATAGTCTAATTCACGCGATGGGTACTTATGAGCATCAGACCTATAGGGTACTCTGCCGGATTCTGATTTCTTGGCCTAGTACACTTCCACGAGCTTGCGGCGAGCGTTAGCGTCATCAGATCTAAGGCTGCGTACAATGAATTCAACCTCAAGCTCATCCGGTGATAAGAAGGAGAAGTCCATCTTGGGCTGGATCTCCACGACAAATACAACCAAGAAAAAAAACCCGCGAGGAAATGCTCTGGTGTTGATATCAAAGGACAAGTTCACCCGAGAATTATACTGAATATTTTAATAAAAGTACGCGTCTATAGTAATGCCAAGAGTAGTTCAACTGAAGGTTGTACCAAATACGATAGGGAAACAATGATGTGGCTATTCGCGATAATTCAACTGAAAATTCCGCCAAGTATAATAAGCAAAAAAAAAAACCAAAGTGCGTTTAACGAATATCGAAGATACTGCAGCCAAAAATTGTGCCAAATATCTATGTATATATAAAAAACCACAATGCCTTTATCATAAGGCCAAAGGTGATGCCCACAAAAATTGTGCCAAATGTATAAATAAAAGAAAAATTAATGCGTTTATACTAGTGCTGCAGCTAATTCAGCTGAAAACTGTGCCAAGTAAGCCTAACATACAAAAAAAAAAAGAAAATATGGCGTCTATACTAATGTCGCGATAATTCAAACGGAAA
This sequence comes from Dioctria linearis, assembly GCA_963930735.1. Lineage (NCBI taxonomy): Eukaryota > Metazoa > Arthropoda > Insecta > Diptera > Asilidae > Dioctria > Dioctria linearis. Next base: position 177,869,902 of record OZ005740.1, read on the forward strand.
TTGTGTCAAATAAAACTAATAAAAAAAGCATGTCTATATTAATGCCAACAATAGTTCAAACGAAACTTGTGCCAAATAAGCTTAATAGACAATGTCCTGATGTCACTATCAAAGATAATTCGACCGATAGTTATGCCCGGTATGATTAAATAATAGAAAAACCAAAAGTTCGCTTATATTAATGTCGAAGATGATTCCACTGACAATTGTGCCAAATATATATAAATAAAATAGAAAAAAAATGCGTTTGTGCTAATGCTGAAAATAATTCAGCTGAAAGTTGTGCCCAGTAAACCTAGTAAAAAAAGCGCGTCTATACTAATGAAAGAGAATATTCACCGGAAAACTGTGCAAAGTATGTATGTGAAAAAGAAAACAAACAAAAAAAGATTATATAAATGCGTTTATGCTAATGCTGAACATAATTCGGCCGGAAATTGTACCAGGTATATATATAAAAAAAAATACGTTTATAATAACGACAAAAGTAATTCCTACGAAAATTGTGCGAACACGATTTAAGGAGAACACTGCTCTAATTTGAGATTATGCGTTCTGCGTGTCCTACACATGCAATTTATTTATACTATGTGTATTACTAACGTTCTACATTTAAGAAACGGGGTGTCGGCATGACGGATCAACGCGGAAGGACAGCTTCTTCCACACAACCAAAAAAAAAAATATTCTCCAGCATAGCTGGACAAAAAAAAACTCTCTCTCTCTTTCTCTCCTTTCGCTGCCGAATATTGTTCATCCATGCACTTCGATCAGTCCATACTGTGGGCTACCGCTTGTAGATGATAATAGAATTGTAGGACCAGCGCCTAAAGGGCTACCATCCCATGTTAAGATGATCAGGACGAACACTCTTTTACCAAGGATAAAAATCAGAAAAGGATGGACAACGTCCACCAACTTGGCAGTGGAGCGAAGCTAAAATCAAAAGCGGATGTGAGTTGTCAGTAATTCAGTGGGTGCCAGTACTCAGGAGAGAAGCAGTAGTCGATTGTATGTATTAATATCTCAAAATAATCACCAAGCAGAAAAAAACTGAATGCTTATGTAAGCCAATTGTGACAATACAAACCTCAAAGCAGCGTTACAAAAGCCAAAACTAAAATGGCTCAAAGCCCGAAACAACATAGAAATTTGATGATATACTGGCTTCTCACTGGAACCAGCAGATGTAAGCGGAACTAATTTCAAAAACGTATGCATCGCATACAACGTTGACTGACCACTGCGAACCGAACAACTCACATTTCCAGTGGGGAGCACCAAGAGGAATTATAGAATTTTATGATAAGGGAAGATGGGTCTGAACAAAAAAAAACCTGGTGCTAGGTTACACACTGGAGTCGGTAAGCTGACCCCAATGCCCAGACAAGGACAAGAACCTCAAGATGAACGTCGTTCAAAAACTTGCCAAGTTTGGGTGAGCTGACCAGCTCGTAATGCAGATAAAACTGTCAAGTGGTCGTCATCTCGGCGTCAACGAGCCGAAGCTTGGCTTCAAAGGTGGTACGCCTCGCGCACAAGACTCGCTTGCTGCCGAGGAGATGAGCACTTAAATAAAGGAGACTGTTAAATTTAGGGATGAACTTAACTTAGACTTGGCCGAAGGCAATTTGCTATCAAGCAAGCCGTGCTAATAGATAATGAAACTCTCAATTAGACCGCTCGGGATTAAACGGAATCGCTTGAGTACGCATCCGAAAAAACTTTACTTTAAAATAATGAGACTATATATGGAGACAAAAAAATCTGCTTATGATAATAACAATAAGAACTGATTCTAGGAATGGTAATTGCACTTTAGTCAAGAGAAGCTTGACTAAATGCTAAAAAAAACAAATTTGGGCGCCATTTGTAACGCAAATGGGCGACCAGAAAAAATCATTGAAATAGTAATTGCACCTTAGTCAAGAGAAGCTTGACTAAAGGCTGAAAGAAAAACCTAAGCTTGGGCGTCATTTGTAACGACAAATGGGCGACAAGAAATATAGCAAAAATAAGATTTTAAAGCAAAATAAACTAAAGCTGAGGTTTGGCCAGAAATGATTTCCAACAATAGTGATTGCCATTTTAGTCAAGAGAAGCTTGACTAAAGCCAGGAAAAAAACCTGTTTGGACGCCATTTGTAAGGCAAGAGCTTGTCAGTCGACAGATCCACCTACACCCACTCTTACCTGGATATAGATGGATACTGCATCTGACACCTCCTTGCTACAAAAATCATATCCAGGATATGCGTGAGTGGCTGCACAGCAATTGCTGTCAGCGATCAGTCTGCTAGGGGGAGGTTTTGCCACCCACATCCCTTCAATGCTTGTTAAGCTGTGCACAAATACGAAGATAGACCAGACAGACGGACGGACAGTAAAGAAAAGAGCTGGTATGTGTGACTGCAGACGGACGGACAGACAAAAAAAGATCTATATGGGCTTCCTCCTGGTACCTGAAAGGCTGGAAAAAAACCAAAATCTATATGATTGAATGCTGTAAGAAGAGAAGAACAGAAGACCTCAGCAACGCCGAACAAGTACTAATTCACCCGGAGAGTTTTCATCGCTGGCAGATTAACGATTTGAGAGAGTGAGAGAGCTGAGAGGGGTCTCCGATGTTGTTGAGACCCCGGCATTGGGTAATATAGGGTCCAATCGCCCCGATACACCCTGGCTAAGCCTCCAAAGCCGTATCAATATGCTCAGCCTCATCTGGTGTTTGTGTGTTACATTACGGTATCCTCCACGTGGTCCATCATACTCCGCCTCTAATGGGTATGTTTATCTGCACATTTCAATAGAGTTCTACGTAAGATCCGCACCACAAGAACACAAAAAAAAACACAGCAGCAAGACGTTTCGACGTGTTCACCGTGTATGACGGAGATAAAAAAAGGAAGAAATATAAAGGAGAAAGCTGGAACAAAAAAAAAAGTTCCCCTTTCTTTTTACGTATATGTATTCGAGCTTATGGCCCTTGATCTTTTAATGCTCTAACAATTACTCCCATCGCAGGTAGTTCACCTCATTGGGCTTTACAGTTGCTAACAACCTTATTCTAGACCTAGACCCTACTAGCTGTTCTAGAACTAATGTATATAGGTATGAATATAATAAACAAAAAAATATATATTTGTATATAGAATTCAAATGTGATCATGAATGCAAATATAAGAACAGAAAAAAATCAATAATGAACTTAATTACATATGACACCTGCATGCTATGCGTTGGTAGCCAAAACGAATCCCTCGCTGAACTGGAACACTGTTGATAGGGTGCACCCTCTTACACCTTTCTCCAGGTAAGAAAATTCGTCGATAGTTTGGGTACATTGACCTCTTTTTTATTTGTATATCATAGGGTACATTGACCTCTTTTTTTTTTATTTCATTGGGTACATTGACCTCTTTTTTTTTATTTCATTGGGTACATTGATCTCTTTTGTTCTTATACTTAATTGCTACAGATCTGGTACATATACATTTTATAACGTTAATGCTGGGCCACAAAATTGGAAGGCCCAATGGGGTGAGTAGCATGAGAACCTTTCCTTTACACATTAAGGTCAGCGATACTGCGACGGCGTGTCTGTAATCAGCAGGTAATTTAGCAAAATTTATTTTTTTATCACTAATATAACTAATAATCCACTTTCCAGGTAACTGATGCGGTTATGGGGTCTCTGTAATCGCAGGCACTTTATCAACACAAACAATAACCTTTATCATTAATACCACTGATATCCCACTTTTCAGGTAATAATTCTGTTACGATGTCTCTGCAATCAGCAGATAATTAACAAAATAATTTCTATCACTAATACGCTAATAGTCCCGTTTTCAGACAAATAACGCTGTTACGATGTCTCTACAACCAGCAGGTAATTATCCAAAATAATTTTTTTCACTAATATACTAATAGTCCACTTTTCCGGTAAATAACGCTGTTACGATGTCTCTGCAATCAGCAGGTAATTATCAAAATAATTTCTATCACTAATATAACTAAAGTCCCACGTTTCAGGTAGATATTGTGGTTATGGAGTCTCTGCGATCAGCAGGTAATTTATCAAAAATAATTCTTATCACTAATATAACTAATTTTTCAGTTTTCAGGTAAATAGTTCTGTTACGACGTCAGCAGGTAATTTATCAAACATAATTTCTATCACTAATATATTAATACTCCACTTTTCAGGTAACTAACGCTGTCCCGATGTCTCTGCAATCAGCAGGTAATTTAGCGAAATTCAGTTTTATCACTAATATAACTAATATTTCACTTTTCAGGTAAATAGTGCTGTTACAACGTCAGCAGGTAATTTATCAAACATAATTTCTATCACTAATATATTAATACTCCACTTTTCAGGTAACTAACGCTGTCCCGATGTCTCTGCAATCAGCAGGTACTTTAGCGAAATTCAGTTTTATCACTAATATAACTAATATTTCACCTTTCAGGTAAATAGTGCTGTTACGACGTCAGCAAGTAATTTACCAAACATAATTTCTTTTGATTTTTTTCTGCACTAAGTCGCAGGTAATTTACAAAAAAAAATGATTTCTTTTATGTTTTTGAACACCAAGTCACAGGTAATTTACAAAAACTCATTTCTTTTATATTTTTCAGCACCAAGTCAGAGGTGATTTACAAAAACTAATTTCTTTTAATTTTTCAGCACTAAGTCGCAGGTAATTTACAAAAACTAATTTCTTTTAATTTTTCAGCACTAAGTCGCAGGTAATTTACAAAAACTAATTTCCTTTAATTTTTCAACACTAAGTCGCAGGTTATTTACAAAAACTAATTTCTTTTAATTTTTCAGCACTAACTTGCGCAAGCAGCTGCCTTAACACGTCGCTTGTTCAAAATCGACTTCCCGCTGTTTGTCTACATTACAGCTGTTCCCCCATTCAACCAACGGACAGATGAGCACACCTTTCTTCGCACAAATCTCGAATCTTGCTGTCGGCGACAATTTTTTTGAAATTTCTTTCGAGCGGGCTGACTGCAATGCATTGCGTGATGATATCGCGTTTTTTGTGTGCACTTTGCACAAATTGGATTTTTTTTTTTCATTTAAAATATTTTACTTTTTGTTGCTTTCCCTTCAGGTTTTACGTTTTTTCTTCTTTTCAGGGTTTTTGTCATATGGAGAAGTAGCATAGGGCTACTTCTTGAAAATATTTAAATTTTATATTTTTCAGGAATTTGTAATGTGGAGAAGTAGCATAGGGCCATTCTAGAAAATATTTAAATTTTTCTTTTACAGGAATTAGTAATTTGTAGAAGTAGCATAGGGCTACTTCTCGGAAATATTTAAATTTTGACCCCTTTTCAGGAATTTGTTATACGGAGAAGTAGCTACTACTACTAGGCTACTTATCGAAAATCACTAAAATTTATGCCCTTTCTAGGTACCTCTGGGAAATCATGGGGGTTTCTCTACAGACGTAGAGAAGCAAAACAAAAGTAGCGTAAGGGGTATACGCTACAAGTTTTAGATGATGAAGTTATTGCAATTGCCTGCCATTGATGGACACTAGATTATTGGTAGTACGAAGGCTACTGGAGCCATCAGATATGCCGTCGATGGTAGGTGCTGGACTTTGCTGCTTCCTATGGTGAGCGCCTCCTGCAGATAATGTGGTTGATACATTGGGAAGAAATGATTTGGGTAGACCAACCAACAAGTCACAACAACGTTCCAGAAAAAGGTCTGCCATTGGACTACTGGGAGAAGAGATGCGGATGTCTTCTAGGAAGCACAATACATCTTCATCATTATTCTCAAAATTTAGAAAAAAACTAAGAAATAGAAACAGAGAATAGGGATCACATGATTATCTATTTGACTGTTCAAGAACTACATCCAAATACCCACCTATTATGGGAGCAGAGCTTACATTAACAAAATTCCTAGAGTTTTGCTTCCAAACTCTAAAAATGATTGGAAACAAAATATGTCATCAAATATGACACAAAAAAAACTATTCTCACCCAAACCCACATATGTAATCTTGAACAAAGCTACAACTGCAGCACCAATACACCCACCTATAAAAAAGACCTCTTGCAGCCATTGTAAAAGTAGCCATATAATATTTTATTGCCCAACATTTAGAATCTTGAGCACCCGACAAAGACACGAAGTTGTCACAAATAAGCACTTGTTGAATTTATTTATAGATATATATAAAAGGGGTACTCACTGTCACCCTGCGTACACCTCGCCTTTGCTTGATTTTCCTTTGGTTATCCGGGGATTTTCATTTAAAGACACACCATTTACTTCAGAGCCGTCCTTCAGGGTAGGAAATGTATAGTTTGCATTTCTACCCTGAGAAAATTTTGCATTTACAACTTTCCTTTTCAGACTTAAGACCCCGTGACCGCCCGTTACCAAATCCAAAATCTCCTCTGGATAAAGTTCAACTGACTACTTGATCACTTTCCCGTGATCAAGAGCTGTCGTTCAGGGTAGGAAATACATAGTTTGCTTTTTTACCCTGAGAAACAAGCCCAGAATATTTTTCGATGGACGGTGTGCCTTCAATGTAAATATTCGACGGCAGGATCCTTCAACCGACCAATTTCCACATTTTCTTGCTACCTTGTACTTAAATGTTATTAATTCATATCCCACATATTTCAAATCCACAAATCCGCCACTTCTTGATTTGATCCTTTCTCCAGATGTTACCAAAATTAATTTTCAAGATCAGCTATGCCCATTTAGTAACCTGGATCAGGATATTTTATTTTTTTCTTATGACATCCCACTAAACCTTGAATCACCTCACAGATTTTCTTATCGAGGCTATAAAAATATCAACGTCAACGCTTTATCCGAAGAGTGTGTGCTTTTACCTTGGCAGGCTATACCTGACTGTTCATCTATCGATGACCAAACCGCAGCTTTTTCTTGCTCAAGTATTTATATAAAAATTATGTGCCGGGAGGAACTAAGACCTCGAAAGTTAATGGATGTCCTTGGTATACACGTGAAGTTCAGTCTGTTATAGCAGAACATGAGTTTCTTTATCGCCGCTATATGCGAACTAAACCTGACCAAGACCATTCTCTGCACCGAGCAGCTCGCAACATCGCCACAACTGCAATACGTAGAGCCAAACGACTCTACTTTAGCTCCAAATTTAATTGCCATCTCCCTGCCAAAGCTCTTTGGCATATCTTGCGGCAAGTGGGAGCTTTTGGTATGGATAAAACATGCTGTGAATTTGACCCGGATGTACTCAATGTTTCTTTACATCTCCTTCTAACACACAACAAGGACTTGTGGATGAAATGCAAGATAATCAAAATCTAATGACTTCTTATTTCACAATAGGTAATGATTTATCTTTTTCCTTCCGCGGAATAGACCGCCGCGAATTAATTGAAGCAATTTTTTCTGTCAAGTCTTGTGCTATCGGTCCAGATAATATGTCTTCGCGGTTCGTTAATTTGCTGCTTCCTTTCATAGATACCTACATCCTTCATATCATAAGTACATGTTTTATGACTAAGTCTTTTCCTAGCTGCTGGAAAACCGCTACTGTGTTGACAATACCCAGAATTCTTCTCCTCAATCTTCTTCTGATTTCAGACCTATAAGCATCTTATGCTTTTATCGAAAGTACTGGGAAAGCTAATGAATATTTAATTAGTTGATCATTTGTATTCGAGGGAGCTTCTAGGCAAATGGCAGTCTGGCTTTCGTCGTGACCACAGCAGTAGTTACGCTATGCCGGTTCTGGACCACTGCTTTAGCGTCCAGGATTTCGCCACAGATGGCGCCACCGTCGCTAGGTGTTTGTGTCCATACTAAATGTGGGTTTGTGTCTTGACGGTAATGGTTTATGTCTTAGATGGACCATTGTGCCTTGGATGGTTTATGTCTTGGATGCACCATTGAGTCTTGACTGGCTTATGTCTTGGATACACCATTGAGCCTTGACAAGCTTATGACTTGGATGCGTCATTTGGTCTTGGCTGTATCCTAGCGGCATTAGCTGGTACTACCAGCATGCTCCGGTACTACGGTTTTCTTGGATGTGTGGTGTGCCGAGATGGTGGTTTTTTGCTATGATTTATTATGGGGTGGTGGTGTTAGTTCTGGGGGTACGAAATTTTCATCAGAGATCCTCTACGGGTAAGCCATTTCTTGTGTAAGGTTACCTAGTGGCATTAGCCGGAACTATAAGCATGCCATAGTTTTGCTGTTTTCTTTTATTAGCGGGGAAGCTCTAGATTTCAGCATGACCTAGCGGCATTAGCCGGAACTACCAACATGCCTTGGGTTTGCTGTTTTCTTTTATTAGTGGGGAGGTGCTAGATCTCCGTATGACGTCATCTTGGTTTTGCTGTTTTCAAGTGATGCACCTAAATAAGTTTTCTTAGCAGCGAAGTTGAACATAACATCACCACGAACAGATTCTAGAAGATGTCAGTGGGGGTTCTGGGTGTCAAAACTTTTACAGGATTCGAGTGCAAATGCCATTTCTTGAGGAAGGTTACCTAGCGGCATTAGCCGGTACTACCAGCATGCCTTGCTTTTGCTGTTTTCTTTTATTAGCGGGGAAGTTGTAGATATCAACATGCGCTTAGACTTTTACAGGATTCGAGTACAGAAGACGTTTTTTGAGTAAGGTTCCCTAGTGGCATTAGTCAGTACTACAGGCATTTAATGGTAGGTGTTATATTTACCATACAATGCCCTGATACAATTCAGCATATTCCATAATTTTGATTCGTGTGCAAACGCCATTTCTGGAGTAAAGATCCCTAGTGGCATTAGTCGGTACTACCACGATGCCGTGGTTTTGCAGTTTTCTTTTATTAGCGAGGAAGTTGTAGATATCACGAATGACGTCATCTTGGTTCTTGCTGTTTACAGTTACTGCACCTAAATAAGTTTTATTAGCGGGGAAGTTATACATATCAGCATCATTCGAATTTCACAACATGACATCATTTTGGTTTGATGTTATCATGGCAAATTATTATTGTTATTATTGGATTTAGGGGTGCGTGTATTGATCTTTCGAGTGCAAACACCATTCCATGAATAAGGTTCCCTAGCGCCATTAGCCGGTACTACATAATGCCATTTCTTGATTATGGTACTACTAATGGTAAGTGATATGTTTCCCATCCAATGCTCGCTACCGTAAAGGATTTGATACCTTCATTGTACAATAAAAGGATGAAACATGCGGAATCTTCATAAGTCGAAGTCTTAACTCAGCCGAAAGCACACCGAATCCTGTGGACCTGCCCACACATAGCAGCAAAATGCTACGGTGTTCTTGGATGTGTGGTGCACCTAAATGTAGGTTTTTGTTGTTTTCAAGTGTTGCGGCTAAATTTAGGCTTTGGTTTTGAATTAAAATTAGTAATAATTTTTGTTCATGCCAATGGATTCTAGATGGCGGGTAGGTGCGGGGAAGGATAGGGAGGGGGTAATGAAATTTTCATCAGAAATCCTCTACGGGCTTTGGTTTTCGAGATATTAGCGAATTAATAATTCAAGTCATTTTTGTTCATCCTAATGGATTCTGGGTGGTGTGGGGTGGGAGGGGGGAACGAAATTGTCATCAAAAATCCTCTACGGGCTTTGGTTTTCGAGATATTAGCGACATTTGTTCAAATAATTAGCTAATTGGCAATTATATACTTACTAATTGGCAATTAGCAGCTTGGTTAGTAATTATCTAATTGGCAATTAGTAATGTGGTGTGATGCGTTTTACTGAAATTCTCATAAAATAAACAAATTTAAGTAATATCAACACTTGCTGTAAATATTGAATAGAAAACTTCAAGTTAAAGGTGAAAATATGGTTGCTGTGAGGTGTATTGATACAATTTATTTTGTTGAAAATAATGTTGTCAAACCAAACTAAATTTCAATATTTATTCACATCAAATTGATTATTTATTTCTAAATCTTAAGTTATAAACTTTTTCCCTATGTTCTATATTCAAAATTGGTAGCAATTAAGTGAACTTCTACGAATCCTATCTTGGAAACGAAAGCGGTCCAGAGCATAGGTCTCCCTAGGTCCTTTTCGGGGCTCATATTCAATTATATAAACTTGTGGATCGCTAGTACTAAACGTAACTTTCATTATGACTAATAATTTAGAAATATTAATAATAACAACTTGTTTCACATTATTTATTTTGTTATTTAACGATTATAATAATTAATTGGATACAGATTAACATCATGCGAATAAACTCTATTTTAAACGTGAGACCGATAGGACCTCTATTTATAACATAAAAATCTCCTGCAGTATTTATCTCCAGTATAGTATCATCAGTAATTGTGCTGTACCGTGCAGGAAGGAAAAGTTGACAGTCCTCCAAGTCCAGGATGATACGAGATCCAAATGCTGTCTTACTTCTTCTGGCACCCAGAATCTTGTATTCCTAATTAAATTCGATTTCAGATGTCTTTAGAGATGGTGGGTACTGCTCTAGCTTCTTCAGTTCCTCCATTGCGTTTGCCATTTCAGATTACTTTCTCCTTGGTTGTTATTCGTTTGAACTCCACAATGAAACTCATTGCAAATCTGATTCAGCTCCTCAATTTATAGTCATGATTCCAAAACAAGTTTAATCCTGCTTAAAGCAAATTTGCAATATCAGCACATTAAGCTGAATGATTCATGTAATTTGATACCACAAATTGCCAATTCCAATAATTTTACTGATCGAAACGTTTCATTGGAATTCGTAAACAAATTTTCACATCCTGTTGTAAACAAATTTAAGCAGTATCAGCACATTTATTCTTTTCATGTAATTTGATACCACACTTCCTGTAAGCAGTCCAATTCCAAGAATTTTACTGATCGTAACGTTTCATTGGAATGGGTAAACAAATTTTCACATCCTGCTGTAAACAAATTTAAGCAATATCTGCAAATAATTCATGCTATTCTTTTCATGTAATTTGATACCACACTTCCTGTAGGCAGCCAAAAATTTTATTGTTCCAAGAATTTTACCGATCGAAACGTTTCATTGGAATTCATATAAACTAAACAAATTTTCACATTTTCTTGTATGCATTCATGTAAACAATCTCATTTGCAAATTCGACCAGCAGAATAAAGTAATCAAATTAATTTGAATAATTTTTTTTGTTTATTGTGTAATTCGATATCATCTCAGCCTGTAAGCAAATTCGTTGAAATTCATCCTGTGCAATGATTAATGTAGCAGCAGGATCATTCATGTTTACAAACCGTTGCTATAAAAGCGCAAGCAAACTATTGGGGAGCACCAGTCAATCTAAGTGATTCTCAGTGTTAGTGTCTAATAAAAAAAAATTAAAAATATCTATCACAGTAGTAAATGAAAGTTTTTCATTAATTAAGAAATTGCGAGAAGATGTGTTGAAGTGTTTAAGTGATGCAAATTTTTTGAAAATAAACAATATTGTTAAAGAGTGCAACAGAAACATTCATAAATTTCAAGCAGCATTTCGGAAGTGCAATAAGAATGCTATGAAACCACATTTGGACAGCTGTATTGCTCAAATTAAATCATTGAGAGTGTTAATCATAGCTCCCCATCGAAGTGGAGGAATTAATCAACGTGTAATAAGAAGTGATTTTGTTAAGTGGGAAGGAATAAAAACCGCATTCGTAGGTACAATTATGCCAGGTATTATCGTGAATATAAGCCACCTAGATCCTAAGTTATTTATGCAAGATGCCTTCAAATTACTTGCTCGCCGCATTAAGAATACATTAAAACAACAATATCATATTAAAGTTGCTACAACGTTTTGCGGTGAGTTTATTAAAGAAACTGGTGATAATGAAGTTATTAAAGACATTAAGTATTTCCAAGCAAAAACTGTCCCAATCAATGTGGCGGATAATTTGAATGTGGGGTATAAATTAAATATATACGACCCAATACTCACTCAGCTAGAGGAGTGTCAAGAGAAAGACAGCGGTTGGGAACTGCATTCAGTAATACATTTAGCGGTACATATCAACAAGCTTGAACCGATTCGGGGATCATTTTATATACCTCTGCGGAAGGAGATTGCATCAAAGAAAGCTTGCATTAATGTGAAAAACAATGTTGAAGCATGTTTCGCGTAAGCTGTAATCTCAGCGCTATATCCTGCAAATGTTCACTCCGATAGGACGTCCTCATATCCACATTATTCTACTGTACTTAATTTAACTGGAATAACATTTCCCATGACGCTTAAGCAAATTAAACAATTTGAAAACCAGAGCGATTTATCAATAAACGTATTCATCTTAGAGAAAGAGCGTTCCTTCACCACAGTTCCAGTTAGACTTACGAAACACAGGATGGAGCGACATGTAAATCTCTTAATGATTCAAGATGACTATGACCAGGATGATGATCATATGGATGATGATGGCGATGATGATGACGATGATGATGACGATGATGATGATGATGCTGGCAGATATCATTTCTGCTGGATTAAAGATTTTGCCCGACTCATATCAACACAAACTTGGAGACATATTCATAGAGTGTATATATGCGATAGATGTTTGCTCTACTTTTACTCTGAAGAAAAATTAGCATCACACACAAAACGACTGTAGGATTATGTTTCCCTCAGAGGAACAGAAATGGGTGGAATATAAGAATTATGACCATAAGAATCCAGTCCCGTTTTGTGTGTACGCCAATCTTGCGTCAATATTGAAGCCGGGAAACGATCAAAATATACAGCGAATCCAGGAACATGATGTTCACAGCATAGGATTCTATTTCCACTGCAAACATGATGCTAAGCTCTCATATTACCGAGCATATCGAGGCAAGAATTGTCAACAATGGTTTGCATTAGCTGAACATCATGCCAATGCAATCCCTGACTAAAGAGGAAAAGCGTTCACATATTGAAAATACTTGTTGCCATATATGTGAAAAAATGATTGCAGCTGATGAGGAACGTGTTCGGGATCATTGTCACTTAACAGGTAAATACTGAGAATCATAATTCAATTCATTTTTTCATAAATTCTTTTAACAGGAAAATACCGAGGGCCAGCGCACAATGCATGCAATCTCATATATCAAATATGATGCCTACTTCATTATTAAGGATATAGCTACATCTTTCCCAGGAAAAGTTGATCTCTTACCAATAAACAAGGAAAGATATATCTCGTTCACCAAGCACATGGAAGGCAACCACATGAAATTCAGATTCATCGATTCCTTCCGTTTTATGGCTGAATCTTTAGCTAAGTTATTATCATAAATTAAACACTACAAGATCAGTATGGGAATGATTGGATGGTGACACTATCAAACTTCTTACAAACAAAGGTATCTTTCCATATGATTTTATTGATGACTGGGATAAATTGGATTTCCGGAACTTGCCAACACAGGAAGCGCTCTACAATAAACTGACTGACAGTGCTATATCTCCTGAGGACCACAATCATGCTGAAGAGGTCTGGCAAAAATTTGAAATGTTGAAATGCAAACACTTGGCGTATATTCAGATCTTAATCTTAAGACTGATGTTCTCCTATTGGCCGATGTGTTTGAGAATTTTCGAGAAGTGTGCATGAAGACATACAATTTAGATCCAGCACATTATTACACCATGCCAGGTCTAACATGGGATGCTATGCTAAAATACACTAATATGAAATTAGAACTGATAACCGACGTAGATATACTGCTATTCATAGAGAGAGGCATTCGAGGTGGTATAAGTCAATGTTCGAACAGATATAGTAAAGCAAATAATGGTGAAATTGGATCTTAATACTTCCTGTTCCTTCCCTTTTCTGTCTGGCGTTCGTCAGGGGTCAATACGGGGCCCTTTGTTATTTCTTCGTCTTCTTCTCTTATCCATGTCTGGTTACTTTTAGATGTGCTTATATCTGATGACCTTGCTGGCCGTTGTCAATTGTTGTTGATGATGATCTTACAGTTATTTGATGTTCTCATTGAGTTATGAGCGTGTTGACTATTGATCAAGCAGTGATGGACAAAAACATAACAGACAACTACAAATAAGAGCATATAACATACAAGGATGTACAACAGTATACGAGACGTGGGCCTTAACAGTTTGCTATCTGAAGAAATTTATGGGTTTAAGAAAAAAAGAGTTGAATGAGATGTATTGATTGAATTGATTAGCTAAAAACATAGCTCATTTACACCTGCAGCAGTCCCGCAGCGTCAGCAGTGTGTGTGTGTATGTGTGGGTTCTCGCGTGTGTGTGCGTTTCCTTTGCATAATGCACCGCGGCCGACGGCTCCAATGACGTCACACCCCTCGTCATGTGTGGGAGTGAGACAGAGACGGATGATGCGTGCGAGCGAGATAGCTGAAAAAAGAATTGGGACCTCCATAAGAAATAACATGCTATTTTGCGACAGAAATCTCATTACTACACTACTAACTCGCACTTGGTCGCTTTTTTATATTTTTATTTAACTACTATCTTTATCAAAAATCACGTCATTAAGACCAATTTTTCACAATGGATAAAAGAAGCCTAAGAGCTTAGCTTTAAAATGACCTGCTTACACTTTGATCCAAAAAATGACCCTTTCTGCGTTTTTTGCACTTTTGCTTAAACATATCCAGTGAAAATGGCATAAAAACCTCGTCCCCAAAAGATAATTGCCTACTTTCTGACACTTATTGAACTTTTTCGCGGGATTTGCTTAAGAACTTGAGCTTGTTACAAAATGGCTGCCATGAGGATATAAAAAGGAGGTTTGTCTGAAGGAACCTCTAAGTCATAGATTTCATAGTCATAGTCGTATCTTTTTTCAAACATAGTGATTCTGTCATGGGCTTTCTATTCATCATTCGGAATATTGAAAAGTACAGCTTTGCCGACGGCATTCACGTAGATCACAGTGAGCAAGTGCCCATGTAGATATGTAAGCGAGTGTGTAATGAACAATACAGACACATTCAATTAATAGTGAAGTGATACAGGCACATACATTAATAGTGAACGGTGAAGTAGCACACACGCATAAAAACTTAATTTCAAGTGTTATGTTGGTGTTGTGATTATGATACAGACACAAAAAACATAAAGTGAAACAAAACTAAACAGTGCGGTGAGAAAGGACATCAGCGAACTGGACCATGCTAACATCTTCAGTAGCGATGTCATGAGGTTTTTTAGTGTAGATGTTGAAGAAAGGGTGGGTGAGCGAGCTGACCTGCGGGAGCCCACTGAATGACGGCACACTGACTGAACTTAGCGTGAGCTTCCTGCAGGACAGGAAGTTCAAAATCCAGTCAGTGAGATTGCCCTGGATATCTAGAGATATGAGCATTTCTTTAAGAGTATTCAGGCAGACTGACTCATATGCTGAGGATATGTCTCCAGAGAGAATTATTGCCTTGAGTTTTTTATGACAATTGGTGAAAATCAAGTCAAGAACTGTGTTGGTGCACTGATTTACAGAAATTCCCTTGATATAGGCAAAGGAATTTTTCACGTGGAGTTTCTTCTCCCTAAGATGTTTGTTCAGCCTGTCCGACACAATGCTGTTGATGCATTTGATGAAAGTAGATATCAGGGCAATCGGTCTGAATGTGTCGAGGGCACATCCAGATTTATTTTTTTTTTTGAACTGGGACTACCTTGATTTCCCTCAGGTAAAGTGGTATTGAGTTTGATAGCCAAAGCTCATTGCGCGAGTCCAGTAGAAGGCCAAGGGCTTTCTCATCTAGACTTTTGAAGCAAAGAAGGGGATACCATTGTACTGCCCTGAATTTACTGAAGGCTGCAATGAATGTACTGTTAATTATGGATTAAGATCAGTGGTCTTTCTTGTTATAACTAACAGTACTGTCCACTTCTTTTATTGTTCAGTCAACTGACACTTATTTCTTAGATTTTCTCACTACTTGTATTCAGATCAGATTATGTATATAAGGAATTAGGTCAGAGATCCACACACACTAGAAAACACACTTATTAACACAGATTTGTAATGCACGGGTTCCAAAACACAAGTATATATAAGTTTTTGGTCAGAGAAAGCACTTATTGACAAAAGATTGCAATATAAGATCCATAAGGAAGCAATATATTTATATAATAAATATAGAGTGAGTTGAATTATTATCTTTGATAAATATGCAGACGTAGTATATAGTATGTAGATATATATATATGAGTAAATTTATTATAGAATAGATATATAAATAAATAATATAATGTTACAAGTGGATGGTACTCACCGATCTAAACTTGGCATTTGAAGAGGTTGGCTTTAAGCTAATGTTAGATCCTTTGTTCTAATACTTTATTAGAATAATTCTACTTTATTAGAACAATTCGTTATTCCCATCTAGACCAGGAATAAAGTGTTAATGTAAGTAATTTTGATCTCAGTCAACACCCGAGATACAATATGCTTTAAATCAGTCAATACCCGAATTAAAGTCTTGTCTTAACTTCAGTCAAGACCCGAAGTAAGATTCTTTATTTGAGTCAAAACCCGAAATAAAGTGTTTGTTAGTAAGTGATTATTTCAGTCAATCCCCGAAATAATGCTCTTTAAATCAGTCAATACTTGACTTAAAGTGTTATCTTGACTTCAGTCAAGACCCGAAGGAAGATTCTTTATTTCAGTCAAAACCCGAAATAAAGTGTTCGTTAGTAAGTGATTATTTCAGTCAATCCCCGAAATAATGCTCTTTAAATCAGTAAATATCCGACTTAAAGTGTTATCTTGACTTCAGTCAAGACCCGAAGCAAGATTCTTTATTTCAGTCAAAACCCGAAGTAAAGTGTTTGTTAGTAAGTCATTATATCAGTCATTCCCCGAAATAATGATTTGTTAATATAAGTTCTATATCATTCGATACCCGATATAATGTGTTAGTACCTACCTAGCCAACCTATCCCAAGCGCCGACAAGTGCAAAAAAAGATCGAGATCAGTCAGCTTGTCGTTTTTATAGCCCTTGTTTACACACGACACCACTGATGGAGTAGCAGAGGCGCATGGCAGCAAGAATTGGCAGTGCATCTGTGATCATACGGTACTAGCCGTAATATGCATAGCAACGAACCAAAATGCATAGCAACAAGAATTTTTAGAGCAACCCATGCTGCTGTGTTAAGTTGAATTATATTTGCAAACAATGTTATCTCTATCACGTAGAGATGAAATTCCCGTTCGATGGTACTTATAATGATGATAGGGTTGCAAATCTGCTTGATCTGATCGTATTTTTGCCATGCATTATATGTTACATGACAACACATGCTTTTGTTATATGTCGTACCTATTTTTAAGGAACATAGTAACTAGATTAAATTTATTTGCTTTTCAGAGCTCAATTTTAGCATGGTAATTTTTAATATGTTCCCTTTTCAGGAATTGTTTTTATCACGAATCTAACGGTTCAAACGTATGATAATGATTTTAACTTAATCTACTCGAAGAGGCTATAATATTGTATTGTATTTATGCAATATATTATATATATGACAAATACATGGCTTTGTTTGATTGTGTTTTGATTGAGAGTGATTAGATTAGATTTAATTTTATAAAAATTTTCATGCTTTGTTTTCAGTATGTTTTTCTTTTCAGAAGTTTTAATGTTTATAAAAATATATTCCAATCAATTTGGTTCAAACAACCATCTAAGCCTGGCGCAGAAAAGTTTAACTTCGTTCGTAGAACATCGGAAAGCTCGACTAGGGTGAGCGGGCTTGGAAGCTCTGAGTTTAGCCAATTGTTGGTGGAGCTGACTACATGTGTTTGGCCCGGGGAGGGAGGCCTGATGAGTAATTCGGGAAACTCGAGAGAGTCCGAGTCTTACCATTTCTGACAGGCATCAGAACCTTGAAATTTCGTTGACAGGTTTCGAAAAATATTGAAGAATTTCCTAGAGTCCAGCTGTTCTAGATTATCAACAAACTTGGTGGTGTGAGAGGCTTTAGTCTTTCGAATGGAACCCTTCAGGAGCCTGGATGTAGCTAGATACTTATTTAGTGAGATATTAGATGAGCATCTTTTGAGCTCAGAGAAGGTTGCCTTTTTCGTTTCAAAGAGACGTTGATTGTCCGGATTCCACCATGACTTGGGGGAGAACTTGCTGTGAGGCAATGAGAAGGTGTGTTTCTCAATAATTTCTTTTATGTCCTCAACAATGTGTTTAGACTTTCCGAGCGCTTTGAGATGTTCTAATTCTCCAAATTTATTTAGGAAGCGTCTATGGGGGCTGGACCTAGGTAGGGACGCAATTGCTAGCGTTATCTCAACTGGAAAGTGGTGAGAGCCTCCAACTTGCTGTTGTATTACTCTGGACGTGATACTACCAAATCAAGTGTGGAACCCGAGCTGACTAGGGATGCATTAGAAAAAAAGGTGGGGGAGAAATCGGAGGTAATATGCAGTCCACAGGTTAGGGCAGTGTCTTTCAGGAGAGATCCCTTTCTCACTGAAGCGTCGAATCTGATAATATTGTTATCCCAGAGGGAGTCTCTTGCATTTAGATCGCCACGCAGAATTACCGAGTTGAAGCTGGATAGGAAGGTGAGAAAATCCTCGGTGTCATTTTTGAACCTAGCTAGATCAATTGTGGGAGGGGAGTAGGCAGAGGCTACAACTAAGCTGGAACTGGGGTCAGTCATCTGAACCACGACAGTTTCCATACCTGAATCAAACGTAATATGCTTATAGCTAAGCTGTGACTTGATGGTCATTTCTGACTAGATTTTAGCCTCTTAAGGAGGGAGGCAAAGAGACTGGGCTTGAGTCAGGTTTCATTGAGTAGTATGATGTCGTATGTACCTGAGTTTAAGAATAGTTCAAGGTGAGATTTATTAGCGTTGAAACTTTGAATGTTTAGGTGTAGTAATCTCATGGGGGTTAAATAGATCAAACAGGAGGCGTTTTCAAGGTGTGCTGAGGTTGGGTGGTTTGTCAGGTGGAGATGCACTGTTTATAATATTAAGGTCTGTTGATAAATTGAAGTTGTTCATTTTAGTTTTGAGATTGGATAAGAAATCAGAAATATTATTACTTGTGGAGGATTTGTTTATCTCTGTGCTGAGCCACGAGAGGAAGCGTTCTAGCTGAGAAACTCTGAGCTTATCAGCCATTATGCCAGTGCCTGTTTCTCCGCTGTCCATGTTCTGGAACATGGCATAGTGCGAGTTAAAGGGATTGACAGGTTTTTGAAAGTTAAGTCCTTTGGGTACCTTGGCATACGATTGGCTGGCTATAACCATGTTCCTGGCAGAACGTCTGTTCGCACCGCTTATTGTGATAATTTTGAGGATGTCTTGTTCGATATATTTGGTCGCACATAGAAGATCAGTTGGCTTAGGATTTCCTTTGCAGTTGTTGCAGTAGGTAGGGTTTGTACAGGGCTTTTTTCACATACCTCTTTGCAGTAGTTGTCGCAGAACGGGCTTTTGGCCTTGCTTTGTGGAAGGCCGTGACCATACCTGAAACATTTCATGCAAAGTCTTGGTCGAGGGGTGAAGTATTCCACGGAGCGAAGTGCTGCTACTTCAATCGCTACCTCTTTCGGAATTTCAGAAATCATAAAAGTGAGCTTTGCGACTGGAGTTGCTATAAATGTATTCTCCTCGCTTCTTTTTGTGAAGCGAAAAGCATGAGTGACTTTGATGGGTGATGAGATATATCGAAGAACGTCTTCATGTGGGTACATTTTTGACAATACCCTGCTTACGTAAGTGTGTAAGTGGAATGAAGCAGTTTAGATCAGCCGTAGGGAGGCCTTTCGTGAGAAGGTTATTGGCGGCTGCACTAGTAGCAAAGAAAACTTTTATCGAGTTGAAGGATTGCTGTTCGATTTTAATAAAATTGAAATTGGCTTTTGCTAGGATGATGCTAACTGCAATATCACTTAGTCTTACCCTGTTTTCTTCAGGGTTTGCACTATTTTCTGCCCTTGTAACCAGGACCTATTAAGGGCCTTTGTCTTTATTGGTATATAGTAAGAAATCCGGATTCGGAACAGAATTCAGAGTGTTGGAAGTAGAGGTTGGTAGAGGTGTGCTAGCGGCTTCTTTTAGAATTTGTTCTGGCTCCTGCATCCTACTGCGCTTGCCTTTAGGAGCATGCGAATGAGGAATGCTTGTAGTGTTTCCAGAAAGGTTTTTGAGCGCTGCCTTCATGCAGGTTAACTTAGCACTTTTAGAATTGTCTGACGAAATTGAAATTTTTTGGGAGTTGTGAGGTTGACTAACTGGGAGAGTAGAGTTCAGGACATTGGTCGTGTCTTGTCCCCCAGGGTCTCCCGTGTCCATATATACTTCATTATCCGTCATCCTACAATATAGCTGCATTTTGTCGTTATGCAAAAGACGCCAAGAGCTACACACACCACTTGCTGTGCACACGCGGTTTATGTTCAAAAAATAATGTGAAGAAACTCAATATAAAGTAAATAGTAATATACAAACCTGAGCTCGGCAAAAAACTCAAGGAAAAAATACCATTAATCAAGTGTTTGGCCGGTGCTGAGACTTTTCTGAAATTTTCAGAAAAGGAACTAAGGAAATTACATCCACTGCTTGATACGTTCACCAAACAATTCTCCAGAATTATGGCAGTTCTCTTTTCGCTGTTAGATAAATTCATCAAACTTCTATCGCACAATTGAAAATAAAACAGTTATGTACGCTACCGAAGAAATCTGGCTGATTTGCTTGGAAGCTCAATTCGAAGCGCATTTGTTATTTAGTTTATTTATAAATGATCTCCCTAAAACCATTCGGGAGTGTGCACATGTATGCTCACGATGTGCAGGTCTACCTAAGCAAACCTGTTGGTTTGTTTGAGGACTGTATTGCTCGCATTAATGACTATTTAGAGAGAATCAATATTTGGTCGAAGGCTAATGGCCTAAAGCTAAACCCTGACAAATCCCAATGTATTGTCTTCCATAATGGCACTTTTTACTCGTATGATTCACCTCTTGTGGTCCTGGAGGGTACAATATTTAATTTGGTACCCAAAGTATAAAATCTTCGCATTATTTTGAATCAACATAAAAATTGCTGCGACAATACAATGTTAATTATCGGTAAGGTTTATGCTGTACTTCGTAGGCTCTGACTCATTATCTTTCAAAATCCGCTAAAAACTGATTAAAAGTCTAATTCTACCTTACTTTACTTTCGGCAGTTTGATTTACCCTAGACTCGATAGCGTTTGTCTTCGAAAGACGGAAGTTGCCTTTAATGATTGTATCCGCTTCATTTATGGACTTCGTAGGTTTGACCATGTTTCACCTTACTGTAGAAAATTGCTGGGTTGCTCAATAGTAGATTATCTAAAGCAAAGAGGACTGATTCACTTTTATAACCTATTATGTACAAACAAACCGTATTATCGGCGTGAATTTTTCCAGCACACAACTTCGGAACGTAATAACAATATGGTAATACCCCGTTTTCATAAATCAGTAATGGAGGTTTCTTATCCTGTGCAGATAGCCCGTCACTGGAATAGTCTTCCCCCTAGTTATCAGAACGTCCGATCTGTCGGTGCTTTTAAGGATCTCATGGACCCTCCACGCTTTTAACTAATCTTGCCCATTTTCATGTTATTGTCCTGTCACAGCGTAGCTCACATTCGTAATTTTTATTATTTTTATCATTCTTAAAATTTTAAATTTTCAATATTGTTTAATATTTTGTTTTATTTCGTGTATATTAGCTAGAATATTCTTTTTATTTAATTTTTAATTTTTCTGCCTCTGTTTTTTACCAGTATACTTTTTCAGTTATTTTATAGTGATTTCCAATTTATGCTTAGTTTTAGTAGGTTTAATTTTAGATATTCTCTATATTCTCATGTATTTGTTTAAAATAGTTCCAACATTTTTTTGTACTAAAATGTTGTGTACGTTTTGTCAGTGCAATAAATAATAATAATATTTTTTTTTATTTGTATATGCCCTTTATTTAGTGGCTCATTGGCTCTTTTAAAAATTTCTTAAAAATAGGTGCCAAAAGGCTCTAAAAAGTGTAAACAAAAAGACGTTAGCTAATCTAAAAGTTCTAAAATGTCAATAGGGACAATTAAACAATTAAAAGAATTAATACAGCTAGTCTACAACAAAAATTACACACAAAAAGGAAACAAACAAGACAAAATTCTCAAAAGGACTAAAAACGGATTAAAGAATTTTGAAAAAGATCTAAGATTTAACCAAAAAATTAGGACCAGTCCCAATATTGACAATTAGGTAAGTGGCAGTTCCAAGGAGTTCCAAATTTCCAAAATAAACTAATAAAAATAATTAGTTATAGAACGAATTTTCAACAAAATATTTTGCACTTTAGCACCGAGACCGAAACCGAATTAAAAACTTATAGCCGAACGAACGTAAAAATTTACCCGATACCGTTATAGAGTCCCGCGAGGGCCTGTAGTATCATAGACCTCTACAAACTGCCCTCATCATCCCTCCAGCTTAGCATCTCTAACAGAGTGCTTGTTCTTCTCACAGCACTTGCCACGGTTCCAAAGCGAGGAGAGGCCGCGTGGACTAGTATTGCGAATGCTGTGGCATGCTATCACCAGCGAAAGACAAGAGTGCCATCCTGCACCGACTATAGTAGTTGCCGTAGGCAGTTGAATGTGTCCGCGTTCGTTGCCAGATATTCAAGATGTAAACGTCTCTTCAATCTGTCAACAAAGTGGCGCTTAAGTGCTTGTGCGTGGTGTTGTGGGTCAATGTTCTGATTCCCATCTCCGACTCTCATGTAGTACAAGTGAATTTTTGATTTGGCCAGTGTCAACACAAAGCTAATCAAACAATTCACCTGACTACAGGCCTTTGGTACCCATAGAAACGATGTCCCAGTACTACCGAAATTCGGGTGGATTGATTGACACATATCGCGCACGAGTTCCATTAGATTTCGCAAAGCTGGGCAAGTGAAGACCCTGTGAAACAGGGTGCCTTCACAAGCACAAACAGATCCAATAAATGGCGTTTGGACTCGAATCCTGTTATAGCTTTGACACCCAGAACCCCCACTGACATCTTTTAGAATCTATTCGTGGTGATGTTATGTTGTGAAATTCGATTGATGCTGATATCTACAACTTCCCTGCTAAGAAAACTTATTTACGTGCAGCACTTGAAAACAGCGAATCCAAGATGACGTCATGCTGATATCTAACACTTCCCCACTAATAAAAGAAAACAGCAAAACCAAGGAATGCTGGTACTTCCGGCTAATGCCACTAGGTTATGCTGAAATCTGGAACTTCCCCGCTAATAAAAGAAAACAGCAAAACTGTTGTATGCTGATAGTTCCGGCTAATGCCACTAGGTAACCTTACTTAAATGGCGTGCCCGTAGAAGATCTCTGATGAAAATTTCGTCCCCTAGAATTAACACCCCCACCCCATACCACCCAGAATCTATTGGCATGAACAAAAATAACTTGAATTATTAATACGCTAATAGCCATTTAGACGCAACACTTGAAAACATCAAAATCATAATAAAAAAGCCCTTATTTAGACACACCACACATCTAAGAAAACCGTACTACCGGAGCATGTTGGTAGTACCACCTAATGCCACTAGGGTGCTGTCAAGATCAAATGACACCTCCACACAAGCATGCTGGTAGTATCGGTTAATACCGTTAGGGTTCAGTCAAGATCAAATGACACATCCAAGGCATAGGCCAATCAAGGCTCAATGGTGCATCCAAGGCATAAGCCAGTCAAGACTCAATGGTGCATCCAAGACATAAACCACCCAAGACCCAATGGCACATCCAAGACATAAACCAATAAAGCCAAGACACATACTAAATTTAGTATGGACTCAAACCACCTAGGACGGTGGTGCCATCTGTGGCGAAATCCTGGAAGCTAAAACAGTGTCTCAGGATCGGCATAGAACAACTACTAGAGTCGACGTGGTAAGAACCTTACTGATCTCTAGAAACGAGGCATTACCAGCTTTTTGTTCCGCTGAGACGAAGTATATGCAGGCTTATTGAGCCGCAGTATGCCGAATGGCAGATAGAGCGCCCGGCGCTTTAAAATGATTGCAAAGAAGATCCAAGTAATAGAAGCTCAAATAGGGAAACGTGAAGAAATCTTCGCAATCTAAAGATAAATCGAAAACAGTTGTTGAATGCTACCTCCATTTTACGTAAAATATATACTATCTAATTTGGGAAAAGAACGCTTCCAAAGGAAAAATGAGGTAGAATCAACATTTTCGCTTGAATCAGAGGAGTGTTACAAAGCAATATATCGGCCGAAAGGCAAAGTCTGCACAGCCCAGCATAAGTTTTCTCCTGTCTTGCCTTAACATATTCACAGCACTTCGTAATGCTGTTTAATTTAATCGCAAGATTGGGGACTATATTCATGGTTAGTGGAGAACAGTTCAGGACAACTGAAGGCACGTCGGATAAATCGAAAGCATTATTGTAAAAACTTATCGCCAGTGACTTTACGGGATTAAGCTGTAGACCATTGTCAATAGACCAGGTATATATTCTATTAAGATCACTACTAATATGTAATAAGCAGTACTCGAGAAGGCCTATAGGCTGGCTTAGATAGACCTGAACATCATGTGCATAGAGATGTATTTCTACATCTTGAACTGCATACGGCAGGTCATTAATGACTAAACTGAATAACAGTGGACCAAAATTGATTCTTTAGGGACACCATATTCTGGAGGCAATAATACAGAATAAACATTGCCGACCCTGACTCGCTGAACACGCTCACTCAGAAAGGTAACTTTAAGCAAAGGAAAAAAAATTGTTTGCTTAAAGAGAGTTTTTTCCACTCAATTCTCGAGCAGCAGACTTAGCAGCAAACTGAGTCAATTTCAATTGACTTATTTCGCTATGAATTTTCATAGCAAAACTCTCTATGAAATGCTAGTCCCGCATAGGGCTAAATCTTGCTAGGCATTCAAGTAAATACGTTGTATTTCGCCTCAAATAATTCACACTTAAAATTTATTTTAAGTCGGTATATGAGGTCAGCTTGGCTGTTTGCTTTGGTATATACGACAGGCAGGAACCAAGCCGTACTGACGATTATAGGGTTCCTGCTGATATGAAGTGCCCTCTTTTTGCAATGAAATTTCTTTTTTTTTAAAAAAATTTTTTGTTTGCTTAAAGAGTTTTTTCCACTCAATTCTCGAGCTGCAGACTTAGCAGCAAACTTAGTCAATTTCAATTGACTTATTTTGCTATGAATTTTCATAGCAAAACTCTCTATTAATAATACCTATAATTAATAAACCTTACTTTTTACTCGCTAGAATAAATTAAATATTTTACCAATTAAATTTTGTGAAAGAGTACAATGCTTATAATACTCAAAACCCTACGATAAATTGACGATACTTTGCATGAATTGACTTACATTCCTCCTGCCTTGCTCTGAGAGCTTCGTACCTCACTTCATGTTTTTCTAATTCTGTTTTATTTTGTCTGCTTCTGTAGTAAGTACGCTACCACTATATGAACATTCAAGAAATTAAAATGAGGACTATCAGATCTAAATATACTATTTAGTATGACTAAATGATTAACGAAGTCTATCCTTTACACAATAAGCCCTCTAAACCACACATTAGTATTATACGTAGACTTAGCAAAATTATAAGTCTGTCATACTACACGGAATATTTTAACAGAAATAAATCTACTGGAATTGGACAACAAAACGCACCTGGCAGAACAGGCGGAACATCTAGGGTATCGACTATGTTCCAATCGATCTCAAACAGATGAGCTAAGCCTCGTACAATAACAACATGTTCATTCACTCTTGGAAATATCAAGAGAAGCACAAGTGTCATCCGCGAATTGGTCTCAAAGTCGAGATCCACAAGATTTATCTTCGATGGAATAGGGAATGCAATGCACTACCTATTCGGGACCATAGACAGCGCCAATAAACAAGAAGTATATAGTTAACTTGAGGAGCGCGAAACAAACACAAAAGCACTAGCCGACCTGGAAAGACAGCAGATAAGTGTAGTCAAAGCTACGATACAACAGATGCAAAAGCCGTTAACATCCCTTCAGGAAAAATAACGTCAAATAAATCTCAAGGTGAATAGAGGGCAAAACATTACAGATGATTTTTTACTAAGACAATTAAGTCAGGAAATAATTTCAAGCCTCCCTTTACAAATTGTCGAGATCGAGTACAAGCAGCAAGCCTTGCTGGATATAATAATCTTCAGTAAAAAACATGAACTAATTTTACCCTAAATGAAACTATACAGAGTACACAGTTTTCTTATCCAAATTAATAACAAACAATCATTGGTCGCCGAAGTACAGTACTCGCACGTATCGCAAGAGGACATATATTGCTATTAAAGCCACAAGATCAAATCAATTTCAAAACGATCACGCAAAACTCCAAGGAGGACACTTACGTTGCTATGCTAGACATTCCCATAACAAAGGCTACAATGTCTAAACAATGCGTAT
Source organism: Dioctria linearis (assembly GCA_963930735.1). Taxonomy (NCBI): domain Eukaryota; kingdom Metazoa; phylum Arthropoda; class Insecta; order Diptera; family Asilidae; genus Dioctria; species Dioctria linearis. The sequence goes on from OZ005740.1 coordinate 177,896,432, forward strand.
TGAAGCTGCTCTTTAACCCATTAAAACAAGAACCTCGGTGTCAATTTAGAGCACAAATACCTCTCAGAGACCTACTTATTAAATTAAGTAAACCTAATTCTTAGATATTCTCGTTGATAGAACTCACAATTGTACACCTTCATTGTACCCAACAATTCCTCCCCTCGAAAATAGAAGGACAATGAATAGCTCCTATCAACCACTGTCAATCACAAGTAGGATCACAAGTCCCACACCATGAGGCAGAGACTACCCACCAATTGAGTCTCAGACAACCATATTACTTCCTAAACATAACCTCAATAGAAAATATAGTGAACAAATTGTACAATAGCACAACTAATCAAGAGCGAAAACTCGAAAATATTATAACAGAACTATATTCAGGAGATGATACGAATAAGATCATCCTAAAAGGTACCCACTCAAAAGAGCTGGACGATAAATTAGTAGAAATAGCGCCTGACTTACGTCACCACCTTACACACTTACTAGAAACAATTTCGATTTCCTTAACTGGTATTGCGATCACATCTATGGTGCTGTAATTGGTCGCCAAATGGCTAATACCGTTTCTAAAAATATATTGCTCACGCAAGCCTGTAAAATCTCCCAAGGCGGAGGAAGAAATCCAAACAGTCGAACTTACCCCTCTTAAAAGGACTCGCACCCTACCAGCTACAAGTTTGGAGCAAGTGGTATAAATTCTCCACAAAGTAAAGTCACCCCTTCTCAAAGTTCACTACCTAACAACCACTAGCCGACACTTAAAATAAAAATAAAAAGGTGCTAGTAATAGAAAATAAATTAATTATAATGTTATTTTCAATGGGAAAGAACACAAAACAACAACAAAAGTGGTTACGCTATAAGTGCACCAGAACACTGCTGAAGCTTCCAGGATTTCGCCACAGATGGCGCTATAGGTAGCTTGGGCACATACTAAATGTGGGTTTGTGTCTTGACTTTACTGGTTTATGTCTCGGATGCACCATTGGGTCTTGGCTTACTGGTTAATGTTTCGGATGCACCATTAAGTCTTGACTGAATTATGTCTTGGATACACCATTGAGTCTTGACTGGCTGATGTCTTGTATGTATCATTTGGTCTTTACTGCGCCCCAGTGGCATTAACCGGTACAACCAGCATTCTCCGATACTACGGTTTCCTTGCATAGATATGTGGTGCGCCTAAATATAGGCTTTTTTATTATTATTTTTCTGTTTTCAAGTGTTGCGCCTAAATGTAGGCTTTTGGTTTTGAACTAATATTAGTAATAAGTTAATGCTAGGAAATTTTTGTTCATGCCAATGGATTCTAGATGGGCGGTTGGTGAAGGGGTATTATAAAATAGCATAGAAGGAGGGGGGGGGGGCGATGAAATTTTCATCAGAAATCCTCTACGGGTTTTGCTTTTCGAGATATAACCGTATTAATAATTCAAGTTATTTTTGTTCACGCCAATGGATTCTTGGTGGTGTGGGGTGGGAGGGGTGATGAAATTTTCATCAGAAATCCTCAAGCCAACCTGATGTTTTGTTTGCAAATTATTATCGGGTCTAGGGTATGTGTATTGATAAGACTTATGTTTTATAAACATTTGTTTTTATTTCCAATAAAATTTCTTATTACAAAAGTATTTTTTATGGCACATTGCCCAATATGAACTTGGCAACCTGGCGTATTTGTGTTAATCTCTATTAGTTTTCCACAGTTGTATTCATCTTCGACATTGATAATGATTTCACCCTCTCCACATATCTTCTTTCTTTTCAGCTGCCCTTACTATATAGTTTTGCTTCGAAGCAGTGGTTCAACTATAGTGTACAGCTTTTGATACGGTATGTAGCCATCGTCCCAGCGGAAACCATGAAAATTGTGTTGACGCCATTTTTCTTGCCTCTTTTTCGCTGAAGTCAAGTCTTTGTATCTGAACGGTGGTTGAAATATAAAGTGCTGAATCTGATTTTCATTGGTTAAAATTGCCCGTTCTTTAGTGATAAATTCATTGTTTGTTTTGAATACTTAGACGTCTACGATGACATCCATCTTCTCAATTTAACTTTCTAACTTCACTTGTCATCGGACTGCATTCCACTATGATCGTGCAGAATCAGGCAATATGCTGTAGTATTAGCCGGTATACTTTCAGATGTCTTGAATTCTAGCCTTATGTCAACAGGTCTAATTTTATTGCTTCATTTTTATGTGAGCAATCAATGACAGCGATTGGGGCATCAGTTTTGAACTTCTCCCATGTGAGGAATGGCTGATACTGATGACCATAGTATGATTGTGTAAAATTGATATAGATGTCATACAACAATGCGTGACTATTCAGGTCTTATAGTTATAATTACATTTATTGAAATAATTTATAGTTTTTTTTTCAATAAATTATAAAACATCTTTGTTATGAATCCAAGAATTGTGTTCTGATGAAAATCCGAGCCATTTAACGTAAGATTTATCTGCACTCTTCTTTAAGATTTTCTCTATGAGATATAGGTTTGGGTGTTTAAGTTTCAGCAGCTCCAATTCGTAAGGGCTCCTGTAATTGGATTTCCTTGTTAATCTTCCAGCCGATATGTGACGGGGTTTGTGTTTTGAACTTAAATAATTTTAAAATTCTCAGCTGTCCAGTATGGTGTATAGCAGTGGCGGTTCGTGGGATTCAGAAGAAGAGAAGCAATACATTTTGTGTAAATTATAGCTCCGCTTTTCAGAGTATTTCGTTGCTACTATAAGTAATTATACATGTATCAAAGTCAATGATGTAAATAATACACAATATATATATTCATATTTATTCTTGCTCTTGAAAGAAAAGGAAGCCATTATCATCGTTAAATAAATCAGCGATGCAATCATATCTTTCATTTAATCCATTCACAGCAAATACTGCCTGCAGCATAATTAAGCAAATACAAAAATTTCAATCAATATTCCTTTTCACAACGTACGCAAAAAATCTAATCATCTAATTCATTCTTTTGAATTCAATTACTATTATTATTGTACTTAGGTAGGTATACTCGTTCGCCGGAATACTCAAATAAAAGCAAGAATTCTACATTGTCCCGCAATTAAACAGAAACCTAGGTAATATCAATGTTTTATTTTTGCACAATATGAATAAAATATGGTTAAACAAATTTATAATAAAAAACATTTAAACATTTAAAGTCAAACGAAATAATATAATTTTAAAATATTGTTATTGTGTAGATTCGGTTTTGCAATGAAAATTTTCTTGGGTGATAGAAAATAAAATTTTTACTTAGCCTATAATTTATTTATGAAAGTTATTTATTTAAAAAGTTTTTATAATATATTTTATTTTCTAATCATTACATTGTTGCTAAACACTGATATAACAGGGCATACGTAGTTTACATGAATACTTGAGTACTTGGCTTGAAATCCACCTGAAGCTCAGGTAGGGCGGCTGATTGAATTCATTCCAATTACTTGACTTGAATCTTTCTTGAATTTAATATTCCAATTACTTAAGTTGAAATTTACGCACTGAATGAGCGTTTTCATGATATTTTGATTACTTTACTCAGACTTCAAGTATAGGTACTTCAAATATTCATGTAAACGTACTGATAATCTATCTAATATATGCATATTAACTCGCATCTACGTTCTTTTGCGAATGTTGTGATGTAATTTTTTACCTCTGCGGTAAGTATAGTTAAAAAGATTATCGCACTTTAATGTGAATACTTCCATGTAAAAACGTTTTACACGAAAAAACTGAAAAATGTAAAAACGTTTTACACGAAAACACTGGAAAATTTATTTCACATCAAAACCCTGCGGTTAAACATATAAAATTTAAATGTTCACATGAAATATGTAAAACATTATGCTGAAGCGTTTAAAAGAAAAAACAGCCCCCACCCCCCGCAAAAACTTACACCGCCGTTTATATACAATTCGAAAATCACGCATTTTAAAGAAAGTCGGTTAAAAAGTTTTTACAGATCAAAAGAAAATATGCCATTTAAAAAATCTCAGCAAAAGCTTCAGTTTGATATTACACACGGCCAAAATTGGACAACGCCATGAGTGTAGTTACCACCCTCCCCCCAAAACCATCAAAAACGTAAACAATTAAACCCACTGACTAATTCTAAAAAAAAAATCCGATGTAAATCCTTCCACGTTTACTATTCTAAAACAATTCCTAAAATTTCACATAATTCGACACGAAGGTCGGATAAAAGTTATTTAAAAAAAGCTACGAATTTGTTAACATCTGGCAGCATTTAAATAAATCGTGAGCAAGACCGACACCCACCCGCACCAGCATATAAGTAGTTACGCTATGTTCATTCTGGCCCACTTTTATAAGTCTCCAGGATTTCGCCACAGATGGCGCCACCGTCGCTAGGTGGTTTGAGCCGTACTAAATGTAGGTTTGTGTCTTGGCTGGATTGGTCTGTGTCTTGGGTACACCATTGCGCCTTGTATGCATCATTGTGTCTTGGATGCACCATTGAGTCTCGACTGGGCCCTAGCGTGATTAATCGGTACTACCGGGATGTGTCATTTGGTTTTTACTGCGCCCTAGCGGCATGAGTCTTGGATCTTGGGGATACGAGATCACTTTGGGGATACGAGATCACTTTCAGCACTCTCCAGCATAGGGAAATAGCATAGGATTTCGATTTTGTTGCTGGAGTTCGCTTAATTTTCATCTCGAATTTTGGGGATAAGAGATCATTTTGGGGTTACGAGACTACTTTCAGCATGTATTGGTTTGTGTCTTCATTGCGCCTTGGATGCACCATTGTCTCTTGGGTGCACCATTGAGTCTCGACTGGGCCCTAGCGTGATTAATCGGTACTACCGAGATGTGTCATTTGGTCCTGATTGCGCCCTAGCGGCATGAGTCTTGGATGTTGGGGATACGACATCACTTTGGGGATACGAGATCACTTTCAGTACTCTCCAGCATAGGGAAATAGCATAGGATTTCGATTTTGTTGCTGGAGTTCGCTTATTTCTCATCTCGAATTTTGGGGACACGAGATCATTTTGGGGATCAGAGACTACTTTCAGCACTCTTCAGCATAGGGAAATAGCATAGGTTTTCAATTTTTTTCTGGAGTCCGCTTATTTTTCATCTCGGACTCGTAGCCTCTAAGTTGACGTTAAGTTTTTTATCCCGAGTTTTGGGGATATGAGATCACTTTCAGCACTCTCCAGCATAGGGAAATAGCATAGGATTTCGATTTTGTTGCCGGAGTTCGCTTATTTTTCATCTCGAATTTTGGAGATACGAGATCACTTTGGGGATACGAGATCACTTTCTGCATTCTCCAGCATAGGGAAATAGCATAGGATTTCGATTTTGTTGCTGGAGTTCGCTTATTTTTCATCTTGAACTCGTAGCCTCTAAGTTGACGTTTAGTTTTTCACATCGAGTTTTGTGGATACGAGATCAATTTGGGGATACGAGATCACTCTTAGCACTCTCCAGCATAGGAAAATAGCATAGTTCTTTAATTTTGTTTCTGGAGCTCGCTTATTTTTCATCTCAGATATCGTAGCTATAAATATTTGTGAAGTGGTGGGAATCTTTATTGGTGGAGGTTACTGGTTAAGTTTGATCTGGCCTAGGAGGCTACAATTTGACCTTGAGGTGCCCTCTCCTGTATCTGGGTACTGGGGGTTGGCTGAGAGCTTTAGTGGCAATATCTAATACTATGATTAGGACTGCCTGAGGTGTCTTGGACTGGGCTACGTTACCTGTATCATGGCTTGGGTAGAATGTGTATTAAGTAATGATGTGAAATACCCTAACCGAATTTATATCGGGCTGTATACTTGTCAGCTTGAGTTTGGTTTTAGCTGTTTACTTTAGTAGGACTGCCTGTGGTATGTTGTGCTGGGCTACTTGGTGGCTGAGGAAACGTTATCTAAGGCGTGGGTGGATGTGTGCAACTGTGTATTTATGTAGATAATAAATGTGAAATTCCCTTAAAAAATTAGTGTAATAAGTATTAATACTAATTCATATTTTTGTTCATGTCAATAGTATTAGTACTAGGGATAAAATTTTCCTCAGAAATCCTGTACGCGAGATATGAGCGATCTTACCTTCTCAGGTGTAATTAATATTAGTAGCTGAAAAACAAACACAACAACAACTGTAATCGAAGTTGTGGATTAAAGATTTGATGATCTTAACCTGTAGGTGTCTTTTATAAACATTGCGCCATGTGATGATATATCTAAAAATAGATCAGGCAAAGCTGAGTGGAGCGATTGTTGGTAGATATGTTCATTTAGATAAGTAGTGGAAATTAGTAAATGCCTAATTTTGCTCTTGAGGTGGAAAGCTTCTAATTTGATTCCTTGCATAAACAAATTCGCATAGTCCAGTAAAGTAAACAAATTCGCGCTCGAATAATGTAAACAAATTCGCACAGCAGCCGAGTAAAGTAAACAAATTGAGCGATTTATGTTTTTAATGTAAGAGCCCAATTACTTTAGCTGAAAACAACAACTGATATTAATCTGTAGGATATGATGTCTTGGATGAGTAGTGCAAGTTATAGTTGAAAATTTCTTTTGCTGAAAAAAAAACAACAACAACAACTATAACGTCAGTTGTGGTCTGTAGGTGTCTTTTATATAATCATGTTATGATATTCGATGTGTAAAAATAGATCACGGTTGCTTGGGATGGTACGACACATGAAATCATTAGAAGTAATGGAAAGTAAAGCATTAGAAAAGGTGGCTAGGCGGCTGGTAATTTGATATCTTGAGTAAACAAATACGTCCGAGTAAAGCAGACAAATTGAGCGATTAATATGTTTTTGTATCTAGGAGTTTGTATTGAAAAGTCTTACATTTTATGACGAATTGTTTTTTATTTTTAATAAAATTTCTCAATCAATCACGCTGTTATAAGATTTGATTAACCCCGGTATCATAGTTCGCAAGAAGCTGATAAGAATATGATAATTTTATCTTCATAGTATTGGGGTGATCACATGATTTTCTTACCATTAGGTTGAGAGTGGGTTTAATTAAATGTTTTAAGGAATGAAGGTGGTGTTATGATATTAATGTAGTATGATATCTTGTCTTAGATGAGTAATGGAAGTTGTTTGGGAGCTGTGAGTAAGAAATAAAAACCTTATCAGCAAGGTCGCTTCATATTTATTTGTATATCATCCAAATGGTGTTGTATGAAGGAGGAAAAACTGATAATTCTTCAAGCCCATAGTGAAGACCGTGGTGTAGGTTGAGAGTGGTTGCTGTAAATTGTGGATAAAATTGAAAGTTTTGATGGATTCTTTTTGACATAATATTAACCTAGTAGGATATGAAAGCTTCAGTGAAGAGCGTGGAAGAGGAGAGTGTTATTTATTTACCTTTAAATCTTAAGGTTTATACTTTTAGCTTCCAGCAAGAATGTTTTCTTTCAGTTGACTCGGTGACTAGATAAGAACGTGTTGATTTCATGTACATAATTTCATCTTGTGGTGAGCATATGAAGGTAGCAGAGTTTTTTATAAATCAAGCAGGTATGCTGTTATGAGATTTGATTGACTCCTTTATCTAAAATATAGTTCACATGAAGCTGATATAGTATTGAGGCAGGTACATTGTTTACTTACCATTTAAATCTTGGTAAGGTAGTCGTGAAACTATTTTGCTTCAATCAAATAAGGACATATACCACCAATCTAGTGCATAACATACATCGATTCAATCCCCATATCACCTATGAAAGTTTTTCTTTTACACTACACAACATTACATTAATTCATCACAGTGTTACATACATACATATCCACAGCTAGGAAGTATATGACCAAGTCCCGAGTGAGATGTTCACTAAAGCTTCCTAATGTGTTAGAGCAAGATAAGAAATATCATGGGATTTTGCTGCCGAACTCTCATAGCCTAACACAGACATTTGCTCTGGATCGCTTTTTGGATGTGAAGTACAGAGAAAAAAGTTAATAACTTAAGGCATAAAAATAGATAATGAATTTGATGTGGATAAATACTGTGTGAAAAATTGATTTGGTATATATTATTTACAGTTGTAGGATTTAAAGATGAATAAATAATACTTCCATATCCTACTAGAATTATATCATTCCAAATACCCACTCTCAACATCGAGGTCTTCACTATTGAACTTGAAGCATTATCAACTTTTTTCCGACATTCCTGATACTCGTACAACACCATTTCGAGGAGATAAATACCAAATACCATCCATCAAAACTTTTAACTTAATACATAACTTACAGTACCCACTCTAAACCCCCTACTACGATCTTCACTATGGACTTGGATAATTATCAATTATTTCTTCCTTCATACTCCACCATACAGGCGATACTTTAGAGGAGACTAATATCAAGCGAGATTAGGATTTTACAGCTTATGCATAGCTCCCATACAACTTCCACTACTCACCTCAGACAACATATCATACTACATTAATATCATAACACAGCGTTTTCTATCAAAGCTTTTAATTTAACCCACTCTCAACTTAATGATAAGTAAACAATGTACCTGCCTCAATACTATATCAGCTTCATGTGAACTAAATTTTAGATAAAGGAGTCAATCAAATCTCATAACAGCATACCTGCTTGATTTATAAAAAACTCTACTACCTTCATATGCTCACCACAAGATGAAATTATGTACATGAAATCAACACGTTCTTATCTAGTCACCGAGTCAACTGAAAGAAAACATTCTTGCTGGAGGCTAAAAGTATAAACCTTAAGATTTAAAAGTAAACAAATAACACTCTCCTCTTCCACGCTCTTCACTGAAGCTTTCATATCCTACTAGGTTAATATTATTTCAAAAACCATCCATCAAAACTTTCAATTTAATCCACAACGTACAGCAACCACTCTCAACCTACACCACGGTCTTCACTATGGGCTTGAAGAATTATCAGTTTTTCCTCCTTCATACAACACCATTTGGATTATAGACAGATAAATATGAAGCGACCTTGCTGATAAGGTATTTATTCCTTACTCACAGCTCCCAAACAACTTCCATTACTCATCTAAGACAAGATATCATACTACATTAATATCATAACACCACCTTCATTCCTCAAAACATTTAATTAAACCCACTCTCAACATAATGGTAAGAAAATAATGTGATCACCCCAATAGTATGAAGATAAAATTATCATATTCTTATCAGCTTCATGCGAACTATGATATCGGGGTCAATCAAATCTCATAACAGCGTGATTGTTTGAGAAATTTTATTAAAAATAAAAAACAATTCGACATAAAATGTAAGACTTTTCAATACAAACTCCTAGATACAAAAACACATAAATCGCTCAATTTGTCTGCTTTACTCGGACGTATTTGTTTACTCAAGATATCAAATTACCAGCCGCCTAGCCACCTTTTCTAATGCTTTACTTTCCATTACTTCAAATGATTTCATGTGTCGTACCATCCCAAGCAACCGTGATCTATTTTTGCACATCGAATATCATAACATGATTATATAAAAGACACCTACAGACCACAACTGACGTTATAGTTGTTGTTGTTGTTTTTTTTTCAGCAAAAGAAATTTTCAATTATAACTTCCACTACTCATCCAAGACATCATATTCTACAGATTAATATCAGTTGTTGTTTTCAACTAAAGTAATTGGGAATCTTACATTAAAAAACATAAATCGCTCAATTTGTTTACTTTACTCGGCTGCTGTGCGAATTTGTTTACATTATTCGAGCGCGAATTTGTTTACTTTACTGGACTGTGCGAATTTGTTTATGCAAGGAATCAAATTAGAATCATTCCACCTGAAGAGCAAAATTGGGCATTTACTAATTTCCATTACTTATCTTAGTGAACATATCTACCAACACTCGCTCCAATCAGCCTTGCCTGATCTATTTTTAGATAAATCATCACATGGCGCAATGTTTATAAAAGACACCTACAGATTAAGATCATCAAATCTTTAATCCACAGCTTCGATTACAATTGTTGTTGTTTTTGTTTTTCAGCTACTAATATTAATTACACCTGAGAAGGTAAGATCGCTAATATCTCGCGTAGAAGATTTCTGATGAAAATTTTACCCCTAGTACAAATACTATTGACATGAACAAAAATATGAATTAGTATTAATACTTATTACACTAATTTTTTAAGGGAATTTCACATTTATTATCTACATAAATACACAGCTGCACACATCCACCCACGCCTTAGATAATGTTTCCTCAGCCACCAAGTAGCCCAGCCCAACATACCACAGACACTCATACTAAAGTAAACAGCTAAAACCAAACTCAAGCTGACAAGTATACAGCCCGATATAAATTCGGTTAGGGTATTTCACATCATTACTTAATACACATTCTACCCAAGCCTTGGTACAGGTAACATAGCCCAGTCCAAGACACCTCAGGCAGTCCTAATCATAGTATTAGATATTGCCACTAAAGCTCTCAGCCAACCCCCAGTACCCAGATACAGGAGAGGGCACCTCAAGGTCAAATTGTGGCCTCCAAGACCAGATCAATCTTAACCAGCAACCTCCACCAATAAAGATTCCCACCACTTCACAAATATTTATAGCTACGATCTCTGAGATAAAAAATAAACGATCTCCAGAAACAAAATCAAAGACCTATGCTATTTTCCTATGCTGGAGAGTGCTAAGAGTGATCTCGTATCCCCAAATTGATCTCGTATCCACAAAACTCGATGTGAAAAACTAAACGTCAACTTAGAGGCTACGAGTTCAAGATGAAAAATAAGCGAACTCCAGCAACAAAATCGAAATCCTATGCTATTTCCCTATGCTGGAGAATGCAGAAAGTGATCTCGTATCCCCAAAGTGATCTCGTATCCCCAAAGTGATCTCGTATCTCCAAAATTCGAGATGAAAAATTAGCGAACTCCGGCAACAAAATCGAAATCCTATGCTATTTCCCTATGCTGGAGAGTGCTGAAAGTGATCTCATATCCCCAAAACTCGGGATAAAAAACTTAACGTCAACTTAGAGGCTACGAGTCCGAGATGAAAAATAAGCGAACTCCAGAAAAAACTTGAAAACCTATGCTATTTCCCTATGCTGAAGAGTGCTGAAAGTAGTCTCTGATCCCCAAAATGATCTCGTATCCCCAAAATTCGAGATGAGAAATAAGCGAACTCCAGCAACAAAATCGAAATCCTATGCTATTTCCCTATGCTGGAGAGTACTGAAAGTGATCTCGTATCCCCAAAGTGATGTCGTATCCCCAACATCCAAGACTCATGCCACTAGGGCGCAATCAAGACCAAATGACACACCCCGCTAGTACCGATTAATCACGCTAGGGCCCAGTCGAGACTCAATGGTGCACCCAAGACACAATGGTGCATCCAAGGCGCAATGAAGACACAAACCAATACAGCCAAGACACAAACCAATACAGCCAAGACACAAACCTACATTTAGTACGGGCTTAAAAAGTGGGCCGGAATGGACATTGCGTAACTACTCATATACTTCAGAATTTATCAATGAAAGTTGGTATCAGGGGGTGTAAATCAATTGCCAAACGCTACGCTGCGGCCAGCGTACCATACGCATGCAAACTGTTGAGTGAAGATGAGTATAAAAAGTGAAATGTATTGAACTTTTTACATTGGTTTTGTTGTTGTAAATACGCTATAGGGATTTCATCGTCACTGCGATGCCAGTGGCAACGGTGTTTGATTCTAATCCCGTTCCATCCATACCACGCGAATATTATGTAGCGTGCTTGACAAGACAAATCGGGGTGGATCTGGTGTTGTGAGGAATTATGGTGGGTGGGTCATACGCTACATTTTGGACAGCGTACCATACAGAATCTTAGTAGCGATATAATGACATTGGGCTGGGTGGTATGTTCTTATAGTGAATTCTTTTCTGCTACTCGGTGTAAGCACTGCCACCGAATCTGTCATTTTAGTACTCTTTTCTTCCCACCACACCAGTAGCAAACGCAAACGCGCAATCTTTTCTACCTCTGTTATTTTTGGTACTGCCCCTGGTTGCAAATTTCTACTCCCAAATATTTTCCGGTGTCGTGTGTTGACTGGGGTTTGAAGTTGTTTATATTTGTTTTATTGTTTTCATTGAGCGGGATGTTTGTGTTATTTGTCGTGGAAAAATTATTTACATCGTTTTTGTTTTATTTTATTGTAATTTGTGTGTGGAAAGAACAGTCTTACAACATTTGTTTTGATTTTTATTATATTTGTGTGTGGAAAAAACATTATCGCGTTTTTGTTTTGATTTTTATTATATTTGTGTGTTAAAAAAATGCCTAATAAAAAAGACTAATTGTTGGCATTAACTATGTTAAATGAAGATTGAACGGATACTTCAGAGGAAGATAATGTGGAAACCTTTTTATCATTAGTGCCAGTTTTCCGTAACAGGGAAGAATCTCAAAAAATTTATAATTTTGTGGAAAATATTATTATGAACTACTCTTCAAAGGAGGTAATGATTTTTTTAATTGTATTTGAACTATTTGCTATTTCCATAATAGTTTCAGAAACATTTGAGAATAAGATGGGAGATTTATGTTGAAACTTTCGGAGAAATTCGCAAGCAGTTCCTTTTATCCTCAAAGAACGTATCGCGGCGGAAGGAAATCTGTGCCTGGCAAATATTATTTGTTGGTTTTTTTTGTGGTGAGTACTTTATGGTTGGTTTTGAAGTTATTATGTTTAGTTATATTAAAATTAACATTTAAAAGGTTTGCTGGCAACAAAAGTAGTATACGAGAGGTTGAACACATTTTTAGACTAGCCGAATCCATGTGTTTTAAAATAATTAATATAGCAATGGATTTTTTAAATGATGTAGCTGGAATTTATATAAAATTTCCTGAAACGACTGCAGAAAAAGAGCAATCGTCCCAGGAATTTGAGAAAGTAATATTTGAAATTTCAGAAGTGTTGATTGATCTGTATAATTTAAATTCTATCAGTTAGCAGGCTTTCCAAATGTAATTGGGTGTATTGATGGTAGCTATTTACCCATACACACGCCCAGGCATAAAATAAGATCAACTTAAACAAACAGACATGATCAGACATCAATTACCCTCCAAGCTGTTTGTGATCATAAAAGAAGATTTTTAGATATTGTCACTGACGTGCCTACCAAAATACACGATAGCCGAATTTTTAAATTATCGCCGCTATCTGAAAAACTTCCATCGATTTGCGAGGGTAAGTTTCATATTTTGAGAGATGCCGCGTATGACATTAGAGAATGGCTGCTTACACCTTACCGCAATTATGAAAATTTATCAAACGAAAAAAATATATATAATGATAAATTCAGCGCTACCAGAATTCTGATCGAAAATTCTTTTGGAATTCTCAAAAAAAGATTTATCCAACTCCTTAAACTGGATATTACCGATGTCGATAGAATTTCAAAATTTATAATTGCATGCTGTGTTCTACATAATTTAGCTATAGATGGAAATGATGTTGACCATTCCTAAGAGACCGAGGAACGTGTCATTTCATCAGATCAGAATTTGTCATCAATTGCAGATTCTCTGCAAAGTTCTTCAGACAATGCAAATGATAGAGAACTGCATAGAAGAGGAGTAGTAAAAAGAGATTACTTGTGTACCATATTAAATTAGAAATTTATATTGAAATTGTTTATTTCATTTAAAATCGTTCTTGCAGCAATTATAATTTAACACGTTTTACCTCCGTAATTAGGTCATTACGAGAGATGTCGAGAGTGCAATAACCAGTGGAGTTTTCGGCGAAGAAAGACGAGATACACAGAAGGCAAATAAGTAATTTCCATATCCATTGTTGGATTCCTTTAAGCTCACTCATGCATATATCATTTTCATACAATGAAAATAACAACTTTATAGTATTCTTGATGTAGTATACATATCGGTTGACTGAGGACAAGAGCCCAAGAAGAGTCGTTACAAGTGTGATCAATTTTATAAACAAATTTGTTGCTGCATTTAGTTTTTTGTGACGCATATTACAACCATAGCAAAACATTACTTGTTTAAAGCTGAGTCAGAAATGTTCCATGCATTGCACACCTGCAAGCCTATAATTTATACATAGATAAGCGCTTACCACTTCAGCAAGAATACCCGAGTTGTAACTCCGAATGTTGATATTCTTATATTACCAAACAAAATACGGGAAAAATCACATCAACAGTTCACACAATATAAAAATTTATTCAGTCAAATAACATTTTAGATAACGTAACATATACTTCATAACAAAATCTTAAAATAAAAGCACTTCTGGAATTCATATCTAATAAATAACAGTTCAGTCTTACATAGGTAACGTAAGATATACTTCACAATCACAGCATAATTTGAACATAAAAGCATTTCTGGAAAACAGATTACATTAAAATTCGTATTTATTAAATAAATATTTATAAAAAAACGATCACTCTCGCAGAAAGGCACTTCTCAAAAAATCCATTGTTTGTTTAAATCTTTCTTCTTTTCTTCTTTCCCTTGCCTCTTCCGTTTCTACCCTACGCTCATCCAACTCCAAAAGCATTTCTTTCACTACGTCCTGGATTGATTTTCCTTTTTTTTCCGTCATTTATTCCTTTGTTGAGCCCGTGGTTTCAGACTGTTCTTCAGTATTTTTTTTTAACAAATCCTACTCCCCTTAGAACCTCTGGCTGGATGGAATCATCTTTAGCCATTATTTTCTAGTCTCATCCTCAAATTCCACTGGCACTCTGCTGGTTCCACTTTTATTGTTGTTGTCCATTTGGAGCTTTCTTTTCCTCATAATAATTTTGTATCCGTTGCACAATTGGTCGGCAGTTTTATTATTACTTAATTCCGCATTAATTTTTTCAGCCCACATTGTCTTCTTATTTCTAAATTTTCTGCACGGAGCAATTCGTGCCATATATTTGGCGTAATGGTCAAGAAGCCACCGACTTTGACCATCCGTCCAGAAATCTATAAAGTAAAATATGAATTTTAAAATTGAAAAATATTGCAAGTTCGCTTTACCAGTTGTTTTATTTTCTAGCGGTGCGAGCACTGCAGCCTCCTCTATCTCCAAATACGAATCTGATAGAACTTCAACTTCTATAACATAAAAAAAAGAGAGCAGTTAACAATACTGATTATATATATGTATTACTAATCAATAATCCTATGTGACTTATATTAATATATATTTACCTAAAAATTAATCGAAATTATTGTTCTCCATAATGCGTCCGGGTCGTAAATTATTTGGTTCTTTCTAACATCACCGTCACCACCGAACACACACCAGAATTGCCAGTTTCACATTTGACAGCCTCGATCAGGAAGTCAGCGCTGTTCTGGTGCGGGTGTGATTCCAAGTTCAGAAAATAATTCACTATTAGTTTGTAGGAGAAAATTGGGCGTTACTTATAAAATATTTCAGGTTGTATCAGGGGAGGATTCAGGATTCTTGTGAGGGAGTGGCGCAAATTTGGTTTATAAAGGTATAAGCTCGAAACAGATCAAAAGTTCGAAGATACTCGCCACCACTCGCAAATGTCAATTACATAAAATTTATCAAGTTGCTCAACGTTGAACTTTTGCCACTCGCGAAAGTAAAACGAGGCCTTAAATTATTTATTTTGTTTTGGTTTGTAAATGGTGGAAGTGCACAACTTCCAAATCACCCATTGTAGTTAGTAAAAAGAGCGATCACCGCTGCACCCAACTCAACATGCTTACCAAGCAGGAAAGTCTACCACAACTGCCCTACATAGTCTTGTCCTAGGACTAGAAAAGGCAGTAGAGGATAAAGAGACTGCTCTATGCGCATTCCTAGACATCGAAGGAGCATTTGACAATACCTCCTTTGAAGCCATTGAGAATGCAGCTACCAAAAAAGGAATTGAACCTTCCTTGATAAAATGGATAAAAGCTATGCTTGAAAGCCGGAGAATCACAGCTAACCTGGGGGAGGACTCTATTACAGTAGTGGCTGCCAAGGGATGTCCCCAAGGTGGGGTACTGTCCCCTCTACTATGGTCTCTGGTTGTAGACGATCTCCTACAGAAGCTAACAAACTCCGGCTATGACAATCAGGGATATGAGGACCTGGTCATTACAATTAGGGGCAAACATGATCAGATAATCTCTGATCTATTGAAAAATGCCCTAAACATAGCTTGCACCTGGTGCCAAATAATGGGACTTCGAGCCAATCCTGGTAAGACAACAGTTGTTCCCTTAACGAGAAAAAGGGAGCTTTACCTAGAAGCACCATCCCTGGAGGGAACAGTAGTGGAATTCTCAAAGGAAGTCAAATATCTAGGTATTACTCTGGATAATAGACTAACCTGGAACTCTCACTTAAAAAGAATACTGGATAAAGCTACAGTGGCAACATGGACATGCCGCAGGCTTTTTGGCAAAACTTGGGGTCTTAAACCAAAAATGACTTTGTGGTCATACACATCTATTATAAGACCCATGGTCACATACGCCTCACTCGTTTGGTGGTCAAAAACAAAACAAAAGACAGCTCAAGCTAGTTTGCAAAAACTACAACGGCTTGCATGTCTAGGAGTGGCCGTACCTGCCCAACTGCGGCTCTAGAGGCTATGTTGGACTTGCTACCAATACATTTGCATGTTAAGGAGCAGGCCATACTTAGTGCAATTAGGCTACAAAGGCAAACCTCCTAAGTTCAAATAATCTGGTTGGCCACCTGAAAGTCCTCCAAGATTACATAGAGGACGCGATGGTCAGCCCAATTTCAGACGTTATGCCGAAACGCCATGACTTTGAAACACCATTTAAGGTGATCGTGGGGAACCGTCAACAGTGGCACACTGGGGACCTACCCTTTGAAAAAGGATCTTTTAAATGGTACACGGATGGATCCAAAATGGAAGGTAAAGCAGGCGTGGGCATATATGGGCCAAGGTGCCATCTCGCAAAGGCACTGGGGGCCTCACCATCCATTTTTCAAGCAGAAATACACGCCATAGAACTCTACGCTCGCGAAATAATCCATAAAAATATGCGTGGAGCAAAAATATACATAATATCAGACAGCCAAGCAGCACTTAAAGCGTTAAACTCGTTTACCTTTGAGTCAAAGCTCGTTTGGGACTGTCTTACTGTCTTAAAGCAACTGGCCGAGACAAATAGGGTGACACTGATCTGGGAACCAGGACATGAAGGCATTATGGGAAACGAGATTGCGGACCGCCTTGCAAAGGAAGGAGCCAAATCTACGTTTATTGGCCATGAGCCGGTCTTTGTACTCCCAAAAAGTCAGCTCTCAGCTCAGATCAGGCTTTGGGAGGACAGAACTAAGAAGGAATACTGGGAAAATACCCCGGAACTGAGACAAGCGAAGAAGTTTATAAAGTACTCGCCACAGAGGACCAAAGAATACCTCTCACTCAGCAGGAAGGAACTAGGGCTCATAACGAGCCTACTTACTGGGCTTTGCCCACTTAGATACCACCATAAGAAGATGGGTAAGGTCAATGATGAGACCTGTCGATTCTGTATGGAAGACGATGAATCCGCTGAACAGGTCCTATGCTACTGTTAAGCTCTGTGCCGCATAAGGCTAAGACATCTAGGAAAGGCATTTCCACTGCCAGAGGATGTCGAAAAAATGGCCCTAAAGAATATTATTGGCTTCGTCAAAGACCTTAAGTTCGAATGGGGGCCCTAGGGCATCAAGGGTTAATGTCACAATAGATCTTATAGGTCGCAGTGACAAGATGAGAGGCAGAAATCCTGTCTTCATCCCCCACAATTAATAATGTTTTTTTTATGTACTAAGATTTTTATTAAACGTTATAAATTGACTCTTAAAATTAATAAACAAACAAAAAGTGGCTCTGTAAAAAGGAGAAAAGACTCTAACTGACTAATATAAAAAATAACAATATACAAGTCAATAGGGACAACAAGATAAACTAACATTTAAAGGCACAAAAAGCATAAACTAAAACAATGTTCTAAAAAGAGACAATATATACGGTTACAAGAATTTTGGAAAATGCCTAAAAGATGAAAAATAAAAAAAAATTCACTTGTCCCTATTTTGACAATAGGGTAAGTGGCAGTTCCAAGAAGATCCAAATTTCCCAAAAATTATGTAATAAAAATTATTTCTTAAACGATCGAAATTTCAACATATAAATTTTACAATTTTGTACCGAGACCGATACCTAATTGGAATCTAATAACCGAACGAACGAAAAAATTTACCCGATACCTTTATAGAGTTCCTCGAGGGCAGCCTGTGGTATCGTAGATCTCTACAAACTGCCCTCATCATCCCTCCAGCTTAGCATGTCTAACAGAGTGCTTGTCCCTCCCACAGCACTTGCAACGATTCCTAAGCGGGGAGAAGCCCCGTGGACTAGTGTTGCAAATACTGTGGCCTGCTGTCACCAGAGAAAGACAAGAGCTCCGTCCTGCACCGACGATAGTGGTTGCCATGTGCAGTTGAATGTGTCTGCGTTCGTTGCCAGATATTCAAGACGTAAACGTCTCTTCAATCTGTCAACGAAGTGGCGCTTAAGTGCGTGTACGTGGTGTTGTGGGTCAGTGTTCTGATTCCCAGCTTCGACTCTCATGTAGTACAGGTGAATTGTAGATTTGGCCAGTGTCAACACAAAGCTAATCAAACAATTCACTCGACTACAGACCTTTGGTCCCCATAGAAACGATGTCCAAGTAATGCCGAAATTCGGGTGGATCAACTGACAAATACCGTTCACGAGATCCATTAGACCCTGCAAAGCCGGACAAGTGAAGAACCTGTGAAACAGGCTACCTTCACCAGCACAATCTGTGCAAATTCTGTGAACCCGCCGGTCAATATTTGACAACTGATTAGGATGCACAAGACTGTGATGCAGCAATTTGAATGCTACATCCGCATCTTTGTAATTAGAAGGATAACTGTAGACTACTCTTCAAGTTATCCCTCCCATCACGCCCATATTCACCCCGAGGTGTGTTCGCCATCTGTTGTATCCTGTTCTCCGGAAGTCTTGTTGACATAAGCACGTCACGGAGCACACGTGTTGTAAGTGTGCTGAAAGGCGTGTGTGGTGGCCTGTTCAGAACGAAAGCATCTTCCAACTTAGTGCCAGGGTCACTGGTCCCAAGTTGGCGAAATCTCTCCAGCGCAGAAGCAGCCAGGTCGTGTAGTTGTGAAGTGTTAGTGTTTATTCGACAGTTTCCAGAGATATCAATAATATCTCCGAGAACTTTCAGTGTATGCGTGTCAGCTTCAAAACCCCGAGCATTACTGAACACTGAATCTATTAATTCAGGATTAAACCTGATTGAAATCGACGCGAATTGCGTGTACCTTAGAGCATTCCACTGAAGGTGAAATGCAGGCCTGATTCTGCCCCAGGCCTGGATCGTTGAGATTAGATGCTGCGGCCAGTCACGAGGATAAAGTGGTCGAACAGAGAGTAGGTAGTAATACTCCCCTATGCCGATCCCTCCCAGTGAATTCACCCACAGTTGAGAAATCAAGCTGTCTCTCTGCGTGGGAATATTCTCAAGAAATTCATGAGTGGTCGAGGAGGTTGTCGACGTCGATTCAGAGTAGAGACTACTGTAGTAGTCTCGAGTATATTCTGACAGCTGTTGTCCGTTGAGGACTTGTCCAGATTCATCAATTATCGATTCGACCGCACAAGAAGCAGTACGACGTCTAGTCGCCTGAAAGAAGTACTCGGATGGAGAATCGCCTTCTCTCAGCCAGCGCGATTGGCCGCGCAGCACAAACTCCAAGCTGTGCTTGCAAGTCTGTGTCGCCAAGCGTTCTTTTATTCCATTGAAATAAAGAATCAACCCCGGCCGACAAGCTAGAAGCTTGATAGCCACTTCGATTGAAATTCGTCTCGATAAAAGACCGAATCTGGAGCTTTCCAACATCCCACCATTGACTAAGAAAAGGAAAGTCAGGTTTCCTCTCTTGCCAATCGTGCCAGAAATCAATGAACTCATTGATGAACTGCTCGGAATTCAACAAATAGTTGTTGTTCGTCTTTTAACGAGAGTGATGGTTGCCACTACAAGAAGATGATCACTAATCGAACACACTTCATGAGTGACACCAACGAAATATTCTAGTATTCCAGGTGAGACGTACAGTCTATCAATTCTGGAGCCTGCGAAACTTCCATGGATATTTCGCGAGACCCTCGTGTATGATATAGTCGTAGGATGCATCCAACGATAGATATCCACGAGACTGAAAACATCGACAAAATTCCTCTATCGAGTAGCATTGACAGAGTTGAACTCAACTCCAGAGTGCCGATCCATTGAGGGATTCAGAGTGCAGTTGAAATCACCTCCGAGGACAGCTTCGCCGCAAAAATTCACCAGACATGACTGAACACTATCAAGAACTTGTCTTGTAATGTCCTGGTCATGAGGAAGGTACACGTTTACTAACTTGATATGTTTGTCTTGAACGACAAAATCCATGGAAGAAGCCAAGCCTGGGAAGATATCTGTATAGACAGGAGACGATAGTGTAAATTTGTTGGATACAATGATTGCCACCCCTGAGCCTCGGCGAGGCACAGGTGTGGCAAACATTGCAGAGCCAGTGTGTAGATAAGCATAGCGCTCAAGTTGTGTATAAGTGTCATGAGTGAAATTCGTCTCCTGCAGGAGTGTAATGTCTATATCGAACATTTTGACATGTTCGATAGTACTGTGTAGTCTTATATGAGCACTTAAACCCCCGGTGTTAAGAGAGCCTATCTTACACATTCAAAGTGATAAGAAGCTCAAACGATGGTGGTACGAAGCCATGCTCCTGAATCAGCTCCTCCACCCTCGTATTGAGACGATCCAAGCGAGCTACATAGTTGTACTTCCCCTTTTTCTTCGACTCCTGTTGTAGGAGTAGCAGTTGAGGAAGTAACAACTCTGGCCTCTCCAGCTCCCGTACAAGAATACTCCAGATTTTACCTGAATTCTTCTTGTACAGGAGCTGGCCAAAAATCCTGCGAATTTTCTCCCTAGGAAGGGTTTCCATCCCCTTCGAGACCTCAAATTGGCTACCAGTCGAAATGGCGCTACCACACGACTCATAGCCACTGAAGCTCGAGAGACCAGTCTCATCCAAACCGGTCATGTCGCAGTCCGAAAGCTGCTCGAGAGACACTTCCGCGTCCTTCACAACAACCTTCGAACCGCGAGGTCCCCTATCGTCCTCCTCCGACTGGGGCCGCTTTGATGCGACTGGCTTTGCTGGCTCTGGAGGAGGCAGCATCACCCGGTCCACCTTCGTCTTCCTCCTTCTCGTCCTCCTTTTATTGCCGAGATGGCAACTCGACTCCTCGTCAGAAGTAGCTGTGTTTTTACGTGCCGACGTGGCGCCGTTTATAGCCATAATTTCTTTTGCCTCTAGGACAACTTCAGGCACATTAACCACTGGCTGCTCCAAAATAGCAGGTTGAGTACCGGCCGAAGGCTCCTTCTCCAGATCCACTACTGTAGTAGTGGCTTCCTTCGAGGGAACCCTCGGTTCAGCCTTCTTCCCGGTTCTCCTCGGGCACTCAGCAATAAAATGCCCTACCAAATGGCAAGCATGGCATTTTGCTTCGGTGCTTACGTCTGTCCAGTGCCTCGAGCCGGATATGCTCAAGTAAAAGCCTCTTGGAAGCGTACATCCCTTATTTAAAGTGATGGACGCCTCCCGGCTGGTACTGAAGATACCCCGCCCAAGACCCTCGTCACCAATTTTAATGAGAATAGCGCGAACGTTACCATGAATCTTCCCAAATCTCCCTAGGAAATTCAGGAGGTTGTTATGGCCCAATATAAGGAAGATTCTTCCAGCAGCCAAGGGCGCATTTTAGTGAAATAATTAGCATTTGCTAAACAGTAGCCTCGCATGGTACTGTTCTGCAACTGTCGGTTATTTTGCTGATTAGCTCAACAGGTGGCTGCGATGAGCGCTTAGTGGAGCAATCGACGATTACAATAATAATTATCTTAGCATGGTAATTATTATGTAAAGCGATTGTTTACTACTGAGCGACTCAGGTGCTGCAACCGGTAGAACAAACGGCAAGGTTGTTGTCGTTTGTTTACATCCGCGTTGTTAAGTAAAGTCTACTTCCGAATATTTGGGCATAACAGACCAATGATTGGTCTGGCGAGTGCCGTTTTATTATCAGTCAACGCAGTGTCAAGTTTCGGTTCGGATTAGATTGTTCACGTTTTTAAGATAGGTCAGTTTCGTTGTATTATAATAAAGAATTAATGTGTAAAGAAGTTGAGAGTTTTATTCAGTTCGGTTCATAATTGATATTTTCTATAGTTACTTATTCGATTGCTTTTGGGTCACGACAATTTGGCGCAGCCGGGTAAAAAAGGTATGGTGATTTTTAAAATTCAATTTTTTTGGAGTTATGCTTTTTTTAGCTGCTCCAATTTCTTTTATTTTTGGGAATTATGCTTGTTAGCTGCTCCTTTTTTATTAATTTTGGGAGCAATGCTTTATAGCTGCTCCATTTTTGTTTATTTTTGTTAATTGTGGGAGTTAACGCTTTTTTAGCTGCTAGATTAACTTTTCAGATTAAATTTAAGAAGTTTGATTAAGTGCTGAGTGAGATATTAATTCTGTGCTCAGTGTGAGTTTTTGTATCAAGGGTTAATCATTACATACGTTTAAAAGTTTTTCAGTGTGCTCTAGGTGCAAAATTTAAGGTATAAGTAATTGATTCATCGGGGGCTTTCAGAATTTTATTCTTTGTTTGGTTTGCGGCGATTTTTGATATTTTTCGTTCAATAGGGGGAAACAAAGGTTTTGTGTTCTCATCGTTGGCCTTCATGATTTTTTTATTATAAAAGAGAAGTGTAGTATAAGTTATTTAGCTTTTGTGTTTTTGAAAAAATTGGTAAACGTAAGTGTAACGGTAAATTTTTCTTTTATGTTGAATAGAGTAAAAGTAGTTGTTAAGAAGTGGTGATTTTTGTAAGCATAACATAGTTTTCTTTTATTCTCCTTAAAAGTTGAGTCTCACGCCTTTTTGGTTGCCTCGCGTTTACTGTAGCATCGGCAGAGTATATGCTACATTCGTCTGAGTCATTAACATTTCAAACAAAGATCATGAGTTTCGGGATTGATATCTGCTGAAGTGTCGGGTTCGTGTTTGCCGCAAAAAGTCAAGTCTGCTCTAACGTTAGTGTTTAAATTGTTTATCTATAGGGTATTAATGACACAAAAGGCATAAGTTTCCGCTGAAGTTTGTTGATGTCAAAGTTTTGAGCAAAAGTTGAGAGAATCAACTACAGCAGAAATTGGGATTGAACGCTCACAAAAAAAAAATGCCTGACATATATGAAAAAATCATGGACAAAGTGTCTATATACGTGCCGACGTTTTCCGGAGAAAGGTCTCCAAAACTAGCGAAGGAAGTACATCGCTTTCTGAGTTGCTGTAAGGATCTACACGACCGGTTGGAAACCGCAGAGCAAGTCATCTTTATGAAGTGTGTGAAATATCGACTGACAGAAGATGCTTACTATCTGATTAGCTCTGATGAGCCAAAGGACTTGGAAGCATTACAAAAGTCAAACAAAGCCGCTTATATGCCACGGATATCATTCAGCGAGCTACGGACAGAGTTGCTAGCATGTCGACAAAGGCCAGGAGAAGGGATCCCAGAGTTTGCGGACAAAATGAAGGATCTGTTGGATCAGATTAAAAGTGCCGTTTCTGCAAAGTACCCAGGTAAAGATGAAGGATTACTGGCGGAGTTGGAAGCGGATGCGATAGCCACATTTAAAGCTGGAGTATGGAATCAGGCTATTCGGACTCGCCTAACAGGACAAAAGTTTGACTCAGTAAAGGCGGTGCGAGCAGAAGCTGAATTTTACGAAAAAGACACGATCAGACTTCAGCTCAAGGTACCAAGCAATAAAAGGTTTTCACAGGAAGGATGGATAAGCGACGACTTTGACGGAGATGTAGCTACACCTCACCAAAAACCTTTCAGAGGATTTCCTAGAAGTGCAAATGGACATAGAACCACCCATTGCTTCAAGTGCGGGCAGCAGGGTCACTTCGCAAGAGAGCGCTACAAACTACCCTTCTGTATAGAATGCCAGCAATATGGACACGAAACACCCAATTGCCGAACACATCATGTCAGAGTCGCAGATATTAAAGAAGCCAGTGGTGGTAGATTCCATCCAGCAGGGGAGGGGCTTTACTGACAATTTTGTCGAACATGCGACCACTATACGACGAACTGCCTGAAAAAATATTTAGCAGAAAAGGCCAGTGAAAAATTAAATTCCCAAAACAAGTGTATCATCGCAGTTCCATCGGATATAGCAGTAGAAGGTAAGTTAAGACTTTTGATAGATACCGGATCCAGCTGTAGTATAATTTAAGTTAATAGCATAAAGAGGAATAAACCCATACAGACACATCGCAAAATTAGAATTGGAGGACTGTTCTGATCCGCTAGAAGCTCCCTAGGCACTTGTCAGGCGAACTTGCAGATAGATAACAATCAGCACGCTTGTCAATTTAATTCCATTGGTGATATTGATTCAATTCCAGCCGACGGGATACTTGGAATGGATTTCCTGAGGGAAAGAGCTATAATCGACTGTATAAATATGAAGCTGTTGATACAAGACGCCAGCCAAGGCAGGGCAGCCAATGACTCTTGTGGATATTTCCCATCTTCCGCACAATTTAGACACACAGCTTGGCAACACAGCAGTCAAACAACTCCGTTTCATACCAGAATAGGGGATATTAAAATCAACACAACAGAAAACAACACCGTAGGCGTTAATGACCAATACTCCAAATGGGAGAAACTGGCACATACTTCACGATATGGATTGAAAAGTGTACCTACATTGGGTGACCTATGTGTGAAGCCAACATGGGAGAAAATGTTGACTACTGCTCACGAAAATGTGGGGCTTGTTAGAGACGATGGATTTAAAGACAAGAGTAGGAGGCACCATAAATATCATGGACACAGCGGAAATAGTCTGAAGGATAGACTTGCATTTGTAAGAATCGATAATCCAAGAGCCTGTCCGGTAAAAGCACCAAATTCTGCCAATGAACAAGAACCGCGTAAGTTTTCTGAGAGACCTGCATGGAGTTACGAAGGTAGGAAAAATTTCTCTTTACAACAATAGCAAGCTCAGGGGCTTTGTGGAAGAGGTAAACTTAAATCTCAACGATATAGGAATAAATCGGTTAGATCAGAGGTTAAGAAGCAATTATGGGGTCGAAACTGCAGTCTTACGGAATATTGCAATTCCACTGCTAGTTTCGTGAGACGTAATGGGGTAAGTGTTGGTAAGTGTCCAGGAAATGTAATGCTAGGTCGAGGTTCTCAGCAGGGGTCTTCAAGTTCTGGAAGAGCTTGGAGGGGCCGTTTGTTTAAAATATAAATTTAAATTACAGAGCTTTACAGATTTACAGGCCAAGAAGGGGTATGAAAGGAGATCTGATGGTAGTCAAATTCTTACTGGAGAGCGAATCAAGACAACAAGCAAGGTAAATTGACAGAGGTAAAGGTAAGCAAATGTCTTGAAATATATATATATTAGAATCACGAAAAGGGTAGTAACTGAATAATGAAAAAATGAAGATTTAGAAAAAAAATTGAGAAAAAAAGGAAAAAATGGGAATGTGAAAAACCCAAAATGTGTAGTAGATATTCAGAAAGAGAGAAATTGAAAGGAAAAACAAAGAAAAAGATATTAAATGTACCATGATAGTTAAATGTTTAAAGTTATCAGAAACGTTATAGTACGAAAGAAAGATAAATACAACATAGTCCTGGAAATAAATATAGGAAAAATATAATGTTAAAATTTGATATTTATAAGCAAAGAAGAATAATACACACTGTAATAGTATACTTTAGAGGTTAAGAAGGATGAAAATTATAAAAAAT
Organism: Dioctria linearis; assembly: GCA_963930735.1. Taxonomy (NCBI): domain Eukaryota; kingdom Metazoa; phylum Arthropoda; class Insecta; order Diptera; family Asilidae; genus Dioctria; species Dioctria linearis. The sequence goes on from OZ005740.1 coordinate 177,922,442, forward strand.
GTGTAATGCTAGCCTTAAGAACTGGATGGAGGTGGACATAAATTCCAAAAAAAATGTGGCAAATGAGATGTGGAAAGTTCCGGTATGCAGAAGAGAGCAACATCATCAAGTATGCAGTGCAAGTAGGGAAATGACAGGAGAAACAATGGCTATGCGGAGGACTGGAATATTGATTTAACTTACATACATGTGGATGTAAATTTGCAAGTTGGCCCAGTAAAATCAGAAGCATATATAATTTCTAGTTGAGAATCTTACGCTCATGGTAAATAATATTCTTTAGGTACGGATGGACTCTCGATATAATTGAGAGAACTCCGTCGTACCTATCAGATAATGAAGAAAAGAGAATTAATATTGGTATAAACAATATCATTAATCGTTCCAGCCATCTACAGTCATGGTAATGAGATAACTTTTGTCATGTTTGTGATAAGGAAATTAAAGAAGCGCCTATAACAAGGAATTCTCACACGTTCTATTATGATCATATCTTAAAATCTGTAAACTGGTTTAAATGTTTCCAGAAAGCAGTGCAGAAGAAAATAATCTATCCAAATAAATCAGCATTCCAAATAAATCAACGTTCAATCAGATATAAATTTCAAAGGCGATCAAATGACAGCAGTATTGCTAATTCCGATTGATAATTGCAAAAAGATCTTGAACGTCAGAATTCAATAATCGATCAGTACAAGATGTAAAAATTATAAAGGAAACAAGAGCTGGAAGTTCAATAAGCGCAGTACAAAATCGATTGCAATAAGATTTTTTAAGTATCCAAGGAGACTCAAAACAGCAAACTAAAGCCAAGAGCAACAGATTAGAAATTCTACCCACTACAGCGCAATTTTCCAAACTCCCAAGGCAGAGCAGCTGCACGGCAAAGCAGAAGTCGGACGCGACGTTACTGATAGGATATGGCCTTTACAGCGAGACAAAACCGTACTTTCCGCCATCATTAACGAGCAATTGGAGCGACTACAGTAAATTTATGGTTACTAATTGTGTTAAAAAGCAGCAAGGTAGAACTATATTAAGCCAAATAATAAATTTGTAAGCAATAACTAAAAAGGAAGAAATAGACATATTATGTATCGTTATAGAGAATACTATTTGTGAACTAGTTACTACACTGAACATTAAAAATTAAGGTACTTATATAACTCATATATGCAATCTCACAGTTTATAACATAAAGAAATGAAATGGATAAGAATATTATGGAAATAATTTTGTCTTAAAGCTAAATAGAAATTAAAATTGGAAGATAACTGTCTGTTTAAAAGAATATATATTGTAAAGAAGAAAAAGGGGGGAAACACCGTTAAAGTGCATGAAGATTATAAATTAAAAATTATAGTAAGAAAAAAAAATATTAGAATGATTGTAAAAAAATGTACTTTTTTGTTGTTGTTGCATTTTTGTTATTATTGTGATTAGATAAACAATAAGTGAGGTTATATATTATAATATTAATGCATGTGAATTAATTAAGAATTTTTTTTGCTAATCATGAAATTTTAATTAAAAAATAAACAAATGTTAAAATAATTTGGAAGACAATATAAATATTTTGTAAGAAGGTAATAAGAAAGATATTTAATGTGAGAAGCAAATAGGAAAAAATTAAATATGAGAAGAAAATAAGAAAAAAGTAAATATGAAAGAAAAGATATAGTAATACAGAAAGTAAGAATAAAATAAAGACAATGTAGGAAATGAACTATAGAAAAAGAAGAAAATTTAATAAGTAATGTAAAAGAATCTGATCTAGTTCCCTACGGAAGCTAGTTTTTTCAAGGGGGGAGGGATGTTATAGCCCAATATAAGGAAGATTCTTCCAGCAGCCAACGGCGCATTTTAGTGAAATAATTACCAATTGCTAAACAGTAACCTCGCATGGTACTGTTCTGCAACTGTCGGTTATTTTGCTGATTAGCTCAACAGCTGGCTGCGATGAGCGCTTAGTGGAGCAATCGACGATTACAATAATAATTAACTTAGCATGGTAATTATTATGTAAAGCGATTGTTTACTACTGAGCGACTCAGGTGCTGCAACCGGTAGAACAAACGGCAAGGTTGTTGTCGTTTGTTTACATCCGCGTTGTTAAGTAAAGTCTACTTCCGAATATTTGGGCATAACAGACCAATGATTGGTCTGGCGAGTGCCGTTTTATTATCAGTCATCGTAGTGTCAAGTTTCGGTTCGGATTAGATTGTTCACGTTTTTAAGATAGGTCAGTTTCGTTGTATTATAATAAAGAATTAATGTGTAAAGAAGTTGAGAGTTTTATTCAGTTCGGTTCATAATTGATATTTTCTATAGTTACTTATTCGATTGCTTTTGCGACACGACAAGGTCTTCATGACTGGCCCGCATTGAGACCCGTGAAAACACGACCTTCCTGGGCTTTTCCCTGAGTGGGAACGGCACAAGGTGCCTACCATCCACCTCGATGCCCTCAAGCATAAGCTTGGTAGCACTACCGAGGGTTGTGGTATACACCTCAACCATTCCCCCAGATATTACTCCCATGGAGAATAGCTCCTCACGAGAGATGACCTGGAAGATCGCTTTCAGGTATGCGCTCTGAGGACATCTATTGATGTGCTCGAGCTGCTTACCGTAGCTCTCATCCTGTCACCTCCCGTCGAAAAAAGCCTGTAGACCCGCACCGGTCTTAGGCCGAGGCTTACCTGCGTCCAAGGGGGCTGGACGAGGAGTGATACCTTTACCTTACCTGGGCGTATGAAATCCCTGCAACTAGTGGCTGGGGTCGTAGTGATGCTGTTGTTACTGCTACTGCTACTTCTGATGTTGCTGCTGGCTGATTTTTGGGGCATTTCGCTTCATTGAAGATAGCGGTGGCCGCATTACAACACCTACGCTTCGGTGCTGAGCTTGAAGCTATTTTGACAACTTCAGACAGCTTTTGACGAAGTCTTGGCGTTGGGATCGTAGGATCTTCTTGAGGCATGTTTGATACTGCCGCAACCATATGAACTGCAGCTATTTTGCTAATTGACCCAGTATCTTCTCAAGCAGCGTCTGCTGCCATAGCCACAGTCTTCTCCGAGGGAGTGTGGCCTTTTCTTTGGCCCCCTGGAAATTTCCTCTTGAAGAAGAAGAGGCACTTGAGCCCTTCTTCCTCCTACCATTTAATTTGGGGGATCATGAGTCCGCCCAGAATCGCTACTGCTCGTACTCATTTTGAGTACGGCAGAGATGCTTTAAAATCTTTTTTTGGTTGTTTTTGTTTTTTTTTAATTATATAATTTTTATAATTTAAAATAACTTAATTTATTATTATTTATAAATGTTCTCTATCTAAATCAATTTCAAAATTCATTTTGCACGGTTGCCATGTTGCCATGGCAACGACCGAAATTAATTAAAAAACCCAAAACTGTCAAGCTTTTGCACTTTATCCACAATTTATTCTTTAATTTTTTAATGCTTTTTTTGGTAATAGCAACACTAAGCACAATAAAAACTTTAACAATAACACCTCAGGATCACTTGTGTACTCTTTGAGCAGATTTTAACGTCTCTTTCTGCTATTTTTCCTTATTATTAGTAAGAGCTGAAATTGACACGTCCGGTCTCTGTGACAAATCTTAATAATTTTTTTTTATGTGTATAATGACTCTTTTATTATTGGCTCTTGGCTCTTTTAAAAATTTCTTAAAAATACGTGGCAAAAGGCTCTACAAAGTGTAAAATAAAAGACGCTAGCTAAACTAAATGGTATAAAAAGTCAATAGGGACAAAAAATAACATCTAAAACAATTATAACAACTAATAAACATCAAAAAAGACACAAAAATGTAAAACAAATGACAAAAAATTCTCAAAAGACACTAAAAAAAACGGACACAAGAATTTTGAAAAGGATCTAAAATATGTACAAAAAATTTAATAGTCCCAATTTTGACAATTGGGTAAGTGGCAGTTCCAAGAAGTTCCAAATTTTCAAAATAAACTAATAAAAATGTCTCTAAACGAGCGAACTTCAACAAAAAATTTTGCAATTTAGAACCGAAACCGAAACCGAATTAAAAATAAATCACCGAACGAACGAAAAATTTACGCGATACCGTTATAGAGTCCCGCGAGAGCAGCATGTAGTATCATAGACCTCTACAAACTCCCTCATCATCCCTCCAGCTTAGCATCTCTTACAGAGTGCTTGTCCTTCCCACAGCACTTGCAACGATTCCTAAGCCAGGAGAAGCCCCGTGGACTAGTGTTGCAAATGCTGTGGCCTGCTATCACCAGCGAAAGACAAGAGCTCTGTCCTGCACCGACGATAGTGGTTGCCATGTGCAGTTGAATGTGTTGAATTTTACATTTTTTTAATAAATAAAAAAAAAAATTTCTATTTTTCTCAAACTTTTATTTCTTTCTACTTTTTGTCATTTTTTCATTTGTTTTTCAAATCACCCAATTTCGCTATTTGGGACCTGCTGATGAGTCAAACCAAGACTTGAAACTTGTCACCAAAAATTAATGAGTTGTGTGATGAAATAACAAATTTGAACATTTTTTAGCTTTTGCTCTATACCGGAGAATACCCAAAAATTCTTTGTTGAACAAAACTAAGTTTAACCCGGTAAAAAATCCAAGAGAGAAATCTTTTTATATTTTTATTTATTTTTCCTCCTGGGCTTGTATAGGAGTGTTTTTTCCTCATATAATTCACACCCAGAAATTATTCTGAGTCTATATGAGAAGAGATCAGTTTGATCTATTTTCATGCGTCTGCAGCAGGCAGAAAACCAAGCTGCACCGATGAGTGGAAGGTTTTCTGCTGACACAAAACGCTTCTTCTTCTTCTTTTTCTTCTTTATTTTTCAGCCCACTACGTGGCGTATACAGGTTCGATTCGCTTCGAATGAATCTGCTTCTTTAAAAATTTATACATCTTTTTAATAAATGAAAAAATTGTTTTTTATATTTTTCTCAAACTTTTCTTTTCTTTCATCTTTTTTCATTTTTTCATTTGTTTTTCAAATCACCCCAATTTCGCTATGTGGTACGGACCTGTTGATGAGTGAAACGAAGACTTGAAACTTGTCACCAAAAATTAATGAGTTGTGTGATGAAATAACAAATTTGAACATTTTTTAGCTTTTGCTCTATACCGGAGAATACCCAAAAATTCTTTGTTGAACAAAACTAAGTTTAACCCGGTAAAAAATCCAAAAGAGAAATCTTTTTATATTTTTATTTATTTTTCCTCCTGGGCTTGTATAGGGAGTGTTTTTTCCTAATATAATTCACACCCAGAATTTATTCTGAGTTTATATGAGAAAAAGATCAGTTTTGGTCTCTTTTCAAGCGTCTGCAGCAGGCAGAAAACCAAGCTGCACCGATGAGTGGAAGGTTTTCTGCTGACACGAAACGCTTCTTCTTCTTCCTTTTCTTCCTTATTTTTCAGCCCACTACGTGGCGTTATAAAGGTTCGATTAGCTTCGAATAAATCTGCTTCTTTAAAAAAATTTTACATTTTTTTAATAAATAAAAAAAAAAATTTTCTATTTTTCTCAAACTTTTATTTCTTTCTACTTTTTGTCATTTTTTCATTTGTTTTTCAAATCACCCAATTTCGCTATTTGCGACCTGCTGATGAGTCAAACCAAGACTTGAAACTTGTCACCAAAAATTAATGAGTTGTGTGATGAAATAACAAATTAGAACATTTTTTAGCATTTGCTATATACCGGAGAATCCCAAAAAATTCTTTCTTGAACAAAACTAAGTTTAAACCCGGTAAAAAATCCAAAAGAAAAATCTTTTTATATTTTTATATTATTAAGGTAAGTTAAAGAGATATCTTATGATGCAAAGCACAGCATGGCAGCAAGGTGATAGGGAAAAGAATTAGGTAACGTGAGGAGAGTGCCAGATGTGCTGAATGTCACCCTTAAACTTTCGCAGATTGTATGTTGGAGTAAAGACATAAATTGGTAGACTGCTCCACATTCACACAGTTCGGGATAAATACCACCACGAAATTTTACTGCATGGTCGAAAGTAATTTAATGGGCGGTTTGCTGAGCGCGAGTTTTGCGTGCAGCAATTATTCTGTAAGGAATCAGACGAGATATTTCATTAGAACATTGCCCACGCATATATCGATAAGGGAGTGAAGAGCATTCATCATTACGGCGTTGTTCGAGTGAGGCGATATTACAAGTTATTGCCACATCGCCAGTGAGCGTGAAGGCTCAATTTTGGACAATATCCAATGAAGGTAAGACTGTGCGACCAGCCTCGGGCCCAGATATGGAAATTGTATTATATTCTAGGTCTGGAGTAGGATTTGAAGAGGGCTCTAGATTCGATGGGTTGAAACATTTCTACACCTGTTCAGACATTTCACTGCTTCTTTGGCAAAACAAAAGATATGATCTTTCCAGCTTAGCTTACAGGAAAAATTAAAGCCAAGAAGGTAAAAAGACGGTGTATCGCAAATCAGAGCTGCATCAAAATAAATGGGAGTGAAAAGCTATGATTTTGCTTCAAAGAGATGAGACAGCTTTGGCACTTAGATGCCTTGAATTCGACGCGAATCGCTTTACTCCAAGCAAGAACATGATCAAGGTCGTTATTCATTGATCTGATCACGCAATCTCGTTTGACAGGTGTGATATTCCCTATTGGATTCCATAAGAGTATCAAGAGTACTGTCAAGGTCGCTCATGAATGATCTAATTAAGCCATCTCGTTTGACAGATATGGCATTCTCTGTGGGGTCCCCAAAAACCCAAGAATGTCAAAAGAGTAAGAGAAATCAAGGCTACTGTTATAGGCAAAACTATGGATTGGATTAAAAGTACGGGAAAGTAGATCAATAATGGAAAGTAGATCAATAATGAAAATTAAGAAGAGAGATAACAGAGCCCTAGGACATCTCGCCATTTATAGGGTGAGGTTCTGGTGGAACCCCATCGGTATTATGCGATCAAATAAAACACTTTCAATCTAAAATAGAAGATGAGGGGAGAGACCAAGTGGTTTAAGTTTACCTAAAACGACGGATGCCAGACTCTATCAAAGACTATTTAAATATCTAGATCAACGATTTTGTGACTACAAAGCACCAAAAACGTCAGCAAGTCTCCAGATGAAGGTCCAGTTCGGAAGCCATAATGCCGACCATTGATGAGTTGTTTGGTTTTCTAGATATTTCATTAATTTGGAGGTAATCATATATTCAAAAAGCTTTGAAAGAATCCAGGTGATTGCAATTGGTCCATAATTTGAGGCGTCGCCACCCTCACCTTTCCTGGGAGTAGGCTGAACGTGAGCTATTTTCCAAACATTTGGAAATTTTCCTTTCGAATAAGATAAGTAGGATAGTTTGCGCAACGGTTTAGCCAAAGATGAGGCACAGCTTTTAAGTAACAGGGGTGAGAAACCATTAGTACCTACGGCTTTGGAGACGTTGATATCTTTAGGGACCTTGAACACATCCTTCTTACGGATGTGTATTGGCTGTTTTTATAGAGAATTTGAAGCCAATCTACCAGTGAAGATACTAACTTGATCAAGGTGTCAACAACCACTTCACAGATATTAAGTAGTGAAGGTATAGAGGAATTGCTGAAGTTGTTCTCGATGGTCTCGACCGGAGACCAGAAGCCTTTGCTACCTTTGCGGTTTGCCAACAGACACTTTCGCTTTTGTTACATTTTTTGGTTGAACTTATCTTTAAACAAGGAGCGATTTTATTGTTGTTGAGATCTGCTGTAAGAATACGGAATGTATTTGCACATGCCAAAACTTCTCTATGGTTCTGATTTAGAATTTCCCAATCAGCATTTAATTTTTTGTTGTTTAAGGTTTTAGCTAAGTACTATTGGATTTTACGAAATAAATGTCTTGCTATAAATGTAATAACTCACTACATTAATATACAATGATTTGTTTGCCGTTGTGTTTTCAATTAAAGCAAATCTCCAATCGGTTTTACCCGAATAAGTTCTGCTTCAAATTGAACGTTTCCAGAAATTTGTATGTCTTTGGCAAAAGGTTCAGTAGAAGAATTCAGAATATCTACTGCAATTTTTTTGTGGTCTTCAGGGAGGGACGCGCGCCCCCCGCGCCCCCCGCGCCACCTAGCTGGATCCACCACTGGGTTGTATCTAGTGATGCCAGAGGAGTAAACTTCTTTGAATTTTATACATTTTCTTAAATATTCTAAGAATATTTTAAAGCAAAATGTTATGTTTGGATTTTTTTATTCTGTCAAGGGAAGCAGTGCTTCCTTTGCTTCCAATGAGGAACCGCCCCTGGTGTATAGCCTTTCTCAAATATATGCTTGTATTTGCTGATGCGTACAAAATCTCCAACTTTATACTTTGCAGGAACAACAATTGATTGTGTACAGTTGAAAGCAATTATTTCTCACTGGAGGCATTGATATCACGTGGTCTCATTTTCGTAGTTCGATGTATTCTTCAGTTGTATTCAGTGAGCAGTTTCTTTACCATACCAATCCACTGATAAATTCCATTAAAGCTGAATTCCGTCCACCTCATATCCTTCAGAGTTCGGTTAAATCATTCCACTTTGAGGAAACTGTACGTAGAGTAATGATTAATTGCATGCTTCATCATCAGATTTTTAAAGAGGCTGTTGTAGAATTCCTTTCCATCATCAGTCTGCATGTTTTAAGGTATTCGACCCTCGCTTAATATAGATTGCATGCCATTTCTTACTTCTGCACCAGATTTTCTTTTAATTGAAATTACCCATGCGTACTTGAAGAAGGTATCAATTACTGTCAGCAGATAGCAGTAACCCTTGTTCACATACTTGTAGGAATCCATTTCAACCAAGTCTACCTGCCACAAGTCATCTAGTCCTTTGATAATCATACGACGCCGTTTAAAATTTTTTCTCGCTGGTTTATGTAGCTCATTTACCACTTATCTGTCACTCATCGTAATTATAAATGAAACAGATTTCTCAAGGGTTTTGACTCAGATACACCATCTTTTGGTGTTAAGTTTTTCTTATTTATTACTGTAGTAAACAGATAGTTATCAATCTTTACTATTTCATCATTGATATATAGCGTTAAATTTGTCACCACGATATTAATAGTTTTCTTACTTCTTCCACACTTATTTTAATTTTCTTTTCAACATAGTCTTTCGTAGTAGCATCTCATTTTCAAGGGATTCACCAAGTCATTTTATACACTTTGAGTTTAGTTCGTAGTCTCCGTTTATCGTTAAATTAAATCCAATACCCCGGTCTCCTTGTTCACCAGCTGGACCCTGAGCTCCTTGCGTAGCAGCTGGTCCTTCAGTTCCTTGTTCACCGACTGGTCTCTGAGCTCCTCTTGGACCACGTTCACCTGCTTTCCCAAGATATCCCCGCTTAGAGAAACGTCCAAACTTGTCAACGCTCATATGTAGATTGTGTAGTACATACATACTACTCTCATATAAATTAACAGAAAAACCCAACATCAAGAAAACCCATGAGAAACAATAAAATCATTCAAACAGCAATCAATGAAAATATTTGAAATTACTTCACGCTAACAGCCGTGAAAAATATTCTAAAAAATTGCATCACTAAAATACTTCCGCCAAAGCATTCGAAATCATAAGCACAACATATGTGTAAATGATGTAAGCCATTCTTACATCCAATTCATTCTTACCTTTACCTTCTTTTGCCGGCACCAATAAACAAATATTATGTAATAAAAACATTTCTCTTCATTGCATGAAGTTACGTATTCTGTGACAATGAATAGTGATTGCACATGGGTCAACATTTCTTGTGAACGATTTGCATTGCGATTGCATGATTGCTTTGACTGAAATTTTTGTCATATATGAATTAATAAAATTGTATTTAGGTAACCTTAGAAATTATGTAGGTAAGTTAAGAAATTCAAGAATTTTTGTATACCTTATGAGTAAGGTCGATTATATATAAGCAGAACATTTTTGAATAAAAAACATTCTTTCTCGAGACAGGAAAAGAAGTAGTCTTTCAATACAAATTCTTCCTGCTCATTAAGTCGGCAGTTCTAGTTGTACTAGAACGCCTAATCATTACTCCGGTAACCATAGCTGGCCCTTGGCTTAGCTTCCGGAAGTCGCCAGTTGCTGTGAAGAAGATACCTCTGGGTATAATTGGAGATTCATTACCTGATTAACTGGGAAGTATAGTTAATCATTACAATTGTGTAGAAGTATGGTAATGGAGTAGTATTGAAACCATAATATGTGCTTCTCGCAACTTCTCCAGGATAGATACAATTTCATTGTTGTGACTGGTGTTTCCAGCCTGCTTTGATGCCATTAGAAGGCGCAGCCTATCCACTAATTTATTTGGATCATCCCAGTAAATGTGATCAATATTTTCCGTAGACAGACGCATTAGTCCCATGCTTTTATGCTATATAGGTTTACTGATTATAGCTTTATAATTAGCCACTCAGGTTCCTCTTATTTGTCCATGTTCGTCATTATCACGTTCATATGCATTGGTATCTCTCAAAATAGATCCATAATTAGTTAAATCCTCTTAAGTATCTAGACTTTTTACAGGATCTTTCATAAATAGCAGCTCACATAACTCCAAAGTTGTTTTATAGCTCTTCCTTTGATAACAATATTTTCTATATCATCAACATCAACCGTTGAATTAGCAATTCTCAATGCGTTGTCATCATAGTAAACTCCATAGGTTGGGTCAATCTTAGGGCTATTATCAGTGAATAGTTTTAAATACTTTGAAACTATGTATCCAGACGTATCGGGGGATGTGACAGGAGACCTTCACATCAATGTTCTTGAATGTTTGGGTGTTGCTAATTCTTCTTCAGATGTTAAGGAATAATCTCCATAATTTATAGGTGTGCTACTAGCCTCCATTTTCACATATATTCCTATTAGAGGGGTAAAAGGTCCCACAATCTCATTGGCTTCTTCTTTTGCTCCTTCTTCTTCTTTTTCTTCTTCTTCTTCTTCTTCTTCTTCTTCTTCTTCTTCTTCTTCTACTTCTTCTTCTTCTTCTTTAACATCTTTTGTCTCAAACTTGGCTATATCCGGCTGCTCGTATTTGGCTCTCCTAACAAACATTTTTAAGGGTTTAGTGATTGGTTTAAAGGTTTCTTCAAGTTGAGCTTCTGCTTCAATCCTTTCCCCCTTTAGGGATTTTAATTTTCTTCACACTGCATTCCTTGTCTTGATGACTTCTTTTAATAGATTTTCATTCATCATCGTTATTAACTGAATAACGGCTATTCAAACAGCTTTTCAAACAGCTCTGATAACAGCTTAACAGCTTTTCAAATAGCTCTTATAATAGCTTAATAGCCTTTAAAACAGCTCTGAAAACAGCTTAACAGCTTTAAGCAGCTCTGGTAACAGGTAAACAGCTTTCCAAATAGCTCTGATAACAGGTAAACAGCTTTCCAATCAGCTCTGATGACAGCTTAACAGCTTTTCAAACAGCTCTGATAACAGCTTAACAGCTTTTCGAACGGCTCTGATAACAGCTTAACAGCTTTTAAACAGCTCTGATAACAGCTGAACAGCTTTTCAAACAGCTCTGATAACAGCTTAATACCTTTTAAAATAGCTCTGATAATAGCTTAACAGCTTTTCAAACAGGTCTGATAACAGGTGAACAGCTTTTCAAACAGGTCTGATAACAGGTGAACAGCTTTAATCTACTCAGCAGGCCCACAAGATTCGCTGTGCTTTCATCTGAGTTACAACTTCGACTTATGAAGATTTCGAATGTTTCATCCTTTTATAGTACAATGGAGGTATCAAATCCTTTACGGCAGCACCCCTTGTTTAATGAGCGATCCTTATAAATCATCAAGAAGCCAAATTCATCCTTCCAACATGTGGCACAGGCTCTTCGAAATTTATCAAACTTCATGTCTGTAATCACATGATCATTATAGATATGTTTCAAATTCAAGTCATCTTGCTTTAATATGATGATTAAATTAGCATTGTCACGTGTTAAGTGTTTTGGTATATGCGTATATGTTTGACAGAGATAGAAGCTGTTTATATATCCGTGGCGACCAATGCAAAAATAGGATTGCACATTATCTTGCTTTTCACATGCTACATCATATTCATATGTATTCATACTTTGGTTGATATAAAGATTTGAAATATACGTAAATATTTTCGTTCAAGTAAGAATTTTTTGGGATTCTCCGGTATATAGCAAAAGCTAAAAAATGTTCTAATTTGTTATTTCATCACACAATTCATTAATTTTTGGTGACAAGTTTCAAGTCTTGGTTTGACTCATCAACAGGTCCCAAATAGCGAAATTGGGTGATTTGAAAAACAAATGAAAAAATGAAAAAAAGAAGAAAGAAATGAAAAGTTTGAGAAAAATAGAAAAACCATTTTTTTATTTATTAAAAAAATGTAAAAAATTTATAAGAAGCAGATTCATTCGAAGCGAATCGAACCTGTATACGCTACGTGGTGGGCTGAAAAATAAAGAAGAAAAGGAAGAAGAAGAAGCGTTTCGTGTCAGCAGAAAACCTTCCACTCATCGGTGCAGCTTGGTTTTCTGCCTGCTGCAGACACTTGAAAATAGATCAAACTGATCTCTTCTCATATAAACTCAGAATAAATTCTGGGTGTGAATTATATGAGGAAAAAACACTCCTATACAAGCCCAGGAGGAAAAAATAAATAAAAAGATTTCTCTTTTTGATTTGTTACCGGGTTAAACTTAATTTTGTTGAAGAAAGAATTTTTTGGGATTCTCCGGTATATAGCAAAAGCTAAAAAATGTTCTAATTTATTATTTCATCACACAATTCATTAATTTTTGGTGACAAGTTTCAAGTCTTGGTTTGACTCATCAACAGGTCCCAAATAGCGAAATTGGGTGATTTGAAAAACAAATGAAGAATTGAGAAAAAGAAGAAAGAAATGAAAAGTTTGAGAAAAATAGAAAAGCCATTTTTTTATTTATTAAAAAAATGTAAAAATTTTTTAAAGAAGCAGATTCATTCGAAGCGAATCGAACCTGTATACGCCACGTAGTGGGCTGAAAAATAAAGGAGAAAAGGAAGAAGAAGAAGCGTTTCGTGTCAGCAGAAAACCTTCCACTCATCGGTGCAGCTTGGTTTTCTGCCTGCTGCAGACACTTGAAAATAGATCAAACTGATCTCTTCTCATATAAACTCAGAATAAATTCTGGGTGTGAATTATATGAGGAAAAAACACTCCTATACAAGCCCAGGAGGAAAAAATAAATAAAAAGATTTCTCTTTTTGATTTGTTACCGGGTTAAACTTAATTTTGTTGAAGAAAGAATTTTTTGGGATTCTCCGGTATATAGCAAAAGCTAAAAAATGTTCTAATTTATTATTTCATCACACAATTCATTAATTTTTGGTGACAAGTTTCAAGTCTTGGTTTGACTCATCAACAGGTCCCAAATAGCGAAATTGGGTGATTTGAAAAACAAATGAAGAATTGAGAAAAAGAAGAAAGAAATGAAAAGTTTGAGAAAAATAGAAAAGCCATTTTTTTATTTATTAAAAAAATGTAAAAATTTTTTAAAGAAGCAGATTCATTCGAAGCGAATCGAACCTGTATACGCCACGTAGTGGGCTGAAAAATAAAGGAGAAAAGGAAGAAGAAGAAGCGTTTCGTGTCAGCAGAAAACCTTCCACTCATCGGTGCAGCTTGGTTTTCTGCCTGCTGCAGTCGCTTGAAAATAGATCAAACTGATCTCTTCTCATATAAACTCAGATTAAATTCTGGGTGTGAATTATATGAGGACAAAACACTCCTATACAAGTCCAGGAGGAAAAATAATTAAAAAGATTTCTCTTTTTGATTTTTTACCGGGTTAAACTTAATTTTGTTCAAGAAAGAATTTTTTGGGATTCTCCGGTATATAGCAGAAGCTAAAAAATGTTCTAATTTGTTATTTCATCACACAATTCATTAATTTTTGGTGAGAAGTTTCAAGTCTTGGTTTGACTCATCAACAGGTCCCAAATAGCGAAATTGGGTGATTTGAAAAACAAATGAAAAAATGAAAACAAGAAGAAAGAAATGAAAAGTTTGAGAAAAATAGAAAAACCATTTTTTTATTTATTAAAAAAATGTAAAAAAATTTTAAAGAAGCAGATTCATTCGAAGCAAATCGAACCTGTATATGCCACGTAGTGGGCTGAAAAATAAAGAAGAAAAGGAAGAAGATGAAGCGTTTTCTGGGATTCTCTAAAAAAATTCTTTCTTGAACCAAATTAAGTTTAACCCGGTAAAAAAAAACAAAAAGAGAAATCTTTTTATTTATTTTTCCTCCTGGGCTTGTATAGGAGTGTTTTTCCTCATATAATTCACACCCAGAATTTATTCTGAGTTTATATGAGAAGAGATCAGTTTGATCTATTTTCAATCGTCTGCAGCAGGCAGAAAACCAAGCTGCACCGATGAGTGGAAGGTTTTCTGCTGACACGAAACGCTTCTTCTTCTTCCTTTTCTTCTTTATTTTTCAGCCCACTACGTGGCATATACAGGTTCGATTCGCTTGGAATGAATCTGGTTCTTTAAAAAAATTTTAGATTTTTTTAATAAATAAAAAAATGGTTTTTCTATTTTTCTCAAACTTTTCATTTCTTTCTTCTTCTTTTCATTTTTTCATTTGTTTTTCAAATCACCCAATTTCGCTATTTGGCACCTGCTGATGAGTCAAACCAAGGCTTGAAACCTGTCACCAAAAATTAATGAATTGTGTGATGAAATAACAAATTAGAACATTTTTTAGCTTCTGCTATATACCGGAGAATCCCAAAAATTTCTTTCTTGAACAAAAATAAGTTTAACCCGGTAAAAAATCAAAAAGAGAAATCTTTTTATTTATTGTAAATATTTTCATATCTCAAACCATTGGGATCATAACATTAGCTTTCTACAATTGGATGGTCCAAAAACGATGCTCCTTATATTATTAGGCAATAGGGGGCCATGCTTCTTTTTCACTTTCTTAAAAGCTACATCAGCATTTCAAACAGGAAAGGTTTGTTGTTGTTTAATGGACCGCATATTAAAGACTAACGGGATTCCTATAAATACACCTGTTTATATTACATTTCAACAGTATCATTGGAACCTTAAAAGATGTCGTATCACAAATCGAAACGCTCCAGTAAAGCTTTGAAAGGGGGCATAGCACTACTTAATTCAATCATCAATAAATTACCTGTAGAATTACATCTACCGAGCTACCAGTACTGTGGACCAGGAACAAAGTTAAAACAAAGAATTGCGAGCGGAGATCCAGGCATTAATTCACTGGACGCAGCCTGCAAGGAACATTATTTAGCATACTGGCGACATAGAGATACATGTGATCCACATATAGCTGATAAAATATTAGCTGAAAAAGCCTGGCAGCGTGCAACATATACGGGTGATAATTTAAGTGAACGTGCCAAGGCCTGGCTTATAACAAACGCAATGAAGGCTAAAATTAAGCCACGTATGGGTCTTAAGGCTAAAAATAAACGGCAACCCACATTCCGAGAAGCAGTACGAAATGCACGTAAGATTTTAAAAGTAAAAAATCAATTAAAACTCCACGGGTGATACTGTACCAAAGGTTGGCGGGCACTTCCGTTCCTCATCACTTTGTTTGCTTGGCTTTCAGCATTGGGATCACTATCGGGAAGTGCGGCAGGCATAGCTAAAGCCGTAAATGATACCAATGCGGCAATGTCAAAATTGGAAGAAGGAAAACGTCATAACCAAGCAATGGAAACTATAAAGGTTGGTAAAAATGGAAACGGGCTGTTCCTGAAGCCGCAGAGAAAAGGGCTTGGGCTCTCTCTACAACCTCAACAGAAAACTATTAAAGTCAAGGCAAAGGAAAAATTGGAAGAAAGAAAACGTCATAACCAACCAATGGAAACTATCAAGGTTGGTAAAAATGGAAACGGGCTATTCCTGAGGCCGCAGAGAAAAGGACTTGGGCTCTCTCTACAACCTCAACTGACAACTATTAAAGTCGCTACTCCAAAGACCACTAAACGAGTTGGATCTTCACACGTATACCACACACTTCCCGCACTTCAGAGGAGTATTTATGCGTGATAATTTACCTAAGAAACGATGGAAACAAGAAAGCGGTATTGTTAATTTGGACATCTCAACTGGAGCAGGTACACACTGGGTAGCGTACTACAAGAAAGGTGATAACATCGAATAGTTTGATAGCTCTGGCAGTCTCCAACCAAAAAGGGAGCTCATGAACTACTTGGGTAGTAATAAAACGTACAACTACAGATCTTATCAGAAGTATGATGCAGTGATTTGCGGTCACTTATGTTTAGAGTTTTTATATAATTGTTATAGCCATTAATTATTATCTATAAATAAATGTATCTATATTGAAATTGTTAAAGTTCATTATCAACCACCATGTCATTAACACTTACTCTCACGGCAAATTAATCTCTACTCACTGCTGAGTACTTTCCTCCGCTGAAGCTAGCAACCGATTATGTTTGTGGATTAATTGATTTTCAAACATACAACTCTATACCAAATATTGATGCGAGATTGATGATATAGCAAAATATGTACAGGGATACTTGGATAAAGAAGGAAAAAGGATAAAATTTACGATAAAGGCTAACAATATTGCATTGAAGAGTAAAGTTAAGGCAACTGAAGAAATACATTTTGAAAAGAAGAGATCCATAGCTCCTCTGCTAGGATTCGGTAAAAGAAACTTATCTGCTAATATAGTGCATACATCAGAGTTGCCGGTCAACATGGTTAAAGTAAATACCATACGCATCGATTGTAATATTATATCAGGATCATTCTTCAACAATACACAAGTACACACTCTACACTAGTTTTCCCCGAACGTTGGGCCTGGGTATAATTAGTGGAGGTACCCAAAAATGTAACTAATTTGCCTGCGAACACCAAACGTATAAGTTCTGTAACATTAAAGCTCCTTGACCAAGACGGTGACTTAATCAACTTCAGAGGAGAGACTATAACCATGAGGTTACATTTGAAGCTACAGCTTGTTAATATACAATAATGATAAATACGAGTTCGGAGCAGAAAAGATTATTAGTCAGCGGACAACCTTGAAGCGGTCAAGACCTACATTAACACCTGCAAATACGGCATATTTACAATCGATAGGTTTAACGCTGAAGCAATGTATAAAGGAATACTAGATATTGAACCAGACGCTCGCTTTGGTAACAGTCTTACTAAATTTGAACATCACTCCTATTCACCAGTTCTAACATCATTTAAAAACAATTATGAAATCCGTATCTCTGTACAACATCAGGACTTGAATCTTCTACCCAGCAGGAGTTTTCTTTACATTGAGGGGTCGGTAACAAAGCTGGATGGAACCGTTTCA
Source organism: Dioctria linearis (assembly GCA_963930735.1). NCBI lineage: Eukaryota > Metazoa > Arthropoda > Insecta > Diptera > Asilidae > Dioctria > Dioctria linearis. The sequence goes on from OZ005740.1 coordinate 177,939,875, forward strand.
GCCACCGCAAAATTAGCTAACAACGCTCTACTCTTTATTTCTGAGAAAATAAGCTATGAATTGAATGCGGTGGAAATCGACCGTACAAGAAAACTTTGGACTGCAACAGCATTAAAAAACTATATAAATTCCAAACATGAACTAATATTGATCCGGAGAAGGGCACTTGCTAATGTCATTATATTGCCCACAGATGAGGTGAAAATTGAAATTACCAAACTTCAATGGAGCATTCCACATGTTACAGTATCCGATGATGAAAAGCTTCAACTATTTAAAATTATCGGGAGCGGTCGCACGATACAAATACCATTCAGCAGCTGGGACATATATGAGTATCCAGTACTACCAGAATCCACGCATCAAACCTGGTTAGTTAAGACTTCCACTCAACTGGAGAAACCTCGATTTATCATGTTACCATTACAAACGAATCGAAGGAGCGATAAACCGAAAGATGCTAGCAAGTTTGATCACTGCCAACTTACCGATGTTACAGTTCATTTGAACTCAGGATCAATCCCTATGATGATTTGAATTTGAAATTTGATCTGAATAGATACGCATTACTGTATTACATGTACATATATGTATAAATTTTACACAATCATACTATGGTCATCAGTATCAGCCATTCCTCACAGCCAAGCTTGCCAAGTTCATATTGGGCAATGTGCTATAAGAAATACTTTTGTAATAAGAGCTTTTATTGGAAATAAAAACAAATGTGTATATAACATAAGTCTTATCAATACACATACCCTAGACCCGATAATAATTTCCTAACAAAACATCAAGCCAACCTGTAAAGGATTTCTGATGAAAATTTCGTCCCCCCTCCCACCCCACACCACCTGGAATCAATTGGCATGAACAAAAATAACTTGAATCATTAATACGCTAATATCTCGAAAACCAAAGCCCGTAGAGGATTTCTGATGAAAATTCGATTCCTCCCTCCCTATCCTATATTATAATACTCCCTCACCAACCGCCCATCTAGAATCCTTTGGCATGAGCAAACATTTCATAACGTTAACTTTAATTATTACTAAAGTGCTTAAACTATAAGAGTTCTGGCTCACTATTTTAAGCCTCCAGGATTTCGCCACAGATGTGTGCTAAATGTAGGTGTGTGCCTAGGTTGTATTGGTTTGTGTCTTGGATACACCATTGCGCCTTGGATGCACAATTGTGTCTTGGGTGCACCATTGAGTCTCGACTGCGCCCTAGCGGGATTATTCGGTACTACCGGGATGTGTGGTTTGTGCCTTGGATACACCATTGTGCCTTGGATGCACCACTGTGTCTTGGGTGCACCATTGAGTCTCGGATGTTGGGGATACGAGATCACTTTGGGGATACGAGATCACTTTCAGAACTCTCCAGCATAGGGAAATAGCATAGGATTTCAATTTTGTTGCTGGAGTTCGCTTATTTTTCATCTCGAATTTTGGGGAAACGAGATCATTTTGGGGATACGAGACCACTTTTAGCACTCTCCAGCATAGGGAATTAACATAGGATTTCGATTTTGTTTCTGGAGTTCGCTTATTTTTCATCTCGGACTCGTAGCCTCTAAGTTGACATTAAGTTTTTCATCTCGAGTTTTGGGGATACGAGATCACTGTGGGGATACGAGATCACTTTCAGCACTCTCCAGCATAGGGAAATAGCATAGGACTTCGATTTTGTTGCTGGAGTTCGCTTATTTTTCATCTCGAATTTTGGTGATACGAGATCATTTTGGGGATACGAGACCACTTTTAGCACTCTCCAGCATAGGGAATTAACATAGGATTTCGATTTTGTTTCTGGAGTTCGCTTATTTTTCATCTCGGACTCGTAGCCTCTAAGTTGACATTAAGTTTTTCATCTCGAGTTTTGGGGATACGAGATCACTGTGGGGATACGAGATCACTTTCAGCACTCTCCAGCATAGGGAAATAGCATTGACATAGGTTGACATTAAGTTTTTCATCTCGAGTTTTGGGGATACGGGATCACTTTGGGGATACGAGATCACTTTCAGCACTCTCCAGCATAAGGAAATCGCATAGGATTTCGATTTTGTTGCTGGAGTTCGCTTATTTTTCATCTCGAATTTTGGGGATCCGAGATCATTTTGGGGATATTAGATCACTTTTAGCACTCTCCAGCATAGGGAAATAGCATAGGATTTCGATCTTGTTTCTGGAGTTCGCTTATTTGTCATCTCGGACTCGTAGCCTCTAAGTTGACATTAAGTTTTTCATCTCGAGTTTTGGGGATACGAGATCAATTTGGGGATACGAGATCACTCTTAGCACTCTCCAGCATAGGAAAATAGGATAGGTCTTTGATTTTGTTTCTGGAGCTCACTTATTTTTCATCTCAGAGATCGTAGCTATAAATATTTGTGAAGTGGTGGGAATCTGTATTGGTGGAGGTTGCCGGTTAAGTTTTATCTGGTCTTGGAGGCTACAATTTGACCTTGAGGTGCCCCCTCCTGTGTCTGGGTGCTGGGGGTTGGCTGAGAGCTTTAGTGGCAATATATAATACTATGACTAGGACTGCCTGAGGTGTCTTGGACTGGGCTATGTTACCTGTACCAAGGCTTGGGTAGAATGTGTATTAAGTAATGATGTGAAATACCCTAACCGAATTTATATCGGGGCTGTATACTTGTCAGCTTGAGTTTGGTTTTAGCTGTTTACTTTAGTATGAGTGCCTGTGGTATGTTGGGCTGGGCTACTTGGTGGCTGAGGAAACGTTATCTAAGGCGTGGGTGGATGTGTGCAGCTGTGTATTTATGCAGATAATAAATGTGAAATTCCCTTAGAAAATTAGTGTAATAAGTATTAATACTAATTCATATTTTTGTTCATGTCAATAGTATTAGTACTAGGGGTAACATTTTCATCAGAAATCCTCTACGCGAGATATGAGCGATCTACCTTCTCAGGTGTAATTAATATTAGTAGCTGAAAAAAACAACAAAAACAACTGTAATCGAAGTTGTGGATTAAAGATTTGAGATCTTAATCTGTAGGTGTCTTTTATAAACATTGCGCCATGTGATGATATATCTAAAAATAGATCAGGCAAAGCTGATTGGAGCGAATGTTGGTAGATATGTTCACTTAGATAAGTAATGGAAATTAGTAAATGCCTAATTTTGCTCTTCAGGTGGAATGCTTCTAATTTGATTCCTTGCATAAACAAATTCGCACAGTCCAGTAAAGTAAACCAATTCGCGCTCGAATAATGTAAACAAATTCGCACAGCAGCCGAGTAAAGTAAACAAATTGGGCGATTTATATTTTTCAATGTAAGATTCCCAATTACTTTAGCTGAAAACAACAACTGATATTAATCTGTAGGATATGATGTCTTGGATGAGTAGTGGAAGTTATAATTGAAAATTTCTTTTGCTTAAAAAAACAACAACAACAAATATAACGTCAGTTGTGGTCTGTAGGTGTCTTTTATATGATCATGTTATGATATTCGATGTGTAAAAATAAATGACAGCTGCTTTGGATGGTACGACACATGAAATCATTAGAAGTAATGGAAATTAAAGCATTAGAAAAGGTGGCCAGGCGGCTGGTAATTTGATATCTTGCGTAAACAAATACGTCCGAGTAAAGCAGACAAATTGAGCGATTAATGTCTTTTTTGTATCTAGGAGTTTGTATTGAAAAGTCTTACATTTTATGACGAATTGTTTTTTATTGTCAATAAAATCTCTCAATCAGTCACGTTGTTATGAGATTTGATTGACCCCGATATCATAGTTCACATGAAGCTGATAAGAATATGATAATTTTATTTTCATACTATTGGGGTGATCACAATATTTTCTTACCATTAGGTTTAGAGTGGGTTTAATTAAATGTTTTGATGAAAGAAGGTGGTGTTAGGATATCAATGTAGTATGATATCTTGTCTTAGATGAGTAATGGAAGTTGTTTGGGAGCTGTGATCACAGTCGAATAATGTAAACAAATTCGCACAGCAGCCGAGTAAAGTAAACAAATTGAGTGATTGAATAATTTCTTCTGCTGAAAAAAAAGCAACAACAACAACTATAACGTAAGTTGTGGATTAAAAATCTTTTATAAACAAGAGTGATCATGCTATGATATTCGATATCTAAAAATAGATCACGGCTGCTTGGCATGTTAAGAAACCTGAAGTAATGGAAATTAAAGTCTTATCAGAAAATTTTCGATGTAGGGATGTGTGTATTGCAAAGTCTTAGGTTTTATGAAAAAATTGTTTTTTTTTATTTTCAATAAAATTTCTTTTTGGGTGGGTTAAATTTAAAACTTTGATGACCTATGATATCAATTTGAGGTGATACTAATATAGTATGATATGTTTGCTTAGATGAGTAGTGAAAGTTGTATGGATACAGTAAAAGACTTCTCATCAAATTTTTGGTGATAAGGTGTAATGGCATGATCAGTGTTGCCACACGAAATCTTTCTAGAGTACCTTGTTAGCCTAGCCTGAAAGTGTCCATAGTGAAGATCATAGTAGGGGGTTTAGAGTAGGTACTGTAAGTTATGATGTATGGTATTTGGTATTTATCTCCTCGAAATGGTGTTGTACGAGTATCAGGAAGGTCGGAAAAAAGTTGATAATGCTTCAAGTTCAATAGTGAAGACCTCGATGTTGAGAGTGGGTATTTGGAATGATATAATTCTAGTAGGATATGGAAATATTATTTATTCATCTTTAAATCTTACCATCAAAGTAGGTTGGGAGTTGATTAAATTAAAAGTTTTAATGAAAGAAGGTTGAGTTATTATATTAATATAGTATAATATGTTGCTTTAGATGAGTACTTGAGAGCTGTGAGTAATATGTGGAATATGTTGTAGATGAGTAGTGAAAGTTGAAAATATATGATTTCCAATTTCTCTACTGAAAAACAACAACAACTGTAAATAATATATACCAAATCAATTTTTCACACAATATTTATCCACATCAAATTCATTATCTATTTTTATATCTTAAGTTATAAACTTTTTTCTCTGTATTTCACATCCAAAAAGCGATCCAGAGCAAATGTCTGTGTTAGGCTATGAGAGTTCGGCAGCAAAATCCTATGATATTTCTTATCATCTGTCTTGCTCTAACACATTAGGAAGCTTTAGTGAACATCTCACTCGGGACTTGGTGATATACTTCCTAGCTGTGGATATGTATGTATGTAACACTGAGATGAATTAATGTAATGTTGTGTAGTGTAAAAGAAAAACTTTCATGGGTGATATGGGGATTGAATAGATGTATGTTATGCGCTAGATTGGTGGTATATGTCCTTATTTGATTGTAGCAAAATAGTTTCACGACTACCTTACCAAGATTTAAATATAGTTTAAATTCATAAAAATGTTGAATCGATGTCAAGAACATGTTAATACTTGTTTTGAGCACGAGCAGTGGAAATCGTGATCATTGCATCATGTTATGAAATTCAATATCTAAAAAAGACCACATGAAGGTTATTGGCGTGGTAAAAAAAAACATAAAAGCATTAGGTTGAGAGTGGGTTCAGTTTAAGGCTTTGGTGAAAGAAGGCGGTAGTAGATATTAATATAAAATGTTAGGAGGCATCAGTCAATTTTGGTGAGCCTCAGCGATAGGTCAAATAAAAAATGTCAACCGCGCTAATAAATGAAAGTTTTTCTAGTAAAAAGAGTGGTACAAAACGGCATATCGGGAGCTGTACTGGACAGACTAAATCGCCGAGAATGTTATTGTAAGCCACCAGTCGAGGTGGAGAGAGTACTCAGCGTGTAAGAAAACGTGATTTTGTAAAGTGGGAGGAAATAAAATTAGTATTCACAGACAGAATTAGAGCTGGAATTATTGTAAATATAAACCATACAGATTCTAAGCTATTTATACAGGATGCTGGTGATTTATTTATACGCCGTATTAAGAATATTTTAAAACGCCATCTCAATATTAAAGTTAATACAAAGTTGTTTGCTGATTTTGCTAATGATATCGGTGACAATGAAGTTATAAAAGATATTAAATATTTACAAGCAAGAACTGCTCCAATCAATGTAGACGATAATTTAAATGAGTGGTATAAAGCAAACATTTTGGATTCAATACTCACTCAGCTGGATGAGTTTCGAGAAAAAGATAGCGGCTGGACATTGGACTCCATTATATATTTAGCAGTACATATCAACAAATTTGAACAGCACCGAGGATCTTCGTACACGAAGGAGATTGCATTAAAGCAAGCTTGCATTAATGTAAAAAATATTGATAAAGCATGCTTCGCTTGGGCCGTGACATCAGCACTATGCCCTGGAAATATTAACTCCTCCAGGACATCATCATATCCACATTATTCGACTGTGCTAAATTTAACTGGAATAACATTTCCTATGACGCTTGAACAGATTAAACAATTTGAGGACCAGAACGATATATCAATAAACGTGTTCATCCTAAAGAAAAAGCGTTCCTTCACCACTGTTCTAGTTAGACCAACGAAACACAAGATGAAGCGACATGTGAATCTATTGATGATACAAAATAATTATGAGCAGGATGATGATGATGATGATGATGATGATGATGATGATGATGATGATGATGATGATGATGATGATGATGATGATGATGATGATGATGATGATGATGATGATGATGATGATGATGATGATGATGATGATGATGATGATGATGATGATGATGATGATGATGATGATGATGATGATGATGATGATGATGATGATGATGATGATGATGATGATGATGATGATGATGATGATGATGATGATGATGATGATGATGATGATGATGATGATGATGATGATGAAGATGATGATGATGATGATGATGATGATGATGATGATGATGATGATGATGATGATGATGATGATGATGATGATGATGATGATGATGATGATGATGATGATGATGATGATGATTATGATGAAAGTAATACGGGTTTCATTTCTGCTGGATTAAAAATCTTTCACGGCTTGCATGGAAACAAACTTCAAAACATAATCCTAGATTGTACATATGCGATAGATGTTTGTTCTATTTTTATTCTGCTAAAGAATTAGCATCACATATTTCTGAATGTGAGAAAGAAAAAATTAATATTGAATTAAGGAAGCTCAACCATAGAATTAAATGTTAATAGCACAACCGATACTCTACCATTGGGAAACATTACTTAATTCCATCAGAGTAACAGGGAGCAGCCGCAGAAAACATATGATCTAAGTCTAGTGTATTGTAAATAAAAAAATGTATTACATATAGTTATAATTCCATTTATTGAAGTAATTTGTTTTAATTGTATTATAGTCCAAGTCTTAAGCCTAAGATATACATTATTGGAAAATAAAGAATATGTTATAGATATATTGAAATTAGGAAGCCCAACAATAGAATGATACACTAAGAATTAAATGCTGATATTTTTTTAATTTATATTAAATCAATAATGATATTTTATATATGTTATTCTTTTTATTCAATTTCCCTGCTAATTCCAGAACTCCTGAAGGTATTCTTTATAATATTTGCCTACTAAAGAGGGCTCTCGGGCGATTGAGACTTTTACCTAGAATGCTAGGTTGAGCGTGAGTGTGAGAAAATACGTTGACATGTGGACTTGATCTTGACCTCTGTCATTACCTTTGAACCCAGAAGGGCATTTTGTCCTTGACCTTGATCCGAAAGTGTGTGTCTTGGAGGCTACAACCTCACTTTCCTATAATCAACTACGCCGCAGGGGATTCTGTACAACTTTTCAAAATAGATCTGATAACAGATAAACAGCTTTCCGAACAGCTCTGATAACATCTTAACAGCTTTTCAAACAGCTCTGAAGTTTAACACCTTTTAAACAGCTCTGATAACAGCTTAACAGCTTTTCAAACAGCTCTGATAAGAGCTTAACAGCTTTTAAACAGCTCTGATAACAGCTTAACAGCTTTTCAAACAGGTCTGATAACAGCTTAACAGATTTCAAACAGCTCTGATAACAGCTCAACAGCTTTTGAAACAGCTCTGATAACAGCTTAAGAGCTTTTCAAACAGCTCTGAGAACAGCGTAACAGCAAGAAAAATTAGGCCAACCACACCAATATTACGAAGATAAAATTACCATATTCTTGTCGAAGCTGAATCATGGTCAAATTGTAGCCTCCAAGATTCGACACTTTTGGTTTCAAAATGTTACCCAAGAGCAGACACTTTCGGTTTCAAAGGTTAAGGTGACGTTAGAGGTCAAGGATAAATTGCTGCCTCCAAGACCACGTGTCAAATACATATAAATACTAGTTTCATATCTTGTTTTTCATTTGATGTTTTGCTCTTTACCTAAACAGACCGCTGTTGGCAAGCTAATTACGTAATAATTTCAACATGAGTTCTAAGGATACTACAAACTTTCTAAAGCCTACGTACGAAAGTCGTAAAGAATACTCATATAAGGCTCAGTCTACATCTATGAAATCGATGCTTTCTAGAAATAAAGAAGAAAGTTTTTCATCCAAAAACGAGTCGACTGTCCCCTACCAACAGCTCGAAAAATCAGGATATTTCAACAAAAATCGCAAAAAATAAAGACGGAGAGATGTCATTTATGAAAATGTTGCACAAGGAATTTTCTAAAGCCATCTTGATCTAAGGGCATAAGGATCAGTCTATATCTTTGAAATCTTGGTTTTCCTGAACTAAAGAAAAAAAGATTATCGATTTAAACTATAATGTAATTAAAACAAATTATTTCAGTAAATGGCATTATAACCATAATACACTTTTTATTTACAATGAATATTTTAGACTATACTTAATATATTTTCTCCGGCACACGTCGCTTAAGCGTGATAATTGAAGCAAGAATGATTATTGCTCACATCGGGTGTCGCTTTCAAGCAAATTTTGTTGTTTGCAGATTAAGTGAACCTACTTTCCTTATGCAATTCATCGGTATCACTTTTGATCTATATCATGCGTATCCCCAAAGTGATCTCGTATCCTCAAGACTCGATATGAAAAATAAACGAGCTCCAGAAACAAAATCGGAAACTTATGCTACTTGCCTATGCTGGAGAGTGCTAAAAGTGATCTCGTATCCCCAAGACTCGAGATGAAAAATAAGCGAGCTCCCTTTGCTAGAGAGTGCTGAAAGTGATCTCATATCCCCAAAAGTGATCTCGTATCCCCAATTTCGAGATGAACAACATAATGCTAATGCTGCTAGGGAACCTTACTCAAGAAATGGAGATTACACTCGAAAGATCAATACACACATCCCCTAAGCCCAATAATAATAATAATGCTAAGAAAACATCAAACCAAGCTGATTTCTTGTTGAGAAATTCGAATGATGTTGATATCTACAACTTCCCCGCTAATAAAACTGATTTAGGTGCAGCACCTGTAAACAGCAAGAGCCAAGATGACGTCACACTTGATATCTACAACTTCCTCTCTAATAAAAGCAATCAGCAAAACCAAGGCAGTTGGTAGTACCGACTAATGCCACTAGGGATCCTTACCCAAGAAATGGTGTTTGCACTCGAATCCTGTAAAAGCCTAGGCGCATGCTGATATCTACAACTTCTCCGCTAATAAAAGAAAAACAGCAAAAGCAAGGCATGCTGGTAGTACCGGCTAATGTCGCTAGGCAACTTTACTCAAGAAATGGCGTTTGTACTCGAATCCTGTAAAAGCTTTGTAACCAAGAACCCCCACTGACATCTTCTAGAATCTGTTCATGGTGATGTTATGTTGTGAAATTCGATTGATGCTTCCCTGCTAAGAAAACTTATTTAGGTGCAGAACTTGAAAACAGCAAAACCAAGATGACGTCATGCTGATATCTAACATTTCTTCACTCCAATAACCTTCATGTGGTCTATTTTTAGATATTGAATTTCATAATATGCTGCAATGATCACGATTTCCACTGCTCGTGCTCAAAACAAGTATTAACATGTTCTTGACATCGATTCAACATTTTTATGAATGTCAACTATATTTAAATCTTGGTAAGGTAGTCGTGAAACTATTTTGCTTCAATCAAATAAGGACATATACCACCAATCTAGTGCATAACATATATCGATTCAATCCCCATATAACCCATGAAAGTTTTTCTTTTACACTACACAACATTACATTAATTCATCTCAGTGTTACATACATACATAACCACAGCTAGGAAGTATATCACCAAGTCCCAAGTGAGATGTTCACTAAAGCTTCCTAATGTGTTAGACCAAGACAGATGATAAGAAATATCATGGGATTTTGCTGCCGAACTCTCATAGCCTAACACAGACATTTGCTCTGGATCGCTTTTTGGATGTGAAATACAGAGAAAAAAGTTTATAACTTAAGATATAAAAATAGATAATGAATTTGATGTGGATAAATATTGTGTGAAAAATTGATTTGGTATATATTATTTACAGTTGTTGTTGTTTTTCAGTAGAGAAATTGGAAATCTTATATTTTCAACTTTCACTACTCATCTACAACATATTCCACATATTACTCACAGCTCTCAAGTACTCATCTAAAGCAACATATTATACTATATTAATATAATAACTCAACCTTCTTTCATTAAACTTTTAATTTAATCAACTCCCAACCTACTTTGATGGTAAGATTTAAAGATGAATAAATAATATTTCCATATCCTACTAGAATTATATCATTCCAAATACCCACTCTCAACATCGAGGTCTTCACTATTGAACTTGAAGCATTATCAACTTTTTTCCGACCTTCCTGATACTCGTACAACACCATTTCGAGGAGATAAATACCAAATACGATACATCAAAACTTTTAACTTAATACATAACTTACAGTACCTACTCTAAACCCCCTACTACGATCTTCACTATGGACACTTTCAGGCTAGGCTAACAAGGTACTCTAGAAAGATTTCGTGTGGCAACACTGGTCATGCCATTACACCTTATCACCAAAAATTTGATGAGAAGTCTTTTACTGTATCCATACAACTTTCACTACTCATCTAAGCAAACATATCATACTATATTAGTATCACCTCATATTGATATCATAGGTCATCAAAGTTTTAAATTTAACCCACCCAAAAAGAAATTTTATGGAAAATAAAAAAAAACAATTTTTTCATAAAACCTATGACTTTGCAATACACACATCCCTACATCGAAAATTTTCTGATAAGACTTTAATTTCCATTACTTCATGTTTCTTAACATGCCAAGCAGCCGTGATCTATTTTTAGATATCAAATATCAAAGCATGATCACTCTTGTTTATAAAAGATTTTTAATCCACAACTTACGTTATAGTTGTTGTTGTTGCTTTTTTTCAGCAAAAGAAATTTTTCAATTATAAGTTCCACTACTCATCTAAGACATCATATCCTATAGATTAATATCAGTTGTTGTTGTTGTTGTTGTTTTCAGCTAAAGAAATTGGGAATCTTACATTAAAAACATAATTCACTCAATTTGTTTACTTTACTCGGCTGCTGTGCGAATTTGTTTACATTATTCGACTGTGATCACAGCTCCCAAACAACTTCCATTACTCATCTAAGACAAGATATCATACTACATTGATATCCTAACACCACCTTCTTTCATCTAAACATTTAATTAAACCCACTCTCAACCTAATGGTAAGAAAATAATGTGATCACTTCAATAGTATGAAGATAAAATTATCATATTCTTATCAGCTTTATGTGAACTATGATACCGGGGTTAATCAAATCTTATAACAGCGTGACTGATTGAGAAATTTTATTGATAATAAAAAACAATTCGTCATAAAATGTAAGACTTTTCAATACAAACTCCTAGATACAAAAAAGACATTAATCGCTCAATTTGTCTGCTTTACTCGGACGTATTTGTTTACGCAAGATATCAAATTACCAGCCGCCTGGCCACCTTTTCTAATGGTTTAGTTTGCATTACTTCTAATGATTTCATGTGTCGTACCATCCCAAGCAGCAGTCGTTTATTTTTGCATATCGAATATCATAACATGATTATATAAAAGACACCTACAGACCACAACTGACGTTATAGTTGTTGTTGTTGTTTTTTTCAGCAAAAGAAATTTTCAATTATAACTTCCACTACTCATCCAAGACATCATATCCTACAGATTAATATCAGTTGTTGTTTTCAGCTAAAGTAATTGGGAATCTTACATTGAAAAATATAAATCGCTCAATTTGTTTACTTTACTCGGCTGCTGTGCGAATTTGTTTACATTATACGAGCGCGAATTGGTTTACTTTACTGGAATGTGCGAATTTGTTTATGCAAGGAATCAAATTAGAAGCATTCCACCTGAAGAGCAAAATTAGGCATTTACTAATTTCCATTACTTATCTAAGTGAACATATCTACCAACATTCGCTCCAATCAGCTTTGCCTGATCTATTTTTAGATATATCATCACATGGCGCAATGTTTATAAAAGACACCTACAGATTAAGATCTCAAATCTTTAATCCACAACTGCGATTACAGTTGTTGTTGTTGTTTTTTTTCAGCTACTAATATTAATTACACCTGAGAAGGTAAGATCGCTCATATCTCGCGTAGAGGATTTCTGATGAAAATTTTACCCCTAGTATAAATACTATTGACATGAACAAAAATATGAATTAGTATTAATACTTATTACACTAATTTTCTAAGGGAATTTCACATTTATTATCTGCATAAATACACAGCTGCACACATCCACCCACGCCTTAGACAACGTTTCCTCAGCCAACAAGTAGCCCAGCCCAACATACTACAGGCACTCATACTAAAGTAAACAGCTAAAACCAAACTCAAGCTGACAAGTATACAGCCCCGATATAAATTCGGTTAGGGTATTTCACATCATTACTTAATACACATTCTACCCAAGCCTTGGTACAGGTAACATAGCCCAGTCCAAGACACCTCAGGCAGTCCTAGTCATAGTATTATATATTGCCACTAAAGCTCTAAGCCAACCCCCAGCACCCAGACACAGGAGGGGACACCTCAAGGTCAAATTGTAGCCTCCAAGACCAGATAAAACTTAACCGGCAACCTCCACCAATACAGATTCTCACCACTTCACAAATATTTATAGCTACGATCTCTGAGATGAAAAATAAGCGAGCTCCAGAAACAAAATCAAAGACCTATGCTATTTTCCTATGCTGGAGAGTGCTAAGAGTGATCTCGTATCCCCAAATTGATCTCGTATCCCCAAAACTCGAGATGAAAAACTTAGTGTCAATTTAGAGGCTACGAGTCCGAGATGAAAAATAAGCGAACTCCAGAAACAAAATCGAAATCCTATGTTAATTCCCTATGCTGGAGAGTGCTAAAAGTGGTCTCGCATTACCAAAATGATCTCGTGTCCCCAAAATTGGAGATGAAAAATACGCGAACTCCAGCAACAAAATCGAAATCCTATGCTATTTCCCTATGCTGAAGAGTGCTGAAAGTGATCTCGTATCCCCAAAGTGATCTCGTATCCCCAAAACTCGAGATGAAAAACTTAATGTCAACTTAGAGGCTACGAATCCGAGATGAAAAATAAGCGAACTCCAGAAACAAAATCGAAATCCTATGTTAATTCCCTATGTTGGAGAGTGCTAAAAGTGGTCTCGTATCCCCAAAATGATCTCGTATCCCCAAAATTCGAGATGAAAAATAAGCGAACTCCAGCAACAAAATCGAAATCCTATGCTATTTCCCTATGCTGGAGAGTGCTGCAAGTGATCTCGTATCCCCAAAGGGATCTCGTAGCCCCAACATCCAAGACTCAATGGTGCACCCAAGACACAATTGTGTATCCAAGGCACAAACCACACATCCCGGTAGTAACGATTAATCCCGGTAGTAACGATTAATCCCGCTAGGGCGCAGTCGAGACTCAATGGCGCACCCAAGACACGATGGCGCACCCAATGCGCAATGGTGTATCCAAGACACAAACCAATACAACCAAGACACAAACATACATTTAGCACGGACTCAAACCACCTAGCCGCGGTGGCGCCATCTGTGGCGAAATACTGGAGGCTTAAAAAAGTGAGCCAGAACTCTTATAGTATAACTACTTTCTAATATTAGCTCAAAACCAAAAACTTGAAAACAGTAAAACCATAATGCATAAGCCTACATTTAGGCGCACCACATATCTATGCAAGAAAACCGTATTACCAGAGCATGCTGGTAGTACCGGCTAGTGCCTCTAGGGCGCAGTCAAGACCAAATTACACATCCAATACTTAAGCTAGTCAAGACACAATGATGTATCCAAGACAAAAGCCAGTTAAAACTTAATGGTGCATCCAAAATATTAACCAGTAAGCCAAGAACAAATGGTGCATGCAAGGCATAAACCAGTTAACTCAAGACACAAACCTGTTATGGCCCAACATACAGAAGATTCTTCCAGCAGCCAAAGGCATCACAGCGAAATAATCAGCAATTGCTAGACAATTTACCTCGCATGGTATTGTTCTGCAACTGGTGGTTGTTTTGCTGATTAGCCCAACAGCTGGCTGCGATCATATGATCATTATTTCATTTCCAAACAGCTCTGATAACAGCTTAACAGCTTTTCAAACAGCTCTGATAACAGCTTAACAGCTTTTCGAACGGCTCTGATAACAGCTTAACAACTTTTAAACAGCTCTGATAACATCTGAACAGCTTTCCAAACAGCTCTGATAACAGCTGAACAGCTTTCCAAACAGCTGTGATAACAGCTTAATACCTTTTAAAATAGCTCTGATAATAGCTTAACAGCTTTTCAAACAGGTCTAATAACAGGTGAACAGCTTTTCAAACAGGTCTGATAACAGGTGAACAGCTTTAATCTACTCAGCAGGCCCACAAGATTTGCTGTGCTTTCGTCTGAGTTACAACTTCGACTTATGAAGATTTCGCATGTTTCATCCTTTTATAGTACAATGGAGGTATCAAATCCTTTACGGCAGCGCCCCTTGTTTAATGAGCTATCCTTATAAATCGTCAAGAAGCCAAATTTATCCTTCCAACATGTGGCACAGGCTCTTCGAAATTTATCAAACTTCATGTCTGTAATCACATGATCATTATAGATATGTTTCAAATTCAAGTCATCTCGCTTTAATAAGTTGATTAAATTAGCAATGTCACGTATTAAGTGTTTTGGTATATGCGTATATGTTTGACAGAGATAGGATCGCACATTATCTTGCTTTTCACATGCTGCATCATCGAAAATAAACACTGAATGTGATTTCTCTTCCTCTGGAGGTAGAACGTCGCAGTTGTTTGAGAATGTATAATACCCCAATCCTAATATCGAAGTCATCACTCGCTTCAAGTACTCATACTTTGGTTGATATAATGATTTGAAATATACGTAAATATTTTCATATCTCCGACCATTGGGATCATAACATTAGCTTTCCACAATTGGATGGTCCAAAAACGATGCTCCTTATACTATTAGGCAATAGGGGACCATGCTTCTTTTTCACTTTCTTAGCAGCTACATCAGCATTTCAAACAGGAAAGGCTTGTTGTTGTTTAATGGACCGCATATTAAAGACTAACGGGATTCCCATAAATACACCTGTTTATATTACATTTCAACAGTATCATTGGAACCTTAAAAGATGTCGTATCACAAATCAAAACGCTCCAGTAAGGCTTTGAAAGGGGGCATAGGACTACTAAATTCAATCATCAATAAATTACCTGTAGAATTACATCTACCGAGCTACCAGTACTGCAGACCAGGAACAAAGTTAAAACAAAGATTGGCGAGCGGAGATCCAGGCATTAATTCACTGGACGCAGCCTACAATGAACATGATATAGCATATTCGCGACATAGAGATACATGTGATCCACATATAGCTGATAAAATATTAGCTGAAAAAGCCTGGCAGCGTGCAACATATACGGGTGTTAATTTGCGTGAACGTGGCAAGGCCTGGCTTATAACAAACGCAATGAAGGCTAAAATTAAACCACGTATGGGTCTTAAGGCTAAAAATAAACGCCAACCCACATTCCGAGAAGCAGTACGAAATGCACGTAAGATTTTAAAAGTAAAAAATCAATTAAAACTCCACGGGTGATACTGTACCAAAGGTTGGCGGGCACTTCCGTTCCTCATCACGTTGTTTGCTAGGCTTTCAGCATTGGGATCACTATCGGGAAGTGCGGCAGGCATAGCTAAAGCCGTAAATGATACAAGTGCGGCAAAGGCAAAATTGGAAGAAGGAAAACGTCATAACCAAGCAATGGAAACTATAAAGGTTGGTAAAAATGGAAACGGGCTGTTCCAGAAGCCGCAGAGTAAAGGACTTGGGCTCTCTCTACAACCTCAACAGAAAACTATTAAAGTCAAAGGCAAAGGAAAAATTGGAAGAAAGAAAACGTCATAACCAACCAATGGAAACTATAGCGGTTTGTAAAAATGGAACCGGGCTGTTCCTGAATACGTATAGAAAAGGAATTGGGCTCTTTCTACAACCTCAACTTAAAACTATTCAAGTCGCTACTCCAAAGACCACTAAACGAGTTGGATCTTCACAAGTATACCACACACTTCCCGCACTTCAGAGGAGTATTTATGCGTGATAATCTACCTAAAAAAACATGGAAGCAAGAAAGCGGTATTGTTAACTTGGACATCTCAACTGGAGCAGGTACACACTGGGTAGCGTACTACAAGAAAGGTGATAACATCGAATAGTTTGATAGCTCTGGCAATCTCCAACCAAAAAGGAACTCATAAAGTACTTGGGGAGTAATATAACGTACAACTACAGTTCTTATCAGAAGTATGATGCAGTAATTTGCGGTCACTTATGTTTAAAGTTTTTATATAATTGTTAAAGCCATTAATTATTATCTATAAATAAATGTATCTATATTGAAATTGTTAAAGTTCATTATCAACCACCATGTCATTAGCACTTATTCTCACGGGAAATTCATCTCTACTCACTACTGAGTACTTTCCTCCGCTGAAGCTAGCAACCGATTATTTTTGTGGATTAATTGATTTTCAAACATACAACTCTATACCAAATATTGATGTGAGATTGATGGTATGGCAAAATATGTACAGGGATACTTGGATAAAGAAGGGAAGAGGATAAAAGTTACGATAAAGGCTAACAATATTGCATTGAAGAGTTAAGTTAAGGCAACCGAAGAAATAAATTTTGAAAAGAAGAGATCCATAGCTCCTCTTCTAGGATTCGGTAAAAGAAACTTATCTGCTAATATAGTGCATACATCAGAGTTGCCGGTCAACATGATTAAAGTAAATACTATATGCATCGAATGTAATATTGTATCAGGATAATTCTTCAACAATACACAAGTACACACTCTACACTAGTTTTCCCCGAACGTTGGGCCTGGGTAGAGGTACCCAAAAATGTAAATACGGCATATTTACAATTGATAGGCTTAACGCTGAAACAATGAATAAAGGAATACTAGATATTGCACCAGACGTTCGCTTTGATAACAGTCTTACTAAATTTGAACATCACTCCTAATCACCAGTTCTAACATCATTTAAAAACAATTATGAAATCCGAATCTCTGTACAATATCGGGACTTGGATCTTCTACCCAGCTGGAGTTTTCTTTACATTGAGGGGTCGCTAACAAAGCTGGATGGAACCATTTCAGCAACCGCAATATTAGCTAACAACTTTCTACCCATTATTTTTGTGAAAATACGCCATGAATTAAATGCAGTGGAAATCGACCATACAAGAAAACTTTGGATTGCAACAGCATTAAAAAACTACATATCGCTAAATGCAGATGCAAGCTGGATACTACTCAACGGCAGCTTTCGCCAGATTCATCCGTTATACCGGCCAATGGATTGTTTAACTACAAGAAAATTCTTATAAATTCCAAACATGAACTAATATTGATCCGGAGAAGGGCAGTTGCTAATATCATTATATCGCCCACAGATGAGGTGAAAATTGAAATTACCAAACTTCAATGGGACGTCCCGCATGTTACAGTATCCGATGATAAAAAGCTTCAACTATTTAAAATTATCGGGAGAGGTCGCACGATGCTAATACCATTCAGCAGCTGGGACATATAAGAGTATCCAGTACTACCAGAATCCACGCATCAAACCTGGTCAGGTAAGACTTCCACTCAACTGGAGAAACCTCGATTTATCGTGTTAGCATTACAAACGAACCGAAGGAGCGATAAACTGAAAGATGCTAGCAAGTTTGATCACTGCCAACTTACCGATGTTACAGTTCATTTGAACTCAGAATCAATCCCTATGATGATTTGTATTTGAAATTTGATCTGAATAGATACGCATTACTGTATGACATGTATATGTATAAAGTTTACACAATCATACTATGGCCATCAGTATCAGCCATTCCTCACATGGGAGAACTTCAAAACCGATGCTCTAATCGCTGTCATTGATTGCTCACATCAAAATGAAGCAATAAAAACTGGACCTGTTCACATAAGGCTAGAATTCAAGACATCTCAAAATATACCGGCTAATACAACAGCATATTGCCTGATTCTACACGATCGAACAGTGGAATATAGTCCGCTGACAAGCGAAGTTAGAAAGTTAAATTAAGAAGATGGCTGTCATCGTAGACGTCCAAGGATTCAAAACAAACCTGAATGAATTTATCACTAAAGAACGGGCAATTTTAACCAATGAAAATCAGATGCAGCACGTTATATTTCAACCACCGTTCAGATACAAAGATTTGACTTCAGCAAAAAAGAAACAAGTAAAATGGTTTCAACACAATTTTCATGGATTCCGCTGGGATGATGGCTACATACCGTCTCACAAGTTGTACACTATAGTTGAACCACTGCTTCGAAACAAAACCGTAAAGGGAGCTGTAAAAGTTCATTGGGTGCACAAGATAGTTGTAGAGGGTGAAATCATTATCAACGACTTAGAAGAATACAACTGTGGAAAACTAATAGAGATTAACACAAATGCGCCAGCTTGCCAAGTTCATATTGGGCAATGTGCTAAGAGAAATACTTTTTTAATAAGAAATTTTATTGGAAATAAAAACAAATGTTTATAAAACATAAGTATTACTAATACACATACCCTAGACCCGATAATAGTTTGCAAACAAAACATCAAGCCAACCTGTAGAGGATTTCTGTTTAAAACATCGTCCCCCTCCCACCCCACACCACCTAGAATCCATTGGCATGAACAAAAATAACTTGAATCATTAATACGCTAATAACTCGAAAACCAAAGCCCGCAGAGGATTTCTGATGAAAATTTCATTCCCCACTCTCTATCCTATATTATAATACTCCCTCAGAAACCACCCATCTAGAATCTTTTGGCATGAGCAAACATTTCATAGCGTTAACTTTAATTATTACTAATATTAGTTTAAAACTAAAAATTTGAAAACAGCAAAATCATAATGCAAAAGCCTACATTTAGGCGCACCACATATCTATACAAGAAAACCGTAGTACCAGAGCATGCTGGTAGTACCGGCTAATGCCTCTAGGGCGCAGTCAAAACCAAATTACACATCCAAGACTTAAGCCCGTCAAGACACAATGGTGTAACCAAGACATAAGCCAGTTAAAACTTAATGGTGCATCCAAAACATTAACCAGTAAGCCAAGACCCAATGGTGCATCCAGGGCATAAGCCAGTTAACTCAAGACACAAACTTGTTATGGCCCAATATACGGAAGATTCTTCCAGCAGCCAAAGGCATCACAGCGAAATAATCAGCAATTGCTAAACAATTTACCTCGCAAGGTATTGTTCTGCAACTGGCGGTTGTTTTGCTGATTAGCCCAAAAGCTGGCTGCGATGAACGCTTAGTGGAGCAATCGACGATTACGATAATAACTTACCTCGCGTGGTAATTATTATGTAAGGCGATTGTTTACTACTAAGCAGGTCAGGTGCTCAACCGGTAGAAAAAACGCCAAGGTTGTTGTCGTTTGTTTACATCCGCGTTGCAAGTAAAAGTTTACTTCCAAATATCGGACATAAAAGACTAGTGACTGGTCTGGCGAGTGCCGCTTTTTAGTTATCAGTCGCGAGTTAACTTTGTTATCGCAGTATCATGTTTCGGTTCGGGTTAGTTGTAAAGTATTAAGATAGGTCAGTGTGTTTTCACGTAATAAAGAATTATATTTTAAAGTAATTTGAACGTTGTTCTTATTTGAAGAAAGTTTAGCGTGATTAATTAAGTCGTTCTTATTTATTTGATGGTTTCGTGAGTTTTATTGATTATTGCTAGAGGGCACGATAAACCCACATTTAGTATGAACTCAAACCACTTAGCGACGGTGGCGCTATCTGTGGGTAAATCCTGGAAACTAAACCAGTGACTTGGTGCTCTTATAGCGTAACTACTAAAAAATGTGTAAAATAAAATAAAATAAATAAGTAGATACAGAAAAAACCAATTAGTAAATAAATTATACTAATATATGATAACTAGAATATTAAGTAGACTAACAAATCAAAACCGAACATAATATACGCTGTAAGTTAAATAATGCACAGCAAACAATTAAAAAACTAGCACCAAAGAAAAAAAAATCAAAAGACTGTAATATAATATACTGTAATAGAAGTACATACGCGTATACGGGTGTTTCCCATTAGGAGGTCAATAGAGCGGGAGGTGATAGTACTCACCTAGATGAACCAAAAATTGTATGGAAGGAGGGGGGGGGGTGGCATATCAACCGTTTAGAAGTTATGGGTGATTAAGAAAAAAAGTTAGTTTTTCACAAAACACCCTGTATCTTAAAAACTACAGGGCGTACGGTCACAGGTAAAAGCTCATTGTATGCAGAACTTCATAGCCTTTCCAACAACTGCTCAGTCAGCACCACACCCTACTCCCATCAAGAATTGTGGTTGTCTAAACTAAAAATTTCGGATTTTATTACCTTTTTTTTAAATTTAACCTCTATTATTTTTGAAAATAGGTCGTTAACATAATTTTTTTTTTATAAAAACTATAATCTGTAGACTCTGCTCTTTAAGTTGACCTATTACATCCAATGTGCTATCTGAACCCCTTCAAGAGTTATTAGCTCTAAACTTATTCTCAAACCTATTTTCAAACCTATTCTCAACAATAATTTGTTCCCTTAGCACGTCATTTTAAAAAATATCGTCTAATTTCGGTGTGACCGGAATAAGTGATGAGTTAATAACTGTTTAACCGCTACATTTAACACGCAGGGTCTAATGGGTCAATTTAATGAGGAGAGTCTACGGTTTACAGTTTTTATAAAAAAAAATTATGGTAACGACCTGTTTTCAAGAATAATAGAGGTTAACTTTAAAAAAAAACAAGAAAATCCGTAATTTTTAGTTTAGACAACCGTTCTTCTTGATGGGAGTGGGGTGTGGTGCTGATTGAGCAGTTGTTGGAAAGGCTATGTAGTTCTGCATATAATGAGCATTTACCTGTGACCGTAAGCCCTGTAGTTTTTAAGATACAGGGTGTTTTGTGAAAAAACTAGCTTTTTTTCTTAATCACCCATAACTTCTAAACGGTTGATATGCCCACCCCCCCCCCCTTCCATAAAATTTTTGGTTCGTCTAGGTGAGCACTATCACCTCCCCCTCTATTTACATCCTAGTGGGAAACACCCTGTATGTATGGAAAATACATTTTTTTATAAACTAAATATATATAAATATATATATATATATATACATATATAAATTAGGGTGTCCCAAGTCATAAAGGGAATTTATTTTGCGAAATTAGACACGCATACCCTCCACTTCTTTTCTATGTAGATCGGACTACTTGAGTATGAAATTGTGTTACGATAAGATAACAAGAACCCATGCCCATGCCATGATGACAAATTTAGAACTTAGAAATTTTTACTGAGTCAATATTCAATGACTTCAGCATTCGTGTAAAAAAAAACCCTTAACTAATCAAAATATAGCAGTAACACACATTGTTTTTGTTCCTTTTCAACTGAAATTAAACCATGAAAGTCTTGCATTAACTTTATCACTATTTCAGCTATGTCATTTACTACTCTGAGCGTTGAAATAGTCTTTTTGGCTTCTAGAAACGATGTCGAAGTATCCCAGGAAGAAGACTTTCTTGTAGAAAACTGTCGTCAGTTTTGAGACGAGAGAAAAAAAATTTCTTTTGGCCGATACGAAATCGTCTATGTTTTTATCTGAAACAAAAAAATAATAGTTAGCTTGATCATAAGTATAAGCAGAAAGATCGAAATAGAAATTAATATACTAACCATACAAGGTGCCAATAAGTTCGTCCTTCGATGGAATGTACCGTTTCTCATGAGTCAAGACATTTTCTTTGCTTAAATCTGCCACTATTTTAATTTTAGTTACTAGGCCGACCTCTTCGTCAAATAGGGACAGAAAAGCTACTTCGGCCATTAAATACCATAAATGCTGACTAAACTTCTGCAGAACTGCTTTCGAGATAGTTTTGGCAACTTTTTCGTAAGCCTTCAATGACTTAATGAAGCACAAAAACAGGTGAGGTGATTTCACTGCCAAAATGCATTGAAGCCAAGGCTTAACATAGCATGTGACACTAAAGATACAGACATCTAGTAGTGACGTCTTGTCTTTGCTTGTAATTTTAAATTCAGAACTGTGTAACCATATTTTCAGAGAATAGATCTCTCTTGCCATCCAACGAGCTTGGTGCAGAATACCTGACGGCCTAATCTTGAACTTCTTTTCTGTGTCTCCGCATAAAAATACGATAGAAAGGTCAATTGTTATATAGTGCGTGTGCCGTGCTCCGAACAGAGAGCACACTGCCTAGGATTAATAAAATAAAAGAGAAAACTTCTTTTTCGATTTCTATTTAATTATATTTTATTTATCCAATATGTTCTTTTTCTTTTGTTTTTTTTATTAATTTGTTTCACTATACACTGAATCTACATATATCCTTAGGATTCTTTCCGAGTCACAACATCAAATCGTTACGTATGTTCCGTATTTTGTTCGGCGAGGTTTAGGTTTGCCGGCCCCAGGTACCCGATGATCACTTGCAAAAGCTTTTTTCTTTTTTCTTTTGCTTTCTCACGACGGTGAGAGATCGTACGTGAGAATTTGTGAATTTTTCAAGTGCATTCAATTTGCGCGACGAAAAATGATATCCGATCACAGGGCATGTAGGTAGGTATACCGTGTGAGTGGACTGCATGTCTGATAACGAAACGCAATTTATGCTAAATTGCATTTGAAACTTTTGAATGCATATGAAAAATTTATATGAAAATTCAAATTTAATTGGTTTTTCGTTTTCAGCGTCGAATTTGTAATACGTCAATATATTGTATAGGACAATATATTGATGTATTGACTATATGGTTGTGATTCGGGCGATAGATACCTGAGTCACAACATCCCTCCCCCCTAGGGAAAAGAAAGTTTTATTAATTTATGAAGGAAACTTTCTTTCTAAATAACGAAGTTAACATATATATAATAAAAGAACTGTTATTTAGATAGCTATAGCTAATTACAAAATTGTAAGACTATAGTAAATTATAACTAATTATAACTAAATTATACTAATTATAACTAATTACAAAGTTGTAAAACTCTAGTCAAATTTCATTAAAATATTTTAAGACAAATTGTTTTTTTCTTCCTTTATGTACTAAAAATAAAAAGGTTTGCGGCAAAATTATACTCTTGTTTTTTTTTTCTTTTCAATAAAGAAGAAGATGTGATACAAATAAAATTCTCCTTATATATATTTTCTCCTTGGTATTGGTTTGTTCTTGTATTTGCGTTAAGGATCGGTGATGATATCCTGCAATAGAAATGCATATGATCCAACGTTGCGCAATTATGGATATCATGTAACGTTAGTTCAACAAAATGTTCGCGATTGTAGTCTGTTAATATGTATTCCTTCGATGGTTCGATATATACGAATGATCCGTTAAGGAGTGGCGGTATCGGCATTGCCTTGAATATTTGGTATGGTTCCTTGACAGGAAGTGGAATTCGGAGCTCAATAATTATCTTATTGTTGAAAATATTTGCAGATATTGTGTTTAATTTGTAAATTTGTGTAATTATATTTACTCTGGAATTTATGGGAAGCGTCATTGAATTTGGCAATTCTTGCCTGATGTTCAATAAAAGTTCTTCAATATGGCTAGGGGAAATGAGTGTAAGGTGAAATTTTCCATGCCTTGTATCTGTTAAGAGATCTATTAATTCCGACTGGGTATTTCGGTATCTGAATGACATTAATGAGACTAGTGAAATGAGTGATCCCAGTTCAATTGATATCTTGTTATCAAGTGCTCTGTTTTCCATTAATGATGTAGCTATCTGTATTGAAATTAACTTTTTATGCATAACCATGAATTCCTTTTCAATTGCGGCTTTAGTTTTGTTGAAAATGTTTGCGGTTGCCTCGACTATCGCTGTTTGGCTTTTCATAAGTGATAGGAGGGAGTTTTGGTTAAGGCAGAGATTGCGGATTTATTCATCATATAGGTTGGCATCATCCTCGTCTAATGTGCCGAAAAGGGGTTTGGAGATTGAGCCTATTGCATTAAATAGTGCTTTTTGTTTCCTATTTTGGGTCACAAGTAACATATTCTTGTATTCTATGTTTGCTATAATAAGATTGATTTGCAGTAACGTACCATTGCAGCTGTGGGCCATCGCTGAATTGCTATTGAGTTTCTGGCAAGCTGCTGTTATTTGTTGTGCGATGAACTGGATATTCATGAATTCTGATTTGAAATTTTCCAAGTCGTAGAATGTCACTAATTTCCACTCGTTGGTGTAGAAATTGGCTCTGCCAATTTCTTCGAAGTAAATGCCTGCAGTAGCATTTAGCTGCTTTACCTCTATTCCTGAGCCGTACATTAAGGGGATGAAAATTAGAATGAATGCTATTAGAATGAATGCTATATGCATCATTTTGGAAACTTGGAAGATGACACTATATTAATATATCTGAATGATATTTGAAGATGATGAAGTTTTTACTGTGAGAAAAGTTTTAGATCATTGTTATGGACTCTTTTGTTTTTATTATCGATTTTAATAGTGGAATTTTCCGGGGAATTAATCTCCATTATCTCATACGGACCTGACCATAGTGGTGAGAACTTATTATCTCTCACTCTGCTTTTCAGTAAGACTTTATCACCAGTATTAAATGGTTTTTGGACGGAGTTCTTATCGTATTGTAATTTTGATTTTTCTTTATTTGCCATGGCTACGTCCTTAGCTATTTTGAAGCTATGCTGTAGGCCCGCTTTTAACTCGTTTGCATAATTGTCATAATTATGGCAAACGGTTGGAGAAGATTTTAAGTTATTTGGGATTTCGGCTGGGAATCCATATAGGAGTTCGCGGGTAGTATAATTAGTACTCGAATGAGGGGTTGTATTATATACAAACATGGCATAAGGAATCCATGTATCCCAGTCTTGTGGATCTTTTGCTACATAAGATTGGAGATAGTCTGCTAAGGTTCTGTGACTTCTTTCCAACGCACCATTGCATTCGTTTGAGGGTGATATGGAGTAGTTTTAAGTCGTTTTATTCTCAGCAATTTAGACACCTCGGCGAACATGCCACTTATGAGGTTAGAACCATGGTCAGTGCGGATACTTTCTGGAATACCATGGCGACAAACTATTGTTGTCGTGAAGGCTTCCGCTAATGTCTTAGGCTCGGAGCTAATGCTCGAGATTTTCATTGGAATTTTAGGGTTTCTGGATACTTAGTTCACCGGATAAAGTTTAGATTTTCTTACGTATTTGATAATATCGTCTGACATGCCAGGGCAGTAGAATTGCTTTTTAATTCTTTTAATAGTACGGGAAACTCCTTGATGGCCTCCCGTCGGTAGTGAATCAAATTCTTTTAAAACTTGTTCGATGTCATTAATGTCGGATAAATATATAATCGAATCTTGATGGAGTTTGATGTTTATTTGTTTATTAAGGAAGATCTGGGTAAAAGCGTTTTTGATAATTATTAGATTTTGTGGGTCTAATATCGGCAAGGAGATATTTATTTGTTTTAACTGATTTGCTTCTGTGTATGAGCAGAGATTAGTTAAAATCTTTTCGAGGTCTGATCTATCTCTTTGGGATCGACAAGGTAAATTAGTTTTGGAAATAATTATTATGGAGTCTTTTCTTTTGAAGAAGTTCAGTTCAGTTTCTGAAATTGGGGATTTATCTGAAAATTTTAGTTTCGAATCCAACACTCTTTCAAGTTCTGTATCTTGCATTGACAAGATGACAAATTTAGGATTCGCATTTTTAGTCAGTAAAAGAGGAAAATTAGTCTCAGTTATTATGACTGAGGAATTGTTTGATGACGATGGAGCTAGGTTTGGAGTAATAATACTCTGCGAAATTTTCGCTACTATCTAGAATAGCTCTACTGAGAGCGTCTGCATTTGTTACCTGATTTATGGACTAGCTTGTAGTCGTATTCCTCAAGACGTATTCTCCATCTCATCAGTCTTGAGGAATGTTCTTTCAGATTCATGAGCCATACTAATGGTTTATGGTCAGTTATAATTGTAAACTGTCTGCCATAAACAGATGGTCTGAATTGCTCAACTGCGAATACGATAGCTAAACGCTCTTTTCAATTGTTGAGTAACGAGTCTCCGCACCATTGAGAACTCGACTCATGTAGGAGATTGGATGATCTCCGTGATCATCCACTTGTAAAAGGACAGCGCCAATGGCGTAGTCACTGGCATCGGAGGTGACAAAAAATTCTTTGCCGAAATCAGGATAAGCTAGAATTGGTGCAGAAATTAATTTATTTCGTAATTCGCAAAATGCCTCGTTGCAAATTGCGTCGTACTTGAAAGGCGTATCTTTTTTCAAAAGTTTTGTTAGTGGCTTGGCTATCTTCGAAAAATTTGGTATAAAGCGGCGATAGTAGCCGACGAAACCAAGGAGGGCTTTGATATCTTTTTCCTTCTTGGGTCTGGGATATGACTGAACTGATTTTATTTTTGCAGGGTCTGGTTTGACTCCATTTTCTGTAATTATGTGCCCTAAGTACATAATTTCTTTCCTTAGGAAATGGCACTTGTCGGGTTGAAGTTTCAAATTGATATTGCGGAGACGGCTAAATACTGCTGTGAGTCTGGGGCTGTGATCTTTGAGATTGTATCCATGGACTACAATATCGTCCATGTATGCGAAGCAATAGATTCCTTGAAGGCCAGATAAGACATTATTCATGCCTCGCTGAAAAGTAA
Source organism: Dioctria linearis (assembly GCA_963930735.1). Classification (NCBI taxonomy): domain Eukaryota; kingdom Metazoa; phylum Arthropoda; class Insecta; order Diptera; family Asilidae; genus Dioctria; species Dioctria linearis. Next base: position 177,967,209 of record OZ005740.1, read on the forward strand.
CAGGGGCTCCTTTTAAACCAAATGGCATACGATTGTATTCTTAGTGGCCATAGGGTGTGCTAAAGGTAGTTTTGTCGCTGTCCTTCGAGTCCATATTTATGTGGTGAAATCCACTGGCTAAGTCGAGTATGGTGAAATATTTCGACTTCCCCAACTGGTCTAATATATCATTGATATTAGGCAATGGGTACGCATCGCCAATAGTAATGTCGTTAATGTGACGAAAGGCTACCAATACTCACCACTTTTTATTTCCATTCTCATCTGGTTTTTTAGGAACCAGGAGAAGTGGAGAACTCCAGGGACTATGTGAAGGTCTGATGATGTCTGCCTCAAGCATTTCTTGTATTTGCCGGTTTATTTCCGTTCGGCTTGCTCAGGAAGTCTATAAGGCTTGGTAAAGATGGGTGGTTTGTCTTGGAGTGTCTCAATTTTTGGGGGTAATCGCATCTGTATATGAAAGGAAATCCCCTTCTATGAAGAAGAGATCGTTGATATTGCGAATACTCTCAGATTCCTCTGAATTACAGTGATCCAATTTGATAAGGTTTTGCAGTTTATTTATTCTGCCCTTAATTCGATTTCTTTCAGAGTCTGTGGAGATAACCACAAAGTCGGCCAAGTCTTGGTAAACTGGGTTCACCTTGTATGGTGCCAGATCGGCGCCCTCCTCATTTGTGTTGAGGATTAGGACTTTTGCCATACCACTGACTGGTTCGACGATCGAGTTTCCGAGAAATAAACCTGGCCTTATTTCCTTGTTGAAACAAACCGATTGATGTTGAATAGAAGGAGTTGGAATTTCAATAATATATTCTGATCGAGCCGGAATTTTAATTTTATTTAATTTATCCGATTATTTCGGATTTTTAATAGGAAGGAGATATGATTCCAACTTTTGTGGAATTTGGAAGGAGGTATTCGATGATTCCGACTCGATAGAATTTGAAGGTGATAAGGCTTTATTGAAATTCTTTGACTCTTTGGATTTATTCTTGGAATTCACTTGTTGTGAATTTATTGATGAATTAGACAGAACTTTACTAGATACAGCCTACTGTGCGGCTATTGATGGAGTTTTACATTTTTGTTCTTGCTTCATATCTTGTGAAGCTTTGGGTGGAGATTGATTTTTATTTATTTCCGCCTTTTTTCTGGCTATAGATGGAAATAGATTTTTACCTTTATGCTTCATTTCTTGTGAAGCATTTGCTTGGGATCGATTTGCATTGCTTTTCGAAGCAATTGATGGAGATGGAGTTGTATTAATATCTTTATTGGAGACTGTTATCCGTGTATACTATAACATGCTATTTGGTTGAGACCTCTTTTCTGGGTTTTCTCTTTTCAAATAAACGTATGGGTAGTTAGTGTAATATTCCTCCTACGGGTAGAATTCGTTTGATTCATTTACTTCTAGAGAAATAAGTTAATTTTTGTAGTTGATAGTCGCATTGTATCGAGATAGAAAACCATGACCAAGTAGGCCATCGTATGAGGGGATGGAGTTATTTCCCAAAATTTGAAATGAGTGCTCTATTATGGAGTTAAATTTGGTAGATTTCAAATTCAATTTTGCAAATATGAGTCCTTCTGTACAAGTGGACTCGGTAAATAATGTATTAATATTGCACACAGCATCTCTGTAGCAGATACTGTCTGGTTTCAGTGGATGGAGTTTTATTAGGCTGATCTCTGCTCCAGTATCAACAGGCAAGGAAAGAGTTAAAGAATTTTTATTTATTTGAACGGGGATTTGAATTATTTTCTTGCTGCCTACTTTTCCGTCGATATTGTTCCCGGATTCCTGTGGACTTGTGCTGTAGTTTGTATGTGCGAGGGGTTGCCGAATGAGACCCCCCGCTGCATCCAGTTTCCCTACCTGGATGCCGATGAATTTTTGTTGTCGTTCCTATTTGGAGACGGTGATCTAGCGGAGATATTTGAATTTTTATATTTCGGTGGAGTTCGATTTTCTTGGAATACTGGCTGCTGCCAGTTCCTGTTTTGTGGCTGTTTGTTAGCCATGTTTGCCAGTGGAATTGTGTTTATTTCCTGAACATTATTGTGGATTCCTGGGCTGTTGTTAAAACGAATGTTATTTGCCGCCCTGGTCCTGCATTCTTCTATGGTGTGCCCAATTCGATAACAATATCGACAAGATGGGACCTGCGATGGCGTTGTGACCTTATTCTAATTCTGGAGGGCGTTGTAATTGCGAGTTTAGTTTTGGAGCTGAGTTGAAATTTTGCGTGGGGCATTGTATGACTGGGCAACTTGATGCAGCATGCCCCAGTCTATTACATTTGAAGCAGCGAAGACTTGAATTTATTGCTTGTGCAAATGAAATTTGATTTACCTTGTTTTGTGTTTGGAAGCCGAGTTGTTTCTGCTCTAAGCGTGCTGCATGTTCCAAAATGGGCGATTTTAATGCAGAAAAAGATTTATCCGAATGCTTTTTGGCTAAAGTCTGTAGTTGTGGATTGGATAATTCATCCTCTATATCTCTCACTGCTTGACACTCATTATCTTTTAAAAGGGACTTTAAAAGAATTCTATCGCTTGTATATGAGTGTGTTGCTTCATTTACTTTGGATAGACTTGTGTTAAGTCTCTGCAGAAAGTCTTTTACATTTTCTCCTATTCTTTGCTTGCAATTATTTAATTGAGCCTGCAGAGTAGATCTTGGAATTTTTTCCTCGAAAGTTTGAGTTAAAATTGATTTTAAAGCAGGCCAATCTTCAACTTGATTGTACCTGAAAATATCGTATGCATCTGTAGGTAATTTACTCCTTATTAAACTAAGGAGGGAGTGCATTTCGTTCACCGTCGATGCTGTTGCGTACATGTCATCACAACTTGAAATAAATATGTGGCAATCCTTAGAATTTCGACTAAAGTTAAGAATTAATGACCTTGCGTCTGATAAGGAGAAATTTGATTGGTCTCTGAAAGAAACATTATGGTGGTGATCTGTGGAGTTATTTGTATTATTCATTACATTTTGGAATCGAGAGTCCAATTGTTCCTGCACCGCAATTACAGTGTCTGTTTCCATGTTTATGTAAACATCATTTGCGAAGTATTCGCTGTCTTTGTCGTTTGGGCCAATATTCAAGATTATTTTGTTATGTGTTTCTTCAAAATCGTCCCAATATTTGCGCAACGAGTTTAATTTTTGGTTTAGATATGCCTGGGTTGCAGCTTCAAGTGAATTATTATCTATAGACTGAATAATATGGGATAACGTTTTTCGTCTATTTTCTTGCAATCGAAAGCGTACTGTACTTGATTGATCTTTGTCTGTGCTGTCCTGGTTATCTGCTGCAGTTGTTTTTTGCGAAGTTTTTGGAAGTGGAATGTAAAACGGGTTATTTTTGCGCTCTGTGTGGATTGATATGGATTTCAACCTATCAGATAGAGTTGCCTTTGTTAGATTATACCAGTCCTCCGTCTTGTCATAGCATGACTGTTTGAAATAATCATGAGTTTCATCGAATTTATCATGATCCTGAATCAGGGTTTCAATTTTTTCGAATGAAGCCCATATTTCATCCAACTGTTGGAGTTTTCCAGAAGTAAGATCTGAAGTCCTTTTACTTCTATTCGCTGTGTGATAATCGGCCAGAATTTGTCTAATTTCTGCCATTTTTGGGACTTGTGATAAGCAAAGCTCATCAAAGGATTTGTTGTTTTCTGTCAATGTGGTTAATTTGCTATAAGTCGGATAATTGGGTTGTAATTTATGATAAAATTTATCAAAATTGGGAAAAATTATGTATATATTTACGTACTATTTTTTTTTAGAAGGAGTAAGTATATAGTATATATAAAATCTAAGAGATATGCACGGAAAGAAAATAAAATAAAAACACTTAATTGCTTTTTTTCTAGGGTATGGGTGGATATATTGTAACTGCTATACAGCTGCAGTATATGTGTATGTTTTAATATAATCAAAAAACGAAATCAATCAACTCTATAATAAAAAGTGGAGGTACGAGTATTTTAAGATCAGATCTTAAAGAATTTGGCTCGGTTGACTCTTAAGGATAATTACGTGTTTGGTATAATCATCAAAAAATGCACCAATTTGATTAGACAACTGAGATTTGTTCTATATAAATACATACGTACATACGTTCATACCTACACTTAAATTATCGAAGAAATGTAGCAGGCATGAATATACATACCTATATTTAAATTAACAAAGAAAAACTAGCAAGCAATGAATATACATACGTACATTTCAATTGCCAAAAAAATGCTAGAAAGCATGAACAAACATATCTACATTGTTTAAGTTCATCATAATTACACTCATCACTGACCTACAGCACTTACTTAATTGTTTCAGACAATGAGTGAAGGTAGATCGAGTGACGCAATACCTCTGCGCGCAAAAATTCACACACTGCAATATGATAACCTTGCGTTGCACTAGCGGTAAAGCACAGGTGACCAAATTGATGGTTCACGATTTGAGTACAATGTAAATAACAATAAAACCAAATGAATATTTACGGATGTACGTATGACAGCGATGAATGACGTGATGCAACGAAAGCCAGCTGCAAGCGTTGAGAATGTGTATTGCTTATGTATGGTAAGCTCTGTGAGGAAATAAATTAAGAAGTTTAGCTTTACTTCCTATTAGTAGTTAAGGTTAAATTTTAGTATAAATATTATAACGTTTTTAATTAAAAGATCAGTTGCTAGAGTAACTCACAGATAACACATCAAGTTGTTTTTCATTAGGAGCAAAGCTGTTCAGCTACTCCACTACACCACACTAGGAGGAACGCTACATTAGCTACTCCATTACACCACACTAGGGAGCAAAGCTACATTAGCTACTCCACTACACTAAACATAGGAGCTAAGCTACATTAGCTACTCCAGTACACCACACCAAGGAGCAAAGCTACATTAGCTACTCCGGTCTATCTACGTACCTACAACCATCGTGCCGTTACGAAGAAAAATTAGTAACGTGAGCAACGAGTCAGTTCAACGAATAAAGGTGTTTGTATGAGAGTACTTGGCTATGGTTTGATAGCAAGTACTTCATAAACTCACACAAGTTTCCTCGCAAAGAAACAAGTAACACACGTAAGTCTCTTGGGCTAAGTATTATAAGAAAACTGAACATATGGTTTATAATGTGGCTGCCAAGCAGGGTAACGACAGGTTATTGAAATTGTTTTTATTATAATTAACCATTTATATGATTAAATAAAATAGAAGACGTTGTAAAAGTTGTATGGAAAGGAGAATGAGTTGTTTATTTGTAAATACTTTCGTTTAAATGAAATTAAATATAAGGAGAATGAAAAGGGAAAATGTAGCAATAGGAAACGGAACAGTTTGTGGGGTTTGTTAGAGGTGGAAACTGTAATGCAACATTCACTTTATAACAAAAGGGAAAAGAATGCAGCAAGAATCGCTACATCCAACCAAAATCTTTACTCTGATCAATACGTTTATGAGGCTCTATTGCAGGGAATCGATTATTGGTTTTCTTCGAAGTCCTCTGGCCAGCAAGCTCACAAAGTCTTGCCGCAGAGGTCGCTTTTAGGAACCGCGTATATATGTTTAAATTTAAAAATTTAATAAAAGGTAAACAAAAAATAATTTCTTTTAAATTTTTTGTGAAAATAGAAAAAAAATGTAGGTCGACTCTTATAGTAGCGTCTTCAACATACACAAAAAAAAATTTAATTTCAACAAAAATATTAAAATATTAAAAAAAAAAGATAAGGAAAACCTTTTTCTTTCCCACCTTAGATTTTATCCAAGTATTCCGTATTTGCTTTTGGTAGATGAGGTTACTAGAGCTGTAAGGTTTAGAATCCTTCGTCAGGCGTTTTCGTTCTTACTACAGTTGCTGGAGATATTGATGGACGACGATATCTTGTTGTCTTCCTTCCGGGAACCGTCTTTTTGAGGCACGGATGAAGCCTCGCAAGAAGCCCTCGTTGAGCGATATGGCGCCTGAACTTATATATTTTCCTCTAAGTACGCTTTTTAGGGTACCCGGGCTACATTTTTTTTTTTTATAAATATATAAATTATAACTTTTTCTTTAAGTTTCCTTTTACTGGTTTTTATTATTTTAATACCTTGCAATTTACCTTTTGTTTATTTATATATTTGATGAATTACTATTTAATTACTTCTTTTTTGTAAAGGCACTGAATTTCTGTTTTTAAATAACTGCTGCCACCAGTTGTTATATGGCAAGTCTTTTATTATATTTTATTTTAACTTTTATGTTGCCACCAGTTGTTTTGAAGATTTTTATTAATTTTTTATTATTTTTTTTTCAATTTTTGTTTGTTTAAATCACGTAATTCAAACTCAAAAAAAAAAATTTTAGCACTGATTTGAATATTTTGGTATGAACACCGCTGCCTCTAATTGTTATATAGCGCGTGTGCCGTGCTCCGAACAGAGAGCACACTGCCTAGCATTACTAAAATAAAAGAGAAAACTTCTTTTTCGATTTCTATTTAATTATATTTAATTTATCCAATACGTTCTTTTTGTTTTGTTTTTTTTATTAATTTGTTTCACTATACACTGAATCTATTCCTTAGGATTCTTTCCGAGTCACAACATCAAATCGTTAGGTATGTTCCGTATCTTGTTCGGCGGATTTTTTAAAGAAGACTGCCCCGAGGTTTAGGTTTTCCGGCCCCAGGTACCCGATGATCACTTGCAAAAGTTTTTTTCTTTTTTCTTTTGATTTCTCACGACGATGAGAGATCGTACGTGAGAATATGTGAATTTTTCAAGTGCATTCAATTTGCGCGACGAAAAATGATATCCGATCACACGGCATGTAGGTAGGTATACCGTGTGAGTGGAGTGCATTACTGATAGCGAAATGCATTTATGCTAAATTGCATTTTGTTACGGCACGCAAATGCATTTTTAAATGCATTTGAAAATTTGAATTTAATGGTTTTTCGTTTTCAGGGTCAATTTGTACTACGCCAATATATTGCATAAGGCAAGATATTGGCGTATTGACGTTATAGTTGTGATTCGGGGTATAGGCACCAGAGTCACAACAAATGCGCTTAATCTAAAAATTCAAAAAAATTGTATGTGAAGAAAATTCAAATAAAGTACTAAAAATCTAAATGCGCTTAATCTAAAAATTCAAAAAAATTTTATGTGAAGAAAATCCAAATAAAGTACTAAAAATCTAAATGCACTTACTCTAAATATTTAAAAAAAAAATGTTGCAATATACAAAATAATAAAATGAAATAATAATAATATCTGGAACGCATTTATTAAAAATGCCAAATAGTTTAGCAAAACAAAAGGATTATTTCATCTAAAGGCAAATGTAGGTCGAGCTAACGAATTGAACAAGAGAATGAGATATGTGGGAAAAATATTAGCAGGAATATTTACTATCACCCCACACTTGACACCAACTGTAACACAATTACTGGTTTGATGCAAATATTGCTCTGGTCGAGCGGTAGACCGGAGCACTTATTTCAAAACGTGAGATCGTTCTCTAATTCTAATCGTTAGTCTGCAATTATTCGCCTCGAGAAATTTTCATACATCTAGTACTCCCTTTCTTTCTCAACCCCTAAGTAAAGATTCGGACATTCGGTAACGTTTTTAAGAGTGTTACGTTAACAGGGAATTTCTGGATGGAATTTCCAAAAATTGTAACTGTAGGGTGGTTACTGTTAGTGTAGCGGAAAGTTAAATTCAGAACAAATTGAAGTAAGTTTACATTCGATTTATTTATAATGTTCCCCACGTTTTTACGCATTTTAATCTTAATTAAAAATTATCTAGTGTATTCAGATACTATTTATACAAATTTATTCACACAAGCAAAATTAGTTCGCAGATTTGTCCAAGCTAACCCGAGACAGGAAAATGAGGGACATCTGACATGAACTAATTGTACACTGAAAATTTACTACTATATTATTACTTTAATTAAATCGTATTGTATTCTTAATGTGATATTCTATTTATTCATAATTCAAGTAGTCTACAAAAATTAAAATACTAAAACTCCAAAAAAATATTTCACACTGTTGACTAAAGCTATCACCAATTAATTTTCTACACAATTAAAATGTCCTCCACCTAATTGCATATGAGCTTGCACAAACCTTATTGGATGGTAGCAAACCAAGTTCCACAATTAGAATATTCACAAAAAAAAAAAAAAAAGATATTATGCACTGTAGCTCGCATGTGATGTTAACTCTGTGACCTTTGAAAATGCAAGAGAGTGATCCATGGCACTGCACCTTTTTATATAGAGCCTGAACCGCCATTTTTCTCTGGAACCTACAACCATAATGTAAATTTCTCCAAGAAAATAATTTTTCGTTCATTGCTATCATTTTCATTCAATGCGGAATTTTTCATTTTATTATCTTCCAATGAAAAATTCTTATTCTTTATTATTTCTTACAAATGCTGGTAAAATGTTTAAATTATGCCATAACATGGCGCTGATTAAAATTTGGCATCCATTTTCAATAATTTAAGTGTGGAACGCAATTTTGCATATATCTCTTTCCCCCTAGCTACATATATCTTTCTTTCTCATTATGCTTATGAGAAAACTAAAAATCTTAAATATCTTTTCAAGAAGATATTTTCACACTTTTTAAGCGCTGCCACTGTATTCCTCTTTAAAAAACACCCCGATTTCATATGTCATATGTGTACAATATATGAAGGTGACAGTTCCGCGGTTTGTAATCGTTTCGCGCCGTCAAAGTTTTCGCGAGTGTTTTTTAGTGGCCCTTTGTGATTTAATTACAGGTAAGTGTTGAATGGTGCCAAGTAATAGTGCTTGTGTGTTGAATTCATGTATTTGTGTGTTCAATCCTTTGATTTTTTCCGAGTGTAAATATCGTAACCTGTACCAGGTGCGATATTTACCTTTGTTTTTTATGCGCTTAATCTTATAATTCAGGTGTGCACATATATTAAATTTTGCTTACGAGTTCTAGCAAGGTAATTTTATATCGTTTTTACAACATAGCAATATGATTTACGCAAGTTTTCTTGAATTTTTGTTCTGTTCGGGGCAGCTGTCAACAGGTGAAATTTATACGAATTTTGACTGAATTGCCCGACTGGAACCGCCCCGTTGAATGCATGCATTCAACCGAGCTCTTATTTTTGATATTCCTCGTTTGTGATAGCGATTGAACGTAATCTTGCCATCGGATCCCACGTGTAGAAAGACTTTATACCGATCAGGAAGATTAATCGTTTTGGTTTTGCGTTTTGTTCTTCTAATGGCATCAAAGTCAATTCGTGCCAACAAATGTCGTTGCAAATAAATATCGATCCCTTCTCTGGTTAAACACCGCTGGTGGGAGTTTTCAGTACGCATTTGTAATTCGTCAATGGTTGTGGCATATTTCAGGCGATCCAGTGACTCTAGCTGTCTTCCATTGATGGCTGCTGATTCAGATGGTGTAGCCTTCGTATGTGGAGTAGTAATATATGTTGTTGCTGGTAGCTGCCGGGATTCCTGCTGTTTTTCGGACTGAGCACCTCTTTTGGGTAGACCAGTTAATGTATCACAGCCAGGTTCTACAAACAAGTCTGCCATTGGACTCCTGGGTGGGGAGAAACGAATGTCTTCGAGGATTATATTACATCTGCATCCTGATTCTCAAAATTGGAAGACATCTGAAAATATACTGAATAAATGACTTGATAACTAGTGAAAAGGACATTTATAAGACGACACGAATGACAAAGAACATAAATGTGACGACATCCATGTAGTGGTCAGCTTAGTTTACTGCCATTCTGTTGGGCGGAAGCTTCTATAGGCAATCGACATACTTTCGCTATAGGCCGCTGCAATGTGCTATTCTGTGTTCGAATTTGGACAACTCGTACCAGGCCGTCTTTTCCTGGATATGTTCGTTCGATTATGCCTAATGGCCAACAGGTTGGTGGTACGCTTTCATTTTTTATGACCACGATATCCCCAGTTTTTAAATTTTATGCGTTGTGGACCATTTTGGACTGTGCTGTAGTTGATTTATATAGTCCTTGGACCATTTATCCCAAAATTGTTTAACTAGTTGTTGATAATGTCTCAATCTTTGTGTTAAAGATATCTTGTGACTGGAGTAATCCGGCTCTGGAATAGCGTTTAGAGGCTGGCCAATTAAAAAATGTCCAGGTGTCAATATGAGCAGTTCGTCACGATCATTGTGAGCCTAGCGTAATGGCCGCGAATTTAGACATGCTTCTATTTGCGTGAGTATAGTAACATATTCTTCGAATGTGCAGATTGAATTGCCTAGTGCTCCTTTTAGCTGGTGCTAAACCGACTTCACACCGGCCTCCCAAATTCCTCCAAAGTGTGGAGATGCTGGCGGATTAAAGTGCCATTTCAATTCGTGAGTCGCTAGATACTGGGCTGCTTCTTGTTCTGCTTCCTTGATAGCTTGTCTTAAGTCTTTTTCTAGAATGCCTTTAGCACCGATAAAATTGGTGCCACAATCTGAAAAGATATCTGTGCACAAACCTCTTCTGGCAGCAAATCCTTTTAAGGCTGCTAGAAAGGCTTCGGATGTGAGATCTGACACTAACTCAATATGTATGGGTCGTGTGGCCATACAGTTGAATATACAGAAATATGCCTTTTGTCGTTTGGCATTGCGAAGATTTGATGTCTTGACTGTAATGGGACCTGCGTAGTCAATCCCAACCTTAGTGAAGGGTTTGGTAATGTTTACCCTTGAGGAAGGTAAGTTTCCAATTAGTTGAGTGCTAACATGTAATGCATTTATGTATTCTGCTGGTTATCGAGCGTCGGGCATTTAACCTTCGCTTTACCGAAAAACTTTATATGCACATTCGTACCTGTATCTACCCAGGTAGATACATATATTCTTCATACATTTTGTATGGTAAATACAATTTTCATTCTTGAAATTATATGCAAATAGGTAAAAACAAGGGATTTATGTTAAGGGATTGTTTTATTCAGGTATTTTAATTGAGAAGGACCTTATGGCAGCTGGACGATTAGCTGGAAAATATAATGAGAAGTATTTGTTGCAAAATAAAGATAGTACTTCTCTAGTACGTGTATTTCTTCGGTAAAGCATATGGAAGTATATTTCATGATTCAGATGCTTTGTGTAAAGCGATTGTTTTATTCAGGTATTTTATATGACAAGGACCTTATGGCCGCTTCACGATTGGCTGGGAAAATATAATGAGTAGTATTTCTTGCAAAATTAAGATAATGTACTTCTCTAGTACGTGTATTTCTTCGGTAAAGTATATATAAATATATTTCATGATTTAGATAGTCTTTACTTTCAATTGAAATTTTCAAGTGAGAAGTTGTGTAGCTAAAAAAATAAATAAATATGAATACAGAAACGAATTTTGAATATCTTTCTGCGTCAGCGGTTGGCAGGTGAGTTTTTGCATTTATTGCACATTTTAATGCTTCATATGACCTAGGCTTTGTTTATACTCACGGTTGAATCGAATTTTACAATTTCGTGCAAATATTTTACGGCCATATATATTATTTTTATATTTCAATATACACACCTTTTACTGGAAAAAAGTTTATTTGCCCGGCCGCTCGATTCAACTGTGTTTATATTTACAGCAATTGTTTGCATTAAATTTTCAAAAACTCTATTTTTGTGGTTTAGGTTATCACATGAAAGAAGGCAAGCCTATTTTAGGCAAATGCAAGAGGTCATTTTCGAAACGGAGGAGGAAGACGTTCAGGCATTTGAGGGTGATGATAGCGATGAAGATAATATTCCTGAGGAGGCAAATTTAGATTTTGATGGCGCAGTGGACGATGGAGATATAGATGTAGAGTTAAATTCTGATAGGGATTCAGATGATGAAGTCGATGATGGTGATGCTGGTGAAGCTTCTTCGTCTCATGAAAGCTATTTTGTGAGCAAGGATGGTACAAAATGGTATAAACATCCATCGACGTTGCAACGAAAGGGTGCCCACAATATTTTTCGTGATTCATTGTTTAGCGGCCCTAACCCAAACACCAAGAATCTGTCGGAAAAGGATACTTTTTTTTGCATCATGAGTTCCGCCATTACAGACCTTATATGTAGGTATACCAACAAAAGAGCCGAAGCAGACTGCGCCGAATGGAACAGCAAAAATCCCAATAAAAAACCCCTTACATGGGAGCCTCTTACGGATATAGAATTTTATGCGTTTCTGGGAATTTTGCTGGTAATGGGCTCTCATAAATCAAATCAAGAGGCTGCACGTACACTCTGGAAACAAAATTCGTGCCCACTTTATCGTGCTACGATGTCTAGGAACAGATTCCAGCAAATATTGCGGTTCATTCGGTTCGATTGGCATGTTACAAGAGCTGGTCGCCAAGAAGTGGATAAAGCTGCACCGATTGCGGATGTTTTTATGATGATCAACTCGAACCTAAAGAAATATTACAGACCATATGAATCAATTACAGTAGACGAGCAATTGTATGGGTACAGGGGACGCACCAAGTTCACACAATACATGCCCTCCAAGCCGGCAAAGTATGGCATAAAAATTTGGTGGGCTTGTGATTCCGCAACTTCGTATCCCCTGAATGGTCAAATTTACACCGGAAAGACAGGAAATGTCAGAGATGTGAACCAAGGTGAGCGAGTTGTAAAAGAGTTGGTGGCTCCTTACAAAGGAACAGGGCGAAATGTGACGATGGATAATTTTTTTACCTCTCTACCACTGGCCATGGAACTGGTCACTTGGAAAATGACGGTTGTCGGCACTATAAAAAAAATAAGCGCTATTTACCCGATGCGTTCAAAGCAGCGAAGAACCGACCAGTTTACTCCACTGAGTTTGGATTTGGACAAAATGTAGCCATGTGTTCGTACGTCCCCGCAAAAGGTAGAGCCGTGGTATTATTTTCAACGATGCATGGTGATAATGCTGTTTCCGGTCCAAAACAAAAACCGGAAATAATCCATTATTATAACCACACCAAAGGTGGTGTGGACACGATGGATAAAATGTTGAGTCAATATACCACGAAGAGGGCTACAAAACGCTGGCCTCTAGCATTATTTTATAATGTTCTAGATATCGCAGCCCTTGCAGCTTACATCATCTTCTCATCCAATAATCCGGAAGGCAGTGTGAAAAAATCGCGTCGTCATCAATTTTTGCAGTTGTTGGGTGAACAATTATGCATTCCCCAAATTAGAAGGAGAGCCGAAAATAAAAACATTATTTCAAAATTCCACATCAAGGCGGCAATGGAATGTATTTTAGGTGAGCCGGTTGCTGCATCAAACCAAATGGACGAGGATTTCACCCCAGACGATTCTCCAGAACGAGATGCATCTGGGCGCATAAAGCAAAAAGGTGGATGCTTTTTGTGCTACCAGCAGTGCAAAAAAAAAAGAGCTACTCGCCAAACATGCATCAAGTGTAAAAAACCAGTATGCGCACAGCACAGCTTGACACAAACAAAGTGTGAAGGTTGTCATGCAGGTCCATCCACAATGTAATCATCATTCCAACGCTGATAGTTTTCACTATTTTTAATTATTATTTTTTTTTTACTTTTTGATATTTCTGTATATACTTTTATTATATTATTAGTTATTTTATATTATATTATCCATGAAAATAAATAAATAATGTATTAAAATATATTGCTCTTTTCCTTACAAATATTGTACTTCAACATTAGCAAATTCCCATATAAACTGTATGTATCTACCCGGGTAGATACAATTTCAAATGCGTATATAAAACAACGAAATTTAAAAAAAAATATGAAGAGGTGCGAAAAAAATGGTTTTCTTTTTATTTTCTGAAATAAACTGAAAATTTAGTCACTGAGTCGGAGGCGTTTCGAGATTTGATGAAATTTCACTGAGTTATAAAGAAAAGTAAATCGAAATATCTACCTGGGTAGATATCGGTAAAGCGAAGGTTAAGATCGAATTCTGATTGCGACTCATGCTTATCACTAGTGATGGTCCCCCATGTAACGTTTCATGATGAAATTTATCGATGATAATTGCTGTTACATGATGCTGTTGTGGCAAGACTATTGGGTGCTTTCTTGCATATGGTATTGTAGCGTTTTCTAATCTTCCACCTAGTCGTAGTAATCCATTACTGTCAATGAATGGATTGAGTTTTAATACCCTGCTATTGCTTGGCAATGGTTTGTTGTGCAATAAATGGTTATATTCCTCTTGAAAAACTGATCGTTGTACTTCCTTTAGAATAGTGGTAGTAGCTTGATTCCACTCTTAACCATTGAGGAAGTTTAATCTTCTAGTTTGTGGTTTTCTGCAGCTGTATAAAAATCGCTTTATGGTTGCTATGATGCGATCTAGCCGGTTAAATGATGAATATCGTAATAAAATATCGTCTTCGGCACTGATGGTAAAGCTACTAGTCACAGTCTTCTGAACTTCCAGATCTGTTTGACTATTATCTTTTTTAGATTTTGGCCAGTCACCCGAATGACTTACTAGCCATGATGGTACTTGCCACCATAGCTCATTGTTTTGTAAGTTTGCAGCTGAACAGCCTCTTGAAGCGAGGTCCGCTGGATTATGACTTGTGGAAACATGTTGCCACCGGTCAGGTTTGAGAATATCTTGTATCTCAACGACGCGGTTGGCTACATACGATTTCCAGCGGGAAGGATGGTCATTAATCCATTGGAGGACAATGGTTGAGTCTGTCCATGCAAGTACCGAAACGTTGTTCAACTTCATGTCTTCAATAGTGGTTTTTATTAGTCGTGCTAATATTACTGCTCTATTTAGCTCTAAACGAGGGATCGCTGTGAGCTTAATCGGCGGTACTCTTGACTTTGAAGTGAGAAGACTGGACGTTGTTTTTCCATCTGTATCTTCAACCCGTAGGTATAGCACCGCAGCATAAGCTCTCTCCGACGCATCGCAAAACCCATGTAATTGCATATTTGCACCCTTAGAATAATGAATCCACCTCGGAATTTTTATGTATTGTATCTGAACTAAATCTGTGTTGAACCTTTCCCATTGAGATTGGATAGCTTCTGTTACTGGAGTATCCCAAGAGCAACCTGTTATCCACATGGTCTGCATTAAGATCTTGGCTACCACAATTATTGGAGCAAGCCATCCAAGAGGATCATACAACGATGCTATTTCCGATAAAATGGTTCGCTTAGTTGTGAGTGAATGCCTTTCCCTTTGGGCGAGCGTGAAAGTGAAATGATCATGGGCAGGATGCCAACTTATTCCAAGAGTTTTAATCAATTCATCATTAGTTAATGTTAGCTCGCTTTTAAACTCTCTGTGATCTAATGGCAGGTCATCTAGCAATTTTGGGTCGTTGCTGGCCCATTTCCTTAAATTAAAGCCACCAGCCTTCATCATGTTGATCAGCTCCACTTGACTGTCCTTAGCATCGGCAATTTTATCAGCTCTTGTCAATAGGTCATCGACATAGAAGTTGGTATATGTTGCTCTTGACGCTAATGGCCAAAGACTCTCTTCGTCAGCAGCTAATTGTTGCAGAGTACGTATGGCAAGATATGGAGCGGAGGATATACCAAACGTGACTGTTTTAAGTTGATAGTCTTGTATCTGCTTGGTGACAGGATGTTGCCAAATAATACTTTGGAATGTACGATGATCTGGATGCATTTCGATCATTCGATACATTTTTTCAATATCCGCATTCATTGCTACACTATACTTTCTCCAGTTGAGCAAGGTTGCAAATAATTTTGACTGTAGTGTCGGCCCCTTTAACATGTAATCATTGATCGACTTTCCATTTGTTGTCTTGGCCGACGCATCCAATACTACTCGTAGCCTTGTAGTGGTGCTCTTCTTAAACACTGCATGATGCGGAATATAATAATTTGATTGATTATCGTTTGGTGGATCGATTTCCTCTATATGCCCAAGCTCTATGTATTCGTTTAGACACCATGTATAATCTCTTTACAGTTCGGGATCATTTTGAAACCTTCTTTGTAAAGTTGACAAACGTTTTAATGCGTGGACCCTCGAATGCCTTAAGAGAGGAATGGCATTGTTGATAAAGGGTAGCTTCACTTGGTAAGTACCATTGCTTAATCGTTTGTAAGACATTTGATATATCTCCTGACACTCTTCTTCCCTTTTATTAAGAAGGGGGCTTCTTGGAAATTCTTCCAATTCCCAGAATATCTTCACCTGTTCATTTAGAGCCACCGTTGTAGTAAAGGTACGACTTTGGATCTTATCGTCGAGTGCCTTGTTTGTTGACCCTAGTAGGATCCAACCGAAAATTGTTTTAACTGCTACGGGTGCCGTGTCAGGTCCGCGTCTGATACCTTCTTGAATAATTTATGCATAAACTGTAGTGTTTAAGCATTAAACATTAAAAACCTATCAGCAAATTCAGAAGTCAATAACTTTGTTGAAGAAAAAAAAATGCAGCACAAATTCAATTTAATTAGGTAAATTTCATGCACTTTTGCTGCATCAGCAACACCTGCAGACAAATAAAAATTTCGTGAGATCGAATTTCACGCATGAAATTTGTTGTCAATTAAATTTATTAAATTGAATTTGTTGATTCTGCATATTTGTCATATTGAATTTTGTATATAAATATCGAGCTTTGTAAATAGAATTTTAGAATAAAGTTTTTATTAAATGATAGCGTTGTTCTGTTGTTCTGGGTCTAATTAGGAAGCAGGCACCACAAGCAGTCCAGACTCTCTTTTGGCATCCATTTGAGAGTTCAATAGTCAAATCTCGCTTTCTTAAGAAGCTGGATCTTCCTTCGCGCCAACTTACAGCCGAGGGATAAATCAAGGAATACTTCTGGAGCTTACCTTGTGTCAACAGGCTACACAGTAGCCAACAGCACCCGGATTTCATTTGCAGCTCCAGCAAGTTGAAGCAATTACTACATGATTAGTATACTGTGTCACGCAGTAGCACCTTCGTGCAGTCGACATTCCCTTTGGAATTCCAGAGTTCAGTAGTCGCTTTCTAAGAAGCTAGATCTTCCGTTGTGGCTACTTACAGCAAAAGACTACATCAAGAAATAGCTCAGGAGCTCACTTTGTGTCAACAGGCGACACAATAGCCAGCAGTTTCCGGACTCCGCTTGCATCCATAAGCAACCACAATCAGCTCACCATTCTACGATTCACACGATAAGTTTGTTTTGTGTGCCAAACGACAGATATTGCAGCACTCGCGTCAGCTCAATCAGAGCTTGGCCGTGCCATCAACCAACTCTTCGATAACTTTAAAAAGGAGAGGATTGAGCGGAGAACCAAGGAAGGCACTTTGAAGTACCAGACATCCCTGAATGAATTCATCATTCAATTCAATAAAAGGCATCAAGAGCTAGAATGCATCCAGCAAGTACATCCAGATCATGCGTACTTCACACAAGCATACCATACACAAGTCCAAGAAATCTGCAAGGACTTCCTCGGTAAAATAGACCAGAGACTGAGGGAGTGTCCCGCGGAGGCATCACAGTCAAGTGCTCCAGCGACCACACCCACTGACGCTAATCAAGATGACTCAGCCAAGACTCTAAGGATGCACGCCGCAACAATAAAGGCGTTGGACAGATTGATAAACTCAATTAGAGAAGAGTTTAATGCACCTCGCTCAAGGGCTTAGTATAATCAGAAGCTTAAGTCGATCAATGACTACTGGGCTCAAATAACTTGCCTCCATCAAGAAGTAATAGCAGAATTGCTCGACTCTACGAAGGCACAAGAAGAATATAGAAGCATTGAAGATAAGTATCAAAACCTGGCGATTGAACTACAGGAAAGACTAGATGAACAATCCATAACGTGTAGTAATAGCATGAATGTAAAGCTTCCTAAGATAGCTCTTCCGAACTTCGATGGGACGAATATACAATGGAAACCATTTATGGATCTTTTCACTCAGCTAATACATCATCAGTCTATAAGCGCAGCAGAAAAAATGTACTACCTAAAAGCTCATCTTACCGGTGAACCAAGCCGGTTGATAAGACATCTACAAGCCACGGAACAAAACTACACCGTGGCTTGGAAGATACTGACAGACAGGTACAATAACTCAAGAAGTATAATAACTGCACTTCTAAATGAACTGCTGTCACAAAGTACGTTGACAGTTGAACCTGGAACTGGAATGAATCGGATCCATGATGTCAGTAAAGAATGTCTTCTATCACTGCAGAACATGGGGGTTAAGATCAAAGAATGGAATGCCATATTGATCCATATATTACTTCAGAAGCTAGACAAAGAATCCCGGAAATTGTACGGACAATCTCTCCAGCGTCCTCGTGAAATCCAAAACGTAGATGACTTCTTCGAGTTCTTAGAATCCAGATTTCAGATGCTGGAGGCAATGCACACGAAAGACGAGCGCAAAAAGCCTGTTACATTTGTGACATCAACGCCCAGAACCCAGTGTCCCGTCTGTAAAGCAGAGCATAAAATTTACAGATGCAACAAGTTTCTGAATTCATCACTCGACAATAAGTTCCAGCTAGTGAAGCAATTCAAGCTATGCCCTAACTGCCTGAAACCTGGACATCAGACTCAAGGATGTACTTCAGGAAATTGCACATATTACAGGGGCCGACACAATAGTCTGCTTCACAATTCATGCCGCGACAGGCAAGAGACCGCCAAGCCCAATCATACAATACGACAGAATAACACGACACTGCAGTCAATTACTCCTTCAAAATTAATACAGCAAACTTCGAACAAAGCTACCACCAGTCTTAAGGCATCAGCCAAATCACAAGTCTTACAGGCAACAGCTGTAGTGGACATCGTCAATACAACAGGAGCTCTGGTGCCATGTCGAATACTACTTGATTCAGCGTCTCAATTACATTTTATCCGGGACAGTTTTGTTCAACTGCTGGGTTTAAAGAGACACAAAATTAGTATTCCGATTATTGGCATCGGTGGACACGAAACCATTGCCAAACACGAGACTAAATTAGCCTTACACTCTAGAGCAAATGAGTTGACAACAACACTTACAGCTGTTGTACTGCCGAAGATCAGCGACTATCAGCCAGCAACATATGTGTGTACCTCAAGCTGGGAAATTTCAGCCAACATCCAGTTGGCAGATCCCGATTTCTATCAGCCTCAAGCAATCGAGATGCTGATAGGAGCTGACTTGTATTATGATCTCTTACAAGGTGGCCAGATTAGAATTTCCAACAAACTGCCTCTCCTACAAAACACCCGCTTGGGCTGGATTGTAGCAGGGAGAACATCAAATACGTCGTCCATCAGTCGCTTCCAATGCAGTATTGTAACTCAGCATTCAGTGGCATCTCTAGAGAAACAATTAGTCAAATTTTGGGAATTAGACCAACATAATGCACCATCAAACCGGATGACAAAGGAAGAATACGAATGCGAGCAGCACTTTCAAGAGACATTTCAACGTTCTCCATCAGGTCAGCTCATTGTCCAGCTACCATTTCGCGAGCCACCACACAAGTTGGGATCCTCAATTGAGATGGCAACAAAACGATTCTATTGTCTAGAACGCAAACTAGATAAAAATCAAGAGCTAAAACGACAATATCAGGCCTTCATGCGAGAATACGAGCACCTGGGGCACATGCAAGCAATACACAAGGAACTCATCCCTCCCGAGAATTATTACTTACCACATCACTGCGTTTTAAACCCGAGAATTCGAGCACGAAACTCCGTGTAGTGTTCGATGCGTCAGCCAAGACTACAGCTGGAAAATCTCTCAACGACATCCTCAGGATTGGACCAACTGTACAATCAGACTTGTTCTCCATTCTAATAAGATTTAGAATGCACAAATATGTGATGACCGCAGATATATGCAAGATGTATCGGCAAATTCAAGTGGATCCCGAGCAAAGAAAATAAAAACTTATTCTCTGGCGCGAGCACAAAGACAGGCCTCTTCAGACATACCAGCTCAAAACAGTGACATATGGCATGGCTTCAGCACCTTTTCTCGCTACAAGGTGTCTTAATCAATTAGCACTTTTGGAAGTCGACACCTTTCCTCGAGCAGCTAAGGTCATACGAATTGATACGTATGTTGATGACATCCTAACTGGAACAGACTCCATTGATGATACCATCAAACTAAGAGAGGAGTTAGTGGCACTTCTAAAAAGTGGAAATTTCGAACTAAGGAAGTTCTGTTCAAATCACCCAGATATATTGCGTACCATTCCTGAAGAATTAAGAGAAAAAATACTACTGCTCCAAGGAGACGAAGTCGTGAAAACCCTAGGAATGATTTGGCAACCAAGGGATGATGTCTTTCAATTCAAACCAACACACCATGAGTCAGATAAGACTACAAAGCGAACAGTTCTGTCAGACATCACTCGTATTTTTGACCCACTTGGACTAATTGGACCTGTGACAGTTCTTGGCAAACTATTTGTACAGGATCTATGGAAATCAAACATTTCATGGGATGAAGAACTTCCAACACAGTTAAAGAAACGGTGGCAACTCTTTCAATGCCAATTGAAAGAGCTCAGTTGTCTCAAAATCTCAAGACACGTATCATTCACCGATCCAGTGGAGCTTCAATTGCATGCCTTTTCTGATAGCAGTGAATCTGCATATGGAGCATGCTGTTATATCAGGACGGTAGATGACTTCGGCCAAATACGTGTTCAGTTGTTGTGTTCAAAGTCAAGATTAGCACCCCTAAAATCGACAACGCTAGCAAGACTAGAACTGTGCGCTGCTGTCCTCTTAGCAGAATTGGTGGAGCGGGTACGTCAATGTCTACCGAAGAATTTATCAAAGGTTTACTATTACACGGATTCAACAATCGTTCTTTTATGGATTGCAGCACCGTCCTACACTTGGAGCACCTTTGTTGCAAATAGGGTGGAAAAAATCCAACAATTAACGACTGAACATCAGTGGCATCATGTAGAAGGTACCCAAAATCCTGCTGATATCATCTCTCGGGGCTTGCTTCCAGCTAAACTACACCAATCTAAGCTATGGTTCAAGGGCCCAGACTTCTTATTTGAACCAGCATCAAGATCACCTAACCAAAAATTTCAACCACTGCAAGAGGTGCCTGAAACTCGTGAAAGAAAATTCGCATTCTTAACAAGGTTAAAGACAGAAAATTATGCGGACATAATTGCATCTGTCAACCACAAAAATTCCTTCACGAGGCTTCAACGAATCTTCGCTTACTGCATGCGTTTCTGGGAAAATTGCAGACTACCAAAGGAGCGTAGATCAACAGGCCTTCTAACGATAACAGAACTGGACATGGCGCAAAATGGCCTAGTCAGAAATGTACAACGCATAACGTTTAGCAAAGAGTTTCAAAATCACAAGGACAACAAATCGCTCGACACCAACAGTTCCATCCAATCATTGAACCCATTTCTGGACGAAGCAACTAGCGTCATCAGAGTTGGTGGTCGATTAAAACATTCCCAACTGAACGCAGAGGCAAAACATCAAACGTTACTTCCAAGAAATCATATACTCAGCGAGTTGTTGCTTAATTATATTCACAGAAAGCACATGCATTCAGCTCCACAGACCTTAACAGCAATCGCGAGACAAAGATTCTGGATCATAGACATCAGGACATTAGCACGACAGATAGTGCATAGGTGCATTCGCTGTTTTAGATGCAAACCACAGAGCATCACTCAAATCATGGCCGATCTACCAGCCAGAAGAGTAACTCCTGCACAACCATTTTACACCACAGGAGTTGATTTTTGTGGACCGATTGTCATTCACCACAAGCTACGACGAGCCATCTCAGATAAAGCATATATCGCAGTCTTTGTTTGCTTCGCAACAAAGGCGGTTCATCTGGAAATCGTCAGCAATTTAAGTTCTGTCGCCTTCATAAATGCACTAAAACGATTCATTTCTCGAAGAGGACTTTGCGCGACAATTTTCTGTGATAATGCAACCAATTTTGTTGGTGCTAAATCTGGATTAAAGGAGCTTGATGACTTATTCAAATCACAGGAAATGAAGGAGTCCATACACGAACTTTGCTCACAAAATCGCATAGACTGGAAGCCAATACCCCCACGTTCACCAAATTTTGGAGGTCTCTGAGAAGCAGCAGTAAAATCTGCGAAGAAGCATCTTGTACGGCAAACTGGAAATGCGAGCCTGACGCAGGAAGAATTGCATACAGTCATCACTCAAATCGAAGCTATTCTCAACTCACGGCCTTTAACGCCCATGTCATCCGATCCAAACGACTTGAACGCTCTGACGCCAGGACACTTCCTGATAGGCAGGCCACTAACAGCCTTTGCAGAACCAGATGTAAGTGCCCTAAACATAAACAGTCTTACAAGATTTAGACGACTGCACCATATCCAACACTCATTTTGGAAGAGATGGTCATTAGAATATCTACAGGAGCTTCAACTAAGTTACAAGTGGAAAAACAAACAACCTGACTTAAAAAAGGGCACCCTAGTACTGTTAAAGGATATGAACTTACCCCCTCTTAAATGGGCTCTTGGTTGCATTACAGACACATTTAATGGACCGGATAATCACACCAGGGTTGTGAATGTAAAAACAGCATCTGGCACTTTTAAAAGAGCGATCCACAACCTGTGTCCACTACCAATTGAAGAGTACAACAATAATCATCAGGACAAAGATTCAACCAGTCAACAAGTTACCGAAACAATAACAAACGGAGCTACATGCCTCCTACTGCAAGGACCACCAAGAACTAAGCCCGCGGCAACAGATGACATCACTGCTAGTCCTCCTGCCAAAAGGCGAAACCTGAGCTCTGTCAAGAAAGTCAATCATCCATTGAAAGGCAGATTCTTGCCTATAAACCCAAACTGGTCAAATTGGATAACATTCTCAAAACAGGCAAAAACCACACAACCAAGCATTACGGCGGAAGAGAGCAAGGGTATTGCGCAACAGACTCAAGTTTTAAGTAATCCAAAAGAGGTAATTCGATGGCTCTCAGTTTTCTCCTGCTAACATCTTTAGTGCTGCCAATATTCGGAGCACCTTTTAATGAGCCAGTGGAGATAGCACCATTCACAAATAATCCTGGGTTATTCTTCGAATCTATAGGCCAGGCTCAAATAATAAACAGTGAATGGAACTTGCTGGTTTACTATAACCTAACAAGTTACTGGGCCGAGTTTCAAGGAATAAGGAGTTGTATAGCGGCAATAGACCACCTTTGCAATGCAACAACAATCAGAAAGAATCATTGCCTAGAGATATTAAATCAGTTCGCGCATCAGCTTAGAGAACTAGAGGAAGCAAGTGACCTTTTATACAAACGAAGTGGTGGCCACAAAATGGTAAAAAGAGCACCTGTCAATATAATCGGAAACATTGCAAGCAAACTCTTTGGAGTACTCGACTCCGAGTACGCTGAATATATAACGGGTGAAATTAAAAAAACACGGATGAATGAAAATTACCTCATGCAATTACTGAAAAATCAAACATCAGTTCTGGAAGCTACTACAAATATTATGAAAGGCAGGGAAGAATCCATTCAACAGCAGTTCAACTCCATAAAGAATCACATCGAAGCTTTACACAAATACATAGGTAAGGCCCAATACGAACAACAAAGTGCACAAACTTTCAACTCATTGTCCATACTAACCACGCTAGTCCTGCAAAATTTTCACAGAATTCAAGGAGCATTACTTGATGTTTTAACGGATCTTCATCACAACAAAATTAATCCTCATTTGCTCTCTCCTATTCAGCTACAAGAAAAAATCGCACAAATTAAAGAGCACCTTCCTTCCATGTTAACAATTCCTGGAAATGGAAAGGATGGCGGTTTGTTACTTTACAGCCTAATGACAGCCGCAGCAAGGGTGACAGAACCATATATCCTATTCGACATACGAATTCCACTACAACAAGATGAATACTTTCAACTCGTTAAAGTAATCCCAATTCCTACATTTCACAAAACCAGCTTTATATTAATTGAGCCATCTACCGAATACCTCATCGTTAATCTACCGAGAGATCGATACTATCCCTTAATGCAATTCGAACTGGACAAATGCAAAACCTTAGACGATGAACGATATCTATGTGCGCAAAATCATCCGATCTACAACTTAAAATCCAGTGTGAGCCACTGTGAAATGGAGCTACTAAATCATCACCAATCATTATGACCAACGTGTCGATTCCGAAGCACAAAGCTCTCGAAGATATGGATTCAGCTTCACACCCCCAACAACTGGCTATTTTCATTGGATGCGGAAACTACACTCAATATAGTCCGTGGAACCGAAGTCCTACTCAAAACACTTAACGGAAGTGGAATCTTAAGGCTACGACCAGAGTGCGCAGTCAAACAGACTTCCATGACGATTAGCGGACACGGCCGGTATCAAAGTAACCTTACCTCCGCACTTATCCCACGGATAAACATCAGTGCTTTGATAGAAGACCACCTGAGGTTAACACAAACGACACCGCAACTCGCCTCATCCGAATTTCATCTGCAATCTAACGCACGAGAAATGAAGGAACTAACCTCTAGAATCAAAAGCCTCAATGCAGCTTCACCTTTCCCGAACAATTTAACGTCCATGATGTCCATCACTATACCGTGACCTATCTATCTGTGACGGCTTTGCTAGCAATCTTCAGCTACTTAATGTATTTGCGGTGTAAGAAAACCAACATCTTTAAACTACCAGGAGCATCGCAAGCGGAGCAGCATCAACCTATCCCAAGAAAACGCAAGGGCCTGGACCAGAAATTTGTGTTGGACACCAACTCAAGGGGGGAGGATGTTTAAGCATTAAACATTAAAAACCTATCAGCAAATTCAGAAGTCAATAACTTCGTTGAAGAAAAGAAAATGCAGCACAAATTCAATTTAATTAGGTAAATTTCATGCACTTTTTCTGCATCAGCAACACCTGCAGACAAATAACAATTTCGTGAGATCGAATTTCACGCATGAAATTTGTTGTCAATTAAATTTATTAAATTGAATTTGTTGATTCTGCATATTTGTCCTATTAAATTTTGTATATAAATATCGAGCCTTGTAAATAGAATTTTAGAATAAAGTTTTTATTAAATGAAAGCGTTGTTCTGTTGTTCTGGGTTTAATTAGGAAGCCTTCTTAAACCCAACAAATCTGAACTGTGTAGGAATCCTTCACGGCTCAAACATGTAGCTCTTAGTAAAGCGTCTATCCTGCCAGGTTTCCAGAATGTGGGGTCTGCAAGATTCAAACCAGCTAGATGTCGCCAGTCATTTTTGGAAACTACCCTTGTTGGCAAAGAATTTGTAATATTCTTCAGGATCAGGAAATTCTCTTCTAGGATATGTCGATTACATCCGCATGATGTTAACCATAGTTTGGTTTGTTGAGTTGCTTCAGCAGAGGGACTAGCGTTCAAACCCGTGATTCCTACTGATGTGCGTGTGCGCGAAGCACATAGCCTTTTACACGCATCTTCTGTTATGACCGAAGCTTGTGAACCACTATCTATGAGGCAACGTAGCATTATAGGTTCACCAAATTCACCATTTTCCTTCACTAATGCTGTCGATGATGGCTTTCTCTGTTAATGAAGGTTTGCGTCACGTTTGACTCAGCAGCGCTGTTGGCCACTGGTCCTCGTATAGGACTATTGTTTATCTCCGAGTCTTCGTTCTGATGCGATTGCTTCACACTTGTTGAAGCTTGCCTTGCGTTTTCATACTTCTTGTTCTTGATCTTCTGTGGAGTGGAAGTTGGTTTTCCCTTGTTGTTCACATGCGAACAAATAATATCAACCGAACCACCGTAACCCAATTCTGATACAATGGTCAAATCATCAACTACCTTTGACGCAATAATTAAATTATTTTAGGTGCATTTCGCCATAACACGATTGTAGGTCACTTGCCCAGCAATTTCTTTTTTATACAATGGAAATTAAATTGCTGAAATCGCTAAAAATGCTGATCGACATTCTTTTTACTGTTCATTGTTATGATCAAATGCACTACGTCGAATAATTCTTCTTTGATAAGTAAAAATTGTATATAAATATGCTAGGGCTACAAATAAAGTTTCAGTGATATTTTAATAACCATTTCAAGTCGTTTAATTTCACTCAAGCAACTAATCTTGTTTTACCCCCTACCAAAGTTAAGGTGATCAAGATATATCTACCTTCTACAGCACATCAGTATACCTTAATCAACACACCGTTGATTATAGTACATGGTCCTTCGAACAGAGAAAAAGAAAGCTAATACAGATTCAACACACTGTTGAATTTTAGGCATTCTTAGTAACCAGCGGAATTAAATTATCAACCACCATAACGTCAGTTAACACAGATTTAACACACCTTAAAATCTTGCTGCATTTTTTTGTTAAATCTAACTATTTTCACAAAGCATTGTCAGCACACCTCTGAAAGTAATTCATCGCATCATCATTTCAATCAGCTCACAAAGATTTAACACACCGTTAAATCTAGCTGTTAATTGAATACCATTTTACTAATTGAGCCACTCGAGTCAGCCAAATTCGTTTAGCCAGACATTATTCTAAAGAGTATAAAAAGCACATATACTCATTATGAGTGAGAAAGATATTTCCACACAAAAATATCTGGCAGAGGAGGTCGCTCGCTTATTGAAAAATTTCAAGAAGGACGCCGGCGAAAGAAAAACACCAGACAACATAAACGAAAGGCTGAAAGAGTTAGATTCACTATGGACGTAATTTACACAGCTTCACTTACATATAGAAACAAAAATAACTGATGGGCATCCTTACCGCACTGAGAAGCTCTACGACAAAACTTTCGAGATCTATAAATCCGCCATAGAACTCATTTCGCATTATCCGCTTGGAGATACGCGCACGGCCGATGATACGCGTCCTTTAGGATCAGCTGCAGCTTCTACGACCACTTTTGATATACCATCTTCGATAGCCATAAGAACAAACTCCACTCGACCAGCTTCAGTCCCGATTACAACTGCATCAAATATCAACAACTTCTCGCCAGCCACAACATTGCGCGGCAGTGAATTACCATTTGCCGGTATAAACATACAACCAACCACGGCCACCTCTTGGTGTTTTCCTCTCCAGCAGCAACAAGTCATGCCTCAGGTATGGAATTCTTCGCATCAGGAGGCAAATAGAGTATACAATCCTCCAAGCTTCCGCCAGTAAAATACCCAAGTTCAATGGGGATTATAAAGAGTGGAAGCCCTTTATTGATATTTTTACTAACGTAATTGACAGAAATCCTTATATCAGTAACGTGGAGAAAATGCAATATCTCCTATACCACTTAGACGGAGATGCCAAGATAGTCATAAATCATCTACAATTATCAGACTCGAACTATGCAACAGCATTAAGGCTGATTAAAGGACGATTCAACAATAATAGAAAAATAATTACCGATTATGTCAACACTATTATTGATGCCAAAAAACAGAGCATAGGGCACAAGAGGACATGATAAGAATATATGATCTCATAAAACAATGCCTTGAAGCTCTCAATATGTTAAATTGCAAGACAGGCGAGTGGGGTCCTATGATTGTGTGTATTGCGTTAAAGAAATTGGACACTGAAAGCTTACGGCTATTTGAAGAAGGCCTCTTAGATCCAAAAGAAATGCCATCAGTGGAAGAGTTATTAAGGTTCTTGGAAAATGTCACCAGGTTCTGGATTGCATTAAGAGCAATAATCATCACAAGTTTATGCTTCACACCAAAAAATCTTCTCACACCACTATAAATTCATCTTGCCTGGTCTGCAGCAAAGGCCACAGCATCTATCACTGTGGAGAATTTAAGCAAATGAATATTGATGAGCGACATGGTTTTATTAGAAAAATGAAACTCTGCTCAAACTGCCTCGCTCAAAGCAAGACAGATAATTGTAAATCGCACAAGACCTGCATACATTGCAAGAAAAGACACCATAGCTTGCTCCATAGGAACTTCGACATGGGTACAGCAAATACGAATAGCACAGCGGCGCTTGCTCAGATAGCCAGGAAAACAGGAGTATCAAACATTGATAATACGACCAAAAGTTCCATGACATGCAAATTGAACAATACACTGATTCCTTGCGTATTATTACCAACGGCTCTAGTAAGAGTAAAAAATGCTTTCGGGCAGATTGAGTCCTTCAGAGCATTAATCGACCCCGGCTCACAAGTCTCTCTGATCACTGCAGAAGCAGTTCAGATTTTAAAACTGCAGAAGCATAGGATAAAGGCCACCATACTAGGAGTTGGGGAGGCGGAATCAGCTAAATCTTCTAGTAAGGTTAACATCAAACTTCAGCTGCAACATCAACATAACGGATACCTCCGTATAGAACCACTCGTGCTTTCCAAGCTTAATTCACATCTTCCTGAATCCCACATAGGAGAAATTGACATCAGCAAATATGGAAATATTACTTTGGCTGATCCAAATTTTGATAAACCAGGCCCCATTGACTTACTCCTTGGCGCTGATGTTTATGCTGATATTATTCTCGAAGGTATCAAAACAGAGCAGCCTGCTGCCCAGAACACAAGGTTGGGTTGGATTATCTTTGGTAGCATTCCAAACTATACCAAAGAAACAACCAAGCTCTCAAGCTTCCTCTCCCACGCTGAAATAGACGAGAAGCTAAAAAAATTCTAGGAAATTGAAGAAACTGAAAAACCAAACCAGATCGATGACACGTGCGACCTGCATTATCAAGAAACCCACAGTCGAGACCAAGAAGGAAGATACATTGCCTGTCTACCTTTCAGATCAGAAATTGAACAATTAGGTGACTCAAGAAAGAAAGCAATGACAAGATTCGTTCAAAATGAAAAAAAAGTTACATAAGAACACAACTAGTATGGCAGAATACAACAAATTTTTAGCCGAGTATGCTGAGTTAGGCCACATGAGTCCTGCAAGGCCATTCAAAGGAAAGGTTGCGAACGTTTATTATCTGCCACATCACGCTGTGTTTAAGAGAGACAGTGCCACAACTAAATTGCGTGTGGTATTTGATGGTTCATCCAAATCAGATTCTGGTCTGAGCCTAAATGACATGCTGCTTTCTGGGCCAAAGCTTCAGCAAGATCTCGCACAAATATTTTTGCGCTGGCGAAGATATAGATACGTTTATACTGCTGACATTGAGAAAATGTTCAGACAAATAAAGATTAACGATAAAGATAAAAATTATCAAAGAATACTTTGGCGGCAGCAAAGTAACGAACCAATTCAGGAATATATTTTGAACACTGTTACTTATGGGACAGCGCCAGCCTCATACTTAGCCGTGAAAACGTTAAAGCAACTCGCCGAAGATGAAGGCTACCGGTTTCCAGTTGGTAAAACAGTACTGACCAACGACTTTTACGTCGACGACATGTTGACGGGAGCAGATTCCAAAGAAGAAGCTAGGATGTTACAACACCAGATAATAGAACTTTTGAATAGAGGCAAATTCAATCTCAGAAAATGGACATCGAATAGTGAAGATTTACTCAGAGACATTCCTGAAGATGTTCGAGAAAAGGGTATACTTGAAATAAAAGAAGACGACTCAATCAATGGTATACACTGGAATTCAAGGAAGGATGAGTTTAAGTTTAAGCTTAATTGGGCCAACTTGGACTCCAGTTGGTAAAACAGTACTCACCAACGACTTTTACGTCGACGGCATGTTGACGGGAGCAGATTCCAAAGAAGAAGCTAGGATGTTACAACACCAGATAATAGAACTTTTGAATAGAAGCAAATTCAATCTCAGAAAATGGACATCGAATAGTGAAGATTTACTCAGAGACATTCCTGAAGATGTTCGAGAAAAGGGTATACTTGAAATAAAAGAAGACGACTCAATCAAGGCGCTTAAGCTTAATTGGGACAACTTGGACTCAAAGCTAACTAAAAGACAGTTGCTCTCTAAAATATGGGATATGGGATGGCTTGCACCAGTAACCTTTGAAGCTAAACTCATCATGCAATCGCTTTGGAAAACTGGCACAGGATGGGATGAACAAGTGCCTGTTAAAATAACATGCGCTTGGGAG
This sequence comes from Dioctria linearis, assembly GCA_963930735.1. Taxonomy (NCBI): domain Eukaryota; kingdom Metazoa; phylum Arthropoda; class Insecta; order Diptera; family Asilidae; genus Dioctria; species Dioctria linearis. The sequence continues at coordinate 177,997,353 of OZ005740.1, forward strand.
AATCTTGAGAAAGATTTGATTGAGCTAGAGAAAATAAGAATACCCAGATGGATAAATCATAGGGCAAACCGCCAACTTGAATTACACGGGTTCTGCGATCTCTGATGCATCGCAGGTTACGCAGCTGTTGTTTATTCTAGAACAACCGATTCATTTGGAAAGATTCACACAGCTCTATTAACTACCAAAACTAAGGTAGTACCACTCAAACAAAAAGTTACACTCCCACGCTTGGAACTCTGTGGCGCATTACTTTTAGCACGATTGCTCAAAGCAACAAGTGGCGTCCTAGACGAGTCCAAAACAACAGCATGGTGTGATTCAGAGATAGCTTTGGCTTGGATTGCAAAAAACCCTAACAATTGGAGTACCATCGTGGCAAATCGAGTATCCGAAATACAAAGATTATGTCCTACGGATTTATGGAGGCACATATCGTCTAAAGACAATCCAGCAGATGTTGCATCAAGAGGAATTAATCCTTCCAAGAGGCAAGAAATTCCATTATCAAGACGGTCCAGCTAGAGGTATATAGCGAAGAAATAGAGACCCTATCAAAGGGTAGAGCATTAAACAGATCGAGCAAGGTACTTTCGCTTCATCCATTCCTAGATTCAAGAGGTATCTTATGCGTAGGTGGGCGAATACAAAACTCGATCTTACCAACGGAGGCCAAGCATCAAATACTCCTCCCACAAAAGCACCACCTAACTAACCTAATCATCGACAGCGCGCACCATCAGACCCTTCACGGAGGAACGCAGCTCACCTTAAGTTACATTAGAACTCAGTTCTGGATTATAAATGCAAAGAGTATTGTACAATCCAGAAATCAAAGATGTATAAGGTGTATCAGGCATAAGCAAACCTCTTCACATCAATTAATGGGAAATTTACCGGCAGTGCGCATAACACTATCACCACCCTTTTCACATTGTGGAATTGATTATGCAAGCCCTTTTATCACAAAAATGTGGAAAGGAAGAGGCACTAAAACATCAAAGGGCTACATAGCACTCTTTGTCTGCATGATCACCAAAGCAATCCACTTGGAGCTCGTCAGTGATCTGACCACTGATGCCTTTCTAGCCGCCTATAAAGGATTTGTTGACCGCCGGGGAAATTACAAGCAAATCTTTAGCGACAATGCAACCAATTTTGTCGAAGCCAAGAACCATATGAATAAAGACTTGCAAGAGGCAATAAAAAGGTCAACCAAAATAGCTGCCGAAATAATAGCCAACTACGGCACAGACTGGAAATTCATTCCTCCAGCAAGTCGCCATATCGGAGGCCTTTGGGAAGCTGGAGTGAAGTCAGTCAAACGGCACCTGAAACGCATTATGGGCGAAACCCTCTTAACATACGAGGAATTCACAACAGTACTCAATCAAGTGGAAGCATGTGTAAATTCAAGACCCATTTGCCAGCAATCTAGCGATCCAATGGATTTCGAGCCTTTAACTCCAGGCCATTTTCTTATTGGACGTCCGTTATTGGCTCCTCCTGAGCCAGATCTCAGCGACAAGGACGTGCATCAGCGATGAAAATTAGTCACAAAAATGCAACAAGATATCTCGAAAAGTTGGTCAATGGACAACTGCAGCAACGCAGTAAATGGGTAACAAAAAGGGAAAATTCTTCACAAGGTGAACTGGTCTTAATAAAAAGCGACAGCTTACCACCACAAAAGTGGTCCCTGGGCCGTATTACAGCTCTTCATCCTGGAGATGACGGCATAGTGCGAATCGTTTCTGTCCAAGACAAGGACGGCCACTTGTCAAGATTTGTCAACTTCCACTCAATGTAACCAACAATGAAGAAACATCCACGATTCAATTAAAAGCGATAACAAGGGCAATAAGGCAGACTACGGAAAGGTCTAACGAACACTCGGAACTTAAACCTATAGCAGTCAAAAGTAAATCAAAGAGGAAATTAGGTCAGCCCAGGAACACGTCACGCAGCAAAACTCCAAGAATAGCACCATGCACTTGGGCGTCAAAATTGTTCCAGATCACTCTAATAATGTTATACTGGGTAACACTAGCTTTCACTAAGGACTATGAAATACTCCAAGCGAAATCTGGACTCTACGTGGAAGATTTGGGTTAGGCACAAATCAAACGAGGAAATCTTTGCCTACAAATAACGTTTCCAATGAGCGAAGCCCTTGAAGATCAAAGGCTAGTTAACAATGCTTGGACACAAATTCAGACCATGCGTGAAGAGACGAAAATATTAACACACCTGACTCATTGTGACTTACTGTTCAACCACATGTCATTGAAAAGAAAAGACTTGCTTGCGAACATTGACGATGTTCTGGAGATTTTTCAGTCTAAGAGTAAACATAGAAGAGGCCTTCTGGGAAAATTCCTAACTAGTGTATTTGGGGTTAATGATGAAGTCTATAGGGATATAGAGACAATACATCATAACCAACAAGATTTGTTACAAATAGCAAACCAACAAGCGATATTATTGAACACAAGAATAAATCAGTCGAATAGTGTCATCTGGAATAAGCTGAAGCAATTCGGCTCTCGTCTATCGCAAGTCATATCCTCAATTAATGAGATTAAAGGATGGTACTCCCAGGCAGATAACAATAGAATTAGCATTGAAGTAATATCTACTTACGTCAGTGCTCAAGACTATTACAGCGAAATTCAAGCAAAATACAATAAATGGCTCAATGTTATACACCAGCATGGACATTTACTGGATTTTGTTTCTACACGCGCCGTCAATGAGATCTTTAAAAAACCACGAAATCTATTGGTTCGAACTATCTCATACCGAAAACGCCACAAGGTAGGCTGGACTTAATTGTGGAAAACAGCACCTTATTGCTCCATGGATACCTGAACATCGTAGAAAATAATATTTACAGCCTGATACATGCTACGCCTATACCCGAGAAAATTAACATTCATTTTCTATAATGGATCTAAAAATCTTTACGTATGCCGTTGACTACGACCAACAAACCTACTTCACTTTAGAAGATCAGGCGATGAAATCATGCTCATCCACCAGCAGGGATATCCATCTTTGTACTCCTGGCATCATACATAACATAGAAGACAGCCCATCCTGCATTATCGACGCAATTTACCATCGGTATAGCAAGACCACATGCGATATGAAACAATTTCATTTAACAGGCACTATTTGGAAGGCGTTAAGAATGAAGAATAGCTGGTTATACGTAACATCAGAGCTCAAGATAGTAGCTGTCATCTGCAAGGGTGCAAGAACAGACGTTCTACTCAACAACACTGGAACTATACGTCTTCACTATGACTGTGTTCTCAAAACGAGAGAAATTTTTCTAAAAACCATGTTAGATCAATCAGTCAAAGTAGTGTCCAGCTACGTAGTAGAGACAGTACCATCTAAAACTACTATACGTTTCAATCAGCCCCCAGTAATTCTAAAAACAGGCACCTTAATACGGGAAGATGAACCGATAGCCGACCACACCATAAATTTCGACTTACCTCATCTCGAGACTTTCAAGAGAAGAGTGACCACCTATTCTGTAATATCTACGGCGACCCTACTACTTTCATTGGCGTTCGTGATGTTAGCATGCTACTACAGGAAGGAAATTAAAAAAATATTCACGCAATGCAAGAAGACCAAGAAGAACTACCACAAGACCCAGGAGAACGCTGATCATCCAAATATATCTGAGGACTACAATCGAGTTCTAGAATCTGTCGCCCCCCAGCATGTTCACATGTGAACAAATAATATGTTTATCCAAGGGTATCTTAGTTCCTGGATGGAACCACCAAAATGTTTATGCAAGTAGTTTGGTTCCTGTAGGAACACCAAACAATTTAAATTGCAATAATTAGTTCCTGAAACTATAAAACGATATGGGAAAAGGTCACACCATATGCCCGTATAATAGGCTGATGTAAAATTCCCGTATTATTTATTAATGCCGCAATTCCGGCACGTGTGTAATGGAACAATTACTGTAGAACCGTTCACAAGCCACATGTGGTGATGCTAAACTGGTGGATTATGTTAGTATAGCGGTATATTAAAATCAGAACGCATATAATTAGAGATACATTCGATTTAATTTGTAATTCATTTGAAGTTAACTTAAGCACTCTAAATTAAAGCGAGACACTTATCTATGATTAGTCTATGATATTTCAATAATATATTACTAAATCTAGGTTTATAAATTTCAACATGAGCAAAAAACAATTCCGCATATATGTTCCAACTTGAGTCAACTGAGTAGTGTAGGAATACTGTCTTGAAATATGTTTTAAACAAGATAAATTTAATTTATTTCTAATAAAATATTTATGCAAATACAATTTATGCAAACAAGAGAACAATTCGCAGGTATATTCCAGCTTGACTCTGAATGAGAAGTATAGGAATAACTGTCTTGGATTGTTCTGTACAAGGTAGTTTACGTTATTAATAAAAAACTGTTATCACTGAAATCTAATTTTAATAAAAAAGAATAAAAAAAGAAAAATGTTTAATTAATCTTCTTAACAAATGTTGTTATTAATGCACAATAAATTTAACACAATTGTCACTATAATTGGTTCCCTCCACCAAAAAATCGCATGAGAGCTTATGCTTACCATAAGTAGATTATAAGCTAATTTCACGATTTGCACAAGTGAATAAACTCAACAAAAAAAAAACTAAACTTGAACACTATACCACGATCTAGACTGCTTGACTTGGAAAAATATAAGAGAGCGATCCATGCAAATGCTCGGCTTTATATAGGGATTGAACCACCATTTTTGTGTGTGGAACGCGCAACCATAATGCTAATTACTCAGAATGCCTTGGTTTTCATCAACATAAATTGATTTAATTCGATGCGGAATTTAGTCATCTATATTTCCTCACAAAAAGATCTCCATCATAATTTAATTTAACTGAATGAAAATTAAATATCCAAATTGTGCTATAACATGGCGCAATTAAATTCTTGTCATCCATGTTGAGAAAAATTGATGTGGAACGTATTTTTCTTCATCTCACTTACACTTGATATCTCTTTTCTTCTCATTAGTTATATGAGAAATCATAAATTAGCAAATATCTTTTTACTGAGATACTTTAGGACCTTTTAAATACCTCCATCGGATTCCTCATTAAAAAATACCCTAAATTCATGTGCCATATGTTGGCAATACATGAAATTTGACAGTTCCGCGATGTTTATAGTTTTCTTTTCGCGGTTCCGCGGTCGCGAGTTTTCAGTGGTGTTTTTCCTGCGTGTAGTGCTATTGAAGACCAAGGTAAGTTGTGCTAATTGTATTGTGCTCAATAATTAGTGTTTGTGTGTGTTTATTTTGTACGAAAGTTGTATTATTTCATAATTAGCAATCTTAACCTGTCTTCAGGTGAGATTTTCATTCATTGTTTTTCCGCGGAAAAACCTCGCGGGAAGTTAATTTTATGTAGAAAATCTATTTAATAACTCATGAACTTCGGTTCTATTGAGTTATTACACTTTAAAATCTTGTGAAAACTCGATATTTAAGCAAGTTACTTTCCCTTGCGAGAACTGTCAAACTGTCCTTGAAATAGTTCGCGGGAAGGTGTTTTGTTATAGCTATTGTGTTCTATGACTCCTTTTTAATGATTAGTATAAATTTCGAGTGATAGAAATTGAAATTTATCTAATTATTACATAAATTCCATTTCCACACAGTGTTATTGTTGTGTTTACGTACATCTGTTTACATGTTATATGTATGGGGAAAAATTGGAAATTTTGTATTTTCTTGTAAATTCAATTAATTTTTCTTATTATCTAAATAATTCATGGTTTATTGCATTCATTAATTCATATTTTCTTTTCTTTTCAGCTAATTCTCCATGGATGTAGGTACGTAGGTATCAATTCTACGTGGGAGGACAGTATGCCAGTAGATTTCCCTGGCTGGTACTTAAGTTAAGTACTTTAGGTTGGTTTGACTTGGTTTAATTGTTTTTTTCTTTCTTTTTAGATTTATTCATCGCTGAACATTCTCCCCCTCGTTGAATGCCTGCATTCAACCGATTCTTCAACTTTTGTATGCCGCGTTTGTGATAGCGATTGAACTTGATCTCACCGTCAGCTCGTACATGCAAAAAAACTTGGTACCGATCGGGAAGATTGATGGTCTTGGTTTTGCGTTTCGCTTTGCTAATGGCTTCGAAATCTATGCGTTCCAGAACGTGTCGCTGCAAATAGATGTCAATCCCCTCTCGAGTGATGAACCGTTGATGTGCGTTTTCTGCACGCATTCTGAGCTCGTCAATGGTTGTTGTGGGCTTCAACTGTGTGAGCGAGTTCAATTGTTTTCCATTGATGATTGCTGGTTGAGCTGGATTGGAATTTGTATGTGGTGTGATGACATACTTTGCTGAATGCTGCTGCTTGGATGCCTGGCCATTGGAATGAGCGCATTGCACAACTGCAGATGTTTTGGAAGTCCAGTCAACACATCACATCCGGGATCTACAAATAGATCCTCCAGAGGGCTTCTTGGAGGAGAAAAGCGGATGTCCTCGAGGATGTATAGGATATCTTCATCGTGACCCTCAATATTAGACATCTGGAATAGTACTGTATTAATATCTTGAATGCAAATGGGGACAGTCACCAAACAAGATAACAAACAGATAACATTTGGACACAAATATACTCTTAATGGTCATCTTGTGGTATCACCGATTTGTTCTGTAGACTCTTCTATGGGCAGTCGACATATCTTTGATATAGGTCGCTGTAACGTGCTGTCTCGAGTTCGTACCTGAACAACTCGTACTAATCCCTCAGCTCCAGGATAAACTTGGTCGATGATGCCTAATGGCCAATTGGTTGGTGGCATATTTTCATTTTTCACTAAAACAACATCTCCCTTTTTTATGTTTGGTTGTTTTGTTAACCATTTTGGCCTATTTTGTAATTGGTTCAGATAATCCATCGACCATTTGTCCCAAAAACGTTTGGTCATTTGTTGTAACAGCTTCCACCTTTGTGATGGCAGTATCTTGGCCGTAGAGTAATCAGGTTCAACAATCGCATTTAACGGTTGACCGATTAAGAAATGGCCTGGTGTGAGTATAACTAAGTCATCAGGGTCGTTTCCGACATAACATAACGGCCGTGAATGTACACAGGCTTCGATCTGAGCGAGCACTGTTGCATACTCTTCGAAGGTACAGATCAGATTTCCTAATGTTCTGCGCAGATGATGTTTAATTGACTTCACACCGGCCTCCCATATACCTCCAAAGTGCGGAGAAGCTGGAGGATTGAAATGCCATGTAACTGATTTGGACACAAGATACTGGGAAGCTTCTGGTGTTGATTGCTTGATGGCTTGAGCAAGATCCCTTTCCAGCAATGACTTGCCTCCGACAAAATTGGTGCCACAGTCCGAGTAAATGTCGCTGCACAAGCCTCGTCTAGCTACAAATCTCTTCAATGCAGCAATGAAGGCTTCTGAAGTGAGATCTGACACCAACTCTAAATGAATTGCCTTGGTGGCCATGCAGATAAATACACAAAAGTAGGCCTTGTGTCGCTTGGCATTTCGGAGCGACGAGACTCTTATGGTTACAGGTCCTGAATAATCAATGCCAACCTTTGAGAATGGCTTGGCAGCATTTACTCTGGGAGCAGGTAGATTTCCCATCAGTTGGGTGATTATTGCACTGCGTTGTTTGGCACACGCAACACATTTATGTATTCTGCTAGTAATGCTGCGTCTTGGATCTATAATCCAAAACTTCTCACGACTTGTACTCAATACTAGGGATGGTCCGCCATGCAAAGTTTCTGAATGTATCTTATCAATCAACAATAGTGTCACATGATGGTGCTGTGGCAAAATGATTGGATGTTTTTGTGCGTAAGATAACATAGCATTGGCCAACCTCCCACCTACTCGTATCAAGCCATTGGAGTCTATGAATGGATTGAGTTTAAGCAGTCTACTATTACGAGACAATGTTTCATTGTGCATTAGATGATTGTAGTCTTCCTGGAATGCTATTTGTTGTACTAGCCTTAGAATTGTTGCCTCGGCAGTATTCCATTCAACGCTAGTAAGACAATTCAAGCGTCGGTTCTGTGTATTTCGACAATTGTGTATGAATCGTTGAACGGTTGCTATCACTCGAATTAATCGTGATATAGAAGAATACCTTAAAAGAATGTCATCGGTCAACTTAGTAAAGAAGGTGGTTGATATTGATGGTTTTGCTTCTAAGTCCGTGCGTTCTGTGATGTGATTTGACCTTGGCCAGTCCCCTTGCTTCTGGCTCAACCATGTCGGCCCATGCCACCACAGGTTGTTATTAATTAAACTGGACGTTGAGATACCCCTAGAGGCTAGATCCGCAGGATTGTGACTTGTTGAGATGTGTTGCCAACAGTCGTGTTTTACTATGTCTTGAATTTCTACTACCCGGTTAGCTACATAGGTCTTCCACCGTGACGGATGTTCTCGTATCCACTGTAGCACGATCATTGCATCTGTCCATGCGAATATGGGCACATCGAGTAGTTGCATGTCCTGTATGGTTGTTTTGATCAACCTTGCAAGGAGAACTGCTCCATTTAACTCCAATCTGGGTATTGTGGTAGGTTTAGTGGGCGCTACTCTTGATTTTGCCGTAAGCAAGGTTGATCTTATGCGTCCATCTTGTCCTTCAACTCTCAAATGCACAACAGCCGCATAAGCCCTTGATGAGGCATCGCAGAATCCATGCAATTGCATGCGTGCATGGGTAATATATTGAATCCATCTTGGAATTTTTAACAATTGCAGCTGTTGTAGGTCTGTTTTGAATGATTGCCATTGTGTATGAATGGCGGTTGGAACTGGTGTATCCCAAGAACAGCCAGTAATCCACAGCGTTTGCATTAAGATCTTTGCTGTAATGATGATGGGTGCAAGCCAACCAAGAGGATCATACAACGATGCAATTTCAGATAATATTGCTCGCTTACTTGATAACGTTTGTGTATTCTTTTGAGTAACCGTGAATGAAAAATAATCCAGTGCGGGATGCCATCGTATTCCCAATGTTTTAATTGATTCATTGTCCGCAAATGTTAATGCCCCCTTGACTTCGCGATGATCAATGGGTATATCTTCAAGCAGTTTCGGATCATTGCTGGCCCATTTCCTTAAATTGAACCCGCCTGCCTTCATCATATTTAAGAATTCTACTTGAAGTCGTTTAGCATCAGTGATGTTATCGGCTCCAGTTAACAGGTCGTCCACGTAGAAGTCAGTGTATGTAGCCTTTGAGGCTAACGGCCAGTTAGTACTCTCGTCTTCTGCTAGCTGCTGAAGTACGCGCACAGCGAGGTACGGAGCAGACGAAGTCCCAAATGTGACTGTCTTGAGTTCATAGTCTAGAAGTTGCATAGTCTTGGGATGTTGCCAAAGGATTCGTTGGTATGTGCGTTGATCTGGGTGCACATAGACCATCCTATACATCTTCTCGATGTCTGCACTCATCACTAATTTGTATTTTCTCCAGTTGAGAAGTGTTGCGAATAATTTTGGTTGCAACGTAGGCCCTTTAACATATAATCATTGAGCGATTTTCCATTTGTTGTTCTAGCTGAGGCGTCGAATACTACTCTTAACTTTGTTGTAGTGCTTTCCTTAAGAACTGCGTGGTGTGGAATGTAGTAATGTGGTTTAGTGTCCGTAGGAGGAGCTACTTCCTCCATATGACCAAGCTCTATATATTCATTGAGACACTTTCTGTAATCCCTTTCCAACTCAGGGTTTTTTAAAAACTGTCGTTGTAAGGCTAAGAATCGTTTAAGAGCTTGTGGCCTTGATTGTCCTAATGTAGGAGCTTCATTGTTTTTGAACGGTAAGCTGACTTGGTATTTTCCGTTTCTCAATCGTTGATATGTCATTCGAAATATTCCTTGACACTCTTCTTCCTCTTGGTTCAGAATAGTTTGTGTTGGGAGTTCCTCTAGCTCCCAAAATCACTTGAGTTGTTTGTTTAGATCAATATCAGTAATCGTAGTTGTGCAGATTGTTACCTTATCGTCATTTGTAGATCCAATAGGACCCAGCCAAAGATCGTGTTCATTGCTACAGGTGCTGTATCTGATCCTCGTATAATTCCATCTTGAATTATCCTTGCATAAACCCTTGCTCCCAGTAGGGCATCTATTTTTCCAGGTTTTCCAATAAGTGGGATCAGCCAGCTGTATTCCTTGTAGATGTTGATACTCCTTTCTGGTGATCAATCTTGTCGGTAGACAAGTTGTAATGCCTTTCAAAACTAGAAAGTCTTCTTCAATTCTAGTTCCATCGAATTCGCAGGAACTCAGTTGTAGCCTTGTTCGTTGATGAGCTGTAGCAGAAGGACTAGTGTTTAAGCCCGTTATTGCTACTGATGTGGGAGTGCGAGGTAGCACCTAATTTCTTGCAGGCTGCCTCAGTTATAAATGAGGATTGAGATCCACTATCTATCAGGCAGCGCAGACATGTAGATTCACCAAACTTACTCTTTACCATTACTAACGCTGTCGATAGTAATGCATGATGATCTTCCCTGGCTACGAACGTCTTGGGTAGTGTTTAACCCATCAGCACCGTCGGCTGATTGTAACCTTGTAGGAGAATTGTTAACTTGTTTGCTGTCAATATAGTGTGTTTGATTTTGTGTTGTTTTGGCGGTGGTTTTGGTACGAACGAGTCATCGTACGAACGGCTCTTGAATTTCTCTGACGTTTGTTCTAGGTTGTTCCTTGTAGTGGTTATCGTGCAGTGTGGTGTGATGCCTTTGATTGCATTTATACATTTTGTATTTACTAGTGCATGCATTTATCAGATGATTCCTTGACAAACAATTGAGACTGCGTCCTGAATTCTTAATGATTTTTCGTTTTGCTTCTGTGTTCATTTTATTGTATTTTGAACACCTTTGAACAAAATGATTTCCATCACAAGCTGGACATCTGCTTTTACTTGCAGTGTGACAAGTCAACGTTGTTTGTCTTGATTGCGGTTTTGATTGCGGTGCCTTAGTGACCAATACATCCGCAATGGATTCCAACACCCTTAAGCGTGTGTTTAAAAATTTGGTGAATTGTGCTAATGTTGGCAATTCTTGACTTGCCCCTTGGTCTTCTTCCCATAACTTCAGCGTCATGAATGGTAACTTCTGAATTAATAGATGGATTAGTAGTACATCCATGCACTTGTGTGAACCCTTAAGCTCTTCAATTGTTGTAGACACTCCTCAGTTGTGTCAAGCAATGATCTGATGCCTTTGCTTGATTCCAAATTTTGCTTGGGCTGGTTGACTAGAGTTTTAAGTTGGTGATTTACTAAAATTCTTTTGTTCTCATACCGGTCCTTTAGCTTGTTCCAGGCTGGTGTATAGTCCTGATCTGTTATGGGAGTGTGTCTTAAGACCTTCTCAGCTTCACCAACTAAACATGTTTTTAAATGATGTAATTTTTGCACATCTGTTAGTCTAGTATTTTTATGTACTAATGATACAAAAAGATCATGGAATGATCACCATCGATCATAATCGCCATTATATGTAGGTAATGCAATCCTAGGCAATGAGGATTCTTGTTGAATAATTGTTGTGGTGGACTGCATTGAACCAGATGTGTTAGGTTGTGACTCCGTAACAGTCGAATACTTCCGTAGGCCTTCCACTAACTCACTCAAGTATTCTGCATACTTGAGCTCTGATTTACTGTAGTTATCTTCTTCCAGAAATGTATTTGATTCATCTGAATCCTGCCCAACCAATGATTCATTGAGTTCTAAATCAATTGCGCTATAATCTTCCCAGATTTTTTTTAAATCTGAAATTCTGGTTTCGTAGAATCCTTGAGTGCGTTTAGGTAATGCAGTTTTTTTTGCGTTCTCAATAAATTTGTTTAGTCTGTCTCTCAATACCGCTTCCTTATTAAATAATCCTTGTAGCGAAGACATCTTGCCGTTATGAATGTATTATGAAACGGGAATGTATGTAGCTGTAGCTTGCTAATGCTACGTGACTTGATGCTTGCTTTATTCGAGTGGACTTAAGAATCTAACAAATGAATTACACGAAATCGAATGCTTCTAATTCCTGGATGGAACCACCAAAATGTTTATCCAAGGGTATCTTAGTTCCTGGATGGAACCACCAAAATGTTTATGCAAGTAGTTTGGTTCCTGTAGGAACACCAAACAATTTAAATTGCAATAATTAGTTCCTGAAACTATAAAACGATATGGGAAAAGGTCACACCATATGCCCGTATAATAGGCTGATGTAAAATTCCCGTATTATTTATTAATGCCGCAATTCCGGCACGTGTGTAATGGAACAATTATTGTAGAACCGTTCACAAGCCACATGTGGTGATGCTAAACTGGTGGATTATGTTAGTGTAGCGGTATATTAAAATCAGAACGCATATAATTAGAGATACATTCGATTTAATTTGTAATTCATTTGAAGTTAACTTAAGCACTCTAAATTAAAGCGAGACACTTATCTATGATTAGTCTATGATATTTCAATAATATATTACTAAATCTAGGTTTATAAATTTCAACATGAGCAAAAAACAATTCCGCATATATGTTCCAACTTGACTCAACTGAGTAGTGTAGGAATACTGTCTTGAAATATGTTTTAAACAAGATAAATTTAATTTATTTCTAATAAAATATTTATGCAAATACAATTTATGCAAACAAGAGAACAATTCGCAGGTATATTCCAGCTTGACTCTGAATAAAAAGTATAGGAATAACTGTCTTGGATTGTTCTGTACAAGGTAATTTACGTTATTAATAAAAAACTGTTATCACTGAAATCTAATTTTAATAAAAAAGAATAAAAAAAAGAAAAATGTTTAATTAATCTTCTTAACAAATGTTGTTATTGATGCACAATAAATTTAACACAATTGTCACTATAATTGGTTCCCTTCACCAAAAAATCGCATGAGAGCTTATGCTTACCATAAGTAGATTATAAGCTAATTTCACGATTTGCACAAGTGAATAAACTCAAAAAAAAAATAAACTTGAACACTATACCACGATTTAGACTGCTTGACTTGGAAAAATATAAGAGAGCGATCCATGCAAATGCTCGGCTTTATATAGGGTTTGAACCGCCATTTTTGTGTGTGGAACGCGCAACCATAATGCTAATTACTCAGAATGCCTTGGTTTTCATCAACATAAATTGATTTAATTCGATGCGGAATTTAGTCATCTATATTTCCTCACAAAAAGATCTCCATCATAATTTAATTTAACTGAATGAAAATTAAATATCCAAACTGTGCTATAACATGGCGCAATTAAATTCTTGTCATCCATGTTGAGAAAAATTGATGTGGAACGTATTTTTCTTCATCTCACTTACACTTGATATCTCTTTTCTTCTCATTAGTTATATGAGAAATCATAAATTAGCAAATATCTTTTTACTGAGATACTTTAGGACCTTTTAAATACCTCCATCGGATTCCTCATTAAAAAATACCCCAAATTCATGTGCCATATGTTGGCAATACATGAAATTTGACAGTTCCGCGATGTTTATAGTTTTCTTTTCGCGGTTCCGCGGTTGCGAGTTTTCAGTGGTGTTTTTCCTGCGTGTACTGCTATTTAAGACCAAGGTAAGTTGTGCTAATTGTATTGTGCTCAATAATTAGTGTTTGTGTGTGTTTATTTTGTACGAAAGTTCTATTATTTCATAATTAGCAATCTTAACCTGTCTTCAGGTGAGATTTTAATTCATTGTTTTTCGGCGGAAAAACCTCGCCGTAAGTTAATTTTATGTAGAAAATCTATTTAATAACTCATGAACTTCGGTTCTATTGAGTTATTACACTTTAAAATCTTGTGAAAACTCGATATTTAAGCAAGTTACTCTCCCTTGCGAGAACTGTCAAAGGTGAAAATTTGCGCGTTATTTTCCTTGAAATAATTCGCGGGAAGGTGTTTTGTTATAGCTATTGTGTTCTATGACTCCTTTTTAATGATTAGTATAAATTTCGAGTGATAGAAATTGAAATTTATCTAATTATTACATAAATTCCATTTCCACACAGTGTTGTTGTTGTGTTTACGTACATCTGTTTACATGTTATATGTATGGGGAAAAATTGGAAATTTTTTATTTTTTTGTAAATTCATTTAATTTTTCTTATTATCTAAATAATTCATGGTTTATTGCATTCATTAATTCATATTTTCTTTTCATTTCAGCTAATTCTCCATGGATGTAGGTACGTAGGTATCAATTCTACGTGGGAGGACAGTATGCCAGTAGATTTCCCTGGCTGGTACTTAAGTTAAGTACTTTAGGTTGGTTTGACTTGGTTTAATTGTTTTTTCTTTCTTTTTAGATTTATTCATCGCTGAACAAATATCAACCGAACCACCGTAACCCAATTCTGATGCAATGGTCAAATCATCAATTTCTACCTTTGACGCAATAATTAAATTATTTTAGGTGCATTTCCCCATAACACGATTGTAGGTCACTTGCCCAGCAATTTCTTTTTTATACAATGGGAATGAAATTGCTGAATTCGCTAAAAATGCTGATCGACATTCTTTTTACTGTTCATTGTTATGAGGAAATGCACTACGTAGAATAATTCTTCTTTGATAATTTAAAATTGTATATAAATATGCTAGGGTTACAAATAAAGTTTTAGTGATATTTTAATAACCATTTCAAGTCGTTTACTTTCACTCAAGCAACTAATCTTGTTTTATTCCCTACCAAAGATAAGGTGATCAAGATATATCTACCTTCTACAGCACATCAGTATACCTTAATCAACACACCGTTGATTACCGTACACTTGTCGTAATCGATATGCAGCGAAGTATGATGCCTTTTGTTACATTTAAAGCATTTGTGTTTGCTACTGCATTTATTTAATTGATGATTGGTTGATAGACAGTTAAGGCTGCTCCCAGCCGCCTTGGTGACCTTTAGTCTTTTTCTGTGTTCATTGTTTAGTATTTTGAACACTTCTGAACCCGATGATCTCCATTATATGCTGGAAATCGATTATCCTTTGTCGTATAACACGTTAATGTTGTTTGTTTGAGTGCTAACCTTGATTGCGATGCCTTCGTTACTAAAACATCTGTAATGGATTCAGAGATTTCTAACGTTTGTTTAAAAACGTAATGAATTTTGAGAGCTTTGGTAGATCTTGAGTTGCACCTTGATCTTCCTCCCATAGTTTCAGAGTCGTAAATGGTAGTTTCTGTACAAGAAGATGTACCAGCAATACATCCCATGAACTTGTATTTAGTTGTAGACCCTTTAGCTGTTGTAGGCATTCTTCTGTCGTACCGATCATAGATTTTAAACCCTTGCTCGTTTCTACATGTTATTTGAGTTGATTTACTAGTGCCTTGAGTTGATAATTAACTAGAATCCGCTTATTTTCGTATCTTTCTTTTAATTTATTCCATGCTGGCTCGTAGTCTCGATTCGTAACAGGTGTATGTCTCAAAAGCCTTTCAGCTTCACCAACTAAACATGCCTTTAAATGATGCAGTTTTCGTACAGAACTTAATCGTGTATTATCGTGTACTAATGATATAAACATATCATGAAAGGATCGCCATCGATTGTAGTCACCACTAAAGGTAGGTAGTGCTATTCTAGGCAATGCAGTTTCCTGTTGGATTACTGTATTTGTATGTGTTGGACCAGATGAGGTAGCATGTATATCTGTATTTGCAGAAAAACTAGGTAAATCTTCCATTAATTCGCTCATTAACTCCGAGTATCTAAATTCTCTTTTGCCGTAATTATCTTCTTCTAGATGCAAATTAGATTGTTCTGACTCTTCTTCACATAACGTTTCATTGAGGGTTAAATCTATTGCACTGTAATCTTCCCAAATTTTTTTGACGTCGCTTAGAACTTTCAACTCCCCTTGTGTTGTCAATAAATATGTTTAACCTGCCTCTTAGAATGTTCTCTTTATTAAATATTTCCTTTAAAGAAGACATGATTGCAGTTAATAGCACGTGAGTAGCTGTAAATGCACGTAAGTAGCATGTAAAAGACTAACTGTAGCTGATTACCGCTATGTGCAAGGAATGCTTGCTTGAAGCCGGCAAACGTTCGAATCTAACAGTGAACTATTACTAATCGAATGCTCTTACTTTCCTGGATGGAACCACCAAAAAATGTTACGTTAACAGGGAATTCCTGAATGGAATTACCAAAAAATGTAACTGTAGGGTGGTTACTGTTAGTGTAGCGGAAAGTTAAATTCAGAACAAATTGAAGTAAGTTTACATTCGATTTATTTATAATGTTCCCTACGTTTTTACGCACTTTAATCTTAATTGAAATTATCTAATGTATTCAGATACTATTTAAACAAATTTATTCACACAAACAAAATTAGTTCGCAGATTTGTCCAAGCTAACCCGAGACGGGAAGATGAGGGACATCTGACATGAACTAATTGTACACTGAAAATTTACTACTATGTTTTTACTTTAATTAAATCATATTGTATTCTTAATGTGATATTCTATTTATTCATAATTCAAGTTATCTACACAAATTAAAATACTAAAACTTCAAAAAAATTTCACACTGTTGACTAAAGCTATCACCAATTAATTTTCTACACAATTAAAATGTCCTCCACCTAATTGCATATGAGTTTGCACAAACCTTATTGGATGGTAGCAAACCAAGTTTCACAATTAGAATATTCACAAAAAAAAAATATATATATTATGCACTGTACTTCGTATGTGATGTTAACTCTGTGACCTTTGAAAACGCAAGAGAGTGATCCATGGCACTGCACCTCTTTATATAGAGCCTGAACGGCCATTTTTCTCTGGAACCTACAACCATAATGTAAATTTTTCCAAGAAAATAATTTTTCGTTCATTGCTATTATTTTCATTCGATGCGGAATTTTTCATTTTATTATCTTCCAATGAAAAATTCTTATTCTTTATTATTTCTTACAAATGCTGGTAAAAAGTTTAAATTATGCCATAACATGGCTGATTAAAATTTGGCATCCATTTTCAAGAACTTAAGTGTGGAACGCAATTTTTCATTTATCTCGTTCCCCCTAGCTATCTCCTTCTTTCTCATTATGCTTATGAGAAAACTAAAAAACTTAAATATCTTTTCAAGAAGATATTTTCACACTTTTTAAGCGCTGCCACTGTACTTCTCTTTAAAAAACACCCCGATTTCATATGTCATATGTTGACAATATTTGAAGGTGACAGTTCCGCGGTTTGTAATAGTTTCGCGCCGACAAAGTTTTCGCGAGTGTTTTTTAGTGGCCCTTTGTGATTTAATTACAGGTAAGTGTTGAATGGTGCCAAGTAATAGTGCTTGTGTATTGAATTCATGTGTTTGCGTGATCAATCCTTTGATTTTTTCCGAGTGTAAATATCGTAACCTGTACCAGGTGCGATATTTACCTTTGTTTTTATGCGCTTAATCTTATAATTCAGGTGTGAACATATATTAAGTTTTGCTTACGAGTTCTAGCAAGGTAATTTTATATCGTTTTTACAACATATCAATATGATTTACGCAAGTTTTCTTGCATTTTTGTTCTGTTCGCGGCAGCTGTCAACAGGTGAAATTTATACGAATTTTACCTGAATTGCTCGACTGGAACTTAGTTTTCAGTAGAATTTCTATTCTACTATTAGTATTTCATAGATTGGTTAAACTTCCAGGTGTTGATGATTAAAATTCAGCATAATATCACCACTTGAAGTTTAACACAGTGTTGTTGTTGTTTATATGTAATTTGTTTACGTTTGTACTATGCATGTAGGATGATATGCATTGGTTGTAAGGTTTTCATTTTGTAACTTCAATATAAAATTCACTATTTCTTATTCTAATAATTTCAGGAATTCATTTATATGGACCCTGGAGCTGCACTTCAGCGAGGGACTTCGTGGGAGCGGTGTCAAGATGAGATAAGTACTCATATCTTTGTAAAATTTTTACTGATTCTTCCTTTTTTTGCTTTTTTTTGTAGGTTCATCGCTCAACAAAGAGTTTGCACCGAAATAAGCCAAGACCTCCGACTTCAGATTATTGATTCGTATTGTTGGAAGTTTTCACGAGTAGCGAGTATGCGATTCAGTTAAGTTGTGTGTTAAGTTTGCTCCTAAGTTTTTGCTGTTTTTTCCACGTATTGATTTTATCCGACCTCAAAATATTTGTTAAAAGTGTTCTATAACAAACTTTTATCAAGCCTATAAAGTTTGATTCCAATTTAATCGTTTTGCTATTTCTGATTTGAAATATTTCTTTTTTCGAGTTCCAAAGATGAGCAAAATCGCGAAATCAACTACCAACTCAAAAGGTTCCACCACAGTCACATCTGTTACGTCTAACAGACAATCCAGGAGCAACTCTAAAAATCAGCAAGTAAGTGATTGAGGCAGGGGTATCACTTTTACATCTAGTCGATCGAGCTCTGTAATCAGTACTGATTCCTTTGAGTTGCTTGAAAGAAAATTAAGGAAAAACCTGGCCCAGATTATATCTGAAAAATTTTCTGATTTTGAGGAGATGCTAAATCAAAAAATAGATGATGTCACTTCGGTTCTTACTTCGAACTTTTCGTAGTTGCATGAAGTATTCAACAACGTTAAGTGTGAGCTCTCTGAAACTCGTAAAGAACTGGAAGATATGCGCAGACGCAATAGGCTGAGGGATGCAGTAATTACTGGTGTACCCTACATTGACCATGAAATTGCGCTAGAAATATTAAGGAGCATCTCTTCCACTATCAGGCATACCTTATCGCCATATGCAACTGCTTTTCGATCCAAAACATTTGGTAATCAGCGGGCTAGCAAAAATCAAACCGATCATCTGTAAGTTCTCTTCGTGTAACGAACAACGCATATTTCTCCACAAATTTAAGCAGCATGGTGTGGTGAATTTAAAATCACCTTCCCGTACTTTTGTCTCTGGCAGCAAAATTAATGTTTTTGAAAGTTTAACCCGTAATAATCAGAGCATCTTGCGAAAAGCTTTCGAATTCAAACGTACCAAACTACTACCACCAAATACATTCTACGTTCTCTCGCAATGGGATTGTATTTATTCGGATAAGAGAAGGCCATACTCCAGTTGAAGCGTCTAGTATTGATGTTCTTACCCAAGTTATTACTGATACAAATAATCTCGACGGTGATGGGGACGTGCAAGCACTATTACCTAAGCAAAACATTGTTGGAGCTCAGAATGCATAATTATTTACGTATTTCGATTGTGCCTATAGTTAGTCTAGTTTTGCTGTTATCTTTTTATTTTGGTATAGAATTTAAATAGGATTATCATTAGTTGTTATTATTGTCATTACTAAATTATTAATTAATCTTAAGTCTCAGTATCCCTTCATGTTCTTACTCTGTTCTTTCTTCTGTATATTTTCTAATTCTACTGAAATGAATGTTAAAAATGTTTGCATCATTTATACATTGACTTTCTTGTGTGGGTCAAGAACTCACCTATTTACAGGCTTCTGCTTGGGCTCGGTGCTTGGTGTTGGCTGAGGATGATTTTTCGCCATTGGACAGGGTAAGAGTCATGTGTAAAATGTTTTCTTCTTTTGTTTCGGGTCTTAATGTCATATACCTAAATGCAAGGAGTTTAAGAAATAAATCTGATCTTCTCAGTGACATGTTCAATGGATCCAATGTCCACGCATTAATTATATCTGAGTCATGGCTGGACAAGAATATTAACTCAACATTTATATCTCTTCCTCATTATAAGATTTTTAGAGTTAACCGAGTGGAGCGCACAGGAGGGTGGGGGGGGGGGGGGTTGCCATTTATGTCCATGAGTCTCTGAATGTCTCAGTTCTCAAAGAGTCCTCTTATGGAGCAAATGTTGAGTTGATTGGGGTTGAGATTAGTTCGCGTTTCGAAAAATGTGCTCTTTTGGAATTTACTGCCCCCCAAATAATTATAATTTTGAAAATGCCTCCGAACTGGAAGACGCTATCTCTTCAAATATCGCGGTATACCAGAATGTGGTTGCTTTCGGGGATTTGAATGTTAATGCTCTCAGGTCTAGCCCGTCCCTTGATAGCCTATTATATTTACTTCAGAGGCTGGACCTCAAAGTTGACCTACTGATATAAATATATGAGTATGCGTAACTAAAATTTAAAATATGTTTTGTAAACCTACGAACAAAACTCATTCCAGACTTTGTGAGCATGTGCATACTCTACTTGACTAACATTATAGCCATTAAGTTTATTGTAAAATTGTGCAATGGCTGGTAAAGAAGTTTCAGAGGGCTATCCTTGAAATTAATAGTACACCCCTCATGCGCTGGACCGCTATACTTACCAGTTAGGTGACAGTGATCACGCAACTTTTTTTTAATCCTCTGTGAACGAGTTTTTGCAAATATGGTAGAGTGTGGCGGTCTCAAAGAACGCTATTTCTTCAGCAGTCACCTAATTCACGGGTAGAGGGCAAAGAAAAACGGTTTCCACATCCTCGGCAAATTGATTTAATTCGCGCACAAACCACTTGATACAATCCGCGCCACGATGAGACTTAAAAAATGATAGCGTGGGGTCGTAAGAACATTTCACAAAATATCATATACTACACGGCATATGAATTTGACATTTGTTCTTATCACTACACTCTATTAATAAACATTCTAAGTCAGCATATATAGGTACTCTACCTTATTCCTACAGTTCTTAAAAGCTAACTCGTTCTGACCCTCTGCTGGCAATCGAATTCTGCAACCATTCAGCATCTTGCAGTCCTCCATGTGTTGTTCTAATGAGGTTGCTGACTAAAAGAAATGAAGGCAGCGGTCGCAGAAAAAGTTTTTTCTTTATGAATACTAAGTTGCGATGATAAAAGCCGAGATAAATTCTTAATCCAAACATGGTGATATCTGATGGGCTCATAATCCGATTTTTCTTCCTCCTCATAATGTTCGGCAAACTGGATCATAAGTAGGTTTACATGCTTCTCCTTCTTCTCCTTAAATAAGTCGGTAGAACTTTTCTTTGTCCCCTTTACCACTCTGTTCCAAAATGTATATTGTAACAAAACAGCTTACCTTACTCTTGTTTTGAGCATTAACTTAGACTCCACAGCCGATCTGTTCTGAGCGTTATTCCCCATTAACATAATTTGCTTTGCTCTATTTGAAACATGAAGAATTTTTAGCGGCAGATAATCCACATCGTTTTCGGTTGACCGCTCTGACGGAATTGGTTTAGGAATACAGCAATCGATTAGGTTTCCTAATAAATAAGGGTGAGGAGATCGAGGGCTGCCGCGTAATAGCTCCCTATTATCAGAAGCGCTAACCAATGGCATTATGGATAGCCGTGTATGGAGCGCGAGCACAATTCCAAAAGTGCCTCCTATCCATAATACGGGATGGAATACGTTGCAGCTCCCACACAACAAGAAATGCCTAGGATTTGATACGGCATCCAAACACGTAAAGAAACTGTTGCTGAACATCCTAAAAGGCAGATTTTCTTGCACTCACTTCGGAAACAAAACAATAAATCGTATTTGTCATGGCGAATTGTCAAAATGTGCCAATTCCACCCCAATTCCGATTTAGACTCAAAACTAGTCCAATTTAGAGCAACCATTCCAGCCGATGTTAGAAAGGGCGAAGCAACACGTAGCAGCACAAAGCTGAGGCAGTTTGCTGGACTTACACAAACGCAAATCAATTCAGACATACAGAGAGTGAATCTCAGTAAATAATTTTCAGTTTTACCCAAGAAAGCAAATAGAATTTTGATAAGTATGACAACTCGAAGTCAGTAAATAATCGTGGCCAATTAAAACTTTCACAGATATGGAAAGTTCAAATTGAATGAAAAACCTCGAAATATAGAAATTTAAAATTGTATTAAAATCTTGACCGAGATAAAATCTAGAACTAAAGGAAAAACTTTGGCAAATATGGAAACTTGAAATTCGAATTAAAACTTTGACAGATAGAGGGAACGAATATCAATCCCCTTGAAAAGAATTACTCTGACAGATATCCCGTAAAGGTGGAATATTACTCACCTCCACGCCAAGAATTGAAAATCAAGCCACTGACATGTATTAAAAATGAAAGGTAAAAAAAATTTTGACATGTAGTAAGAATTAAAAATCAAAGTACTGACATGTAAAGGTAAATGCAAAGAAAAATACGGACAGGTAGTAAGAATTAAAAATCAGTAAATTTTGACTTGTATTAAAAATGAAATGTAAAATAAATTTTAACAAGTATTAAGATTTGAAAATTAAAGTACTGACATGTATTTAAAATGAAATGTAGAATAAATTTTGACATGTAGTAAGAATTAAAAATCAAAGTTCTGACATGTATTATAAAGGTAAATGTAAAGAAAAATTTGGAAAGGTAGTAAGAATTAAAAATCAGTAAATTTTGACCTGTATTAAAAATGAAATGTAAAATAAATTTTAACAAGTATTAAGAATTGAAAATTAAACTACTGACATGTATTGAAAATGAAATGTAGAATAAATTTTGACATGTTGTAGGAATTAAAAATCAAAGTACTGACATGTATTATAAAGGTAAATGTAAAGAAAAATTTGGAAAGGTAGTAAGAATTAAAAATCAGTAAATTTTGACTTGAATTAAAAATGAAATGTAAAATCTGAATAGCTTTTGTAAAAATAGAGGCCGCTAAATCGGCTAAGACGAGTTGTAGGACTAGATCGAAGAGAAGAAAACATAGAATAAGTAACGTAGGCCCGCGAGAAAGATTGATTGTGTGTTAGCCCGCCATCTTAAGAAGTCGAAGTGTGTGATTTTTAGAGCAATAATTGCGAAATAAAATAAAGAAAAAAAAACTATTAAAAAGGAAAGTAAGTAGTTGTTTGTTTTGTTTTAACTAACGAAAAAATAAAGTAAAAAGAAAAAGATAACGAAAGCAAGAAGGAGACGAGGAGACAGCCAGAGTTTTGTGAATCCTCCAGCAACGCAAAAATTAGCGCCCCAAGCGAGACTTCCAAGACAGGCGGAACTCCAGGTAACCTTCCATTTTTTATGTTTTTGGGTGAGCACGGTGCACACAAATAGCCCGAATCTTGCCGCCCCTCCCACTGGCAATCGCTCGACCAGACGACAACGTCGTAGCGGCGAGTTTAACGGGCTGGCGACCGTACATTCTCGACGCAGAAGGCTTAACGTACAATAGAGCAGAGAAGAAAAGAAGCAATTTTGGTAACATTTTCGTACATTCTCGCAACATCCGCACATTTTTGTAACATTTTGGTGTCAAGTGTGGGGTACACCAAATCCCGTAACAGGGACCCCACTAACATTCTACTATTTCGTCGAATCTACCACGTCAAATTTGTGGATCATTTGAAGAGGAGCATGTTGGCGAAAACCCGGATTATATTCCCAGTTGCAGAGATGCTAATAATTTACCACTGAACGGATTTTCACATCCAAATTGTGCACTAATGGTCGACGTGAATATCCCGCCGTGTTATTTTTATCAATTATCAGTTTTGTCAATTTTTACTTAGTATTGCTTTTTAGGGTAGATAGCATACAAACATTTATTTTTTATTTTTTGGATTATATTCTCTAAATTCTAAATCTGCTAATTAATAACAGAATATTTAACGAGGAGGTGAGTAATATTCCAGGCCTGTCGGCCTTAGCTGCATACAAAGTACACAAACCCTGTTCTCGATATACTGGCGGAGTACCAGTCCAAATTGTAATAAAGAGGCGAGCGACAGCCCGGCATTTTTTGTTTTTTTTTTTGTGTCTTCTGCCGTTATAATAGGAGGATAGTTGCGGATTGTTTCCTATACATCTGCTAATGAACGGAATAAACTTTGATTAAAAGGTGGTACCGGCCACGTGTCAAAAGTGGTTAGCGACTTCCATTTGAATAGAGGTGAAATATTTGCTATATTTGCTTAAAGTTTGCTCAATAAAGCACATCAGGTCTTATATTGTTTCAACTTGCTAGTCAGCAAGTTAAAAAGTACAAAAAATTTCTATATTGGTTAGTGTTTGCTCATCAACAATCTATACAATTTATTGATTTAATATCGGCGAATCAACGGTCCATAAAGTGCCAAATACTTTCTATATCTCCTAACCAACAAATTAGGAGAATCCAAATAATTCGATGGTGGCTATATACACTAACTATTTGCTATATCGATTAAATTACTATATTGACAGATTTATTAAATTATTATAGTAGCTATATGCACTAACTATTTTCTATATTGATTAAATTACTATATTTATAGATTTATTAAATTATTATAGTTGCTATATGTACTAACTCTTTGCTATATTGATTAAATTACTATATTTAGCGATTTATTAAATTGTTATAGTTGCTATATTTGCTAATTATTTGCTATATGGATTAAAGTTGCTATTTTTACTGATCTATTCAATGGCTATAGTAGCTAATTTGCTATATTTGCTGATTATTTGCTATATGGATTAAAGTTTCTATATTTACTGGTCTTTTAAATTGTTATAGTTGCTATATTTGCTAAATTATTTGCTATATGGATTAAAGTTGCTATTTTTACTGATCTATTCAATGGCTCTAGTAGCTTATTTGCTATATTTGCTGATTATTTGCTATATGGATTAAAATTTCTATATTTACTGGTCTTTTAAATTGCTATAGTGGCTAATTTGCTATATTTGCTGTATGGATAATTTTGCTATATATCCTATGCTGACCATTGCTGCTATAGGTTTCAATTTTTTTTTTTTTTGCATTTGCCGGTGTAAGGTTGGTGAAGCCTAAAACATTGTTTTTTAAATTTCCTCAATTGTTCGAAACGGGAAATATTACCCATCTTGGATCATACCTGACAAACAACGACATATAAAATCCAAAATAATTTTTACACCCGTCTAGCAACCGCGGGGGGACGATATAGAGACGAGATTTCCTATATTGGCGCCTTGTATTTGTCAACGTGCCGTATTTAAATTTGAGAATCGATAATTCCATTGAGTTTTGAACCGAACGGTCAGAGATAAATGCTTTCATAGTTCTGCTTTGAGTTTTGTTAATCTACGTGCGTTAACCAAGCCTAAATCTTGGACGTGAATAATCTGATTGTGTTTTCATTGATCCGAAGGGGGGAAATATTCTCTATATTCCGGCCCTTGGCTTGGCTGTATCAAAGTGTGGTGATAATACACAAAACATTAGGCATTGCAAAATCAAAATTTAAAGTAGAACAGAAGATTGTCTATATTTGGAAATTAAAGTCGACAGTTTTAAAGGAAACTCATCTATAGTGTGTAATCAACAAACTTAATGATCCAACAAAAAGAATTTCTATAGTTGGAAATCGACGGATTTAGGGTTTGGTGGGAAATATTTCTGGTGTCTAATTCATTCCTTGACCGCTTATCACCCGTAAATATTCTCGAGATTTCTTTACTTATCGCGATAGACTTGCGAGGTTCCCAAATATGTTCAAAAGAATTTTATGTTGGAGAGCCGACTATTGAAAATACCGGAAATAATTTTCGGGTCTCTCATATTTCTATTAAACTCTCTGTACTGGACGTCATCGAGTTAAGAGAAGGAATTTTATACAATTTTATACAACGATTGAGGATACACGAAGAAATTTCCGGATTTTTCTGATAACGTTTTCCAACTTTGTTGTCGACGAATTCGGAAACATCAGATAACGCTGGAAAGTTTTTGGATTCTGTAGCGGGTAACCGCGAAGAGTCAAGATAAAATTGAAATCGTCCTCAACTGGATAAGATTCTCGATATTTTGAGTCAACGACTTCAGAAATACCAAATACTTTGTGAAGAGTCTTAAATTCGGCAATAAATAATCAAGGGTACTTGATCTAAATTCTAAATCTCTACTAACATCGATAAGTTTTCTATACCCGGCGGCTACGATTTTAGAAAGGCCGATTAATTTCTGAAAGATCCTATGTTTTGTAGCTGGCCGCTAAAAATGAACAGGAAATCGTCTTAGTTTTGTTTATTAATCTTTCTATATTAGTGGACGACACTAGCAGGAGCCTCGAATAACTTCTGAAAAGTTTCGTATTCAGTTGTAAATTGTCGAAAACACATAGAGTTAATTCCAACGTTTCTTCAACTTATTAAGCTCGACACTTGGTGTAGGCGACTTCGGAAGTCTCAAGTAATTCCCGAAGTGTTCCATAGTTGGGCCGCAAATAGCTGAAAGTACACAGGGATAATTAAGCAGTCCTCCTTAAACCTGATAGATTTCATTCACTTATCCGTTGACGGCTTCAGAAATCATAAAAGGCTTTGGAAAGTACTGGTATTCAGTCGAGGAAAGGTAGATAGCGCCAAATACCTCTTAGATCCAACGTCTCAATTTGTTATACGAAATTGAGAAATATTTCCGACATTTCGACTTTGACAAGTCTAGCACACGATACACGCCCTAAACTTTTTGAGTTCGATTGGCGACAACTCGCATTTCTGAGGGGAGAAGAAGTAGCGATTGGGTAGAATGGCGGAGGAGCAGCTGGATAAAGTTCTGCAGAAGCTCGAAGAGTTGAGCTGCAAATTTAGTGCTCAATCGAATACAATCGCGGAAGTTAGCAATGAGGTGAAAGCTCTAAAGGGGCAGCATACGTACTTCCAAGAGGAGTTAAGTACACTACGGAGGCAGATGTCCGATATATCAGTCCTCAGCGCATCTGCGTTCGCACATAAAGTAATGGATGATACCGAGGTGCAACAAAACGCATCATCCGTTGATAGGACAGGCGATATGCCACCACCGAGTAGTCAATCCACCCCGACGTCCGGGAAAGTCTCAGAAGAAGTTAAAGACAACTGCATGCAGAAATCGACTGTGACAAATACCGACGCATGCTCATGTTCTAACCCTACGGAGCCTAAGCCATCACGAGAGCCGTCGTTGTCGCTACCTCCCCGATCACAGCATACAGTTAGTGACAAGCTCATTAGAAAGCCGATGCTTTCGCCGACGGAGTACGACGGTAAGGCTCAGTGGAATCACTACGAGTTGCACTTCGAAGCGATTGCGGAAACAAACGGCTGGGACGACGAGACCAAAGCACTTTACTTAGCTGCCTCTCTGGGCGGCATGGCTTTGGGCTTCTATGAGACACTGAATCAAGAGGCCAGGAGGTCTTATAGCAAAGCGCGGAATGCGCTCTCGATACAATTTGTCGCGGAATATAAGCAATCAGTAAGTCACGTACAGCTTAGCACCAGAATCCAGAAGAATGGGGAGAGCTTTTCAGAATTTGCCACTGACCACTTACGGCTGACTAGGCTCAAGTTCGCATATTGTCGGGAGGATACAAGGGGTCAAATCGCTTTGGAACATTTCCTAGACGGCATTTTTAACTTAGATGTCCAGGAAAGAGTTCGAGATTTTAACCCACCTATTCTGCAAGACGCAGTGCAGACCGCTTTCCGGATTGAAGCAAACCATCGAGCTACGAGGGCTGCGAGACGGAATATAAGAGTAGCTGTCGCATCGAGTGATAATAGACTTCCACCACGAGAACCTTCTGACTTTAGGAGAGAGAAAATGGGGAGAAATTTATCACGGAGGACGCCGGGAAACGCCAGCGAGCTAGCGTGAAGGAGCCACAGCTAGCTCAACCCAATCATACAGCTCCTACATTCGCTACCAACTATCCTAAAACAAATCTCATAGCTCGAAATGTGACGGGGGCTATCCGCCGATGCGACTTTCTACGAAGGTTCGGTTTCATCGTGCGTGAGGAGACTCAAGTAGATGTCTTCTTCCATTTCACGAATTTTCAGAACCCGATCGTGAACCCGGAAGCCGAGTTACTTCCTGGAAATCGCGTGGAATTCGACCTGATTGAGGGGCGTCCTACCAACCGAGCGATTAATATCCGTCCGGTATCAATGGGGTCGAGAGGAATTAGAGTAGAATCTCAAGAAACAGTTCAGCTATCACAAATCACACCGCAGGCGAGTTTGCAGCAAGCCGAAATGCCGCAGATCTTCGAAAAGAAGGCGTACAGTCAGGAAATTGCCCCAGTAAGCCCGAAAAGAACTTTAAACATCAGTCAGCTGATCTCAGGAAGCAGAGACCAGCATACCTCCCACACGCTCCCAGTTCCACTCGCCAGCACGTCCTCGGCCGACCAGGTGTCAAAGTTCCACTCATAACAAGCCTCCGTGAATTGACTAGGATGACCCGAAAAACCACACATACCCCAGTCATCAACACACCCAGGACTCAGCATACAGCAAGTAACAATTCATTAAATACTATCCCACCCAACACTAAAACACTCGTTACACATACACCTCCCACCAACACCTTGAACACTAAAACACCTACCTGTCAATCCCCAATCCACCATCCACTAATCTCCCGTCCCTTTCCCGTAAACCCTCCAAGAAACCATCCTGTTCCCACTAACACCTTAACAAACCACCCTCTTCGCACTAACACCATAACGAATCATCCTCTTCCCACTAACACCTTAACGAACCACCCTCTTCCCACAAACACCGTAACAAATCATCCTCTTCCCATTAACGCATTAACAAGCCGTCTACTTCCCAGTAACACACTAACGAACCATCCTACACACCCTGTTAACATCCCAACAAGGAACACACCAATTCCTAACACACTAGCTATCCACCACACACCGCCTGCAATCACCCTAACCTCCATTACACCAACCAACCGGGAGCCAATATCCAGACATAACACGGAGACACGGGACACGACGGGATCAATATCTTCGAGGCTACCAGCTCCACCTATCATAACTGTTAGTCAAGGTATGATCTGTAGTACCATCAAAATCAAAGGAAAAATTGGAGGGATTGTCTGCCACATGATCATGGATACAGGAGCGACGCATTCTATTCTGCACAGGAGAATACTCGACCGCGTACAATTCCCTTATAGTCTCAACCCATCTTTAACGCGGATTCGAAATGTCACCGGAGGAGCCAGCATAGTGGACGGCGTCATTGAGCTGCCAGTAGCTATTAAAAATTTTACCACCACAACCACCTTCTACGTAGCTGATGTCTTTGACGACTGCATAATCGGGATGGATTTTCTTCCAGGCTACAGATGTTCAATTGACTTAGCAAAGCACATTATTAAGATAGCTCACGAACTCGTTCCGATAATCGAAGAAGAGAGCACTGACATTTTTGTCAGAACAATACAGGACTGTATAATACCGGCTGAGTCATCCTGCTTCGTAGCACTTTATAACCCGTTAGTGGCGGAACAGAAAACTGTTTTGATATTTCCAAAAAATGTCCCATCGTCTCTTTGGATGGAACCAGCAGTCTGCCAGCCCAACAATGGAAATCTGATAGTCCGGGTGACAAACTTAACAGATAACCCATTCAAACTCAAAGCGAACACCTCCCTAGCTGATGTTGAATTGGCTGCAGACATTGTCAGTTCGTCCGAGGAAATAACACCGAATTTCTATAGTTTACCACCTGAATTATACTTATTGCTGGAACTCACAACTGTACACCTTGATAATCGACAAAAAATAATACTGGAAAAGCTACTCATGGAACATCAAGACGTCTTCGTGAAAACCAAAGCTGATCTCGGCCGAACCACAATAATGCGGCATCAGATCGAAGTAGGCGACAGTAAACCAATTAAACAGCCAGAGGCGGCTTCCGCTATCCGGAAAATCTAGTATACGAGATGAAAACCCAAGGCGTTATCAATCCATCCAGCAGCCCTTGGACTTCCCCAGTCGTGCTAGTGAAGAAAAGGGATGGCTCGACTAGATTTTGCGTCGACTAAACGAGGTCACCAAAAAGGATTCCTATCCGCTGCTACGTATTGATCTAACTCTCGATGCACTCGCCGGTTCAACTTGGTTTTCGACATTAGACTTACAGTCGGGCTACTGGCAAGTAGAAGTGGAAGAAGAAGACCGGGAAAAGACCGCGTTCACTACAGGCAGTGGATTGTGGGAGTTTTCAGTTATGCCATTTGGACTAACCAATGCCCCTGCAACCTTTCAGAGGCTCATGGAAATCGTCCTCCAAGGAATTCCGTTTCAGGCGTGCCTAGAATATATGGACGATGTTATCGTACATGGCCCCACGTTCGAACAAATGGTAGAAAATCTCCGCCTTGTCTTAGCCCGATTAAGAGTAGCAAATCTAAAAGTTTCACAGAAGAAGTGTCAGTTGTGTCAGAGACAGGTGAAGTTCTTGGGACACGTCATCAGTGACTCTGGATTATCAACGGACCCCAACAAAACGAATGCTGTTAACAGTTGGCCCAAACCGCAAACACGAAGAGATATACAGTCATTCCTCGGGTTGTGTGCTTACCATATGCTGTTTGTAAAAAATTTCTCAGCTATTGCGAAGCCACTAACAGAGTTTACGGAGAAAGGTCGAAAGTTTATCTGGTCAGATGCTTGTCAAGAAGCGTTCGAAGAATTGAAGGACCGCTTAACCACTGCGCCTATACTCAGTCAACCAGACGAAAATTTACCTTTTATCTTGGACACAGATGCCAGTCAACACCCTTGGGGAGCTATTCTTTCGTAAGTTAAGGACGGGATGGAACACGTGGTGGAATACCACAGCAAGACATTCAGTAGCCCGGAGCGAAACTACTGTGCTACTAGGAAAGAGCTGGTTGCAATAGTCAAAGCGTGCTCACATTTTCAGCCCTACTTACTGGGAAAAAAGTTCACAATTCGAACAGACCATGCATCCTTGAGATGGTTGATGAACTTTCGGTGTCCCGAGGGGCAAGCATCAAGATGGATAGAACGCATGCAGGCCCATGATTTGAAATTGTGCACCGTCCAGGTAAGAGTCACAGTAACGCAGATGCAATGTCTCGCCGCCCTTGATCCACGACTGATTGTCAATATTGTCAACGGCTCGAAGAGAAAGACACCATCATAATCCGCCTAGTCACCACCCAAGAAGATATAGTTCAAAAGCAGGAGGACGACCTCACCTTACGATGTATTCGGAGTTGGCTGATTACGGGTCAGCGTCCAGACAAAGATACCATCAAAGACCTGAGCCCTGAAATTAAATCTTATTGGTCAATTCTGAAACTAGAGAATAGCATCGCCGTTCGAACAATCAGTCAAGGGTCAGAAACTATTAACCAAATCCTGGTCCCGAAATCTCTTCGAAAACCTGTTCTCCAACAGGTACACGATTCTCTAAGCGGCGGACACTTCGGCGTTGATAAGACGTTAGGTAAACTTCGACAGAAGTATTATTGGATTGGTAGTAGTACGGATGTAAAGGACTGGTGTGCTGGATGCCTACAATGTCAAGCACGGAAAGGACCGCGGCCAAGACGGAAAGCACCTCTCCAAGTATGTAACATTGGCGCACCTTTCGAAAGAGTTGCTGTAGACATATTGGGACCACTTCCAAGGACAAATAAAGGTAACCGCTACTTAGTAGTATGTATGTATGGACTACTTCACCAAGTGGCCCGAAGCAATTCCCGTTCCAGATCAGACAGCCGAGACTATATCAGACGTCCTAATCTCAGCCGTATTCAGCCGACATGGAGCCCCACTACAGCTCCATTCAGACCAAGGCAGAAATTTTGAGAGTACTGTTTTTCAAGAAGTATTGCAGAAGTTCGGGATAGAGAAAACGCGTACAACCGCTTTATACCCACAGTCAGATGGTTTAGTCGGAAGATTTAACCGAACAATCCTGGACTATCTGGCGAAATTTTTAAATTCACACCAAAGAGAATGGGAGCAGTAGGTGCCTTACCTACTGTTATCGTATCGCGCAAGTGTATAGGATAGCACTAAACAAACCCTTGCTAAACTCCTTTTTGGTCGAGAACTTCGTTTGCCACTGGAGATGGTCTTGGGAAGTCCACCTATCGAAGTTATATCGATTAGCGACTACCTGGACAATCTGACCACAACACTGAACACGATTCACGAGAATAATCTAGCTATGCTGAACACCGCAAGCCGGCGTATGAAGACGTACTATGACTTGCGGGCGAAGAAACCCTGCTTTCAAGTAGGTCAACTTGTGTGGTTATATTTCCCAAGACGCGAAATTGGGCGGTGCCCAAAACTGTAGTGCGACTGGGATGGGCCATACAAGATCACGGAGGCTGCAACCGAAGTGGTGTTCAGGATAAAAAAGTGTCACGGTGGGAAGAAGCGAACTGTCCACGTCGACAGGCTGGCCCCCTACCGCGAAAGAAACAACCTCTCCATATAACAACTAATACGACCTCCTCGTAGCCCTAAGAAGGCATCCAGCCAGCCTAACTGGTAGCTACAGGATACCTATGTGCCGCTTAGGACCCACCCAACCTAGCGGCCGGTATACCTCTTGTTAATTAGTCCACTTTTTCACACTCTCCAGCTTGACAATGAGTCAGAACCCCTCCCACATGGTACCCTACGGAGGCCACGCTGCCGTAGGAATTCCACATTACAAACTGCCTTCGAGATTTTAACCTCTGCTGTGCTAGCATTCGTGCGGCATAACAGACCAGTTCGACAGCTCGATCTGGGTGGGGAGACTTGGGGACACACCTTCGAACGAATGTTGAGCAGTAGTCGGAGTGAGATGCCCAGTGCGCAAGAGGTCCTGCAATCAGTTGGTTCGGTTACTGGTTGTAGAGGCTTCTCCGACTGGTCCAGGTGTTGGGGGACGGAGGTGTACTGGTAGACCAGATTTTTTGGGTTGCTGGGCTGCGAGTGCACCTCTGGTTTTCGATACCGAGACCGATATCGAGCTCTGACCAAGGACGGCGTGACGTCGGGGATGTGCTCCTGACTCGTCATGCACAAATCAAGTCCGACAAAGTGGCATTCCTTCCTTCTTTCTATAATACGTGGTGGCCGAATATAACTTAAAAGGACACGATCCTAGTAGAACCCATCTCTACCTTAGAAAGGGCGAAGCCACACGTAGCAGCACAAAGCTGAGGCAGTTTGCTGGACTTACACAAACGCAAATCAATTCAGACATATAGAGAGTGAATATCAGTAAATAATTGTCAGTTTTACCCAAGAAAGCAAATAGAATTTTGATAAGTATGACAACTCGAAGTCAGTAAATAATCGTGGCCAATTAAAACTTTCACAGATATGGAAAGTTCAAATTGAATGAAAAACCTCGAAATATAGAAATTTAAAATTGTATTAAAATCTTGACCGAGATAAAATCTAGAACTAAAGGAAAAACTTTGGCAAATATAGAAACTTGAAATTCGAATTAAAACTTTGACAGATAGAGGGAACGAATATCAATCCCCTTGAAAAGAATTACTCTGACAGATATCCCGTAAAGGTGGAATATTACTCACCTCCACGCCAAGAATTGAAAATCAAGCCACTGACATGTATTAAAAATGAAAGGTAAAGAAAATTTTGACATGTAGTAAGAATTAAAAATCAAAGTACTGACATGTAAAGGTAAATGTAAAGAAAAATACGGACAGGTAGTAAGAATTAAAAATCAGTAAATTTTGACTTGTATTAAAAATGAAATGTAAAATAAATTTTAACAAGTATTAAGAATTGAAAATTAAACTACTGACACGTATTGAAAATGAAATGTAGAATAAATTTTGACATGTAGTAAGAATTAAAAATCAAAGTTCTGACATGTATTATAAAGGTAAATGTAAAGAAAAATTTGGAAAGGTAGTAAGAAATAAAAATCAGTAAATTTTGACCTGTATTAAAAATTAAATGTAAAATAAATTTTAGCAAGTATTAAGAATTGAAAATTAAACTACTGACATGTATTGAAAATGAAATGTAGAATAAATTTTGACATGTTGTAGGAATTAAAAATCAAAGTACTGACATGTATTATAAAGGTAAATGTAAAGAAAAATTTGGAAAGGTAGTAAGAATTAAAAATCAGTAAATTTTGACTTGTATTAAAAATGAAATGTAAAATCTGAATAGCTTTTGTAAAAATAGTGGCCGCTGAATCGGCTAAGACGTGTTGTAGGACTAGATCGAAGAGAAGAAAACATAGAATAAGTGACGTAGGCCCGCGGGAAAGATTGATTGTGTGTTAGCCCGCCATCTTAAGAAGTCGAAGTTTGTGATTTTTAGAGCAATAATTGCGAAGTAAAATAAAGAAAAAAAACTATTAAAAGAAGGAAAGTAAGAAGTTATTTGTTTTGTTTTAACCAACGACAAAATAAAGTAAAAAGAAAAAGATAACGAAAGCAAGAAGGAGACGAGGAGACAGCCAGAGTTTTGTGAATCCTCCAGCAACGCAAAAATTAGCGCCCCAGGCGAGACTTCCAAGACAGGCGGAACTCCAGGTAACCTTCCATTTTTTATGTTTTTGGGTGAGCACGGTGCACGCAAATAGCCCGAATTTTGCCGCCCCTCCCACTGGCAATCGCTCGACCAGACGACAATGTCGTAGCGGTGAATTTAACGGGCTGGCGACCGTACATTCTCGACGCAGCAGGCTCAACGTACAATAGAGCAGAGAAGAAAAGAAGCAATTTTGGTAACATTTTCGTACATTCTCGCAACATCCGTACGTTTTTGTAACAAAATGTTAATTAAAAGGTTGTTTTGTTTCTCAAAGCTGGGAATATGCTTAATGGTCATCGGGAACTGAATACCTTTCAAGTCCAGAACGGTTGTGTAATGAGAATAGGATGACACTCGTTTGGCTATGACTTTTTGAGCTGGATGTAGGGCTGATATTATCGACCAAGTGAAACAAGCGTTATCATCATTTTGAAAGTTTATACAGGCTTCTTTTCGTTTTATTTCTGCAGACAGCTACTTGTGGTTTAAATTTGTTGATATTAATGACCAAACACTATCCTTTTCTTGGAACTCACCAAGATCTTTTACGATTGCGTTCTGAATCTTTTCCTTGAACCAGGCATTCTAGTCGGTGTTATTGTAAATAGGGGGGCTCTTCGTGTTCATGTATTCAACTTCAAATACTTTTTCATCCCCCTTCACATTTTTAAATTCGTCACAAAATACTGCATTAACTTTAAGCGCCTCTTCCGTTTTCAAAGCATTATTGATGCGACGGCGGAATAAAGCCCCGCTGTCTTCCAAAAATGATGGGGGTTCTTTATGTTTAAGTTGGTTATTACTCCAGTCCGCAAACGGTTCTGGAACGCCGACTGGACATCTTCCCACTTAACCCGGCTGGTTAAATAGTTCCGCTATTTGGTTTGGGGTTTTTATATCCACCACCAATCAACCTCAGCTGCTTCATTTGCGATCGAAATACTTTTAAAGCGCATATGCCGTTGGTTAGACAATTTTTCGCAGCAACAGTTGAGGCTGTTTTCAATTTTCAATGTTCAACCCAGACCGCTTTATGGCGCCTTCCAACAAGCCCGGGCTCTCTTTAGCGCTGAGGAGTGCCGGCTCGGCTTCTTTAATGATTGTATTTACATTAGTGCCATTTCTCCAGCTCTATTTCTTGCTTTTAATTTTGCTTTGGTACTTTGCACACTTATTTCCTCTTTAATGTTTAATACGAGCTATTTATGACTTTGACAGCTTTGGCTATAGCGATGTTTTCACCTCAAGCGTTTGTCGATGAATGGGCGTAGATATTAAGCCCAATTATTTATATAGTAATCTCGTTGTATGACTAGAAATTAAAAGACCGATGAAACCCACCTTTCGCGATTAGAATATTTCAGCCACTGGTTTTGATCATCATATATAGGTATATACTAATATATGAAAAGGAAAAAAAGCGAGGATAAAAATTAAATTTACCTTTCACATAAAGTAAAATTCTTTTTGGGTAATAATGCCTTTCAGTATCTGCTTTACAAAAGTGAAAAAGTAATAGTGTGCAAATTTTAATGATACATAAAAAATACCGAGGATAAAAATTAAAATTTGCCGTTCACATAAAGTAAAATTCTCTATGATTAATAATGTTTTTACTTTTAATTATGCAGTATCTGCTTTACAAACATGAAAAAATAAAAGTATGGAAATTTTAACGATATTTTTAAAATATTTTATATAAAACTGTTATTCATCGGCCGTATTTATACATTCGGTAAAATAAGCAAAAGACAAGTCGTTAATTAAGCAAAGTATTTTATTCGTTCTACAGATCATGTCAAGCTTACAAAAGAAAACACAATACTTATCGATTTAAGTAATATTTATTCACACTTTAATAAATAACTGGTCACAATTAATCAATCAATTCCAGTTTATAATATTAAATTGCTGACAATAAAAATATTGCAAATAAAAGAATGATTATAAAGTGTTTAAAGCTGTGTTTTATCTTAAAGCTCTAATATAATAACCCCTTCTTATAATGCGCCATCTTCAACACACTCATCATCAGATGCATTCTCCTTTCCTGTCATCCTCAAATTTTTAGCAATAGCCTCGCCAGCAGTGTGCGCATACTTTGTGTTATCTCATCTCGAAGCCTTTCAAGCTTAATATTTACCTGGTTTTGTAAAACCTCTTTTTCCGTTCTCCAAGTATTGTTGTCGAGTGCAGAACCGGCGTTTAAACTAATTATATAGTTATTGTTGTTTTTACCATTTGCTAGCGACTTGTGGTTTGATGTTAGATTTTTATCAACAGCCGCATCGATGTTGACGTTATATGCATCCACTTTATCAATATTGGTGTTGTCATTGTTTTATCCAAAGTTGTAAGAAGTCTGTG
This sequence comes from Dioctria linearis, assembly GCA_963930735.1. Classification (NCBI taxonomy): domain Eukaryota; kingdom Metazoa; phylum Arthropoda; class Insecta; order Diptera; family Asilidae; genus Dioctria; species Dioctria linearis. The sequence goes on from OZ005740.1 coordinate 178,034,136, forward strand.
AACCAATAATTTTAGCGCCCTGTTGCACTAAAAATATGTTTTCCGACGTTTTAAGGGTCAACCTTTCGCTAGGCTCTATATCCAGCGTCTTATCTAAACACAATAAATATATTGGTTTGAATATTATAATCAATTATCATCGTTGTTCTACATACCTGCGCTGCGTTGTAATATTACAATAAATCCGCTGCAGTTATATGCACAACACATGAGTGCGTATATAAAAAAAAAACCATTTTAAACCCATAGTTAGCAGGGCGTTGCGCGCTTAAACACGTTTATAACAAAACTAAGGAGTTCTACGCTCGGTGCTGTCGTATTTATGCAAAACAAATTGCTGTCCTATAAACGTGCGGCGTATGTATATATTTAAATGTTTAATGTTGAGCTTTCTAATTTTAATCAGCATACTTTGTTGTAGAATGCAAATTAAAATTTTATTGTAGGCTTCACCCTTTACATTTATATTTATTTATTTATATATCATCACACAATTAGCTGGAATTAAGAACAGCTGGTTGGTGCTGTTATCTTTAATCGCCGAACGCAGATAGCTTATGCAGCTAAACCGTTTGTATAACAAAAAATGTTGTAGACTTTGTAGCCTTTATAAACGCGCATACAATTAATACATTTTAATGAGCGAGATGTGAAAATATTGCATTTTAAATTAATATGATCAGAACAATGTTTCTCGTTTTTTTATTTAAAGTTCGCCAAATCGTCAACCTGTTTTTACTTTTTCTTGCAAACTGTTTTTGTTTACAGACACACCTTCCTAACATTCTGTACATATAATTAAAGATCATCGATCTTATATTCCTACACCCGTTCACAACATCAAAACGGGTGCAATTTGCGGAATTATGTGAAGCGGCCTTGGCAATGAAGTGATTCTAAATTGGTGTAGCAGCAGCATGTAATTAAAACGTTTGCTTACATGACCGTTAAGATGTGGCGCGCTGCCAACCCTAGTTCATCAAATCCACAACCTGTTTTTACCAGCACTTACATATCGGCAGTGTGATTCGGGGTTTGTTTTTCATACAAACTGCTTTTGTTTACGTTTACACCTTCCTACCATTCTGTACATATAATTAAAGATCATCGATCTTATATTCCTAGACCCGTTCAATACAAACTGCTTTTGTTTACGCTTACACCTTCCTACCATTCTATAATATATATATATATATATATATAATTAAAGTTCATTGATCTCCTATTCCTACACACGTAATTTTGTAATTTTGCGACGTTATGCTAATTTAATTGTGTGAAGCGGCCTTGGCAACGAAGTGATTCTAAAAGTAGAGTAATGCACTGCGGTGCATTATCTTTTATTCTTGTTTTGTTTGGTAACATTGACAATAATTAAAGCCGTAAAACAAATTTTGTCTCACGCAAATTATGCCTATAAGCGTTGTTTGTTCGGGTCTGTGAAGATTGCGATTCCACTGCTTATGATGGTGTCTACTATCTGGTAAAGTGGTAATTTTGTTTTTGCTTTTAGCTTGCCCATGATTGAAAAGAATGATAAATGAGGTTTTTATGCTCAAGCGAGCTCATTATTTCAAATAAATACGCCCGGTATTTCTATGGACTGAAGATCCATCAGTGTTTATGTGTGCATTGTGTGATGCGACTGTGGAGGAACCCCAAGTTTCCAGGGCTACGTGCGGGGTCAAGGTCCAATTCGGGGTTGGAGAGGAACGAGATAGTTGCAAAAAATGGTTTGGGACCTCCATAAGAAATAACATGGAATTTTGCCGCCAGACCCGCATAGCATATCTACTTATCGGTGTTAAGCGAAGATAATCAAGAATGAAGAAGTTTTAAAAAAAGCGAGAAATATCGGAGTAAAAAGAACATAATTAAGTTTTCGGAGTTTTACAATATATGTAAATACACTGTGAAGCAAATATAATTAAGTTTTTCGGAGTTTTACAATATATGTTAATACGGTGATAAGAATATATAATTAAGTTTTTTAAGTTTTTGCGTAAAATAGCGGTGTTCAGGGATGATAATTAATTTACCGTAGTTAAGTTAAGAGTCGAAGGCAATTTGTGTAAGGTTAATAAATGCTTTCGAAACAAGAGCAACTAAAGGTGGTTTTACTCGTACATAACGCATAGAAGGAGTCCAGTTGCATTATTACATTCAAAGGTGAGCGAAGATGTTTAAATAACTATATAACAATTGGCGCAACCGGTAGGATCAAGGAAGCTTGATCAATACAAAATTTGGTAAACGCTTGAAAAGTCTTGATCCTGCAAGAATCTACGGGGATCCTTTGACTCACCATAATATAAGACCACGTCACCCCCAACCATCAGGGTAGATATCATCTATTGGCGCCTCTGCTCAAGGCGAGCAATCGTTCTCACCATTAGGAGTGAAACCGAATCAACGAGGAACTACACTGACAAACCTAAGCCGCTCTACAAGCAGCAGCCAGAAGGAGGATAACGGAGATACACTTATTCAAAACCAACTCCAGAAAAAATATGCCATCGTTCCTGAGCTGAAAGGGATTGCGAAGAAGGGTTTACGCCCCCCTTTGAGCCATATGCAGGGGAACTAAGTAGGCCTATTTCCGACGACGGCTTGTTAGGAAATGATTTCCTAGCCAAAAACTGCAATGTTGAGGGACCGCATGGAAATCAATCCCGAAAAGTTTGCTGTTCCATAAGAAACCCCATCGGACAACCCATGCTCACAAAATACAGTCAAAAAAAGAACACTGGTAGAAGAAAATAAGCCCGGCGGGGATACATCTTCTACCCCAAGTGCTCTCAGAGCATCTCAACCAGAAGAAGTCGGCTGTGACTTACAAGAACGCGATAAGGCTGACTTGATCACCGAAAATCCGGATTGTAAGGCTTGGCAGCATGAGGTGAATTTAATTGAACCTGTGTGCGTACCACCAAGGTCTCAGATCGTAGTCAAAGTTCCGTTGTAATTGCATGAAGACATGATTTCCGATGACATTAATGTTTTAAATGGTAAAATTGATAAGCTGTTGAAACTTGTGGATGTGTTGAGCATGAATTCAGACACACTCCTTGAAAAGTCTCATAACCTAGCTTTAAAGGTTCGAAATTTGTCTGACTCACTAGTTGATGTTAATCCAGTATTTGCCAAAGACCCACCATCTGCGTCTCAGAATTCCAACAGCACGTTACTTATCCCAGTAATCGGCGACGTTCGGCGTAGTTTAAAGCGTGTTGAAGGCGATATTGGGTCTTGGGAATCTGCTGTTTCCGAAAACTCTAGACTTACCAGCTCCATGGCGACTGATGTCAAGAAATTATCTCCAGTGGATAAGGAATTGTCTGACTCTCAACCATCACCTCTCGTGCAGCAAGGAGTAGACTCTAACCGTCCGGTACCTAATGCACATAGTAGTAAACCAGCCAAAAAGCAGAGAAACCGCCGAAGACACCACCGTAGCCCCAATGAGGCGATTCTTTCAAATCAGGACTCTGTTCAGTCTACAGCAAGCGATGATCTGGCTCCCGTTACTTCTGCTTCTGTAGCTGAAGTGAGGGAGCGTACCACAGTATCGAATGATACTTATTCTGTGTCCCCTCTAGGAAATGGCCTTGGTGCCTCTTTGAGAACGGTACCAAAACCTTCGAGTGATTTTGCCACCCGTTTCTCTCCAGAAACGATGTGCGAGGACATATTGAAGTATTTGAAGTCCAAGGATATTGCAACAGATGGTATTTCTTGTCGAAAAATTAGTAAATCCTCTACACCTGTCGCATCTTTTTTTTCTAACTGTGTCCGCGGATGAGCAGGATAAGTTATTGGATCCGACTGTTTGGCCCTCTGGCGCTTTTACTAAATTGTTCGTACCTTCTGGGCACCAACATAGAAGTACAGCTAAAATAAGCACCGATATCTCAAAAAACTCAAATCGCTTTCCCTTTACTATCAAAACGTAAGGGGGATTCGGACAAAAACTGCAGAAATCTTTAAATCGTCTGTTGCAAATTGTTTTGATATAGTTGTTTTCACTGAAACCTGGCTGCATCATGGTTTTCGCGATGTTGAAATCTTTGACACTTCTTATGAAATTTTAAAAGAGATAGGTATACTGATTCTGAAGCTCGTGGCGGTGGCGTACTCCTAGACTGTAAAAACCACTTAAATTGCAGCCAAGTTGAGCTCCCCAGTTTGTCCAACACTCTCAGCATTGAACTTATAGTTCTTAAGATGTCTCTCTTAAAATATGACTTATACATACATTGTTGCTATATTCCTCCAGACTCCATAAATATCGTCGACGACAAAGGTCAGAATATTTATGACCTACTCATTTTAACATCTAATTTTATCCATGGTAAGATGGAACCTCTTGACGAATTACTACTTATTAGTGATTTTAACCTACCCAATATACAATGGGTAATTGATGATGATGACGGTGACTATCTTTTTAATAACTTGACAACAAGGGAATCACTTTTCCTTGACACTATTTCATCTCTTGGTCTCAGCCAAATCAGTAATGTTAAGAATGACATGGGTAGGCAGTTAGACCTGGTATTTTCTACTGACGCGGGTAACTTATTAGCTGAACCTAGCCCAGTTATAATGTCTACTCTTAACAAATACCTCCCCCCTCTTCAAATTACACATTGCTATGTAACCGAAAACCTCACATATTGTGACGAAGCGCAATACTTTTTCAATTTTAGAAAGGCTGACTTACCTCTATTGATTTCTACACATTTCTGTCTTGCAATAGTGTTGATGAAGACGTTTCTAAGTTTTACATAATTCTTTTCGATTTATTTTCTTCTTTTATTCCCCGCGAGCGTCAGCGGTTGAATAAAACATCACCACCATGGTTCAATAAAGAACTGAAACGTCTTAAAAATAGGAAGAATAAACTGTGGAAAAGTTATATGAGGGCCAAGGACATTATAAGTCACAGCAACTTCCTCACATCATATAATGAGTTCAGAGAACTTTCTTCTGCACTTTATGATGAGTATGTTCAAAGGATGCGTACTAAATTATTTAGTGACCCACGCATGTTTTTTAAGTTTATTAATATGAAGAAAAAAACGGACAACTACCTCAATACCATGAGGTACAAGGATTCTGCTAGTGATGATTCGTCTGAAATTTGCGATATGTTTGCTTCATTTTTTGACAATGCTTTTGCCTCGTCAAATTGTCAACCACAAAATAGCAACTCCAGTCATATGAACGATTCCCATAACGTTTCATTCACTATCCCTTCAATTTCAGAAGAGGATATACTTGATCATATTAATGGGCTTCCAAATGACTTCACAACTGGTCCTGATGGGATCCCTCCAGCCTTTTTTAAGTCATGCTGCCTCGCCCAAAAATCGCTCGACAGTGGTTTTTCCCGCAGCTATGGACAAACTCCTTTATCAGCTTTATCATACCTATCCACAAAAAAGGTAGTAAAAATGAAATTTCTAACTATAGACCTATTGCAAAAATATCTTGCACGCCCAAATTATTCGAATCTATCATTTACTCTCAAATATCATCTTGCTGTAAGAATTTGCTGTCTTCAAACCAGCATGGGATTATTTCGGGCAGGTCTACAACCACTAATTTGTTGCAATTTGTCTCGGATACCATTTGTGGGTTTGCAAAAGGCTATCAGACAGATTGCATTTATACAGACTTTAGTAAGGCGTTCGACAAGTTATCTCACTCCATGATACTGTTTAAAATGGAAAAATATGGGTTTCCCCCAATATTTCTCTAATGGACGGGGTCTTATTTAGATAACAGAACATACCAAATCTTATTCCGCCTTTCCATCTCTAGAGTATTGAAGGCTTCGTCTGGCGTACCACAAGGGAGTCACTTGGACCCGTAGTTCTTTATTTTGTCTACTGACGACATTGTCTCTGTTGTGAGGTACTGTTTATGCTGACGATATTAAGTTTTTCGCTCAGATTAAATCTGTTAACGATTGTGAACAGGTACAGGGTGAACTTCAAAAATTTTACAATTGGTGCAAGAGCAATAATTTGGTACTCAATATCAACAAATGTGAGGTTATGACTTTCCACAGGAATCAGAAACCAATCACTTATGATTACGAGTTCTCGGATTCCTCGATTCGCCGTGTGGATTCTGTCTGTGACTTTGGTGTCAAATGTGACCACAGATTGAATTTTATCTCCCATATAAACTACATGGTTTCAAAGAGTAGTTCTATGCTGGGCTTTATAAAATGTTGGTCCCGAGAGTTTTCAAATCCTACCATAACATTGAGTTTGTACACTTGCTTTGTGAGACCACTTCTTGAGTATGCTAGCCGCGTCTGGTCTCCATTTTACGGTACACATCGACCGTATCGAGTCAGTTCAGCGGAACTTCCTACGATTTGCTCTCAGGCATCTACTGTGGAATAATTCTTTTATTCTTCCACCCTACGAGGATCGCTTGAAGCTTTTAAATATGCACTCGCTTGAGAAACGTCGCTTGGTTGTCGATGTAACATTTATGCATCAACTCTTAAACGCGAATATTGATTCTCTATTGTTACGTAACAAAATTTCTTTCCGTGATAGTAGCGACAATGTGAGAAGGCTACCTCTGTTGCATGTTAACTCCTCAAGGTCTAACTTTAGCATGTATGAACCTATTAATCGCATGTGTATTACTGTCAATAATATGGCTGAGAATTTCGTTGTTGACATCCCTAAGCATGTTTTAAACAAACGCCTATTTAATATTTAATTTTGTTTTAATTATCTTTTTTAAATTGTCTTGTTCTATGTTGCATGTCATTTTATCCGGTGTTCGGTCTATGTTTAGTGTAACATACTAGTACTAACACCGACTAAATGATGAAACGCATGTATTGTTGACCGTTTATTTATTAAACGTGTCCATGCCGCGAGCTTATGTTAAGCTGGTTCTGATAGTCTTTTAAATCTGTCAAAAGTAGTGGACGAGGGAGTCTTCCTAGCAAACTGCTTACTCTCAGCTGGGTTTTAGGTAGTCCCCATAGGAATCCTCAACACACGCTGTTTACAAGTTGTTCTAAACAGCGTGATCCTAAATCTGGTTCCCATTAAAGATTACACTGTCATCCCCATAAAACGAGAGCCAGATAAATATAGTACCCCAGCCCATCGGTTAAATCCCATGAGTCGAAATGACCGCGATGGTGAGCATCAAAGTATAGTTAAATCTAAAGTTAAGAAGGTAGGGCATAAGAGCCCCGGTTAACTAAGCACTAATCAGAAACTGCTTTAAGGCGCTTGGGGGTCCCTCATGAAAACCCCAACGTCAGGCGCTGGCCAGCATACAAAAGCTCTGCCGTTAGCAATTCCCGCAGATTCACCTGGTCCGGCACCTCTTATATATAAATTAAGTAGATTAAGAGATAAAGTACATAATGATAAAAACAATACAAAATCAGTAAATAAGTGCAGTTTTTAGAATAATAAAAACAGGGTAATGTGCGTCGGACATCTTCCGAAACCATGTCGAGCAAGAAAACACCAGTATTCAGCCCCACCTCACCAGATTAGAGCAAGAACTCAGTCTGGATGAGACTCTAATTTTGAAGAAAAGACCTCCATAACCCACCTCTGTTACGAATATAATGACATATTCTTTTTGAAAGGTGACAGGTTTACTCGTACCAATGCTATCAACTACGACAAATACTTGAGTTATTTAATTGCTCATTTTTTTTTTTGCTAAATAGATCAGTGAATTAAAATCATGCTTCTAAAGAGTTGACAAATGATGGATAGAGAAGTACTTAAATTGTGCTCTTTTCAGAATCGCTGGTTTTTCGTCCGAATGGGTACACAGTTAAAAATTTGTAGATATATTTTAATACCACCTTAGTATTAAGCTCATATGCAATACATAAAAAAATAGATATGAATAAATGCTGCATATTAAGAGAAAATTTTGATTTCCGCATATTAGTTTCTAATATTTTTAAATAATTTTTATAATTAGCCAACATTATATTAAAATTAAATTCCGAATTGTATTAAATTTTAATCCAGAAGAATTTATTCTAATTCAAAGGACATATCCCAAAGTTTGTATTTCACAATAAATTAAAATGTAATACATGATGTATTAAAAAGTAATCCGTAAATAATAAAATTCAATAAAAAATATATTAAACAGCAATAGACAAGGATTGTATTCTAATCCCAGACAATATTAAAAGTGACGCGGAAGGGAGAGCGTCATAGCGATGGAAGTTGAAATTTTGACATCATTTCTTTTGTCACATACTTACTTTATAATCTTCATAATATTTTAGATTTTTTTCGATTTCGATCTGAGATACGGGAGACAAATCAAAAATTTTGTTAGAACAAGTGAAACAGCTAGAATTGGTCTAAGACCAATTCTTATGATACCCTAGATGAATGCCCTTATGAAATTGCGTATTGTCACCTTTCAAGTTGGATTTTTGAAGTGGTTTTTCGCATATCTTTCTAGAACGGTTTGTCGGACAGAAAAATTGATTATTACCCATTTTATAGGATTTCGTATTCTAAAGAGGTTTTTTGTACAATAAAAATGTCTTGGACTGATCGTTTTAACAGTTTATGTAAAAAACATAAATTTTTATATGGCAACACCAAGAAGCAGTTGCCCGATTTAGTCCATTTTTAAAATTTTATTTGCTAGTACAATGAAAACACCGTGTACCAAGTTTCAGCTCTCTATATATAGTGGAAAACGAAAGTTTTTTATGGCAACCCCACGAAGGAGTTGCCCGATTTATTTCATTTTCGAACTTATTTTACATTTTTTTAAGTCCGTGTACAAAATTTCAGCTTCTAAGTGAACGCGTTCTCGAATTATCATGCGTACAGACCGACAGACGGATTGACAGACAGACGGACGGACATGCAAAAATCAAAATAACTTTTAATTTTATGCGAGGGTGTTCAATCCATTTTACTTACCATGTTATTTCCAGGTATTACAAACGGAATGACAAACTTAGTATACCCTATAGATTTAATCTGTGGTATAAAAATGGCAGGAATATGCTAATATTGCCGTAGGAAACGCTTGGAGGTGAAGATTGTTTTCAAGCCATGCTTATTTTAAAATCTACGTTTTATACACAATCTTTAAAATTTACTAAATTTTTTATGTGTAGACTAGAGCTCTGAAGTAAAACCGTTTTTGGCATGTCTGAAATTTTTGCCATCGTTTACTCAAGGTCCAAATCAAAAATAAAGAAAAGACCAAATTATTCCACTGTGTTATGGAAGTTCATTAAATTTTAAGAGGTTGGCCTTGCTACTTAATTTATAAGATGATTATAAACTAATTCAATTTTATTTTTTAGTTAACAACACCTAAAGAACAGTATACGATTTAGGTAGAAAATCGGACATATATTATAGCCACAGGAGCAATTTGATAGTTCCTTAAATCGAATTGTTTAGAATTGAAAGTGCGTATGTCCATATTTTGATGATTTTTGTTTTTGATAGAAATAAATTGTATAGAGGCAGATTAATTTGGTGTATAAATGTCACATATCAATATCTAACAAAAGCAACGTTATCCAAACAATAAATCAACATTTAGTATTGAAACAACTTATGTCCAAGTTTTGTGTCATTTTAATTCTCAACCTAGTCCAGGACTTGTGTCTATATCAATTCTAAACCTATTCACTCCAAAATATTTTTTCTCCCCAAATACGACTTTTATGTTCGCCCAAAAATTTCCCAAATAGACCGTTTAGGAGAAAAATACTCTAAGCTGGCAGTCCTGAATGTGTAAGATTCCCGCTTGTTGGATGCTCTGACTGGAATTTTAAATTAGTCATAAGTTAGCCAGTTTAATTTTTTTCAGTGGTTTGTAATTCAGAACACGTATTTATTACCAAGTAAAAAATTTGTAGTTGTTCGGCTTTATTTTGTTTAATTGCGTTTTTGTTTCTACGAGTATATTCAGTTTCAGTTATGAACTGAAATAAATTTTAATGATATTGAACATGAGTGACATTTCAAGTGTAAGTAGTGATGATATTGATGATTTGCGGAAAAGAAAATGAGGGAAGTAAATAAAAAATCCTGGAAGAGTACTGTTAGAAAAAGTCGCCGCACGTTTGGTCAAGAATATATTAACCAGAAAGGAAGAATAGCTTCAGCAAAGAAACAAGGAAATTTAAAAATTTATTTTTATCGAAAATAATAACCGTTTCATTTAATTTTTTGCTCTAGGTGTAAACGCAATTGGTTCAATTTATTCAGTGCAGATGACAGGAAGTATATATTTGAAAACTTTTACGTTTTGAGTTCTAAAAATGAGCTGGAGCTATATCTTCAAACACTTACATCAGAACAATGTGTGCATCGAAAACGTCCTCGCCTGGAAAAAGGTGATGGAAAAACCAAACAAAAAACGGTATCATATACTTATTACTTGTTGTATAAGACCAACGCCCGAATACGGGTTTGTAAGACTGCATTAATGATAGCATTATCCGTGCGTGAGGGAAGACTCCGTCGGAATTGTCGGCTATTAACTGCTGGAGAGACTCCTAGAGATAAAAGGGAACTAAGCCAAAAACATCATGCTATCTCAGGTGTAATTTGCCAAAAAAATTCATTAACATATTTCATCACTCCCCATTAAGGATGTGATTACGGAGATAGTATTGTTAAGTATCTGGATACCCGATAAACGGTTACTGAGATGCACTCACTAGTTTTAAAAAAAATATCCGGATATCCAAGACCAAGCACGTATTAACCAAAAGATGTACCGGTTATCATAGGCACAGCTAAATGTCATAAATGAGCAACTCAGAGAAATGCTAGATAACGATATTGTCCGACCCAGCAAAAGCCCTTGGAACTCACCACCGCTAGTCGTCCCCAAAAAAGCGGGAACAGATGGCGAGAAAAGGTGGCGCGTCGTCGTTGATCTTCGTAAATTGAATGAAAAAACAATTGGCGACACCTTCCCGCTAACACGGTTTGAGGATTTCCTTGATCAACTGGGCAACTCACGATATTTTACTACCCTAGACCTAGCCAATGGCTATCATCAGGTACTCGTCGATCCAAAAGATCGAACAAAAACGGCTTTTAGTACCAACTAAGGGCATTATGAATTCAAACGCATGCGTTCGGGTTCAAAAGAGCCCCGGCTACATTTCAGCGTTTAATGAATTTTATATTAACTGGCCTACAAGGACTAGAATGTTTCGTCTACTTAGATGACATCGTCATCTATGGAAAAAGTCTGGCAGATCACAACGAAAAGCTTCGCAAAGTATTTGACAGGTTAAGAGAAAATAACCTGAAACTTCAACCAGAAAAATATCAATTTCGCAGGCGCGAGGTATTGTATCTGGGACACAAATGTTTAACCAAGGAGCACTACCTGACCCTATAAAAATGGCATGTGTCCAAACTTTCCCCATCCCTAAGACAATAATGCAAGGAAATCATTTGTGGGCCTTCCCAATACCTACAGAAAATTTATACCGAATTTTTCAAAAACAGTACGTCCTCTAACAAACTTACTCCCAAAGGATGTAAAGTTTAAGTGGACTGAGAAATGCCCAGAGGCATTTTAAAACATTAAAAACGCTCCTAATATATCCCGATTCCGCACAACAATTTAACATTACCACAGACGCCGGCAGCGAGGCTCTTGGAGCAGTCCTCTCTCAAGGCGAGGCAGAAAGTGACCAGCCCATTGCCTACGCTAGCCGTACCCTAAACAAAGCCGAACGTAACTATTCCACGATTGAGCAAGAGTTACTGGCTATAGTTTGGGCGACTAAAAATTTGAGGTGTTATCTGCAAGGCCGAGAGTGGTCTATACGGTCTATAAGGAATGTCTGCCATGCAATGGAGCAACCACAGATCAGACACAAAATATTCAGGAAAGAGGATCATACGACAAAAGCCAAGCCGAACAGCTAGAACAAAAGAAACAAACTCATCAAACAGAAGAGGTTGGAAATATCGAAGTTCCACAAATTATAGACGAAACTCGTCCCCCTAAAGTAAGCACGAGCCCAGAGGAGATCCAATTAATCTTAAAAGACTATCATGATTCTGTCTTTGGCGGCAATCAGGGAGTGAAAAAACCTATAAACGGATTCGAAGAAAGTACTGGTGGAAGCACATGACATCAAAAGCACATTAAGCGGTGTGCCAAATGTCAAACAATGAAGGCCTCACCACAGTATAAAATACCAATAGTGATTACGAACTTAGCGGAACAACCATTCGATAAAATCTATCTAAAAATAATCGGCTCACTAGAGGAGACTGAATGCGGAAACAGATATGTATTAATGTTTCAGGATAACCGCACGAAGTTCGTAGATTGCTCCGCCATTCCAAATGGGGAAGCTATGAAGGTAGTGCAAATTTTCTTCGACGAAATCGCCACGCCCCACCGCATACCGAGCGATCTAATCAAAAAGGTATGCGAAGTCCTTAGTATAAATAAGCTACAAACCTTGTAACGAAAGAGCTTATCAGGCGACAGATCTGCCTATATCCACTCTTAACTGGATACAGATAGATTCCGCATCCGACACCAATTTTCTACAAAATCATCGCGGGATTAGCGTGGGTGGTTGCACAGCGAATATGCCGCTAGCGATCAGCCGGCTCGGGGTGGTTCTTGTCACGCACATCCCTTGATGCTTGTAAAGCTGTGCACTACATCATGATGACGATAGGTCAGACAGACAGACGGACAGTAAAGAAAAGAATTTTGTATGTGTGTTATGGCCCAACATGAGGAAGATTCATCATGCAGCCAACTGCGCATTTTAGAAAAATAATTAGCAATTGCTTAACAGTAACCTCGCATGGTACTGTTCTGCAACTGCCGGTTATTTCGCTGATTGGCTCACTAGCTGGCTACGGTGAGCGCTTAGTGGAGCAATCGACGATTACGATAACAGATAACCTCGCATGGTAATTGTTATGTAAAGCGATTGTTTACTACTAAGCGACGCAGGTGCTGCAACCGGTAGAAGACAAGATTGCTGTCGTCTGTTTACATCCGCGTTTTGAGCAAAGAAAGCTTACTTCCAAATATTTAGGCATAAAAGACCAGTGATTGGTCTGGCGAGTGCCGTTATGTGTTCAGTCGCGAGTTAACTTTGTTTTAGAGATTCAAGTTTCGGTTCGGACTACTTGTTAATTGTTAAGATAGGTCAGGCTTTTGGGAAAATAAAGATTTATAACGTGTAAAGAAATTCGAGTTATTGGGTTTTTTTTAGTGATTGCATTGGGACACGACATGTGTGACTGCAGACGGACATTACAAAGAAAAAAAATCTATAAAGGCTTTCTAGTCCTGGTGGAACCTAAAAGCCTGAAAAGGAGTAAAGTTATTTAATTAAAAAAGTTATTCAAGAAACCGAAAGACCTCAGCAACGCCGAACAAGTTTTAGTTCACCTGGAGAGTTTACGACGCTGTAAAGACGAACGAACGAGAGAGAGAGAGAGAGCGAGTGAGAGTCTCTGATGATGTTGAGACAAAAGCTTTGGGTACTGTTGGGCCCAGACGCCTCCATCCACGTTGGCTAAGCCTCAAAGCTTAGTCCCATTAGTTGTGTGTTTCCTACACCTTGCCGCCATCCCGCCCCCGAACGTGTGGCTTAGAATGACATAAGAACTGGATTGCGGTAAAGGCCAGAAAACGCAGCAATTTCGATAAAGTCTAGCCCAATAGCTAGTCATAGGAGCAGCTCACCCACACGTCACCTTGCCTTTAGCATCACACTGTGGTGTACACAAGGAAGAGAGAGAAATCAAACGGGGATCCTGAGAAAAAAAAAAAAACTTCTTTATGCCCAAAGGAAGCGGGGCGAATGAAATTACGTGCTGCACACTATTTATGTATGACTCTACAAGGTCATTTATTACTCCTCTTTTTCCTCTGTGTTCTCCCCTGCTTTCTTTACATTTCTTACAAAAAAAATTTTCCTTATCTGGTATCCTTAACTTTTAATTAATGGAGCTGGCCCTACTACTAATCTAATTTCAATGGAAGGCTTATCGTATATGTTGCATATATATGAATATATATATGTGTGTGTATATCTAAGGGTGGAGACAGGTAAATTCAAACGTTAAACCTAGATGGTAGTTTTAGCTACTATATAGAATTTCCTCTTTCATGTAAAATAAAAGAAAGATGCTACATCTGACGTAGATTATATCGCTGTGCATATAGTATTGCACATAGGTAAATTCATACACTTAATATCGATGAAACTTTTCACTATAGTATCAATTTTCTATTTCAGGAAAAATGTTAAATTTGGAATAAATTATGTAGCTATGGATAAAATCTTGCACAGATAAATTTCCTCAATATATATATAACTAGCATCGCACTCAATAATCCAAATTGTGTTTCAATTCGCAGAAAGTAGCGCTGACAATATATGTATAACTAGCATCGCACTCAATAATCCAAATTGTGTTTCAATTCGCAGAAAATAATGCTGACAATGCAGGATTGAAATCGATAACGCACAGGTAAATATATTTAATAGATATATATAACTAGCATCGCACTCAATAATCCAAATTGTGTTTCAATTCTCAAAAAATAACGCTGACAATGCAGGTTTGAAATCGATAACGCACAGGTAAATAACTTTAATATATGTATAACTAGCATCGCACTCAATAATCCAAATTGTGTTTCAATTCGCAGAAAATAATGCTGACAATGCAGGTTTGAAATCGATAATGCACAGGTAAATAACTTTAATATATATATAACTAGCATCGCACTCAATAATCCATATTGTGTTTCAATTCGCAGAAAATAACACGGACATTGCAGGTTTAAATCGATTACGCACAGGGAAATATCTTTAATATGTATAACTAGCATCGCACTCAATAATCCAAATTGTGTTTCAATTCGCAGAAAATAACGCTGACAATATATGTATAACTAGCATCGCACTTAATAATCCAAATTGTGTTTCAATTCGCAGCAAATAACGCTGACAATGCAGGTTTGAAATCGATTACGCACAGGTTAATATCATTAATATATGTACAACTAGCATCGCACTCAATATTCCAAATTGTGTTTCAATTCGCAGAAAATAACGCTGACAATGCAGGTTTGAAATCGATAACGCATAGGTAAATATCTTTAATAGATATATATAACTAGCATCGCACTCAATAATCCAAATTGTGTTTCAATTCGCAGAAAATAATGCTGACAATGCAGGTTTGAAATCGATAATGCACTCAACACACTCAACACTGGGGAAAAACTTCAAACCCCCGTAGCTCCCAGGGGTGAAGTTAGACCCCTTCCCATACATTTTTTTTCGTTTCTTACCGAGATATATCGCCTCCTTTCATATGGCCATCCTAATCCGGGACAACCTGTATAACTAGCATCGCACTCAATAATCCAAATTGTGTTTCAATTCGCAGAAAATAATGCTGGCAATGCAGGTTTGAAATCGATTACGCACAGGTAAATATCTTTAATATACATATATAACCAACATCGCACTCAATAATCCAAATTGTTTCAATTCAGAGAAAATAACGCTGACATTGCAGGTTTGAAATCGATAACGCACAGATAAATATCTTTAATAAATATATATATAACTAGCATCGCACTTACACTTAAAATAATCTAATATATTCCTTTTATCTTTCGCAGATATACGCACAACACTAATCAAAATGTTCCTGATCTTGCAGGTAAGAAATCGCGCGCACACCTAAAATAATCCATTATATTCCTTTTATCTTGTAGATATACGCACAACACTAATGAGACGTGCCATTAACGATTTCTAGGAAATTCTTTTGTTGTTGCAGAAACTTCGCTTTTAATTTTTTCTTTTTATTTACCCGACTAGACTCGATCAAAACCGATCGCTAACCCTCTTACTCCCGCCACCGTCAACCAAGAGGTTATTCGACTATCCTCGCCACCCGCAGGTGAACAGCCCCCAAACGGGCCGTCTCGTTCAACACCGGCATCGTTGCTAGGAATCGTACGACGTGATATCTGCGATTGTGCGTGTAACTTGCTTCTTGTTCGAAGTGTTTGTGTCGCTGCCAGAGTGCGGGTGAGTGTGTATTAGTTTTCCTGTACTTTGGTAGCAGCAAAATGTGGACTGCGAGCACATTGTATGGTGGTATCCTACGATGCATTACAGCTAGGCGAATGACAGTTGCGTGCCCTGAATGTTGGCTGGCAAACGGTAAGGTTCATCGGAAAGATTCTAAATTGCGCGCGTTCTGAGCAAGTTAGAATTTTTTATATGAAAAATATTATTTTTTTGTTTTCTCTTCTCAGGATTTTATGCGAGAGAATATTATTTGTGTGATTTATCGGAAAGATTCTAAATTGCGCGCGTTCTGCGCAAATTAGAATTTTTTCGTGTGGAAAATATATTTTTTTTTTCTTTTCAGGATTTTATACGGGAGATTATAATTTGTGCGATTCAGCAGAAAGATTCTAAATTGCGCAAGTGAAAATATTGCTTACTCTTCTTTTCAGGATTTATATGACGGGGAATATAATTTATGCGCGTTTTATCAGAGAGATAGTAATTTGCGTGCGTTCTGCGCAAATTAGAATTATTCGTATGGGAAAAAAAATTATTTTTTCTGTTTTTTGCTTTTCAGCATTCTCTAAGGTTTATGGAAAAATATCATAGGGCCACTTTTCGAAACTGTATGTAAACGACTGCCCCTTTCCAGGTACCCGCGAAATTACGGCAAACAGAAAAGAAAGTAACTAGTAGTAATTGGAAGAAAGATAAAGAAAGGGAATGGAGGAAAGAAAAAAAGAAAAAAAAAGAAAAGGAATCTAAAAAACAAAAAAAAAACGAGCAGACGAATATTTACGCTGAAGTCAATAAGAAAAATTTAAAAAGAAATTAAAGGAAAGAGTAGCGTGAAGGCAAAAACGCTATGGCGTGCGGAAGACCAACCGTGATGAGAGTCTGAAGCCGGGCTTTGACGCGAGACATAGGTCAGGATATGCAATAAAAAAATTAGGTTCACCCACAACGCGCCCATAGTGGGGACGACCCACAAGGGTCTCAAGCCGGGCATTCGCTAAACCCTTGGTTGTTCCGAAACAAAATCCAATATGCGCCCATGATCCTAGTTCGCGGTGGACGAGGGAGAACCTATCTATAGATAGACGTCGTCTATCAACTCGCCTCGGCCAATGAGCTGGCCAGGAAGAGGTGCTGCGAACGATTTATTGGGTGCGGGTATGTTCGGCTCCAGACCACGACCTCGTCGGTGAGACGTCGCTACTTAGCGTTCTATGTTCTGCTGAATCCGGCCTCAGCACCCCGGAAATCCCCCAGTTTCAAGAGAGGAAATCGCTCCGCAAACACATAGATTTCATCTATCAACTCACTCAGGACGGCGGAAATCCCGCGGGGTGCAGCAAGCGGGTTCAAGCTGTAAGGAAATTGAAGAAGGGACAGAAAGGTGAGATCCTTCAAATGAAGGCTAAACTAGAAGGGGCTAGTAGCAAAGACAGAGACCAATTAAACCCGATAGTTTTGAGAAAATAACTATATAAAAAAACCTGCATTCCACATCGACTCCATCCGCACTCGACGACGCTGGAACAACTTTTGTTGGAAGAAAATTGAAGAAGGGACAAGAAAGTAAAATCCTTCAGATGAAGGCTAACCCAGAAGGCGTTAGTAACACAATGAAGGAAGTGTATCATCTGAGGAAGTAGTAGGAGGGTTTGCGATAACCTGCAGTTAACAAGTGAAGCTTGCCGGATGCCTTCTTAGGGCTACCGAGATCTAAACAACTTTGGTCAAGACTTTATGTCCTGAGCATGGATAATTCCGATTGGGAGACCCTTGTCGTTCTGCAGACGGTATGAAACACCCCCAATTCGTTCTACAATAGTCGCTTTTATGAACTTAGGTGCCAGTTTGGCAGCAAATCTATCGACCGCGCTACTTTGCACAAAGTTTGGAACATACACAGTCTGTCCGGGTACATAGGCTCTTTCCCGTGTTCGCAATTTTTAGCCAGCGGCGTACTTTCGATACGCCTCCGTGAGGCGAAACTTCACTTCATCGCGTAACAGCTGAAGGTTTTGGTTGATTGGTATACTCTCAATGGCCCCGTCGGAATCTGCATTTAGCTCTCGAAGAAGTTGATATGAGCCCCCGCTTTTTACTGGATGTCGACCGAAGAGCAGGAAATAAGGCGAGCACTTAGATGACTCATGACGTTGCGGATGGCAAAGCCGATCTCACTCAGATGTTCGTCCCAATTTCGATGCTCTGTAACGACATCAGCGCGGATCGCTGCCAGGACCGACTGATTAACATGCTCGGAGGCGTTTGATTGAGGGGAATAAGCTGGTGAGAAAATGGGTCTCACCCCGTAACGGTCTAACAGTTGAGCGGATATTTTTGCAATGAACTGACTACGATTATCTGAGCGTACCATTTCCGGAACTCAAAACATTAAACAGACCTTTTGCTCCGGGAATTTAACGACTTGTGAGTCTGTGGCCTCTGGCATTGCTTCCAGTAACACAAACTTAGATAAGTGGTCCAGTACAATGAAGATGTACCTGTTACCACCTCGGCTACGCGGGTAGGTACCTAAAAAGTGAAGTTAGACCCCCCCCCCCCCATTACATTTTTTTTTCGTTTCTTACCGAGATCTATCAACTCCTTTCATATGGACATCCTAATCCGGGTCACCCTGTATAACTAGCATCGCACTCAATAATCCAAATTGTGTTTCAATTCCCAGAAAATAACGCTGACAATGCAGGTTTGACATCGATAACGCACAGGTTAATATCTTCAATATGTGTATATAACTAACATCGCAGTCAATAATCCAAATTGTTTCAATTCGTAGAAAATAAAGCTGACATTGCAGGTTTGAAATCGTTTACGCACAGGTAAGTATCTTTAATATACATATTTAACTAACATCGCACTCAATAATCCAAATTGTTTCAATTCACAGAAAATAACGCTGACATTGCAGGTTTGAAATCGATAACGCACAAGTAAATATCTTTAATAGATATATATAAGTAGCATCGCACGTACACGTAAAATAATCTAATATATTCCATTTATCTTTCGCAGATATACGCACAACACTAATCAAAATGTTCCTGATCTTGCAGGTAAAAAATCGCACTCACACCTAAAATAATCTAATATATTCCTTTTATCTTTCGTAGATATACGCACAGCACTAATGAGACGTGCCATTAACGATTTCTAGGAAATTCTTTTGTTGTTGCAGAAATTTCGCTTTTAATTTTTTCTTTTTATTTACCCGACTAGACTCGATCAAAACTGATCCCTAACCCTCTTACTCCCGCCACCGTCAACGAAGAGGTCATTCGACTATCCTCGCCACCCGCCGGCGAACAGCCACCAAACGGGCCGTCTCGTTCAACACCGGCATCGTTGCTAGGAATCCTACGACGTGATATCTGCGATTGTGCGTGTATCTTGCTTCTTGTTCGAAGTTTTTTTGTCGCTGCCAGAGTGCGGGTGTGTGTATTAGTTTTGGTACTTTGGTAACAGAAAAATATGGACTGCGAGCACACTGTATGGTGGTATCGTACGATGCATTACAGCTAGGCGAATTACAGTTGCGTGCCCTGAATGTTGGAAAGATTCTAAATTGCGCGCGTTCTGCGGAAGTTAAAATTTTTTTATATGAAAAATATTATTTTTTTGATTTCTCTTTACAGGATTTTATGCGAGAGAATATGATTTGTGTGATTTATGGGAAAGATTCTATATTGCGCGCGATCTGCGCAAATTAGAATTTTTTCGTGTGGAAAATATAATTTTGTTTTTCTTCTTTTCAGGATTTTATGCGGGAGACTATAATTTGTACGATTCAGCAGAAAGATTCTAAATTGCGCAAGTGAAAATATTGCTTACTCGTCTTTTCAGGATTTATACGACAGGGAATATAATTTATGCGCGTTTTATCAGAGAGATAGTAATTTGCGTGCGTTCTGCGCAGACTATAATTATTCGTATAGGAAAAAAAATGTTCTGTTCTTTGCTTTTCAGCATTCTCTAAGGTTTATGGAAAAGTATCATAGTACTAATTGGAAGAAGGATAAAGAAAGGGAATGGAGGAAAGAAAATAATAAAAAAAATAAAAAGAATCTAACAAACAAAAAAAAAACGAGCAGGCGAATATTTACGCTGAAGTCAATAAGAAAAATTTAAAAAGAAATTAAAGGAAAGAGTAGCGTGAAGGCAAAAGCGCTACAGCGCGCGGACGACCAACCGAAATGAGAGTCCAAAGCCGGGCTTTGACGTGAGATATAGTGCTAGCGTCGCACTGGATGAAAAAAGTTTTGGAGAAGTCTGGGTTCGCGAGCACTGATGCGGTCATCAGACACTGCTTTAGCTGTTGGGGTGCCAGTTCAGCTTGTTCGTTCCAATCAAATTTGATGTTCTTCCTTAGAAGATCTGTCAGAGGACTAGCGATGGTAGCGAAATGTGGGATGAACCTCCATTACCAGCCGCATACTCCGAGGATGCTTCGAATTTTCTTGACAGTGGTTGGCCTTGGCAAGCTATAACAGCCGTGACCTTTTCGGGGTCAGCCCGCAGGCACCTGTCCCCAACTACAAAACCGAGATATCTGACTTCTCTCATACAAAACTTGCTTTTCTCCACGTTGGTCGTCTGTCCGGCAGCGCGAAGCAACGACGCGACTTTCGCCAGAAGCCTTAGGTATTCGTCGAACGTGGAGGAAGTAATTAGTAAGTCGTCAAAATACACAGACATCCGGTCATGTATTGGTGAGGGATGGCTTTGCACATCACCTTGCACATTATTTGAGGAGCATTGCAAAGGCCAAACGGAAGCACCTTGAACTGGTATAGAGGCCTTTCCGGCACTCCGAAAGCAGTATTGATTCTTAAGCGAGAGGGATTTGCCAGAACGCATCCTTCAGGTCTATTGCAGAGAAAAAATTTGTCTCCTGGAGTCTACTGAGGAGTCCATATATAAGAGGTACCGGAAAGGCATCTGGCAATGTTACGGAGTTTAATTTTTGGGCATCTAAACAGAGGCGCACTTTACCGTTAGCATTCTTAACTAAAGTCACTGGTGACGACCATGAATTTTGGCTCTCCTCAATGACTCCTAGCAACAGCATTCGGTCGAGCTCGTCATATAAAGATTTCGGCACGGCCGCAAACACTGAATAGAAACATTGTTTAATGGGTTTCTCCAGACCAATGTCTATCTCTTGCTCTACCAAGGACGGAAAAGATGTGATCATCTCCTGCAAACGCTGCGAATCATATTCTGAAATATCTTGCTGTTGCGAACAAGATGGTGAAGATTTTGGCAAGACGTGAAGTTCACTTACCTTGACAGGTCTTATACCAAACACTCTACAAAAGTCGATTCCCAGGTACAAGGGTCGCTGAAGAGAGGGAACTATGTGTGGTCTCATCATACGCGTCTTTTCGCCATATTTTACGAAGACTTGTATGTGGCCCAGGACCGTTTGCTGCCGCCCATCAGCAGTCGAAACTGAAGACGGCATCGAGTGGAATGAAATCCCCATCTTACCCAGGAAACTCTCCGCTCCCGCCCCGAGCACGCTAGCATGCGCAGCGCTATCCAATAAACATCGTATCTTTTGTCCCTGAATGTAGACATCGGCGTAAGGCCGAGGATCCCAAGGACTCTCTTCATCAGATACTGCTGTTTAGGTAATGGCAGCCTTTATGACACTGCGCAGGCTGAGGTACCTATGTGTGCGTGGGACAGCTCTGGAGAAGATAGACCCTGAAGCCAATGGGAATTCGCTGACACAAAACGATACATCCTCTATATCGGAGGTGGAGATTGGAGTGCTTTCATCTGAGAACGTACAGCTGCAACCTTCTGAAGGACAAGGTTCCGGGTGGATGGTAAAATTTGACGTGCTTTGCATGCTGGAATTCTCCGTCTGAGTGGATGAGTTAGACATTTTTATTTTAAGACTGTTACGATCGACTCTGGGTTCAAAGCTTTTGAGTTTTGGAAATGTTGTAGCATCGCTCACAGCTTTACGCCGTGGAGTTAGCAGTAGCAGTTGGGCTGGTGTTGGTAGCCGCATCTACTGTCGTGCACCTGGAGGTTTGGCTTGGAGTCAAACGGCGCTGACCACCTACAAAATTTTGACTCCTGCTTCGGTTTCCCGACAAGCAAGCTCTACATTGCGTTTTAATTACCCCCACTGCACCACATCCATAGCAGAAGACTCTCTGTGGGCGTAGTGGACAGTTGATGTAGACGTGACCCTCAGCCGAACAGTTCCAACATGTTACTCGAGATCTAGCAGGTCGGGGGATGTCTCTCGGAGGATTATTTTGAACACCTCGCGGTGGAAGTTCAATGGCGGCTATTTGACTGGACAGAGCATGATTTAAATACGGCGTGTCCGAATAAATTTCATGCACTGCTCGTCGCGCTGCGACCGCCCGGGGAGAGCCTATATAAGACCATAATTTTTCAAATCGATTGCATAAGTCCCTCAAATCTAGCACGTTGTCAGTCTGATAGAGAAGTAACGCCTCCTGTAAAGCCGGTTTCATATTACGTCGCAATATTTCCACCAGCTCTGCTTCTGGAATCGGTATGCTTATTTTGGACAATAACCAATGAACCGCTAATCGAAAATCACTGAACGACTCGTTAACTCCTTGCTTATTTGACTCAACTATCTTGCGAATTTCGTAGTCAGATTCCTGACTGCGGAATTCGCGTAGGAGTGCGGAACGTAAATCTTGCCACGAGTGCGTACGCTGGTCTCGCAAGTATAACCAACACCAGTTGGCAGCTTTCCCAGTAACGAGTGTATGAAACCCGGCGCACAGCTCAGCAGCGGATACTTGTTCTAGTATTGCCATAGATTCTACGCGAAATATGATTTCTGTCACATCCAAGCCGGATGTGCCATCAAAATTTAACTTCCTGCGGGATACGCTGTTACGATCAGTCGACAGCAGCGTAATCTGGGAAGAACTGGATTCAACGCGGCTCAGGATGTCCTCCAAAGTCTGAACAAACGACTGAACATCGGACTGGATAGAGGGAGACGTATTACACAGCCCCCGTTCCCTATGGAGTACATGGAGGACCTGAATGAAATACCGCGTACGATCTTCGTCGGTTGGGATGGTATCCGAGCTTAAGTCACGATTCAGAGAGTCAACTCGACTGGTGACATATGTAGTCTAATTCACGCGATGGGTTCTTATGAGCGTGAGACTTAAAAGCTATTCTGCCGGATTCTGATTTCTCGGCCACATACACTTCCATGAGCTTGCGATGAGCGTTAGCGTCATCCGATCTAAGGTTGCGAACAACGAGTTCAACCTCAAGTTCCCCCGGCCATAAGAAGGAGAAGTCCATCTTTGCGCCAAGTGTGTCAAACACATATAGAGAGAAATGCGTTTATGATAATTACAAAGATAACCCATCCGGAGATTGTGCCAAGTATACCCTAAAAACACTGCGTCTATACTAATGCCACCAATAGGTCAAACGAAACTTGTGTCAAATAAGTTTAGTAGACAATGTCCTGAGGTCACTATTCAATATCAACGATAATTAACCCGATAGTTGTGCCAAATAATATTTAAAAAAAACCAAAGTGCGCTAATCTTAATGTCCAACATGATTCCGACGACAATTGTGCCAAATATATATAAATAAAAGATAAAATGCGTTTGTGCTAATGCTGAAAGTAGTTATACTATGGCGTTTCTGCGACACCTTTTGTAGCTTCCAGGATATCGCCACAGATGGCGCCACCGTCGCTAGGTGGTTTGAGCCCGTGCTAAATGTAGGTTTGTGTCTTGGTTGGTGTCTTGGATAGACCATTGCGCCTTGGATGCACCATGTGTTGCGCCTTAATGTAGGCTTTTGGTTTCATTGAGTCTCGACTGCGCCTTAGCGGGATTAATCGGTACTACCGAGATGTATCATTTGATCTTGACTGCACCCTAGCGGCATTAGCCGGTACTAACAGCATGCTCCCGTACTATGGTTTTCTTAAATAGATATGTGTTGCGCCTAAATGTAGGCTTTTGGTTTCATTGAGTTTCGATTTCGCCCTAGCGGGATTAATCGGTACTACCGGGATGTGTCATTTGGTCTTGACTGCGCCCTAGCGGCATTAGCAGGTACTACCAGCATGCTCCCGTACTACGGTTTTCTTAAATACATACATAGGTGCGCCTAAATGTAGGCTTTTGGCTTTGAACTAATATTAGTAATAATTAAAGTTGACGCTAGGAAATTTTTGTTCATGCCAATGGATTCTAGATGGTTGGGGTGTGAGTATTAGGGGGGATGAAATTTTCATCAGAAATCCTCTACGGGCTCTGGTTTTCGAGATATTAGCGATCTTACCTTTTCAGATATAGTTAATATTATTAATAATTCAAGCTACCTAGGATAGTTTTGTTCATGCCAATAGATTCTAGAAGGTGTTAGAGGGGCGTGGGTAGAGGGGAACGAAATTTTCATCAGAAATCCTCTACGGGCTTTGGTTTTCGAGATATTAGCGATTTTACCTTTTTAGATATAGTTAATATTAGTAATAATTCAAGTTTTTTTTGCTCATGGGGGTGCTGCGTCTAAATGTAGGCTTTGTTCAGCATCATTCGAATTTCACAACATGACGTCACCATGAACAGATTCTAGAAGATGTCAGTGAGCCAATACTACCAGCATGCTCCGGTACTACGGCTTTGGATGTGTGGTACGATTCTTTTGGAAGTTTTTTGCCTCACTTTTGGCCCACACGTGACAGCATGCTACGGTTTTGGGAAGTTTTTTGCTTCACTTTTTTGGATGTGTGGTGCGCCTACATTTTGTTGTTTTCAAGTGTTGCGCCTGGTTTTGAATTAATATTAGTAATAATTGATTTTTCTTGAGCGCCTAAATGTAGGCATTTGGTTTTGAACTAATAATTAAAGTTAATAGTTGGAAATTTTTGTTCATGCCAATGGATTCTAGAGGGGTGGTATGTGGGGGGGATAATAAAGATAGGGAGGGGGGGTAATGAAATTTTCATCAGAAATCCTCTACGGGCTCTGGTTTTCGAGATATTAGCGTATTAATATTTCAAGTTATTTTTGCTCATGGAAATGGATTCTTGGCGGTGTGGGGTGGGAGGGGGAACGAAGTTTTCATCAGAAATTCTCTACGGGCTTTGGTTTTCGAGATATTAGCGACACTTGTTCAAACAATTAACTAAATGGCAATTATTTCGAGTCCAAACACCATTTCTTCAGCAAGGTCCCCTGGTGGCATTTGCTGGTACTAGCTATGCTGTTCATCTCGGGTTCGGGGATAAGATATCACCTACAGCACTCACCAGCATAGGGAAATAGCATAGGATTTCGATATTTCTCGAGTAAGGTTACCTAGCGGCATTAGCCGGAACTACTAGCATGCCTTGGTTTTGCTGTTTTCTTTTATTAGCGGGGAAGTGCTAGATATCAGCATGGCGTCATTTTGGTTTTGGGGAAATAGCATAGAATTTCGATATTTATTGAGTAAGGTTACCTAGCGGCATTAGCCGGAACTAATAGCATTCCTCGGTTTTGCTGTTTTCCTTTATTAGCGGAGAAGTTTTTCGAATCCATACACCATTTCTTGAGCAAGGTCCCCTGGTGGCATTTGCTGGTACTACCTATGTTGTTCATCTCGGGTTCGGGGATACGATATCACTTACAGCACTCACCAGCATAGGGAAATAGCATAGGATTTCGATATTTCTCGAGTAAGGTTACCTAGCGGCATTAGCCGGAACTACACTTGAACACTTGAAAACAACAAAAGCCTACATTTAGGCGCACCACACATCCAAAAAAGTGAAGCAAAAAACTTCCCAAAACCGTAGCATGCTGCCACGTGTGGGCAAAAGTGGAGTAAAAAAACTTCCCAAAACCGTAGCATGCTGCCACGTGTGGGCAAAAGTCAAGCAAAAACATCCAAAAGAATCGTACCACACATCCAAAGCCGTAGTACCGGAGCATGCTGGTAGTATCGGCTCACTGACATCTTCTAGAATCTGTTCATGGTGATGTCATGTTGTGAAATTCGAATGATGCTGAACAAAGCCTACATTTAGACGCAGCACCCCCATGAGAAAAAAAAACTTGAATTATTACTAATATTAACTATATCTAAAAAGGTAAAATCGCTAATATCTGGAAAACCAAAGCCGGTAGAGGATTTCTGATGAAAATTTCGTCCCCCTCTAACCCACGCCCATCTAACACCTTCTGTAATCTATTGGCATGAACAAAACTATCCTAGGTAGCTTGATTTATTAATAATATTAACTATATCTGAAAAGGTAAAATCGCTAATATCTCGAAAACCAGAGGCCGTAGAGGATTTCTGATGAAAATTTCATCCCCCCTAATAGCCCCACCCCAACCATCTAGAATCCATTGGCATGAACAAAAATTTCCTAGCGTCAACTTTAATTATTACTAATATTAGTTCAAAGCCAAAAGCCTACATTTAGGCGCACCTATGTATGTATTTAAGAAAACCGTAGTACGGGAGCATGCTGGTAGTACCTGCTAATGCCGCTAGGGCGCAGTCAAGACCAAATGACACATCCCGGTAATACCGATTAATCCCGCTAGGGCGCAATCGAGACTCAATGAAACCAAAAGCCTACATTTAGGCGCAACACATATCTATTTAAGAAAACCGTAGTACGGGAGCATGCTGTTAGTACCGGCTAATGCCGCTAGGGTGCAGTCAAGATCAAATGATTCATCCCGGTAGTACCGATTAATCCCGCTAGGGCGCAGTCGAGACTCAATGAAACCAAGAGCCTACATTTAGGCGCAACACATGGTGCATCCAAGGCGCAATGGTGTATCCAAGACACACACCAATACAACCAAGATACAAACCTACATTAAGCACGGGCTCAAACCACCTAGCGACGGTGGCGCCATCTGTGGAGAAATCCTGGAAGCTAAAAAGGTGTCGCAGAAACGCCATAGTATAACTACTGCTGAAGATACTTCAGCTAAAAGTTGTGATCAGTAAACCTAGTAAAAAAAATGCGTCTATACTAATGAAAGAGAATATTCACCTGAAAACTGTGCCAAGTATGTATATGAAAAAAAAATGCGTTTATGCTAATGCTGAAGATAATTCAGCTGAAAATCAGACCAAAAAAACTCTCTCTCTCTCTCTCTTCGCCGCAGAATATTGTTCATCTATGCACTTCGGTCAGTTCATACTGTGAGCTAACGCTTGTAGAAAATCATAAAATTGTAGGACCGGCGCCTGAAGGGCTACCATCGCATATTAGGATGATCAGGACGAACACGTTTTTACCAAGGATAAAAATCAGGGAAGATGGACAACGTCCATCAACTTGGCAGCGGAGTGAAGCGGGGATCAATGGCGGATGTGAGTTGTCACCAATTCAGTGGCTGCCAGTACACAGGAGAGAAGCAGTAGCCGATTGTATGTATTAATCCCAAAATAATTAGCAAGAAGAAAAAGAGACTGTGAATGCTTATGTATGCCAATTGTGACAATACAAATCTCAAGGCAACTTTACGAAACCCAAAACCTCCCTGGAACCAGCATATGTAAGCGGAACTAATTTCAACAACGTATGCATCGCATACAACGCTGCGTGACCACTTCAAACTGAACAACGCACACTTCTACTAGGGAGCATCAAGGGGATTATAGAATTTTATGATAAGGGAAGAGTGGTTTGAACAAAAACCTGGTGCTAGGGTTAAACACTGGGGCCGGTAAGCTGAATCCAACGTCTATTTCATGCCCTAAATAAGTGATTTGCCTTCCGAGAAAATTGCATTTGTCAGGTTGCAATTTCAATTGGTGATACCTAAAGCGGTCGAAAACTTTGATGAGCTTAGCGTTATGGTCCCTAAGGCTGCACCCATGAACAACTATATCGTCCATATACACAAAGCATTCTATGTCTTGTAATCCCGAGAGGACATTGTTCATTATCCTCTGAAATGTAGAGGGGGCGTTTTTCAGTCCAAAAGGCATCCTATTGAAATGGATCGGCCGTAGGAAGAGCTGAAAGCAGTCTTCTCTTTGTCGCCTTCGTCCATACGGATTTGATGGAATCCATTTGCTAAGTCAAGGGAGGAAAAATATTGCGACCTACCCAATTGGTCTAAAATATCCGCGATGTTGGGCAGGGGAAAGGAGTCTCCGACAGTTATATCGTTCCCTCGTGGGAAATGAAATCCACGACCACTTTCCAGCGGTTGTTTCCTGCAGAATCGTGTTTCTTGGCAACAAGCAACAAGGGGGAGTTCCAGGGGCTTGTGCTTGGGCTTATGATCTCCTATTTCAACATTTGAGATATCTGGTTGCTAATAATTTGTCCGATGAGATTCCGGTAATCGTTAGGGCTTAACATTCACAGGAGCTTTATCGGGAAAAGTTGGAATTTGGTGACGAACTGAGTCAGTCACTGAAAGGAAGTCACCCTCTAAGTGGTATATGTCGTTTTGATTCCGACAGATTTGTAATATACTTTATGCCTCCTCTGTGTTACAATGCTCCAAATTGAGTCTCTTCTGTAAGTGGTTAAGGCGTTTCTCGACTTTATTTTCCATGTATAGGTTTTGGACTATAGAATAATCCTCTAAAGTTTCAGTTTCTCTTTTTAAGATGTTAAGGTTTACGGAAACGTCCTCGTCTTTAACGTTTAATAGCATTAGCTTAGCATGACCATTTTGAGGGCTAGAAATAGAGTTACCCAAGTACACGCCGGGTATAGGCTCGGGGCTGGTTACAGGAAAGTCTTCTGTTTATTCAGTGGATACTTGTACAATGGTTCTAGGTCTTGGAGGCAGTATTATAGAGTTCGAATCCAATTCTTTGGTTGGAGCAATTTGTTTATTAGTATCGCTAGTTTTAGGTGATCTGTTTTTTACATCAGAAGTAAGGTTATCTGCTCTTGGCATTGTATTCGATTTATCACCATTTGTAGAGACTTCTATTTTTCCAGAGTGGTTCGAGTGAGGAGTGCAGACACCAGTACAGGTCGTTAATTCCCCACATTGCGAAATCTTCTCTGTTACCTTAGGGTTGATTTTATCAGATCCTGGAAGCTCTTCCAGCTTATCACCATTGATGGAACCCTCTATCAGCCCAGAGTGGTCTGAATGAGGAGTGCAGACACCTGTAGAAGTCATTAAGTTCTCATCTAAAGAGACCTCAGCTAGCTTTGACTGAAGATTATATGTTTTACATTCGATTAATGCCTTCTCATAGTTAATGCTACAAGCAAGTTCACGTAGAAAGTCGTGCCTAAGGATTCCGTCGGACTTGAGGTTTACATTATTGTTAAGTATATGAAATGGGTGCTCGATTAAGATACCAAAATCGAGGACGCCAAAGGCTAATCCCAAAGTAAAAACTTTGCCACTGGAAATAGTTGTGACATTAGTCTTCTGTGAAGGGTATACCAAACAGTTACCTTTAGCTAGGTTGGCTTTATAGAGGCTTATTTCAGCTCCTGCATCTATCAGGAATATACTGTGTCAACTTTCAAAAAGGGAGAACGCTATTGTAAGAGAGAGAGCGTTTTGGGTTAAATTTAGTTTAGCGCCTGCGGTGGTTCCCTGTGTATCTCGGTTTGAGTGGTTATTTGATTTAGGCGTGCTGGGGTGCCGAGTTTCTTCAGCCGCCAGGACGAGTTTTCCGGGCGTGGGGCTTGTACATCGGAGGAGGGCCTCATTTGATCATTCGAAAAACGGACCGGCCTATTGCATCGATTAATGAATTCTCGTGAAGCGGGCACTCTATTGACAGTGTATAATTGGCCTTGTCTTTTAGGCGTTTGGTCGGCCTTCCTCGCATTATAGCATTCACGGGTTCTACATTCCTCGATGCGGTGACCCGGTCTCTTACAGTATGCACAATGAGTCCCATGGTCTTCTCTTTTGATTTGGCTAGAATGCGGTAACTGTGCTCCTTTATTTAGAAAACAGTGTTCGAGGGTATGTCCACTACGCCTGCAGTAGGCACAGAAGCGGTTGATGCCAGATCTATAATTAGGAAGGTACATGTGTTGCCCTTCAGGCTTTACTGCTGGGGCCTGTGATTGTCAGCCAAATTTGTATTGGATGCAGAGGGTGAACTTTTCTCAATACGAGATGATTGTTCCGTAGCATAGTTAACTGCTTCACGCAACTCGGTCTTTTGCGTTGCCTTGGATACGAAGCTGATCGCCTCGTATTCCATCCTCGAAGGCTTGTAAGGCGAGTTTTTTGTTCTCGCCAAGGAGTAGGTTCTGGAGAGTAACATCGGTAACCGAAGTAATTGTAGCACTATTTAAGAGGGCTAACTGTTTGTTAACTCTTTGGGCGTATTCTTTTACATCTGCCTTATATAACTGACGAATTATCGTTAATTCGTTCTGTGGAGTGGTACGAGATAAGACCTCAAGAGATTGGTCCTGAAGTTCGCTCTTTAGCTCACCCCAACGATGATGGGTTCCGTACTGGATCGACTCGTAAGCGCGCCCAATGAGCTTTGTCTTCATTATACTCAAGAGGGCAGCCTTTTCACCTTCGTTACGTGAGTCTGTTTGGAATTGATCCCAACAAGAGAGAAAACGTTGTAGGTCACGAGGCTTTCCATCGAATTCGGCGATTATTAGTTTCGCGTCAGAAAATGATAAGTGCACACTATTAGGTGCCGAAACAGATCCACTCCCTCCAGAAGGGGGAGGAGGAGTAGGGGCGCTGGCATCCTGCGTCCCTTTTGGACAATACGGCCACTGCATAGGATAAATATTTTGAGTTTGAATATCAAGGTATTGCTAGTGAAATTTTGTTAAATATTTATATAGTATAAAGTGAAGTAAGATTACATACTAAAGTAGGTATCTCATCCTAGTCAAGACCCCGTTTCTTACTTTGCTATTCACAGTAGTCATTTAGCTGAATAGGTACATGTAATTTGGAGATATATTCTCAGTTCAGTAAGTCCGTGCCGGCATACATACATATATATATTTTTAAGTAAAGGAACGTAGGCAACCGGGCGCAGGCGTATGTTGCGTATAACAAAATTGAAACGAGGCGTTCCAACACCCCGAATCGAATAATAAGCAGACAAAAAATCATGCATCCACTAATTGCAAGCCGCTCGAAAGAGAATGCCCCGTCAAAACAAACAGTCATCTCCCAATTAGCAATTATCGCTCATCATCCACTTTGCAGTAATCCACCAATCCAACGCTACGGCTTGGAGATGCATACGGGCCACAAAAAAACAAAAAAAAAACGCTTTAAATTTATTCAGTTCCGTCTGTAATTAGATTGGGTTTAGCTTAGGAACGTTCGTGGTTTGGTCGTTGATAAGTACGATTTCAAATCCACGCTTCCATTACCACGAAAGGAAATATCAAAAAGCCTCAATAACCTGGGTACGTAAGTAGCACTAAGGAGAGAAAAGGGGAAGGCAAAAAAAAAACTTGGGCACCCTAAAGAAAAAGCGAATTTCTACTACCGCTACTACTACCGCTGATTATCAGTTCCATCCATCGAGCTCTGGTCCATTGTGTCCTGAAACTGCATCCGTCCACACTGTTTTATTTGAAATAAAATACTTTAATAAAAGGAATATTAATCACTTTTCTTATTAGAAATAAGTGTTTTAATAATAATAATTTTAATAACTTTATTATTTATAATAAGAATCGAGTGTTTTCTTATTAGAATCAAATGCTTTAATACTAATAGTTTTAATACCTTTAACGGAAAGAATTGTATTCACTTTTCTTGTTAGAATCGAATGTTTTAATACTAATAGTTTTAATAACTTAAACAGACAGAATTTTATTCACTTTTCTTATTGGATTCAAATGCTTTAATACTAATAGTTTTAATAACTTTAGCAGAAAGAACTTTATTCACTTTTCTTATTAGAATCAAATGCTTTAATGCTAATAGTTTTAATAACTTTATTATTTATAATAAGTACTTTAATGGAAAGAATTTAACAGAAAGAATCTTATTCACTTTTCTTATTAGAAGCCAATACTTTAATACTAATAATTGTAATAACTTTATTATTTGTAATATGTACTTTAATGGAAAGAATTTAACAGAAGGAATCTTATTCACTTTTCTTATTAGAATCAAATGCTTTAATGCTAATAGTTTTAATAACTTTCACAGAAAGAACTTTAGTCACTTTTCTTATTAGAATCGAATGCTTTAATGCTAATAGTTTTATTAACTTTAACAGAAAGAACTTTATTCACTTTTCTTATTAGAATCGAATGCTCTAATGCTAATAGTTTTAACAACTTTAACAGAAAGAACTCTATTCACTTTTCTTATTACAATCAAATGCTTTAATGCTAATAGTTTTAATAACTTTAACAAAAAAAACTTTATTCACTTTTCTTATTAGAATCGAATGCTCCAATAGTAATAGTATCATTATCTTTGTTATTTATAATAAGTACTTTAACGGAAAGAATTTAACAGAAATTATCTTATTCACTTTTCTTATTAGAATCAAATGCTTTAATAGTAATAATTGTAATAACTTTCTTAATTGTAATAAGTACTTTTCTTACTAAGAGCGAGTGTTAAAAAATAAGTACTTTTCTTACTAGGAGCGAGTGTTGAAAGATAAATATTTTGACAGGCTTTACCGACGGTTCGTTGTCGACTGCCACGACGGTTCCTGTCTCGCCACACATATCTCTAGCTACCAACGCTTCTTCGCTTCTTTTTTGCTGATTAAGCGACTTCGCGATAAAATTGTGCAGAGAAAAATATTCGCGCGCCGATTTAATAATTAAAACTTGTTCGGAGGAAGTATCCTCTAGCAAGAAATATTGTATTTTGCTGGCGGGCAATAACGCACACCGTCAGCAGTTCTGTTCGTGAGAAAGACGAAGTGTACAAATTGTACACTTTGTGTGACAGGAAATGAAATGATTTTTTTTTCACAGGGCGTGCATATTTGCACGTAAATGCTTATGCCCATAATGGATACGTGTAAGTAGGGCGTCATGTGTGCAAACTCATAACAGAATGAAGAAATCTTTCAGCAAATTGGCGCAACCGGTAGGATCAAGGAAGTTAATTTATACAACACACTTAAAAACCATAGTGAGCGTAAGAACATCTTACACCCAAAACTAGCGTCAAAGGAAGGACGTTAGGGCACTTCTAGTCTAATTCTATCAGCCATCAATAGGAATAAACGGAACACCCGTCATCAGAAGGAGAAAAAGGAAAGAGAAAGAACTTGGACACAAAAATTTTCCAGTGAGATCTCCAACAAACCGAAGAAGCTAACTTAAGTAAGTTTCATACTTAATTTATTAAAGGCAAAAGCGATTAGCCGAATTTCTCCGGAAAATTCACAACATTTCAAGAGAGAAATTCGCTATCACTTATTGCCCTCTCCCATTCATAATAAGGTACATAGTTAGGTATAATATATTAATTGAACTCAGTGTAAAAAAGGGACAGAAACACCCCTCCATTCAATGTTTACTGAAGAATTAGTTAAACTACCTTACATTCATTAAAAGTGTATGGGGATTGCTTTCATGCACAGACCCGAATAAAGCTCTTCTTGGTAAGATTTCGAGGTAGCAAAAAGTTCATTGTTTTTCGACAATACCAGCCTTTCTGATAGCCTAAGCGCCGAGCTAAGTACATCCCACGGTAGACCTTCTATAAATTGGTACCGCGAACACCGTTCAGGTAAAGGCTTCAGAATGAAGAGTTTGATTAGCTTCCTGGCACAAACTCATAATTTGGACGCCTTAATACCCAAACAGCCATTAACCACACCAAATTCGAGTGAAAATACTCAACACATTTCCAACATTGATCAAACAAACAAAACAGGCAAAATGTCTAAACACTACCAAAAAGTAGTAAAACTGACTGCTCAGATGGCGCCCCTGTTCTCTGGCTGTTGCAAACAGGTACAGCAGTGTCTAGTAGAATAGGAAAAGACAGCTTTTATGCAAACTTTCCCAACTAGGTTGAGAAGAAATGCATATAAATTCATCGCATCCAGTGCTCTCACGAAATTTGAGGAAGTAGAACAATTGCTTTGCCGAACGTATTTACCCCGTGAAACATATCATGAATTAATGAACACGTTACTAGCTTGCCGAAAATATCCACAGGAGCCATTTAATTTATTTACTAATAGACTAAAGCGTATATTAATACAGTGCAACGAAGCATCACATAGTAAATACGGAGCAGACAACTTTAAAGTGGTAAAATAGCACATTGAAGATTTTGCTATGGCTTCCATAAAGAGTGGTGCAAATAATCCCCAACTAAGCGCCTATTTACTTACTTTGAATGAAAATTCTTTAGAAAATCTCATTCAAAAGGCAACAAGGACTCCTTTTCTTACCACAACCCACAAATTACATTCCTTTTCTCCCTACACACTCTTCCCAAATGGACCACTTATGTCGAACCAATAACACAAATTTTTCTAATCCTACAGACAATTGTATAAATTTTTCTTCTTAACCTTAAGCAAATGAGCTAGGGAAGCCTAACATAAAAACTGAAGTTAGTATAACTCTCATACCCGAGCCATCAAGGGTACCTTCAGTATCTTTTAATATCGACGGAAACTCTGAAAATAATTGACGCTCTAATCAAGCCAGTCTGACAAGGAAATCTTCAGGAAGTCCACCTCCATACCAGAGCTCTTCCTACCAAGAGGAGGAAAGAAAGTACGACAAACAAAAAGTACTTTTAAACAAGATCACCTGCAGCTACTGCAATTACAAAGGGCACACCTACGACGAATGCCTAAAACGCAAGAATATTCCCTTTTGTATTAACTGCAGAACAAAGGGCCATGATACCCAATATTGTAAGCAAAATGCTAAAGCACCACCGGAACATGCAAACACAAGCAACAGTGCTCGGTGGGACCTGCAAATCGGGAACCAAGAATTAACCACAAATAAAATATGTCCGACTTTTGTGGCAGAAGAGTGTATACCGTGTCCACATGTCAACAGAAGCGCCGATGGGCGGCTACACATTCGGGAAATGGCACACAGTCGACCCAAAAATCCCCGACTCGGCATTAAATAAAATCTCTCGAAATACTTCCGGGTGCTCTCAAGCAGAAAAACCACATATAAGGGTAAACGTTTCAGTGGTAGAGTTACCATTAGATATAAGTAAAAACACAGCAGTGCGGCTGACAGTAGACACTAGAGCTAAAGTAAGCTTGATCAAACAGGAACCACTAGATACAACAGAACGGATAGAGCAAAGACAAAAGGTGACTCTGAAAACCCCATTTGGAGAAGGTGAAGCAATAGGTAACTGCCAAGGCAACTTTTTACTAAGCCGTAGTATCCCGTATCGCACCGGAACCAACCCTATTGATTTCACGGTACCTCTCGAAATATCCCTAGACAATGGAGAGGAACCAAGCTATCAAATGGAGGAGCGATTTATATCACGCACACCAGATAGCGAGAATGCCTTATCACCAGTGGAAGAAATTTCGAGAACCTCGAGGAACAAGAGTGAGGATGAAAGTAAGCAATATGAAGTAGAAGTTCAGCGATCTAATAGAATACCCCTCGATCTCAAATTGTACTGAGCACACCGTTACATTTAGTCCAAGAAATGATCTGTTTGTCTCAGGAGATTCAAGAAGGAGTATTTGTCGCACATTGCCTGGTTAGTCATCATAAAAGTTTCATACTATTATCAGTTCTAAACGTCAGCACGGAACCAGTATTCGTTAGGAACGTAACGCTTATTCTAATTCCAATTAATTGTTATAACGTACAGTATCTCCATTTACCATTGGACTACGTAAATACGCAAGGTTCTCAGAAAAAAGGTGGTCCACCTTCTGCACAATGCAAAAGCACACACAACTTCAAAAACTTCATAAAAATTTAAATCAGAAAAAAAATCAATTCTGGAACTATGTTATGACTATAATGACCTTTTCCACTTAAAGGGGAGCAAGATAACGTACACTAAAAGTATAAAATATACCATTCCTACATTACATAATCAACCACCAATAAATCAGAAAATGTATAGACTCCCAGAAACAATAACGAAGGAGCACTTCCAGATCCCAGTAAAACAAATTGTGTCCAAAATTTTCCTCAACCCCGAATTGTTAGGCAAACGCAATAGATCCTTGGGTTGGCTAACTACCACCGCAAGCTCATTCCGCCTTCAAAAATAGTCAGACCAATAACAAATCTCTTACGTAAAGACGTCAAATTTACTTGGACACAAAAGTGCTAAGACTCTTTCGAGGAAATTAAAAAGTCGCTGGTAAATCCTCCTCTCCTCACATATCCTGATTTTACTGAATCCTTTGATTTAACAACAGATGCTAGCAACGAAGCATTGGGAGCTGTCTTATCCCAAGGGCAAATAAGCAAAGACAAGCCAATAGCGTATGCAAGTAGAAGTTTACATAAGGTGGAACAAAAATACTCCACAATAGAAAAAGGGTTACTCGCTAGTTTATGGGCCGCCAGGAACTTCAGGTGTTATTTACAGGGCAGAACGTTCACGGTCTACACAGAACATAAGCCCCTGAAAGGCTTATTCAATGTGAAAGACCCTACTAAAAGATTAGTCAGGTTTCACTATAAACTCTCAGAGTTTGACTACAAAATTGAATATAAGCCTGGAAAATATAACACTAATGAAGACGCGCTTAGTCGAATATCTGCTAAATTAAACCAAGCAGACCCCAATTCATTCATTGTGGAAGCCAAAGTACACCGCCAAGCCGATCCTGACGTAGACGAAAACGATTCTAGTTCCCCGTCACCATTAAAGTCCAGACCAGCAAATTGCCATGTTGTCACCAGAGCTCAAACAAAAGAAGCAGAAAATAAGTTGGAAGAAGTAATTCAATACCAAAAGACTCCCCAAAGAATTCGAAAGCAATTACAGCACTCCCAAAATAAAAAGCAGCCAGTCTGAAAACAGTATATTTGAGCTGGGCAACTTACTATCGAATAATCATTCAATGAATTCCCAAAATAAATCACCTGAAGTTATTTCAGACCCTGAAGCAATTCAAATAATTTTAAGGGACTACCATGATTCTGTATTTGGTGGTCACCAAGGAGTTTTTAAAACTTACAAACGAATAAAGAGAAAATATAAGTGGAGAAATATGCTCAGTTCTATCAGGAAATATATTCAAAAATATACTAAATGTCAGAAAATGAAGGATAGACTAGAGTATCGTACGCCAATGGTCATAACAGGTACTGCCTTAATGCCACTCGGAAAAGTTTATTTAGATATCGTAGATCCTCTTGATGGAAGCCATTCGGGAAATAAGTACATTTTGACATGCCAAGATAATCTAACGAAATTCGTAGATTACTGCTAGCAGGAATATTTTTCGACGAGTTAATCACACGTTACCGTATTCCTAAAAAATTAGTAACTGACCTATACTCTAATTTCTTAAGCGATCTTTTTAAACGTGTCTGAAAACTCCTAAAAGCAAAAAAAAATATAGACTTCCGATTATCATCCACAATCCAACGGTGCACGGGAACGAACACACAGACCCCTAGTAGAGTACTGAAAAGCTATTGTGTCTGAAAATCAAAAGGCTTCGGATCGATTCCTAAGAACCGTGGCTTTTGTAAACAATAATTGCCCACATGATGGCACTTAGCTCACTCCAATGGACTGTCTGTTTGGATTTACAGTCGATGTTCCCTCAAATCTAAGGAGAAAACCAGAGCCTATTTACAATCACGACAGCAACTACCACCTTCTGAAATACAAAATACAGAAAACATATTACAAAATACAGAAAACATATGCTATCGCTAGAAAACAACTACTTAATATCAAGGAAAAATCAAAGCAGCACTACGATAAGCACGCGCGTCCAGTAACATTCAAACTAGGAGATGAAGTTCTATTAAAAACCCCAGATAAAAAACGCAAGCTTTCCCGGATATGGCTAGGCCCATATCTAGTGGTACAAATTTTTATCCCAGTTAATACTGTTATTCAAATCGGTAAACGAAGAGTAACAGTACATAACAAAAAATTGAAGCCATTTAACGAATAACGGCTAGTATTAACACAAAAAAAAGAAACAGAAAGACGAGGAGACATTTCTCATACAACAATAAAAGGCAAATCATATTCGGAATGAAAATACATACACTTTAGATCAGCTGGAAGAACAAATAAGTACATTGGAAAATGTAGCTTATCCCCCATACGCTACCCTTTCTCTTTCCCTCCTCACCTGTTTTTCTTTATTAATCTAGCCTCTCTACCTTCTGTAGAGAGGCCCCATCATTTCCCGTGTATCTAAAAAGGGGTAAAAAGGTACATCCATTTCGGAAAGTAGCCCTCTGCTACTTTCCCATAAATTAGCTGTTCTGTAAATAAAAGTTTAAAATCCTAAAAGGGAGAAAACAAGAAAAAAAAGGAAATTCGATATATAGGTATATTAATAAAACATGTCCCAAAGAAAGATTCCAATTCTTGCAGAACGCGCACAAATTGAAATCTTCCTTTCAAAACCAAAGAAAAAGAACATGAAAAACAAAATTCAAACTCTGAAAAAAAAGAAAAAAAGAAAACTAACATCATTTTCCAAAGAAAGAAAGATTTAGTTTGTGCAGAACTCGCACAAACTATAATCTTACAGAAACCTGAAAAGAAGAAAAGAAATCTTTCAAAACCTAAAAAAAATAAATAAAGCCCTGAACAGCTAAAAAGAACGAAAAATTATATTTTGATCCAGCGAAAAATTTTAATTCAAGCAAAACTAGCGCAAATCACAATTTTTCGTTCGAACCATACATCCTGCAACGGTACTTCGCCTAGCTGTAAAGCATCAATCGATACCATCACGCTATGCATTTGCACGTAAATGCTTATGCCCATAATGGATACGTGTAAGTAGGGCGTCATGTGTGCAAACTCATAACAGAATGAAGAAATCTTTCAGCAAATTGGCGCAACCGGTAGGATCAAGGAAGTTAATTTATACAACACACTTAAAAACCATAGTGAGCGTAAGAACATCTTACACCCAAAACTAGCGTCAAAGGAAGGACGTTAGGGCACTTCTAGTCTAATTCTATCAGCCATCAATAGGAATAAACGGAACACCCGTCATCAGAAGGAGAAAAAGGAAAGAGAAAGAACTTGGACACAAAAATTTTCCAGTGAGATCTCCAACAAACCGAAGAAGCTAACTTAAGTAAGTTTCATACTTAATTTATTAAAGGCAAAAGCGATTAGCCGAATTTCTCCGGAAAATTCACAACATTTCAAGAGAGAAATTCGCTATCACTTATTGCCCTCTCCCATTCATAATAAGGTACATAGTTAGGTATAATATATTAATTGAACTCAGTGTAAAAAAGGGACAGAAACACCCCTCCATTCAATGTTTACTGAAGAATTAGTTAAACTACCTTACATTCATTAAAAGTGTATGGGGATTGCTTTCATGCACAGACCCGAATAAAGCTCTTCTTGGTAAGATTTCGAGGTAGCAAAAAGTTCATTGTTTTTCGACAATACCAGCCTTTCTGATAGCCTAAGCGCCGAGCTAAGTACATCCCACGGTAGACCTTCTATAAATTGGTACCGCGAACACCGTTCAGGTAAAGGCTTCAGAATGAAGAGTTTGATTAGCTTCCTGGCACAAACTCATAATTTGGACGCCTTAATACCCAAACAGCCATTAACCACACCAAATTCGAGTGAAAATACTCAACACATTTCCAACATTGATCAAACAAACAAAACAGGCAAAATGTCTAAACACTACCAAAAAGTAGTAAAACTGACTGCTCAGATGGCGCCCCTGTTCTCTGGCTGTTGCAAACAGGTACAGCAGTGTCTAGTAGAATAGGAAAAGACAGCTTTTATGCAAACTTTCCCAACTAGGTTGAGAAGAAATGCATATAAATTCATCGCATCCAGTGCTCTCACGAAATTTGAGGAAGTAGAACAATTGCTTTGCCGAACGTATTTACCCCGTGAAACATATCATGAATTAATGAACACGTTACTAGCTTGCCGAAAATATCCACAGGAGCCATTTAATTCATTTACTAATAGACTAAAGCGTATATTAATACAGTGCAACGAAGCATCACATAGTAAATACGGAGCAGACAACTTTAAAGTGGTAAAATAGCACATTGAAGATTTTGCTATGGCTTCCATAAAGAGTGGTGCAAATAATCCCCAACTAAGCGCCTATTTACTTACTTTGAATGAAAATTCTTTAGAAAATCTCATTCAAAAGGCAACAAGGACTCCTTTTCTTACCACAACCCACAAATTACATTCCTTTTCTCCCTACACACTCTTCCCAAATGGACCACTTATGTCGAACCAATAACACAAATTTTTCTAATCCTACAGACAATTGTATAAATTTTTCTTCTTAACCTTAAGCAAATGAGCTAGGGAAGCCTAACATAAAAACTGAAGTTAGTATAACTCTCATACCCGAGCCATCAAGGGTACCTTCAGTATCTTTTAATATCGACGGAAACTCTGAAAATAATTGACGCTCTAATCAAGCCAGTCTGACAAGGAAATCTTCAGGAAGTCCACCTCCATACCAGAGCTCTTCCTACCAAGAGGAGGAAAGAAAGTACGACAAACAAAAAGTACTTTTAAACAAGATCACCTGCAGCTACTGCAATTACAAAGGGCACACCTACGACGAATGCCTAAAACGCAAGAATATTCCCTTTTGTATTAACTGCAGAACAAAGGGCCATGATACCCAATATTGTAAGCAAAATGCTAAAGCACCACCGGAACATGCAAACACAAGCAACAGTGCTCGGTGGGACCTGCAAATCGGGAACCAAGAATTAACCACAAATAAAATATGTCCGACTTTTGTGGCAGAAGAGTGTATACCGTGTCCACATGTCAACAGAAGCGCCGATGGGCGGCTACACATTCGGGAAATGGCACACAGTCGACCCAAAAATCCCCGACTCGGCATTAAATAAAATCTCTCGAAATACTTCCGGGTGCTCTCAAGCAGAAAAACCACATATAAGGGTAAACGTTTCAGTGGTAGAGTTACCATTAGATATAAGTAAAAACACAGCAGTGCGGCTGACAGTAGACACTAGAGCTAAAGTAAGCTTGATCAAACAGGAACCACTAGATACAACAGAACGGATAGAGCAAAGACAAAAGGTGACTCTGAAAACCCCATTTGGAGAAGGTGAAGCAATAGGTAACTGCCAAGGCAACTTTTTACTAAGCCGTAGTATCCCGTATCGCACCGGAACCAACCCTATTGATTTCACGGTACCTCTCGAAATATCCCTAGACAATGGAGAGGAACCAAGCTATCAAATGGAGGAGCGATTTATATCACGCACACCAGATAGCGAGAATGCCTTATCACCAGTGGAAGAAATTTCGAGAACCTCGAGGAACAAGAGTGAGGATGAAAGTAAGCAATATGAAGTAGAAGTTCAGCGATCTAATAGAATACCCCTCGATCTCAAATTGTACTGAGCACACCGTTACATTTAGTCCAAGAAATGATCTGTTTGTCTCAGGAGATTCAAGAAGGAGTATTTGTCGCACATTGCCTGGTTAGTCATCATAAAAGTTTCATACTATTATCAGTTCTAAACGTCAGCACGGAACCAGTATTCGTTAGGAACGTAACGCTTATTCTAATTCCAATTAATTGTTATAACGTACAGTATCTCCATTTACCATTGGACTACGTAAATACGCAAGGTTCTCAGAAAAAAGGTGGTCCACCTTCTGCACAATGCAAAAGCACACACAACTTCAAAAACTTCATAAAAATTTAAATCAGAAAAAAAATCAATTCTGGAACTATGTTATGACTATAATGACCTTTTCCACTTAAAGGGGAGCAAGATAACGTACACTAAAAGTATAAAATATACCATTCCTACATTACATAATCAACCACCAATAAATCAGAAAATGTATAGACTCCCAGAAACAATAACGAAGGAGCACTTCCAGATCCCAGTAAAACAAATTGTGTCCAAAATTTTCCTCAACCCCGAATTGTTAGGCAAACGCAATAGATCCTTGGGTTGGCTAACTACCACCGCAAGCTCATTCCGCCTTCAAAAATAGTCAGACCAATAACAAATCTCTTACGTAAAGACGTCAAATTTACTTGGACACAAAAGTGCTAAGACTCTTTCGAGGAAATTAAAAAGTCGCTGGTAAATCCTCCTCTCCTCACATATCCTGATTTTACTGAATCCTTTGATTTAACAACAGATGCTAGCAACGAAGCATTGGGAGCTGTCTTATCCCAAGGGCAAATAAGCAAAGACAAGCCAATAGCGTATGCAAGTAGAAGTTTACATAAGGTGGAACAAAAATACTCCACAATAGAAAAAGGGTTACTCGCTAGTTTATGGGCCGCCAGGAACTTCAGGTGTTATTTACAGGGCAGAACGTTCACGGTCTACACAGAACATAAGCCCCTGAAAGGCTTATTCAATGTGAAAGACCCTACTAAAAGATTAGTCAGGTTTCACTATAAACTCTCAGAGTTTGACTACAAAATTGAATATAAGCCTGGAAAATATAACACTAATGAAGACGCGCTTAGTCGAATATCTGCTAAATTAAACCAAGCAGACCCCAATTCATTCATTGTGGAAGCCAAAGTACACCGCCAAGCCGATCCTGACGTAGACGAAAACGATTCTAGTTCCCCGTCACCATTAAAGTCCAGACCAGCAAATTGCCATGTTGTCACCAGAGCTCAAACAAAAGAAGCAGAAAATAAGTTGGAAGAAGTAATTCAATACCAAAAGACTCCCCAAAGAATTCGAAAGCAATTACAGCACTCCCAAAATAAAAAGCAGCCAGTCTGAAAACAGTATATTTGAGCTGGGCAACTTACTATCGAATAATCATTCAATGAATTCCCAAAATAAATCACCTGAAGTTATTTCAGACCCTGAAGCAATTCAAATAATTTTAAGGGACTACCATGATTCTGTATTTGGTGGTCACCAAGGAGTTTTTAAAACTTACAAA
The DNA here is from genome assembly GCA_963930735.1 of Dioctria linearis. Classification (NCBI taxonomy): domain Eukaryota; kingdom Metazoa; phylum Arthropoda; class Insecta; order Diptera; family Asilidae; genus Dioctria; species Dioctria linearis. Next base: position 178,077,312 of record OZ005740.1, read on the forward strand.
CGAATAAAGAGAAAATATAAGTGGAGAAATATGCTCAGTTCTATCAGGAAATATATTCAAAAATATACTAAATGTCAGAAAATGAAGGATAGACTAGAGTATCGTACGCCAATGGTCATAACAGGTACTGCCTTAATGCCACTCGGAAAAGTTTATTTAGATATCGTAGATCCTCTTGATGGAAGCCATTCGGGAAATAAGTACATTTTGACATGCCAAGATAATCTAACGAAATTCGTAGATTACTGCTAGCAGGAATATTTTTCGACGAGTTAATCACACGTTACCGTATTCCTAAAAAATTAGTAACTGACCTATACTCTAATTTCTTAAGCGATCTTTTTAAACGTGTCTGAAAACTCCTAAAAGCAAAAAAAAATATAGACTTCCGATTATCATCCACAATCCAACGGTGCACGGGAACGAACACACAGACCCCTAGTAGAGTACTGAAAAGCTATTGTGTCTGAAAATCAAAAGGCTTCGGATCGATTCCTAAGAACCGTGGCTTTTGTAAACAATAATTGCCCACATGATGGCACTTAGCTCACTCCAATGGACTGTCTGTTTGGATTTACAGTCGATGTTCCCTCAAATCTAAGGAGAAAACCAGAGCCTATTTACAATCACGACAGCAACTACCACCTTCTGAAATACAAAATACAGAAAACATATTACAAAATACAGAAAACATATGCTATCGCTAGAAAACAACTACTTAATATCAAGGAAAAATCAAAGCAGCACTACGATAAGCACGCGCGTCCAGTAACATTCAAACTAGGAGATGAAGTTCTATTAAAAACCCCAGATAAAAAACGCAAGCTTTCCCGGATATGGCTAGGCCCATATCTAGTGGTACAAATTTTTATCCCAGTTAATACTGTTATTCAAATCGGTAAACGAAGAGTAACAGTACATAACAAAAAATTGAAGCCATTTAACGAATAACGGCTAGTATTAACACAAAAAAAAGAAACAGAAAGACGAGGGAGACATTTCTCATACAACAATAAAAGGCAAATCATATTCGGAATGAAAATACATACACTTTAGATCAGCTGGAAGAACAAATAAGTACATTGGAAAATGTAGCTTATCCCCCATACGCTACCCTTTCTCTTTCCCTCCTCACCTGTTTTTCTTTATTAATCTAGCCTCTCTACCTTCTGTAGAGAGGCCCCATCATTTCCCGTGTATCTAAAAAGGGGTAAAAAAGGTACATCCATTTCGGAAAGTAGCCCTCTGCTACTTTCCCATAAATTAGCTGTTCTGTAAATAAAAGTTTAAAATCTAAAAGGGAGAAAACAAGAAAAAAAAGGAAATTCGATATATAGGTATATTAATAAAACATGTCCCAAAGAAAGATTCCAATTCTTGCAGAACGCGCACAAATTGAAATCTTCCTTTCAAAACCAAAGAAAAAGAACATGAAAAACAAAATTCAAACTCTGAAAAAAAAGAAAAAAAGAAACTAACATCATTTTCCAAAGAAAGAAAGATTTAGTTTGTGCAGAACTCGCACAAACTATAATCTTACAGAAACCTGAAAAGAAGAAAAGAAATCTTTCAAAACCTAAAAAAAATAAATAAAGCCCTGAACAGCTAAAAAGAACGAAAAATTATATTTTGATCCAGCGAAAAATTTTAATTCAAGCAAAACTAGCGCAAATCACAATTTTTCGTTCGAACCATACATCCTGCAACGGTACTTCGCCTAGCTGTAAAGCATCAATCGATACCATCACGCTATGCATTTGCACGTAAATGCTTATGCCCATAATGGATACGTGTAAGTAGGGCGTCATGTGTGCAAACTCATAACAGAATGAAGAAATCTTTCAGCAAATTGGCGCAACCGGTAGGATCAAGGAAGTTAATTTATACAACACACTTAAAAACCATAGTGAGCGTAAGAACATCTTACACCCAAAACTAGCGTCAAAGGAAGGACGTTAGGGCACTTCTAGTCTAATTCTATCAGCCATCAATAGGAATAAACGGAACACCCGTCATCAGAAGGAGAAAAAGGAAAGAGAAAGAACTTGGACACAAAAATTTTCCAGTGAGATCTCCAACAAACCGAAGAAGCTAACTTAAGTAAGTTTCATACTTAATTTATTAAAGGCAAAAGCGATTAGCCGAATTTCTCCGGAAAATTCACAACATTTCAAGAGAGAAATTCGCTATCACTTATTGCCCTCTCCCATTCATAATAAGGTACATAGTTAGGTATAATATATTAATTGAACTCAGTGTAAAAAAGGGACAGAAACACCCCTCCATTCAATGTTTACTGAAGAATAGTTAAACTACCTTACATTCATTAAAAGTGTATGGGGATTGCTTTCATGCACAGACCCGAATAAAGCTCTTCTTGGTAAGATTTCGAGGTAGCAAAAAGTCATTGTTTTTCGACAATACCAGCCTTTCTGATAGCCTAAGCGCCGAGCTAAGTACATCCCACGGTAGACCTTCTATAAATTGGTACCGCGAACACCGTTCAGGTAAAGGCTTCAGAATGAAGAGTTTGATTAGCTTCCTGGCACAAACTCATAATTTTTGGACGCCTTAATACCCAAACAGCCATTAACCACACCAAATTCGAGTGAAAATACTCAACACATTTCCAACATTGATCAAACAAACAAAACAGGCAAAATGTCTAAACACTACCAAAAAGTAGTAAAACTGACTGCTCAGATGGCGCCCCTGTTCTCTGGCTGTTGCAAACAGGTACAGCAGTGTCTAGTAGAATAGGAAAAGACAGCTTTTATGCAAACTTTCCCAACTAGGTTGAGAAGAAATGCATATAAATTCATCGCATCCAGTGCTCTCACGAAATTTGAGGAAGTAGAACAATTGCTTTGCCGAACGTATTTACCCCGTGAAACATATCATGAATTAATGAACACGTTACTAGCTTGCCGAAAATATCCACAGGAGCCATTTAATTCATTTACTAATAGACTAAAGCGTATATTAATACAGTGCAACGAAGCATCACATAGTAAATACGGAGCAGACAACTTTAAAGTGGTAAAATAGCACATTGAAGATTTTGCTATGGCTTCCATAAAGAGTGGTGCAAATAATCCCCAACTAAGCGCCTATTTACTTACTTTGAATGAAAATTCTTTAGAAAATCTCATTCAAAAGGCAACAAGGACTCCTTTTCTTACCACAACCCACAAATTACATTCCTTTTCTCCCTACACACTCTTCCCAAATGGACCACTTATGTCGAACCAATAACACAAATTTTTCTAATCCTACAGACAATTGTATAAATTTTTCTTCTTAACCTTAAGCAAATGAGCTAGGGAAGCCTAACATAAAAACTGAAGTTAGTATAACTCTCATACCCGAGCCATCAAGGGTACCTTCAGTATCTTTTAATATCGACGGAAACTCTGAAAATAATTGACGCTCTAATCAAGCCAGTCTGACAAGGAAATCTTCAGGAAGTCCACCTCCATACCAGAGCTCTTCCTACCAAGAGGAGGAAAGAAAGTACGACAAACAAAAAGTACTTTTAAACAAGATCACCTGCAGCTACTGCAATTACAAAGGGCACACCTACGACGAATGCCTAAAACGCAAGAATATTCCCTTTTGTATTAACTGCAGAACAAAGGGCCATGATACCCAATATTGTAAGCAAAATGCTAAAGCACCACCGGAACATGCAAACACAAGCAACAGTGCTCGGTGGGACCTGCAAATCGGGAACCAAGAATTAACCACAAATAAAATATGTCCGACTTTTGTGGCAGAAGAGTGTATACCGTGTCCACATGTCAACAGAAGCGCCGATGGGCGGCTACACATTCGGGAAATGGCACACAGTCGACCCAAAAATCCCCGACTCGGCATTAAATAAAATCTCTCGAAATACTTCCGGGTGCTCTCAAGCAGAAAAACCACATATAAGGGTAAACGTTTCAGTGGTAGAGTTACCATTAGATATAAGTAAAAACACAGCAGTGCGGCTGACAGTAGACACTAGAGCTAAAGTAAGCTTGATCAAACAGGAACCACTAGATACAACAGAACGGATAGAGCAAAGACAAAAGGTGACTCTGAAAACCCCATTTGGAGAAGGTGAAGCAATAGGTAACTGCCAAGGCAACTTTTTACTAAGCCGTAGTATCCCGTATCGCACCGGAACCAACCCTATTGATTTCACGGTACCTCTCGAAATATCCCTAGACAATGGAGAGGAACCAAGCTATCAAATGGAGGAGCGATTTATATCACGCACACCAGATAGCGAGAATGCCTTATCACCAGTGGAAGAAATTTCGAGAACCTCGAGGAACAAGAGTGAGGATGAAAGTAAGCAATATGAAGTAGAAGTTCAGCGATCTAATAGAATACCCCTCGATCTCAAATTGTACTGAGCACACCGTTACATTTAGTCCAAGAAATGATCTGTTTGTCTCAGGAGATTCAAGAAGGAGTATTTGTCGCACATTGCCTGGTTAGTCATCATAAAAGTTTCATACTATTATCAGTTCTAAACGTCAGCACGGAACCAGTATTCGTTAGGAACGTAACGCTTATTCTAATTCCAATTAATTGTTATAACGTACAGTATCTCCATTTACCATTGGACTACGTAAATACGCAAGGTTCTCAGAAAAAAGGTGGTCCACCTTCTGCACAATGCAAAAGCACACACAACTTCAAAAACTTCATAAAAATTTAAATCAGAAAAAAAATCAATTCTGGAACTATGTTATGACTATAATGACCTTTTCCACTTAAAGGGGAGCAAGATAACGTACACTAAAAGTATAAAATATACCATTCCTACATTACATAATCAACCACCAATAAATCAGAAAATGTATAGACTCCCAGAAACAATAACGAAGGAGCACTTCCAGATCCCAGTAAAACAAATTGTGTCCAAAATTTTCCTCAACCCCGAATTGTTAGGCAAACGCAATAGATCCTTGGGTTGGCTAACTACCACCGCAAGCTCATTCCGCCTTCAAAAATAGTCAGACCAATAACAAATCTCTTACGTAAAGACGTCAAATTTACTTGGACACAAAAGTGCTAAGACTCTTTCGAGGAAATTAAAAAGTCGCTGGTAAATCCTCCTCTCCTCACATATCCTGATTTTACTGAATCCTTTGATTTAACAACAGATGCTAGCAACGAAGCATTGGGAGCTGTCTTATCCCAAGGGCAAATAAGCAAAGACAAGCCAATAGCGTATGCAAGTAGAAGTTTACATAAGGTGGAACAAAAATACTCCACAATAGAAAAAGGGTTACTCGCTAGTTTATGGGCCGCCAGGAACTTCAGGTGTTATTTACAGGGCAGAACGTTCACGGTCTACACAGAACATAAGCCCCTGAAAGGCTTATTCAATGTGAAAGACCCTACTAAAAGATTAGTCAGGTTTCACTATAAACTCTCAGAGTTTGACTACAAAATTGAATATAAGCCTGGAAAATATAACACTAATGAAGACGCGCTTAGTCGAATATCTGCTAAATTAAACCAAGCAGACCCCAATTCATTCATTGTGGAAGCCAAAGTACACCGCCAAGCCGATCCTGACGTAGACGAAAACGATTCTAGTTCCCCGTCACCATTAAAGTCCAGACCAGCAAATTGCCATGTTGTCACCAGAGCTCAAACAAAAGAAGCAGAAAATAAGTTGGAAGAAGTAATTCAATACCAAAAGACTCCCCAAAGAATTCGAAAGCAATTACAGCACTCCCAAAATAAAAAGCAGCCAGTCTGAAAACAGTATATTTGAGCTGGGCAACTTACTATCGAATAATCATTCAATGAATTCCCAAAATAAATCACCTGAAGTTATTTCAGACCCTGAAGCAATTCAAATAATTTTAAGGGACTACCATGATTCTGTATTTGGTGGTCACCAAGGAGTTTTTAAAACTTACAAACGAATAAAGAGAAAATATAAGTGGAGAAATATGCTCAGTTCTATCAGGAAATATATTCAAAAATATACTAAATGTCAGAAAATGAAGGATAGACTAGAGTATCGTACGCCAATGGTCATAACAGGTACTGCCTTAATGCCACTCGGAAAAGTTTATTTAGATATCGTAGATCCTCTTGATGGAAGCCATTCGGGAAATAAGTACATTTTGACATGCCAAGATAATCTAACGAAATTCGTAGATTACTGCTAGCAGGAATATTTTTCGACGAGTTAATCACACGTTACCGTATTCCTAAAAAATTAGTAACTGACCTATACTCTAATTTCTTAAGCGATCTTTTTAAACGTGTCTGAAAACTCCTAAAAGCAAAAAAAAATATAGACTTCCGATTATCATCCACAATCCAACGGTGCACGGGAACGAACACACAGACCCCTAGTAGAGTACTGAAAAGCTATTGTGTCTGAAAATCAAAAGGCTTCGGATCGATTCCTAAGAACCGTGGCTTTTGTAAACAATAATTGCCCACATGATGGCACTTAGCTCACTCCAATGGACTGTCTGTTTGGATTTACAGTCGATGTTCCCTCAAATCTAAGGAGAAAACCAGAGCCTATTTACAATCACGACAGCAACTACCACCTTCTGAAATACAAAATACAGAAAACATATTACAAAATACAGAAAACATATGCTATCGCTAGAAAACAACTACTTAATATCAAGGAAAAATCAAAGCAGCACTACGATAAGCACGCGCGTCCAGTAACATTCAAACTAGGAGATGAAGTTCTATTAAAAACCCCAGATAAAAAACGCAAGCTTTCCCGGATATGGCTAGGCCCATATCTAGTGGTACAAATTTTTATCCCAGTTAATACTGTTATTCAAATCGGTAAACGAAGAGTAACAGTACATAACAAAAAATTGAAGCCATTTAACGAATAACGGCTAGTATTAACACAAAAAAAAGAAACAGAAAGACGAGGAGACATTTCTCATACAACAATAAAAGGCAAATCATATTCGGAATGAAAATACATACACTTTAGATCAGCTGGAAGAACAAATAAGTACATTGGAAAATGTAGCTTATCCCCCATACGCTACCCTTTCTCTTTCCCTCCTCACCTGTTTTTCTTTATTAATCTAGCCTCTCTACCTTCTGTAGAGAGGCCCCATCATTTCCCGTGTATCTAAAAAGGGGTAAAAAGGTACATCCATTTCGGAAAGTAGCCCTCTGCTACTTTCCCATAAATTAGCTGTTCTGTAAATAAAAGTTTAAAATCCTAAAAGGGAGAAAACAAGAAAAAAAAGGAAATTCGATATATAGGTATATTAATAAAACATGTCCCAAAGAAAGATTCCAATTCTTGCAGAACGCGCACAAATTGAAATCTTCCTTTCAAAACCAAAGAAAAAGAACATGAAAAACAAAATTCAAACTCTGAAAAAAAAGAAAAAAAGAAAACTAACATCATTTTCCAAAGAAAGAAAGATTTAGTTTGTGCAGAACTCGCACAAACTATAATCTTACAGAAACCTGAAAAGAAGAAAAGAAATCTTTCAAAACCTAAAAAAAATAAATAAAGCCCTGAACAGCTAAAAAGAACGAAAAATTATATTTTGATCCAGCGAAAAATTTTAATTCAAGCAAAACTAGCGCAAATCACAATTTTTCGTTCGAACCATACATCCTGCAACGGTACTTCGCCTAGCTGTAAAGCATCAATCGATACCATCACGCTATGCATTACAGCAGACCCGCCCGAAATTCCTAGTAAATTTCAGCTAGAATGTACACCAGCTGTGGCAAGCATTGGGGATTTTTCGAAACGAAAGCCCTCGTCTGTCGGTCGGGTGCAAGACAGAATGGCGGGAATGTAGGGAGACTGCGCGAGTTGAGGCAGTTGATTCGAGCAAGCGGTTGGGTAAGAACGATGGCGTGCGGTGCATACTGAAAAAAATATCCAGCGGGGCTTTTCTTTGTCCTTCCTTTTGGTTTTGGGTGATCATTCGGTGGTACGTGGAAAATTATTTCTGAAAATAGAAGAAAGTTTGGATTAATATAAAAAAAAAAAAATTACTGCAACGAGTGTGTTAGAATCTTCTGATCGGAAAATATATTTACCTGTGGTGCAATTTAATTATTACTGTGCTTTAACATTATTTCTGAAAAGAGAAGAAAGGAAATTTTACGACGACGAGTGGTATGATTTTATCTTATTTGTGGTTTCACGCCGTGAACATTATTTCTGAAAGTAGAAGGAAATTTGGATTAGTATTGAAGAAAATGTTACTACAACGAGTGTATTAGAAATCTTGGATCGCAAGATATGCTTATGATTGTAATTTTTTTTTGTGGTATCACGCCGTGAGTAGTTATACAATGGCGTTTCTGCGACACCTTTTTAGCTTCCAGGATTTCGCCACAGATGGCGCCACCGTTGCTAGGTAGTTTGAGTCCGTGCTAAATGTAGGTTTGTGTCTTGGTTGTACTGGTTTGTGTCTTGGATACACCATTGCGCCTTGGATGCATCATGTGTTGCGCCTAAATGTACGCTTTTGGTTTCATTGAGTCTCGATTGCGCCCTAGCGGGATTAATCGGTACTACCGGGATGTGTCATTTGGTCTTGACAGCGTCCTAGCGGCATTAGCAGGTACTACCAGCATGCTCCCGTACTACGGTTTTCTTAAATACATACATAGGTGCGCCTAAATGTAGGCTTTTGGCTTTGAACTAATATTAGTAATAATTAAAGTTGACGCTAGGAAATTTTTGTTCATGCCAATGGATTCTAGATGGTTGGGGTGGGCGTATTAGGGGGGATGAAATTTTCATCAGAAATCTTCTACGGGCTCTGGTTTTCGAGATATTAGCGATTTTACCTTTTCAGATATAGTTAATATTATTAATAATTCAAGCTACCTAGGATAGTTTTGTTCATTACAATAGATTCTAGAAGGTGTTAGAGGGGCGAGGGTTAGAGGGGGAACGAAATTTTCATCAGAAATCCTTTACGGGCTTTGGTTTTCCAGATATTAGCGATTTTACCTTTTTAGATATAGTTAATATTAGTAATAATTCAAGTTTTTTTTTGCTCATGGGGGTGCTGCGTCTAAATGTAGGCTTTGTTCAGCATCATTCGAATTTCACAACATGACATCACCATGAACAGATTCTAGAAGATGTCAGTGAGCCGATACTACCAGTATGCTCCGGTACTACGGCTTTGGATGTGTGGTGCGATTCTTTTGGAAGTTTTTTGCTTCACTTTTGCCCACACGTGGCAGCATGCTACGGTTCTAGGAAGTTTTTTGCTTCACTTTTTTGGATGTGTGGTGCGCCTAAATGTAGGCTTTTGTTGTTTTCAAGTGTTGCGCCTGGTTTTGAATGAATACTAGTAACAATTGATTTTTCTTGAGCGCCTAAATGTAGGCTTTTGGTTTTGAACTAATAATTAAAGTTAATAGTAAGAAATTTTTGTTCATTCCAATGGATTCTTGAAGGGTGGTATGTGGGGGGGGGGGGGGGGGGGATAATAAAGATAGGGAGGGGGGGTAATGAAATTTTCATCAGAAATCCTCTACGGGCTCTGGTTTTCGAGATATTAGCGTATTAATATTTCAAGTTATTTTTGCTCATGGAAATGGATTCTTGGCGGTGTGGGGTGGGAGGGGGAAGGAAGTTTTCATCAGAAATCCTCTACGGGCTTTGGTTTTCGAGATATTAGCGACATTTGTTCAAACAATTAGCTAAATGGCAATTATTTCGGCAAGGTCCCCTGGTGGCATTTGCTGGTACTAGCTATGTTGTTCATCTCGGGTTCGGGGAAAAGATATCACTTACAGCACTCACCAGCATAGGGAAATAGCATAGGATTTCGATATTTCTCGAGAAATGTTACCTAGCGGCATTAGCCGGAACTACTAGCATGCCTTGGTTTTGCTGTTTTCTTTTATTAGCGGGGAAGCATGGCGTAAACATTATATTTTCTTTCTATATTTAATTTTTCACACTTGTTATTCATGTTAAATTTTTTTTCTTCTTTATTTTATTTTCATATTCTATTTCTTATAGCTTCTGTTCAAATTTACTTTCTTTATTTGTCTCACATGTAATTTCTTTCATTGTCTTAAAAAAAAAACAGCTGTTTTTTTTTACTTTAAATTTTCTCTACTTGTATTTATTTCTATTACCTTAAAATTTTATGATTAACCTATTGTCAAAAACACAAAAATAAATTCCTTTTACTATATCTTATATCAACAAATCTCTCCAATGATTACAATTTTATGACTTTGCTTCGCTTTGCCTTGCTTTCTAACTACACGGGTTGCGCCGTATATTTTAAAACTATCCTACCACTTCTCTTTATTAATTTTCTATTACCCTAATGTGGTCACTCCAACTATACCAGTTGTTTTTCACGACGTTTGGCAGGGATGTTGTAGGTATATTGGCTGTTGTGGGGATGATCTCGATGCTAATGTTCGGTTCTGGTTCTTCCAGCGATGACTCCTTTTGCATACTTCGGATTGGTTTAGACATCTGGATGGTCGGCAATCTCGACAGTGGAATTGGTACTCTTCATTGTCTGTCTCTTCTTCCAACGTCTCAGGTCGATCAAAATTTCTGCTAATATTGCAATAGTGACGATGCATAAACACCCCGTAATTATGTAGCTGCTAGGTGTATATAATGAGGAATAATATGCCTGATGGTTTCCTCCTGCTTGATGGCTTCCTGGACCCTATTTATATCAGCTTCCGGATCCCTCCATGCCTGATTAAAGTTGTCGGTTGCTAACAGATTCACATCATTTTTTTAGCTTCTAAAATTTCTGATTTCCGTGATTTGGTTTGCATTGTGATGACATTCCAGGCTGGGAGTTCAGATCTAGTTGGCTGCCAAAGTGTTATGTTGCGCCTCACACCTTCCTCTGAGTCTATCAACCAATCTCCTATCTGCAGATGATACTGTTCCTCTGTAGTTAACATACCTGTGGATGACACCTTTCCTATCGCAGTTGGCATGTTCCTGCAATTTACCTCCAGGTTGGGCTCATCAGACATCACGAATAGCCAGTGATTTTTAGTCACCCTTCTAACTAGGCTATTCCATTTTGGAACTATTCTTTCTTTGCATGCCCTAGTGTTTATATTAAAACTCCGGAAAAGTAGTTGTGGATTGTCCGTTGTGTTGTTATGTTGCGGAGGACTCAGCAGCACATACTGTCGCTCGTGTTTGTTTGCTGCCACGAAGTCAGCGTCAAGTTCATAAATGTGAAAGCCTTCCTCACCTATCAAATAATGTTCGCTCAGTTTGAGGAATCTCAATTCTAAGCAATATTTGTTGATTTATATGCAGAGCTTCTACCTTCGCAATCTGGTTGAAAATTTTAAAATCTCTCATCCAGGTCCAACTGTCGGGTGGCATTACGCATGATTTCTGTTATCTGCTTCGCATGGATTATTAGTGGGTGTAGCTTTCCCATGCTTAGTGAGACCAGCATATCTGATAAAGTATCTAAAGATCGCTGATTTCTCGTAGTTGGAGATTCATCATTGCAATGATTTCGTTCAGCTCTAGTCTCAGCTGTAATGCGGTTAGCTCTTCGCTTTAATTTCTCTGCATTTTGATGAAATATTATTTTTCAACTCCTCTCGTTCTATTGCCACTTGAACCCGCGATACGTTAAATAGGTCTAGGGTTGATTTTCCTACAGCAGTCTGTTCTTTGAGGAGGTTAAACGTCCGCTCCTCTTTTCTGTTTATCTTGTCTAATAATACACGTATCTCCTCTGAATCTGCGTGATCCATCGTTCCGAATAGGGTCTTGAACATTGAACTTATTCCATTAAAGAAGGAACGTTTTTTGCGACGAACTATCTCTTCATCGTGCATTTGATGGGCTAGTTCCTCATGATGTCGTTTGATTTTACCTACCCAGATTCTTACCTCCTATGCTGCTACCTCGCATTTGACTATTTCGGAATGACTGATCTCGGCACATAGTCGCGTGATGAGATTGCTGCAGTTGTTGGCGAATGCGGGCTCCTTTGATAAATCAGGTACCTCTAGTTTCGACTAGATGATCCAATGCTTGGTATAAAAGTTGACCCTCCCTATTTGTTCAAATAGTACTCTGGAATCTGCTATGGGCTGTATGGTGTAACCCACATTCTCTGCATTTATGACCGCTATAGATGCCCAGATTACCACATTTACCGTCTTCATGGTGTTGGAGTTCCCGATTACTTCTCAAACTTATCTCTACTGTAAACTACTGGCAAATAAGATAAGGAGTTATTTTATTCTTCGCAAGGCGTATTATAATTTTTTTTTTTTATTATTGTATTTGAATGCTACTAATTCTTAAGTATACATATATTTTCCCAGGACCTCTTTACATGCTTTTTTTTAAATCTTATTCTACCTCTTTAGCCTTTTCTTCTCCTAACAACACAAAAAGCTGCTCGTGCTGGTATTGGCTCAACCTAGACGGATAGAAACAAAAACTGCTGCGACCCTCAGTTTCTATTGCATCTCTGGGTTTGTGGATGTTATTTCTGGAAAATTTAAATTGATTAGTCAGCAACAAAAGCACATTGGATGTCAATTTAAAAGGAAATTGGAATTAAAATTAATCTTGAAATTTTTTCAAGCGATTCGCGTGTACCCGCTTGAGTTTTCTACCCTGAAGTATTGTTATATTCTCCGCGTTGTGAATGTATATTATCTCGTAGGGTCCCCTAAAAATTTATGTTAGTTTTCCAGTCCGCGCTAAGTCTTTGACCAAACCCTTGTCTCATACATGGAGAGGTTCTATCCTAGTTGATCTGTCGTAGTACCTTTTTGCCGTGAGTTTACCGTTATGTAAATCCTTTTGAGCTGTTTCAAAAGCTCTCTGTAATTTAAACCGCAGCACTGCATGATACCTGTCGCATTGTACACTGGCTCTGCTTTACATTGCAAACGACTAAGAATTTCGGATAAAAACCCGGACAAGGTTTCCATTGGCGTCAGTTTAGTACCCATATGCATTGAGTTGTTATAAGCATGCGCTGCCGTTCTCAAAAATTCGTCCTAGCTTCCAGGTTCCTCATCGACAAAACTCCTCAGATAATGGGCAAGTGTCGAATGATGTCTTTCTTCTGCATTTGATTGAGGATGATAAGTGGTAGTTCGCATTTCTTAATCTTCAGTAATTTGCACAATTCTTTCATGACTTCGCCCGTAAAATTTCCGCACTGATCTGTTACAAGCTCCTTGGGTAATCAGTATCTACTAAGTATTTGTTCAAATAAGGCCTGGGCTATGGTATTTGCATCTTGGTCGGGTAGTGGTACAAAATCTACGAACCTAGTGAGATCATCCATCATGGACAGAATATACGTATTTCCGTTGTGACTTGTTGGCAGCGGGCCAACTAGATCAACGTATACTTTATCGAAAGGTTTGTCCGAAATTTCTGTTTTACCCAACGACAATTTATTGGTCTTAAAATGTTTATTTCTTTGACATTTCGCACAGCGCCGAACATGTCTAGAGATATCATTCTTCATTCCCCTCCAATGAAAGAAACGCTTCACCCTTTCCAGAGTTTTGTTCTTTCCGAAGAGTCCCCCGAACCGTACGTCATGCAAATCTCTCAATACAATCCTTATGTCGCCTGGGTCCGTTATACACTTGGGTCTTGTATTTTTCTGGAGCCCTATTTCTTTTATTTCAGACTCATCTATGTCATCCCATTCATCTTCGGTTTCTCGAGAAGGCAGTTTTTTGTGGCATTCTTCGTCTCTCTTTCTTCCAGCTTGCGCTCGGCTAATTGCGAAGCACGGGTACTCCCTACCACACTTGTCTTCATCCTGGTCTATACCATTTATATTTTCCCTTCTGGTAGACAATCTCAAAATCATACTCCGACAGTTTTTGGTTGAACTCACCATGCGAGATGTGGTGTCTTAACCTTAAAAATTCCTCGAAGAGGTTGATGGTCGGTTATGACTTTAAAATGTCTTCCAAGCAGGTAGCATTTATAATTACGTACTGGCCACACGATGGCTAGCAATTCCCGTTCCGTGGTTGAGTAATTTTATTCGGCTTGGTTCAACGTGCGGCTGGCATAACTCACCAGCCGACCTTCTTGTTCCAAGACCGCTCCGAGTGACTCCCCACTTGCATCCGTGATGGCTGTGAATTCCTTATCAAAATTCGGGTAAGTTAATACTGGTGGTGATGTTAGAGCATCTTTAATCACCTTAAAGGAATTCTCACATTCTGGCCCACAATTGAACTTCACCTTTTTCCTCAAAAGGTTATTAATTGGAGCCAAAATATTTGAAAAATTAGGAACGAATTTACGGTAGTAATTTGCCAGCCCCAAGAAAGACTGGACATGTCTCACTGTTTTTGGTCTTGGGAAGTTCTGTATCACTTTTACTAACCGTTTGTCAGGTTGTACACCCAAACATGCCCCAAGGTATACTACCTCCAATTTTAGGAATTGACATTTTGTAGGTTGCAGTTTCAAGTTATGTTCCATAAAACTTTGAAACACTTCCCGTAGCTTTTCCTTATGCTCATACAAATTTTTCGCAAATATTACTACGTCGCCAAGGTACACAAAGCATTTAATCCCCTAGGCCTCTTAATATCCCGTTTAATAAAGATTGAAAGAATGGAGGCGCTGTTTTTTATACCGAATGTTAATCTCTTGGAATGGCAGTGGCTGAATTTGTGCTAAAAGCAGTATTTTCGCGATCTGCTGTGTCCACCAACACCTGATGATAACCAGTGTCAAGATCTAAGGTAGTAAAAGTACCTGGAATGTCGCAGCCTGTCCAGGATATCCTCAATCCGTGGTAGTGGGTAAGAAAAAGGGATACAAACTTTGCTAAGCTCTCGAAGGTCCACGCACAGTCTATACTTTCAATTACCAGCTTCGTCGGATCCTTTTTTCGGTATTAATAGCACTGGCACATTGAAAAGGCAATTGCTTTGCTCAACAATGTCTTCTTTAATAGCTTTTTAAGTTGATCCTGGCATTCCTCTCCGTGGACTTCAGGCATTCTGTATTGTTTTTTATTTATGGAGCTGGTATTAGCCATAAAGGGGAGTTTGAACATTTTTGTTGGAGTGTATGTCAACTTATCTCCAGGCAAGTGAAAGATATCGCTGTATTCGTAACATCTTTGCATTACTGCCTCTTTCTCTTCCGAATGCAGCCCTTGCCCCAGCCCCACAGACTGTTTCATCAACTTAAGCCGTTGCTGATTTATTTTTAATGTACCTGGCTCCTTCTTCAGTGGCTTCACCCAGATACCTATCTAACTTTTGCAGCGGGGGTCTAAAATTAAAATTTCAACTGGTTCAGTCATGGCTTTATCGATACCTACATATGATTGGCCATTCTTTGGTCTAACAATAGTATTGCCACAGTATACCCCCGGATTGATTTCCTCTCCATACAAACCAGCTCATCCTTATTTTCTACCTCAATTTTTACCAGTTGTTCTCTTCTTGGATGTAAGCGCATTGCCGCTTGCTGTTTACCTGTGATCCTAAACGCGTGCTCCCTTGCTGTTGTGCTATCACGGTAGCAAGGTTTTTTTACCACCTGAAGCTCCTGGACAGTTAGTGGTCGAGAGAGATTGAAATTCGACCGCCGTCAGCGGATAGTCCGCTTCCTTATCCCATTCCTTTATTTCGTTTGCTTGTGGTTGGCCCCACATCTCCTTTGGCCATCTTGGCCCCACTTCTTTCTTTTTTTCTACCTCTATTCTATGTGCTGAAGCCAGGGCACATTCTGGCCATTGCTGGAGCCCTGAACTTTCCGCTACGGGTATATTCCTAATATCCTCTTCTTGCATATTCGTCTTATCTCGCTTTTTTCTCGCTTTCCGAGACTGTTCTCCGGAACCTGGATATTTGCTTATATTATTGGACGCTTCTTCCACACTGGTTATAATATTCTTCAAGGCGACGATTCGATCAATTATTCCTTGTTTCACTTTACTTGGGGGAGTTGCCTTGAGCTCTAATATTTCTGGCTTGTACTCCTTTTCCTGAAGGCATTTCTGCCTTGCTAATGTAATGACCGTTTCTTTACCTGTAATATTTCCAAAAAGAGGTAGATTCGTCTTGTGCTCGTCTGCACCTTTTATTACCAGTTTCTTATTGACACAGTCAATTGTAGACTTGTCTTTTAAAAATTGCCATCCCCAATATGCCGTCCGCAGGTATCGAGATCGTTTCCTGAATTGTATTGAACTCGCAAGGTTGCATCTTATTTCCCAAGCGCATCTTGGCTTCGCAAGTCCCTATTGAGCTTCTTTGAGCTCCAAACAAGCCGCCAAGTATTATTTTCTTCTCCGTTTGCACTGGTGTATCTTTTCTTACCCGATTTATCTTAACTAAATTTCATGTAGATCCCGTGTCTCCTAACAATGATAACTTACCATCTAAAGCTATGTCGGCTTCGACCGTGATCATACAGTTATTCATTAGACTTATTTCCATTTCATTGCTTCCTACTCTAGATACGCCTACCCTCTCCAAGACCGTTAGTGGCTCCCCGTTTCCCAACTGTTGCCCTCCATGCACTGACAGAACAGAACCTCTGTCCCCGTTTGGAAATTAGGAATATTGACTGATGCATCTGCGAACTTAACATTTTGGTTCTTGCAACTGAGTGTACCATGTCCATAGTTGTTAGTTGTTAGTGCTGTAAGGAAGCTGCTTTCCCCACTGGCATTCTTTAGCCATGTGCCCAAGCTGACCGCATTTGAAACAATGAGTGATCCTGGGCTGGACTGCCTTCCCTGGTGGTCCTTGATAGCTTGTGGGCGATGCTAGCCTAGCAGTAGGATAAATTTCTCGTCTAGGTTGTTGGCATATATCGCAGTTAGCCTCATCTGTTCTACATCTGCTCTGTGTCCTTATATTATTGGGCATCCACATCTCCTGTACCCCTTACTTGAAGCCTCTGAGCATCCTTTTCGTACTAGGTAGCTTCCTCCTGTACCCCTTCTAGCGATTCAAAATTCCCACCCGTAAGGTATACTTGAGTCGGTTTAAGCCTAACGCCTGCTTTGAATGTCGCGACGGCATCTACCTCCAGCTCTGCAATCAGACCTCTATCTCCTCCCGGGTATTTTGGCGAGACCGCCGCTTTTATCAGATCGAGCAATAATTTCATCCGGTCTGCGAACTCCCTAATATCTTCGCCGGGCCTCTGAATGCATGCCAGCATTTCTGTTCGCAATTCACTAAAAGATTTCTTAGGCATGTAAGCTGATCTGTTTACTTGCTGCAAAGAATCAAAATCTTTTGGCTCTTGCGAATTTACCAAGTAGTACGCGTCGTCCGATAAGCGATACTGGGCTGCCTTCGCTGGTGGTCCTTGATAGCTTGTGGGCGATGCTAGCCTAGCAGTAGAATAAATTTCTCCTTTAGGTGTTTGGCATATATCGCAGTTAGCCTTAAGTGTTCTCCATCTGCTCTGTGTCCTTATATTATTGGGCATCGACCCCTCCTGTACCCCTTCTGGACCCCTTACTTGAAGCCCTTGAGCATCCTTTTCGTACTAGGTAGCTTCCTCCTTTACCCCTTCTAGCGATTCGAATTTCCCACCCGTAAGGTATACTTGAGTCGGTTTAAGCCTAACGCCTGCTTTGAAATTCGCTACGGCATCTACCTCCAGCTCTGCAATCAGACCTCTATCTCCTCCCAGGTATTTTGGCGAGACCGCCGCTCTTCTGCTGTCAGTCGATCGTGTAGTTCTTTACTACAACTCAGGATGCGATATACCTCCTGCGAAAGCCTGGATGATCTTTCACCGGATAGCATGGGCACATACTTGGATACTAGATCCATTACCTTTTCGTGCACGTCTGTCATATTGCCTTGCTGACTGTTCTCCCCAGATATGTTTCTTTCCTCTGGAATTATCTGGTTTCATTCGCTTCCTTCTTTTCCACTATACGCTAACTGCTGTTTCTTTCTTCTACTTTGATCTGTTTCTGAATGTTGCTTCTGCTCCTTAAGCTGTTCCCAGAATAATAATTTCCTTGGCTTGAACCCCTCACTCGTGATCGCTTTATTAATTTCTTGATTCGGACTGTAATAGTCCCGGGAGAAATTTGGGGAAAGATATCATCAGTATCTTTTATAGACTTAGGCTCTTAGAGCTTTTGATGCTTTTAGATCTTATTTTGAGGATAAATCGCTGGGAGATAACCTTTCAGTCAGTAGTGATTCCTTGCAAGATATATGTACATATACTCAAAAGTATAGGCATTAGCATTATAGTAGTTAACTTTGCTTCCGATGTCAAGATAATTTCGCTTTTGAATTCCTATAGCAATTTAATCATTGGTACTTGTAATCACTAATGTTTTATTTTAATTAGTAGGTAATATTGCTTCTCCTTAGTAATACTAGTTTTAGTACTTATATTAATAGTAATGAACGGTACTTTTTTTTGTCACACACCAGTAGTTAATATGTACCTAAAAGTAGTTTTGCTCATTTTTCACTTGTACCATATTCGCTTTTGCCAATATGCTACGCGTATTTTCTATTATCAAGTGTACCCGACATAGCATATTTGTACCGAAGGTGCGTTCCATGTGTTCTTGTGAAAGAAAGGTTCGAATCGAATGACGTAACTCGTATAAGGAAAATACTTCTGTCATATCTGAAGCTTTCCTTACGTAGACAGGGTGACAAAATAGGGCAATTAAATAACAACTGAATAACAAAAAAAAAACAAATGATATAACAAAAAGAAAGAAAAATACAACCTGCTAAATAAATAAATCGATAAATAAATAAAAACCGTACAACAGCAAACTTAATCTCACAAGGGACCACATATATACATATGTATATCGTAAGTTTAAAGGAACTTTCAGCTAAATGCTCAGATAATAATTATAACCTACAATTAAAATGGAATATTTAACTAGTAAGAAATGGCTAAACCTGCGAAAATAATATCTATAACTTACCATTAAAATAAATTAATAAAAAGAAAATAAAAGAGGACAAAATTGTTAAGTGCTGCTAAAATAATAATTATAAATAACATTTGAAATTAACTATCAAACTAACAAGTAAATGGTTAAAACCTATTAAAATAATAATTAAAATCGCCGGTGTAAACAGGCGAGATAATCATGAGAGCCAATTGACCAAACCATCCATATAATTTGGCGAGTTTGGCGCTGTAATAATCAAAAATTATGAGGTATCATGCAGGAAGGCAGCGATATTTTTTGGGCAGACCGGGACTTCTGGCTGAGACGTAGGAGAGTGTAGAACAACTTACAAAAGTGTCGACCATCCAATAATTGAATTAAAAAAAAAACAAAGGAAGAAAGTAGAGTTAAAACAAAAGAAAAACTAATTTATAAAAAAGCTAAAACCAAAAAGAAAAGAGGGACTATTTGAATATTGGTCGGCAGAAGGAAAGTGGCAGATACAGCCAGGATATTCAGCATAAGATAGGAGCACAAGGAAGGTGTATGAGTACAGATAAGTATTTTTTTTTATTATTGCGGTGCATATTTTCCCCTTTTTCTTGGTGCTTTTCAACGTGTGGCGGGTTGGCAAACCAATAACAATACAATTATTTATTTAAATTTTTGATCAATTTCATCCCATAAAATAATTAATCAATTATTAATTAATTTTTGCCATTGGATTTCCTTTTTTTTGCCCAAATAAAATTATATAATTAAATTTGATTCTTTGGAGCTTTTATCTTTTTCATTTATATAGGCATATGTATATATAAATATAGGTTTGGTGGTTTAACCGCTTTGCAAAAACAAAAAACAAAAACCATGTGGCGCCCTAACCTTCGATTCGAAGGTATCCCTATTGACCCACACCTGCTCCTGACCAAGCCTTAACACCTTTCCATCTATCCATAGGGGACGTTGCAGGACTTCTCTGTGAAGATTTATCAAGCCCCAATTCTTTCTCTAGTTCTGCTGTAGCTTCCTCGGCCTCCTTTAGCTGTATTTTTAGCGAGTCTATATTCTTTAAGAGCCCCTTTTTTCCTTCTGGGTTTCTTAAAATGCTTGTTCTGCTTCAATTTCACGGCTCTGGATAACTTCGAATGATGCTGTCACAAGTAGATCTAAAGCTTCGCCTTTTGTACTTTTCTTAGCACTCTCATTCAGTTCCTGCAGTAATTTCTCTGCCTCTTTTTCTGTCCCCCTTTTCTGTAACTCTCCCGTTATATGCTCCTCGATATATTGCCAGTCCTCTTCATAACTCTGCAATATTGTCTGGCATTCCTTAAGTTCCTGTGCTTTCAGTTCTAATGCCCTTTCCTGGGCCTGATAGCGTGCTAATTCCTCCCTAGTTAATATATTACTCCTACCTGTGGACATTTAAGGTATATAACAAAGCTTGTTCCATGCAGACATTGATACGCTGCCACGGATAATTCCCCACAACTCCTATCCTTATTGTAAACCCAACTAGACTCAACCTCTTGACCAAAATTATTTCCGATAACTCCGTTCCTTATGTACAACAACTGAAATTACCGTCACTATACTCGAGACCATTAAACGAAACAACGATTAGTCTTCTAAACTTACTATCTACTATCCTTAGTCTCCTATTGCCTAAGAACAAAATTATCAAAAAACAAATCCAATATTTTTTAAAATTTTTATTTTAAACTACACTAAAAGAAACAACACAAAACAAATCTTAAATCAGTTTTCACTCTACCCTAAAAAAAATTGGGCAAAAATTATGTAAATGCTCTGTAATACGAAAAGTTGTTTAGCACGTTTGTTTTATGTACCTACGTTTATGACGGGTTGGAGTAGCTAAATTAGCTCAACTCCTGGTGTGTGTGTGTTTGGAGTAGATAAATTAGCTTTGGTACCAGTGTGTGTATTTGGAGTAGCTAAATTATCTTTGCTCCCAGTATGTGTGTTTGGAGTAGCTAAATTAGCTTTGCTCCCAGATGTGTGTTTGGAGTAACTAAATTAGCTTTGCTCCCAGTGTGTGTTGTAATGATTAACCTTACTGTCCAAGTTAATCAGGTGCAAGTTCCGCAATTCTCGTCCAGAGGCGTCTTCTCCTAGTGCAGCTGAAACTTTCCGGAAGCTAAGCCAATGGCCAGCTATGGTTACCGGATTTTATAATTAGGCGTTCAGGTATAATCTGAACTGCCGACTATCGAGGTGACATGAAAGAATACTACTTCTGTTCCGTCTCGAGAAAGAATGCCTTTTATTTTAGAAATGTACTGCTTTTTATATAATTGACACCATGAATGAGGTATGGGAAAATTCTCAAATTGCTTAACTTACCTACATAATTCTTCTGAGAGCTAGTCTCGGACGTGGGAGGGTTTGCTGGTTTGTAATGGACAACTCAGTCGATTTAACAATTCAAATATAAAATTTTATTAATACTTCAATGCTTATAAATATATCACAATTCATTTGCTAAAAGAAATTCAGAACTAAAACTAACCTACAAGCTACTATAAAATTCAATATAAAATTCAACAAGAAATTCAAATAAAACAAAACAAATTAAAAATTCAAGTAAAATTCAATAGTTAGTGACGATTGCGTTGTCCGTCTCCTTTAATTCGTCTTATTCTAGAAAAAGGAAGAAGAAGAATTAATCGTCTATGAGAAATGAGTTCTAGAACAAAGAAGAAGAAGTCTTAATCGTCTATGAGAAAAATATTCCTATATAATTTTAAGAGTGCTATTTTTAGGCACACGGGCAGCAAATTCTACTATAAACAATAAGAAGATTACAGATTATTCTCTGCAGCAGAATTATTCTTCTGCGTAAATGTGAGCAGCAGATTATTCTCTGCAGCAGAATTATTCTTCTGCGTAAATATGAGCAGGAGATGTAGCAGATTATTCTCTGCGGCAGAATTATTCTTGTGCTTAGGTGTGGGCAGGAGATTGCAGATTATCTCTGCGGCAGAATTATTCTTCTGCTTAGGTGTGGGCAGGAGATTGCAGATTATTCTATGCAGCAGAATTATCCTTCTGCTTAGGTGTGGGACAGAATATTGGAAATAATATTATTTTCAGATTATTCTCTGAAATATAGAATTATTCTTCTATTTTGGAGGTTGGGAATGATATTCTTGTCGTTCGGATTATTCTCCGAATCAGATGAGCTCTGAACCAAGAATGATTTTCTGCTGCGGCTCGTCGGCTTTTATAGCCGCCGCATCCTGTTATGAGTTCTCGCCTTTCGGTGTTGCCCTAGCGACGTTTATATCATTTGCATGTGTTCTGACTGAGGCGAAGGCGAAACCAGCTGATTACAGTAATGTCACTTGATGACATTGCAAATATGTAAACATGCTGGTACGTGTACTGTAGTGGTTTTGTGGTTATCTGTGTTTATTCCATTTTTTGTTTTTTTTATATATTGTTTAAGTAGAAGAGAACAGCCTGCCGACTTAAAGGTTTTAATTACAGCGTAAAGGTTGACGCTGAATTGTGGTGGAACTTCCAGTGGCAAACAAATTCAGTGAGGAATAGGATACTTGTGAATTTTTAGATAAGTATTCTGTTTTGGTTATATATTTTGGAAATGAATACTTTGTGGCTTTTTGCTTTATAGGAGGATGTAAATATAGAAGTGGAAAGCATCGAGGGAACGTGAACACATCGGTGGACTGAACAATTCTTGAAGTTACCTAAATACAAGTTTATTACTACATTCATGACAAACTTTATGAATTGCTTCAGTCAAAGCAATCATGCAATCGCAATGCAAATTGTAAGAATTGATGACCCATGTGCAATTACTATTCACTTTCACAGCATGTGTGACATCATGCAACGAAGAGAAGTGTTTTTATTACTTAATATTGGTTTATTGTTGCCGGCAAAAGAAGGTAAAGGTAAGAATGAATTGCATATATTGTGTTCATGATTTTGCATGGTTTGGCGGAAGTATTACAGTGATGCAATTTTTAGATATTTTTCGCTGCTATTAAAGTGAAGTATTTTTTATTGCTTCTCTTTGGGTTTTTCTTTATGTAGGGATGTATGTATGTACTACATCTCTCCCTTTATAAGGAAAAAAAAATTTGTTTGAAGAAAAAATAATTTTCTTTTTATTTATTTGATTTGGGTTTGCATATTGTCTTGTCTTACTGTGATGTTTTTGAAATTTTTATTTTTATTAATCTCTGTCTTACTTTAATACATATTTTTAGGGTATATATATTCTATTCTAATACTTATCTAGCCTATTGTCGTGGATTTCTTTAATTTGTCCGTTAATGTTAAGCTTACTATTTACATTATTCGTTTCTACGATTATGTTGTATGGCGGCTCCGATTTTCTCTTATTCCCTACTCTTATTTTAACTTTATCTCCTACTTTAATATTTAATGGTTTAGTGTTCCTGTCATAACTTGTTTTTCTCTAATCTTTAGTTAATTCAAGTATGGCTTTTGCAAGTTTTTGCGTTTGCTGTATTCTGTATTTGACCTCTTTGGCATAGTCATCCATGTTATATATTGGACATATGTCTTGATTTCTTAAGTTGGGTAGTATCGCAATCTTTCCGTAAACTAGTTCGAATGGTGTTAATTTGGTTTCAGAGTGTGGTGTTATATTGTAAGAAAGAGTAAAATAAGGTAGCTATTCATCCCATCTGACGTTTTTATATGTAGAGAGTAGATATTCATTCAATGCTCTATTGTTTCTTTCGATTGAACCCATAGTTTCATGATGAAATGGGGTTGATGTAACATGCTCTATATGAAAAATGTTGCATATTTCTCTGAATATAGAATTCACAAATTCGCTTCCCATGTCGGTTCTGATTTTTGTGAACGCACCATATTTTAAGATCATGTTTTCAACCAAAATGATCGCTATGGTTTTCGCTTTCTTGTTTTCCATTGGGAATGCTTCGACATATTTTGTCAATTGGGATTGGCAGGTTAGTATGTACATGTAGTACTTACTTTGTCTCAATTGTCCTACGGTGTCCATTTCTAAGATCTCGAAACTAGTACTGGGAGTGTCAGTAATTGCTAAGTGTTCTTTGGTATGTCTTACAATTTTGTTCAATTTGCCTTATTCGCAGTTGTTTACATATACTGTTACCATTTTATTCAAATTTTTCCAGCAGTATCGTTGTTTGATCTTGTTTATAGTTCTCTTTATTCCTGTGTGTCCACCAGTATGTGGTGTATCATGACATTCTCTAATTATTTCCAATTGCTTTTCCTTGTTGGTTATATTTTCCGGAGGCT
The DNA here is from genome assembly GCA_963930735.1 of Dioctria linearis. NCBI lineage: Eukaryota > Metazoa > Arthropoda > Insecta > Diptera > Asilidae > Dioctria > Dioctria linearis. The sequence continues at coordinate 178,101,536 of OZ005740.1, forward strand.
CATATAGAATTATTCTTATGCAGTTGTTTCTTTCCTTTATTAATATGTTTTGTAATTTATTAAATTCTTCTTTAAATACTCTTATGTTCACATTCTCAAATATGCTATCTTTCGTTGATAGAGCTAGCTTTTTTATTCTGTTGCTAATCATAGAGAGTGTCTCCAAGATAAAACCTAATTTAAGGTATGGTTTATTGCTATACTCGATTGCAACTTCATCCTTCTTTATAAATATTGTTACGTGCCACAAAGTGAATCAAGCGACATCTGTTGGGAATGGAAGCAACTTTAGGTTAGTGTCATCTTAGTAAACTTTGTGTTTGGAGAACGGAATATTCAGGAAGGTTCTAGGATAATTCGTAGAGTATAAATACGGCGCTCTGACAGCTAGGAGGCGGAGTAATATTTCAGACAGCGAAGTGAACGAAGTAAACTATTTGGATTGCGATAATTAGAAGTACAGTACTAGCGATAAATAAAGAGTTGATATGATAATTATTTGTGAATTTGTGAGAGTAAACAGTAAAGTTAAATAAAGAAAGAACTTTTGAATTATATCTGAAATATTGTGTTTTAAATAACGAACTAAGGCCACGCTCGTAACAACTGGTGTCAGAAGTAAAATAAAATCGTGAAATAAATTGGTGGCATTTGACTTTGAAATTCAAAGAGTGATTGATTTTGTGAAATAGTGTGTAAAAATACCGAAAGATAATATTATATTAAACTGTGAGTGAATTACAAAAGACGCAAGAATAGGACGCAAGCTAGAGGAGCTTCGCTTACAGGAATTGAAAGTGGAGTTGGGGAAGCGGTCACTACAAACGACTGGCCTAAAGAATGTACTAGTCGAGCGACTTAGACAAGCTTTGATAGAGGAAGAAAAGAATCCTGAGACATTCGTTTTCGAAGAAGAACCAGAAATTGAGGAAGAGCCTGCAATGAACATAGAACAGCTTTTAAGTACTTTAATGAGCAAAATGGAAGCCCGTTTTGATGAACAAAAGAATTCTCTCCAGGAACAAAAGAATTCTCTCGAGGACCACAGGAAATCTATGGAAACCCGTTTGGACGAACAAAAGAATTCTCTCCACGAACACAAGAAATCTATAGACACCCGTTTGGACGAACAAAAGAATTCTATGGAATCCCGTTTAGATGAGCAGAAGAATGCTTTGGATGAACAAAAGAATTCTATGGATGAAATTACTTAAATTAGTTATAGAAATTACAACCGTATTCATTTAAATGAGCTCATCAATGACATTCCATCTCTCCCATAGGACACTGTTTTCTCTCTCATCAGTCCTGACGATCAAGTCGCTCACTTCAACACCTTGGTGAAATTTCTTTACGAAAAGCATGTTCCTCTTCACACTCGGCCTAGCCATTGATCTGTTCCATGGTTTAACAACCACATTGCCAATTTAATAGCAGAGCGAGACTAATTATATCACCTTTGGAGACGAAATCGGAACGAGGAAAACTGGGATCATTTTCGTAGGTTAAGAAATATTACCACTGTTTGAACACAGCTGAAAATGAATAAAAAACAATGAAAATACAATACAACAAAGTATTCAATACTTCCCTAAAGTCCAGTGTCCAATCAGCACCTGCCTCCTGTACGTCCTAGAAATATCTGAAATAAAAAAGATATAAATAAATTACTTTAATAAAACTAATTAGATTGAATATTACTAAGTACAAAAGGAAAACTAAGTACATACATGCAGACTGCCAAGAAACAAATTTCTTGGGAGTACAACAACAACACTGTGTAAATGTACTTATGCGAATTTCTTAGCGAAATTCATGTTCCCTGCATAATGAACTATTGCAAAATATGCAAATATGTTCATACATGCAAACAACATAAAGTCGCAGCATATATACATACTATAATTTACGAATTTTGCAGATTTCTTGCAAATTATGCATAGTCAAACTAATATTAAAGAATTAAAGATAATATTTACGCACTTACCTTAAGAATTAATCCTTTAATTGCCTTGAAAAACACATAAATACACTCGAAACTTTCACAACAAAATACCGCGATTGCGACTGTCAAATTGACTCGCGAAAAAATCAATTAGATGAAGTTGGCTACGCGCTATCTGTTGGTAATGCTTAAAAACCGCGAAAGTTACCAGGTAAATAAATATTCGCGAAAAAAAGGTAAAATTAATTCCCATAATAAGTGGGAAAGAGAAAGATGCGAAAACGAGATGCAAGAAAAATGAGAAATATTTGCGTTCCACATTGGAAATTGTCATAATATGGCAGGAAGCCGCCATCTTAATAAATTTCAGCAAAGTTAAAATATTTCATAAAATAAATTACGAAAATTCATGGATAATTTTGAATAAATTAGTTAAAGGAAATTGGCACATTTTGACATAAGTATACAAGTCAAGCAAAGTTGAAAAATATGCTTAATTTGCATTTTTCGTGTGGAACTTGACATACGCTCAGAGCCTATAAAAAGGGGGCAATTCCTAAGATCTCTCTCAGTTTTTTGACAGCGATCACAAGTGAAATATCTAACAAGTTTTTCTTAGCAAATAATATTTTTTTTAGTTTTCAGCAATAAGCATAAAATATAACGTGCCATTAAAGGTACAATATTTTACATGCTAAAAGGTTGTGTGCAGTGGGTGTTGGCAAAGGACAGGAAGTTTTTGAGTTTTGTTCTACAGATAAGTATTGTGTCAATTAATTTAGTAAATAAGTTTCGTGCATAAAAATTAAATACATGCCAGCTTTCGGCATTTTAATTATACATGCAAAGAAACAAATTAGTTAAGTAATTAAGTTAAATTAAGCGCAAAGTGAATTAAAATAAGTGTATAACGCGTAAAATTAGAAAAGGCTACAAATTGCATTTAGTTAAATATATGCCAAAATACGGCATAATAACTATATATGCAATCGAACAATTAATAGACAGAATTAAATTAGTGAAAAAATTAAATTGTAGTGAATTTATAAATTGAAGTGTCACATTGGAATTATTCAATAAATCCAGCATTAAACATAAGCACACATATCTTTTTTTCATACCGCTACACTGTCCACCTAAATGCCGTAATATAGCTGTAGTTATCGATTACAGTTACATTACAAAACATTTATTGGTGGTTCCATCCAGGATTGTGTGCCTGTTTACTGTTGTGATTGCAAATAATTCTAGTACACTCAATTTAATGATAAACATTTTTTAAAAAAATTATCTTCGAATTAAAAAACATCGAAAATTAAGTTATAACTGTGCTTAGACGTGGCAGTTCTCATTAAAACTACAAAATTAATTTATAAACGTGCTTAGACGTAAAACTTCAGGGTACCCAGACGAGGCAGCTCGAATATTTTCGAAATTTTTGTTATAATTGCTGAACTTACATGTCAGTAAATTGTGATAAATAGTTAATTACTGAACTTACATGTCAGTAACTCTTAATAAATAATTAGTTAATTAAATTAATTAGAATTAGCAACAAAAGTTTATTTAAAGATTTTTCACGTCAATTTGTCATACACGGCATCAATTTACGTTCTTCGACTAAATTTTCCATTTATCCCACACGTGGTATTAAATTGCTTCCTTCAATTATTTTCATCATTTAACCCACACGGTTAATTAACTATAATAATAGAATATAAAGCAACATGGATTCAGTAGATAAACTAATCCTCACGGAAAGCATATTGCATTCGCGAATTGAAAGGTTAATCGAAAATGGAAAGAAAACGAACACAAGGCTTTTATGAGACGAAAATGACAGAGTTGAAGAAACTATGGGAAGTATATAGTGACACAGATATGGCAATAAATCAGGCTTTATTAGAAAGTTCTGATGAAAAGCACCATGAGTATTTAGCCCAAGATAATCATAGCTCAACAGAGTTAAAATACTCCGAATATATGGGAGAATTAGTAGAAGGATTGCGGAAATTCGTCCCAGCTACTGAAGCATCAAGCGCGGGACAAGTACCAATTTATTCGAGAACTGTTGTTCAACAGGAATCGTTCCTTCCGCGCATTCAGTTGCCCAAGTATAACGGCAACTACGATTTATGGCGATCATTTCATGATCCATTCATTTCTCTTGTTCATGACAATAAAAAGCTAACGCCAGTTCAGAAGCTGCATCATCTGAAATCTTGTTTAGTGGGTGATGTTGAGAAATTGTTGCGGCACACCGCAGTAACAAATGAAGATTACATGCCAGCATGGAACAAGTTGAAAGCTAGATATGAGAACAAGAGAATTTTAGTTAATCATCAATTAAATGTTTTAGTAAACCAAGCCAAACTAAACTCAGAGTCTGTGGGAAGAAGAGCAGGGAGGTACACAAGAACTCCCAACATTCAAGTCATTTAAGCAGTTTTTAAGTACACGTTTAAGAATTTTAGAATCATTAGCAGATAGTCTAGTTAAGTCCACACAACCCAAATCAAGCTGCACACCTGATACAACCAAATCATACCATATTACAAAGGGAATCAAATGCCCAGCATGCAATGCAAGTCAAGGCAATCAAGCCGTTGTACCAATTGTTTCGGCTTGCATCATGCCAACAATTGCACTAGCAAATATAGCTGTCAAAGATGCAACAAAAAGCATCATAGCACCTTGCATGAAGAATACAACCGGGACAAACCCAATCATGCAACTGTCGGAACTGAGCATAGGTCAATTACTAACAACGTTAGCTCGAACTCAAGTCAAGTCAATCAAGCTAGCAATACTATTCATAAACGCTCTCCACGGTTACAGTCAGTGAACAACACTGACGACTTAAACACTAGTCAAAACTTTGTAACTAGAGAGGACCATAATGCCCTGCTATCAACAGCGTTAGTAGTGGCACAAACAAAAAGCGGGAACTCACATATTCTACGATGTCTCATAGATAGTGGCTCGTAATCATCCTTTATTACAGAGGAAGCCTGCAGGAAACTGGGAGCATGTCGCAGCCCAACCGCAGTATCAATTACTGGCTTAAACACTAGCCATACAGCAATCTCCAAGCAGCAAACTACACTTACACTTCGATCACGAAAAGCGAAGTCTACAAGAATAATAGAAGAAAATTTTTAATATTGAACAAAATCACAGATCCTTTACCTTCCAGAATAATCTCTAAAAGGGAATGTTTACATCTCAATAAACTGCAACTAGCTGATCCCACATTTTGGAATCCTGGAAAGGTAGATGCATTACTAGGAGCAAGAGTTTATGCTCAGATAGTCTTAAACGGCAATAAGCAAGGATCTACTACTACCCCTACAGCCACTAAGACAATATTTGGTTGGATTCTACTAGGGTCAACAGCAAATGTTGTAGAAAGCAATACATCAACGTTTACCGTCACAACTGACGACTTGGCTGAACAAATTAAAATGTTTTGGGAAACAGAAGACTTTCCCACAAATCCGATTCTCAACAAAGAAGACAGAGAATGTCAGCAGAGATATCAGCTCACCCATCAACGTCTTCACAATGGGACTTATCAAGTGAAATTACCATTTGTGAATGATGAAGTGCCTGACCTAGGGCAATCAACACCAGAGCAATGGCGTCATGTGTCAACGAATCATAATCCTGCGGATGTGGCCTCAAGAGGAGTGCCTGCTGCAGATTTAATAAATAATCAGCTATGGTGGCACGGCCCATCATGGCTATCGGCGGAACAAGATGCATGGCCAAAATTTAAGGATATTTCAGAACAAACCAATCTAGAAGCTAAGGAACCTATTGCGATAAATCTTTTAGCAAAAGTAGATAACCAGTTCCTTCTACGATATTCATCATATACTCGCCGTGTTCGCATAGTAGCTATGATGCAGCGATTCATACACAATTGTCGGAATCCTCAGATTAAACGCTCATAGTACATCGATTCGCTCGAATGGAGCCAGGCAGAACTAACAATATTTAAACTGGTACAACAAACTGCGTTCGCAGATGAGTACAAAAGTATATTGCGCAAGAATCCGTTGTCACAAAATAGCAAGTTGATTAAACTTAATCCTTTTATGGACGACAATGGCTTGTTACGAGTGGGTGGTAGACTAGACAATGCTTCCATTCCCTACAATAGGAGCCACCCAGTCATATTACCACGTGATCATCATGTTACATTAATTTTAATCGACAAACTACATGTAGAAACTCTACATGGCGGTCCCTCATTGGTTCTTAGCACCAGTCGAAATCAATTCTGGATATTATATGCTAGACGTTGCATTATCAGTCGATTACATAAGTGCATTACATGTTTCAAATATCGCACGACGACTAGAAGCCAGTTGATGGGAAATTTACCGACCCCGCGAGTAAATGAAACGAAACCATTTACTAAAGTGGGAATTGATTATGTCGGACCTGCAACGATAAGAAACTCGAAGTTACTAAACGCCAAGTTACAAAAGGCATATTTCTGTATTTTCGTTTGTATGGCTACAAAGGCTGTACATTTAGAATTGGTGTCAGATCTCACATCTGAAGCATTCCTCGCCGCATTAAAGAGGTTTGCAGTTAGAAGAGGATTGTGTACTGACATATATTCAGATTGTGGCACCAACTTCATTGGTGGAAAATCTCTTCTGGAAAAGGATTTACGACAAGCCATTCATACCTCAACACCAGAAGCAGCAAAATATTTGTCCTCCAAGCAAATCAACTGGCACTTTAATCCTCCAGCCTCTCCACATTTCGGAGGAATCTGGGAAGCGGGAGTAATGTCAGTAAAGTATCATCTTCGAAGAACACTACAATACTCCAAATGTACCTTTGAAGAGTATGCAACCCTATTAGCTCAGGTCGAAGCATGTTTAAACTCTAGGCCACTATGCTATGTTAGAAATGATCCAGCGGATTTATTTATCCTTACACCTGGACATTTCTTGATTGGCCAAGCACTAAATGCGATTCCAGAACCTGATTATACAAATGAACCTGTAGTATTGTCCAAAAGATGGCAGTACATTCAACAATTGAATAAACAATTTTGGGATAAGTGGTCAAAGGACTACCTTAACCAATTGCAGAACAGACCCAAATGGTACACAAGGCAACCGAACATGCACGTTGGAGATGTTGTCCTTGTGAAAAGCGAAAACATGCCGCCAACTAGCTGGGCAATGGGTATAATAGAGCAAATACATCGAGGTGCCGATGAGCTAGTGCGGGTAGTACGAGTCAAAACGCGAAATGGTAGTTTCTTACGACCAATCGCTAAAATTAGTCCTCTACCATTAGCATAAGACTAACTGCCTGTTATTAGTGTCGTCATGTGTCCGTCCAAAAGTGTCACATTGTTGGCTGAGGGTCATCATCATTTTGATACACCATACTAACAAGCTACCATTTCAGATGTCATCCACATATGAGCAAGGGGATATGCTATACATTTTAGAGGATATCCAGTTTAGCCCACCAGGAAGTCCAGAACGCAGGATGCTTCGTGACCCAGAGTGCGATGTCTTCGGCATGCCTCGACCAGAATTAGCTCATGAATTGATACCACGGGACAGAAGAGAACCATCAACGAGCCGAGCATCAACAAGCCGAGCATCAACGAGCCGAGCATCAACAAGCCGAGCATCAACAAGCCAAGCAACGACGAGTCAAACGACCAGGGTGACAACTCAACCGTTTGAGGGTCCGACTCCCTACACGGATCCACATCCACAACAAACAGCAGTAGTCAATGGCAGCCGCATTACTGCTTTGACAAAGCTTCTGCTGACTACAACCATCAAGGAATTCGAAATGAGAGCAAATAACAGCTGTCAAAGATTCCTAACTCGAGAACGCGAAGATATATATTTGCCTCGATACGTTTTGCAGCGCATTGACGTCAGGGCAATACAACAGCGAAGAAATCGGGAAAAGGTTATTAATCTACCCGACAAATACCAGGTTCGACTACGAGTGCTAAAGAATGGGACAATGATCTTTCATCATTATCAAAAGAGGGGTATACGCAAAATAAAAAATGCTTCAGTTGAACGAACTGTTCAACGGGGGGGGGGGGAGTATGATTGAACACAGCTGAAAATGAATAAAAAACAATGAAAATACAATACAACAAAGTATTCAATACTTCCCTAAAGTCCAGTGTCCAATCAGCACCTGCCTCCTGTACGTCCTAGAAATATCTGAAATAAAAAAGATATAAATAAATTACTTTAATAAAACTAATTAGATTGAATATTACTAAGTACAAAAGGAAAACTAAGTACATACATGCAGACTGCCAAGAAACAAATTTCTTGGCAGTACAACAACAACACTGTGTAAATGTACTTATGCGATTTTCTTAGCGCAATTCATGTTCCCTGCATAACGAACTATTGCAAAATATGCAAATATGTTCATACATGCAAACAACATAAAGTCGCAGCATATATACATACTATAATTTACGAAATTCAACAATATTTGTCATTGTTGACATTTCATAAATCACTTTGAAAATATATAATAATTTGCATAATTTGCAGATTTCTTGCAAATTGTGCATAGTCAAACTAATATTAAAGAATTAAAGATAATATTTATGCACTTACCTTAAGAATTAATCCTTTAATTGCCTTGAAAAACACATAAATACACTCGAAACTTTCACAACAAAATACCGCGATCGCGACTGTCAAATTGACTCGCGAAAAAATCAATTAGATGAAGTTGGCTACGCGCTACCTGTTGGTAATGCTTAAAAACCGCGAAAATTACCAGGTAAATAAATACTCGCGAAAAAAGGTAAAATTAATTCCCATAATAAGTGGGAAAGAGAAAGATGCGAAAACGAGATGCAAGAAAAATGAGAAATATTTGCGTTCCACATTGGAAATTGTCATAATATGGCAGGAAGCCGCCATCTTGATAAATTTCAGAAAAGTTAAAATATTTCATAAAATAAATTACGAAAATTCATGGATAATTTTGAATAAATTAGTTAAAGGAAATTGGCACATTTTGACATAAGTATACAAGTCAAGCAAAGTTGAAAAATATGCTTAATTTGCATTTTTCGTGTGGAACGTATGTCAAAATGGCCGCTCAGAGCCTATAAAAAGGGGGCAGTTTCTAAGATCTCTCTCAGTTTTTTGACAGCGATCACAAGTGAAATATCTAACAAGTTTTTCTTAGCAAATAATATTTTTTTTAGTTTTCAGCAATAAGCATAAAATATAACGTGCCATTAAAGGTACAATAATTTACATGCTAAAAGGTTGTGTGCAGTGGGTGGTGGCAAAGGACAGGAAGTTTTTGAGTTTTGTTCTACAGATAAGTATTGTGTCAATTAATTTAGTAAATAAGTTTCGTGCATAAAAATTAAATACATGCCAGCTTTCGGCATTTTAATTATAGATGCAAAGAAACAAATTAGTTAAGTAATTAAGTTAAATTAAGCGCAAAGTGAATTAAAATAAGTGTATAACGCGTAAAATTAGAAAAGGCTACAATTTGCATTTATTTAAATATATGCCAAAATACGGCATAATAACTATATATGCAATCGAACAATTAATAGACAGAATTAAATTAGTGAAAAAATTAAATTGTAGTGAATTTATAAATTGAAGTGTCACATTGGAATTATTCAATAAATCCAGCATTAAACATTAGCACACATATCTTTTTTTTCATACCGCTACACTGTCCACCTAAATGCCGTAATATAGCTGTAGTTATCGATTGCAGCTACATTACAAAACAGCCACAATGGCTGTTCGTATTTCCTAAATCTAAGCTCAATACAAGACTCCCACCTAAAGAGCTATGGAAAAAACTTCCTGAAATTTTGGCTAAAAAACCTCACAACAACGAATGCCAGCTGGATCCTAACAATTTAAATAGATGCTTTGTTATATATCCCAGTTCTACCTTTGCATGCCCTCCACCATCAGCAGCAGTTCCGGCACCCTCCGCTAGTGTGGAAGATAGTACAGTTGTATTCAACTTTAGGTGTGTCACTTTTGATGAAGTGCTAAAGACTGTATACTCGATCAGTTCTAATGCTACGGGTATGGATGAGATTCCACCATATTTTCTCAAATGTATTCTACCTCACATACTCCCTTATATTACTCATATATTTAACACTTGTATCACTACCTCCTCCTACCCCTCTCTGTGGAAATCAGCGTTAGTAGTCCCCGTTCCTAAAAATAGGAGTGCTCTGTCTCCTGAGGATTTTCGCCCAATAAGCCTCCTCTCATTCCCTTCCAAAATATTTGAAAAGTTTCTGAACTGGCAAATGATGAACTACGTAGCTGCTGAAAATCTTTTGATCCCTTGGCAGTCCGGCTTTCGGGAGAATTAGTTGCACTACAGCTCTCCTCAAAGTCACTGATGATTTAAGAATTGCTATGGACTCTGACTTGGCTTCCATCTTAGTGCTGCTTTATTTCTACAAGGCCTTTGATTCTGTTGATCATGCAAAATTATGCTGTAAACTTCGCAATACTTTCAAGTTTTCCTCATTGAGTACTAAACTCATCTGCAGCTATCTATCTAATCGAGATCAAAGGGTCCGAGTGAATGGGCTTCTTTCTACCCCAATCAGGATTATGTGTGGGGTACCACAAGGATCTACTCTCGCTCCATCTCTTTTTGCACTGTTTATAAATGATATTGCATCAGTACTCCAGCATTCAAACATTCTCCTGTACGCAGATGATGTACAGTTATACCTGTCGCGATCCATTGGACTACTAGAGGATGGTATTTGCAGAGTCAATGAAGATCTGGAAGCCGTCTCATCCTGGGCACTTTCGAATGGCCTGACTCTTAATCCAGTGAAACCTCAGTCTATTATTATTTAGAAATCTAGACTGGATACTCGCGATTTCTCGCCTATTTTTCTTAATAATATGACTGTCCCCTACTCTGATGTCATTAAAAATCTAGGATTGTCTATGAACAAAGCACTCACTTGGGATGAACATGTAAATGCAGTGGTGGGCAAAATCTATGGCGGCTTACGTAGCCTGTGGCCATCTGCTTCATTCACGCCACAACAGGTTCGACTGAAGCTTGTTAAAACCTTGCTGGTACCCTTGATTATGTATGGAGTGGTAATGTATGGCTGTATGAATGCACTATGCTCGCGCAAACTTAATGTTGCATTTAACTCGTGTGTTCGCTACGTTTTCAACCTTCGTAAATACGATCATGTATCCCCCTTTACCAACCATATCTTGGGCTGCAGTTTGGATCAATATGTTAAATACCGCACAGTACTCTTTCTTTTTTGCTTAATGTACAACAAGCAGCCTCAGGATCTGTTTGAAAAACTTAATTTTGCCACATCGTCCAGGTCAAGATCGCTAATCGTACCCAGACATACCGTCCTGCAGAGCGGAAGATCATTCTTTGTTCACGCGATTAATCTCTGGAACTACTTGCCTCTTGGAATCAAACGAATAAACAATCTGGCCGCCTTCAAGGGTGAACTTTTCGAGCACTATAAAAATAAATAAAAATATGTAGATTACTATTCCTCTCGTTATCTGCACATAATTTTAAGAATCTCGAGAGATTGCTATTTCATTGTATTATATAAATTTTTCACAACTATTCTCTGAGGTACCAATTATTACCATCTATTAGCATCTATAAGTAATTGTACAGTACGTAAATGAAGTATTTCATAGAGTTATTTTTCATATGCTCTCTTACATTTAAGTCAACTTTTGCATATAATTAAGACCAGATTTGCTTTTCTCTTTCCCTGTTTCTTTTTTCTTTTCTTTTTTCTAAATACATTATATGTTTCTTGTACATGTAAATGAGATATTATATCTTATATGTATATCATAGAATAAACAATTTGAATTTGAATTTGAATCTCGTTTGGATGAGCAGAAGAATGCTTTGGATGAACAAAAGAATTCCATGGAGTCCCGTTTAGCTGAACAGCAGAAATCACTGGAAATGCGTTTGGATGAACAAAAGAGTTCTCTGGAGAATTGTCTAGAAAATCGCTTAGAGGAACAAAAGAATTTCCTGAAAAACTCGTTAGACGAACAAAATTTAAAAATTGAAGGAATCGAGCAAGAAGTGGCGGAAGTTCAACAAAAAGTCACCGAACAGCTTGACAAACTTTAAGTCAGATTTGGAGAAGATGAAGCATCGACAACCACAGCACGAAGGAATTGAAATATCCAATGCAGGCAGAATGAAACCTCCAATATTTGATGGACAAAATTCGTGGCATATTTTCAAGAGACAATTCGAGGCTGCTTCCGAAGTAAACGGATGGAATGATGCAGACAAATTTACAGCTCTGGTATTAGCACTTCGAGGTCCCGCGTCAGAGCTATTACAAACTATACCGATAGAAAGGCAACGTGATTATACTTCACTAGAACAGGCGATAGAATTACGTTATGAAGATGAACACATGCAGCAAGTATATCGCCTGCAGTTACGCAACAGGACTCAAAAGCATGGCGAGTCATTACTACAACTGCAGGCTGATGTGGAAAGATTAGCTTGTCTTTCATACTCTAGCGTAAATGCAGATATCCTTAATGAAGTGGCAACAGAAGCATTTGTGAACGCTATTGCAGATCAAAATTTACAACAAGCGTTAAGGATAGCAGGAAAGAAATCTACAGCAGAAGCACTAGCCTATGAACTAGTGTATGAATCTGCCAGGCAAGCTTCTCGAAGTGCAGTACGAGTGAGAGAAATTTTGGTGGAGGAATGTACTTGTAACAGAATGCGGTCATCACAGAGCACTCCTTCACGCGGTATTTTTCGTTGCTGGAATTGTAATAGACTGGGACACCTCCAAAGGGACTGCAGAAAACGCCGACGAATGGAAGCGCTAGAAGAAGGGCAGAAATATCGCGCTGGGCAAAGTTATCGAGCTGGGAAGCAGACTCACAGCAGAATACTGTCATCAGAGACCACTCCTTCGCGGGGTGTCATTCGATGCTGGAAATGTAGTAGACTGGGACACCAGCAAAACGACTGTAGGAAACGAGGACGAATGCATACAACAGAAGAAGAAAGGAGAAGATGGCGAGCTAGAGGGCAAGCTTTCCGTGGAGAGACTAGACTGCAACCTCATGACTTTGAAATCCCATACCGCAAAGGGCGTATCCACGGAAATGCAGAAGCTTTTTCACAACGTCCATGCAATCCTGAATGGAAACATTGCGGACGGATGGAAGAAAATGATGACGATGACTACAATGATGATAACGAAAGTCGAAAGAAGAAAGGAAAGAAATCCAAAGATGATGACGATTACGGTGATAAAAGTAAACAGAAGAAAGGAAAGAAATCCAAGAGCGAGGACAATGAAAGAAAGAAAAAGACGAAAAGTAAAGGGTCTAAAGATGCTGATAATGACGATAATAAGGGTATAATGAAGGTCGGAAAAGGTAAAGACAAAGGTTCTGACGATGATGATAATAAGAAGCGCAAAGGCGGCAATGAAAAGGATGACAACGGCAATCAAAAGGGCAAGAAATTTGAGGACAAAGGAATCAAAGATAAAAGACGAGAGAAAAATCAAAGCATGGAAGAGTGTTTCAACAGAACATTAATCAAACATCTCAGGAAGGTCTTCAACTATAATCAGCGCGATTGGGTTCGACATATTCCTATATTTCTAATGGCTTATATATCAGCTGCTTACAATATGACCAGACAAAGCCCATCTAAGGTCATTTTCGGAAGGGAATTGCGTTTACCTAGCGACCTCAAGTTTGGTATAGCCAAAGGCGAACAAAAGTTACCAGAAGACTACGTAACAAAGCTCAGACAACGATTAGCTGATGTGCACGAGGCCACGAGACGTTCTCCAAAGTCATCACAACACTGGGAGGGACCGTATCCAGTTAAAACTAAAATTAATAACATGCCATACAAGAATCAACGCGGTGCAAGATGCAAAAGAAAAATCGTTTATCTAGATCGCTTGGGTCAATACGGAGAGCACCAAGACCGTGGACCACCTATTGTTCGGGACGAACAAATTTTAAGAAGGGGGCAGTGTTACGTGCCACAAAGTGAATCAAGCGACATCTGTTGTGAATGGAAAAAACTTTAGGTTAGTGTCATCTTAGTAAACTTTGGGTTCGGAGAACGGAATATTCAGGAAGGTTCTAGGATAATTCGTAGAGTATAAATACGGCGCTCTGACAGCTAGGAGGCGGAGTATTATTTCAGACAGCGAAGTGAACGAAGTAAACTATTTGGATTGCGATAATTAGAAGTACAGTACTAGCGATAAATAAAGAGTTGATTTGATAATTATTTGTGAATTTGTGAGAGTAAACAGTAAAGTTAAATAAAGAAAGAACTTTTGAATTATATCTGAAAAATTGTGTTTTAAATAACGAACTAAGGCCACGCTTGTAACAATATATTCTTTTTCTTATTATATTTTCTTTGCAGGATATCCTCTTCTAAATTTATAAATTTTAATTTTTTTATAGATCTTGTTTCTGAAATAGAAGCACACTGATGGATGAATAGTTGGGCTGACAATTCTTCCGTGCTTTTATTTTGATAACTTGATTCCATATTATTTATCATTTTTATTTTATTTGTCTTTCTCTCATCTATATTTTCTATTTCTTTTGGTACCTGTTAAAGGCTCTTTTGCCTTTGTCAAATTTCTTTTGTTGGAGTCAAAGGTACTTGGACCTTGACTTTGTTGTGAGAGTCGTTGGTGCTTGTAACAAGACTCTTGAGCAGTTAATTGTTGATTGGTTCTAGTTGCCTTACCTTGGGTAGGGGGCAAAGCAGAACTTGGTAGTGGCTTAACCGTGTGGTTTTAAAAACTTCTTTTGATCAACTGAGACTTTATTGAATATTTGAATTAAATTTATGCATTAAAACTGCTTACTAGCTAATTTTTGTACATTATGTACGAGTAAGTACTTATGTTGTGACTCAGGTGCCCAATTCCCCGAATCACAACCATAAGGGCAATACATCAATATATTGTCCTATACAATATATAGATGTACCACATAAAAGACCCTGAAAATAAAAAACTATTTCATTTTAAAATTTCAATATAAATTCAATATGCATTTAGAAATGCATTCCCACATTATAACAAAATGCAATTTAGCATAAATTGCATTTTGTTATCAGACACACATTCCACTCACACGGTATGCACACTTACCTACATTCAGTGTCTTCTTACTTTTGTTCCGTATGTACTATGTACATACGTACATTACCTTCTTAATCCAATCTAATTGTATGTACATACATACATACAATTATCACAATTATTCGCGCCCTCTTAAAAATAAATATTTCAAGGCGGGCGCACAAGTGCATGTCATATTACAGATTTGCATAGATGCATATAGCTGGCAACAAAACTTTTTTACATTTTCTCACGTACGTTTTTTTAACGTCGTGAGAAAACAATAAAAAGAAAAAAGAGCTTTGAAAGCGATCATGGGTACCTGGGTGCAATTTGCCCAAACCTCGAGGAGTTCTTTTCAAAAAACGTCGAGCAGGGCAGTCCGGGAGTTTTATTCATTAGCTTTTCGGTAAAAGCTTTAAAATTTTATATAAAAGCTGTTGCAATAACTAGAACATTTTGAAAATAAAATAATGTGAAATATAATTTTAGAAAGAAGAGATCTGTTTAACAAATAACATAAAAGCTACAAGATTATTAGAACATTGTGAAAATAAAATAATGTGAAATATAATTTTAGAAAGAAGAAATCTGTTTAACAAATAACATAAAAGCTACAAGATTATTAGAAAATTGTGAAAATAAAATAATGTGAAATATAATTTTGGAAAGAAGAAAGCTGTTTAACAAATAACATAAAAGCTACAAGATTATTAGAACATTGTGAAAATAAAAGAATGTGAAATAGTTATTTTACAAAGAAGAAATCTGTTAATAAATAAGATAAACGCTACAAGATTATCAGAACTAAACTTGTGAAAATAAAAGATTTAAAACCAAAATTTTTAGAAGGGAAAGTTTTTTTTTGTGATTTAAAATCCCGACTTGGTGAAAAAGTATTCTAGGTTCAGTGCTCTCCGCCACGACCACGGCACTCGGACCTCGACATTTTGGTGGCAGCGGTGTACCTACCCAAAAAACAAAAAATTAGTGCCAATCAATAATAAAAAAAGTAAATAAAAAAAAAAATAATTTAATTAATACCTAATAAAAAAAAAATACCCGGGCACCCTAAAAAGGGTGCTTAGAGGATAATAATAATTTGTTAATTGGCACATAATTGCCGCACCGGTGGACCTTTGCGAGGCTTCATCCCTGCCTCAACAAGACGATTCCCAGAAGGAAGACATCTAGAAATCGTCGTCCAGGACGTGCGAGGTACACATCACCAGCATCCATCTTCAGCGCTTTCAACAACATCAGGAAGTCATCAGCCTAGATGCCCGACAAATCTTTCCAAAACCAACAGCACGCGGAATATTTCCCATCAATTTCAACAACTTCATCAATCATCAACCAACCAACCAACTCAAATACTTGGACTTATTAATTCAGAACCTAAGTGGATATCAATAAGGTAGCCGTAAAAATCTTTAAAATTTTTAGTACTTATTCATTGCAGATTTTTACAAGTTATTAAAATATTTACAACACATACACTTTCATATTTAAAATAACAAGTAAAAGTGTAGGAAATAAATTTACGTGAAAATAATTTGTTCATATTTAATGTTAAAGGCAACATTTTTCATATTTGCGATTGAATTCATGCAATCTCTATTTACGATCACACTGTTTGTCACATATACGGTTTTCGGCATTATAAAACCATTTCAGTGAATTTGTTTTTTTTTGTTTACTAACTCATATTTAAATTGTTTTCCTATTGTCCACTCCCAAAATTTATTTTATTTTTATTAACTAAATTACTAGTGGTGAAAAATAGTGAAATACGCTCTTCCGTGAAGCGACATCTGCGGCAAGACCTCGTGAGCTTGTTGGTCAGGGGACTTCGTAAAAGATCAATAATCGATCTCTTGTGAGAAGGCTTAATAAACCTCTCGTCAGGTGAAGATATTGGTCGGAGGAGACGATTAAATTAATTTCATTCATTTTTCCCTTCAGTGTTTACTCATTATTCATATATTTTGCTTACAAAAAAAGGGGGAAAAAAACTTTTTCCATTACTGTATTTTTCTAACATTACACAAAACATTTTTTTTACAAAATTTTAATTAATTATCTACATATAAAGAAAACCTTACTCGTTTTTTTTTTATTGTTCGGAGACTTTCTATATTTTGATGATATATACATTAAATTGAGATTAAAAAAAATTAGAATCCCATTCTGTTTTCTTTCTCTTTTTCAATCACATCTGTTGACTTACTACCCGGCGGCTACAATATACGTGTGTATATACAATTCAAAAAACAAACCATAAATAATTTCAATTCAATTTAAGCGCATACATACCTTTTTCCGCACGGAGAATTTAATTTTTAATTTCACAAACTAATTCATCGTTTTACTCCATAAGAGTTATATACAACCCCAGAGATAATTTTTATTCTAATTGAAATCAAGTGTTTTTGGATTTATTCACACATGTTTCTTTTTATTGTGGTGCTGTGTTTCAAAATTCTATTTGCTGTACTCTCCTCAATTTTTACGCCCCACATAATATAACAACATGACTGAAGAAACCAAATAATTCGATGAGCTTTGCTTGTCACAAGTCCCAAAAATTACAGAAATTAGACAAATTCTGGCCGATTATCACAGAGCAAATAAAAGCAAAAGGACTTCAAATTTTACTTCTGAAAAACTCCAAAATTTGGAAGAACTGTGGGCTTCATTAGAAAAAACGGAAACACTGATTCAAGATCATGAAGATTTTGATGACTCTCATGATTATTTTAAGCAGTCCATGCTATGGCAAAACAGAGGACTGGTACAATCTTATAAAGGCAACTCTGTCTGATAGGCTGAAGTCCATATCAATTCACACAGAACGCACAAGTAACCCGTTTTACATACCACCCCCCCCCCCCCCAAGACTTCGCAGAGAACAACTGCAGCTGATACCCAAGACAATACAGACAAAGATCAGTCAAATGCAATACGGTTTAGGTTGCAGGATCACAGGCAAAAGTCTATATCACGAATTATACAATCGATCAATTTTAATTCATTATCGACTACAACCCAGGCATATCTTACACAAACGATCATCTTATTGCAAAAATACTGGGATGATTTTGAGGAAACGCATAGTGAAATAATTTCATATACCGGCCCTAATGATTTGAAGCATGACTATTTCAAAAATGATGTTTACGCCGAGGTAGAAAGATCATACACAGACACAATAATTGTCCTTCAAGAGCAATTGGACTCCCGAATCCAAAACATATCGAATAATACACATAACTTCACAGACCATCATCATAATGTCTCCTTTTGAGACCAATCTTCCGTCTTTCTATCAGAAGCTAGATCGTTAATCCCCAACTTTAATGGAAATCCAAAAGATCTTCACAAATTCATTTCAAGCTATGATCATACGCAACAGCAACGCCGGCAAGCGAAAAGCACTCCCTCCTTAGTTTAATAAAGAGTAAATTATCCGCAGAGGCCTACGATATCTTCAGGTACAATCAAATTGAAGATTGGCCTACCTTAAAATCAATCCTAACTCAAACTTTTGAAGTTAGAACTCCCAGATCTACCTTGCAGTCCCAATTGACCAACTCCAGACAAAGAAGAGAGGAAAGTGTAAAAGACTTTTTGCAGAGATTATATACAACACTGTCCAAGCTAAATGAAGCAACACATTCTTATACAACGGACAAGGTGCTCCTACGGTCTTTGTTAAAAGATAATGAGTGTCAGGCTGTGAGAGCAATTGAAGATGGGTTATCCAATCCACAAAACAAGATACATCAAACCTCATTCGCGCAGACAGTAAATTCAAATCTTCGTTCCTTCAAATGTAACAGACTGGGGCATGCTGCATCAAGTTGCTCAATCATACAACGCACCACGCAAAATTTTATTGCATTTCCAAAGCTAAACCCCCAATTACAACGCTCTCCAGATTATAATAAAATTAAATATCCATCACAATCTCCTTCATGTCGATATTGTCATCGGATGGGACATACAATCGACGAATGCAGGACAAGAACTGCAAATAATTCCCGATTGAACGACAATTAAGGAAATCCGAATAATTTCCAAAAAGTAAACACAGCTCCGCAAACAAGCACGGCTGATAGACAGCCACAAAACAGGAACTGGTAGCAGCCAGTATTCCAAGAGAATCGAACTCCACCGAGATATAAAAATGCAAATATCTCAGCTAGATCACCGTCTCCAAATAGGAAGGACAGCAAAAGTCCATCGGCATCCAGGCAGGGAAACTGGATGCAGCGGGGGTCTCATTCGGCAACCCCTAGCACATACAAACTACAGCACAAGTCCACAGGAATCCCGAGACAATATCGACGGAAAAGTAGGCAGCAAGAAATCAATCTGTATCCCCGTCCAAGTTAATAAAAATTCACTAACGCTTTCCTTGCCTGTCGACATCTGCTCTGCTCCAAAACTTATATTTGTAATTGATACTGGAGCAGAGATCAGCTTAATTAAACTCCACCCATTGAAGCCAGATAGCATCTGCTACAGAGATGCTGTCTGCAATATAAACACATTATTCACAGAGTCTACTTCAACGGAAGGACTCATTTTTGCGAAATTAACTCTGGAATCTGCACAAAATAACTTCATCCCAGAACACCCATTTCAAATAGTGGGAAATAACTCCATCCTCTCATACGATGGCGTACTTTACTTTACTTTTTATCTCGATACAATGCTAGTATCAATTACAAAAATAAATATATTTCTTTAGACATAAACGACTCAAATGAATCATATCCTTACGAAGAATATTAGACAAATTATCAATATGTTTATTTGAAAAGCGAAGACCCAGAAAAGAGGTTTCAATATAAATAGTAATATAAATCTATCTCCATCAATTGCTTCACAAAGCAACGAATATCGATCTCCATCAAATACTTCACAAGAAGTGAAACCTGACTTAAAAGGAAAATCTCCATCAGTAGTCCCAAGCAAAGTGGAACCAACATACAAAGGAAATATATCCCCATCGACAGCTTCACAGATGAGGCACAAAGGTAAAAATACATCTGCATCTATAGCCACACAAGAGGCTGAATTAAATAAAATTCAATCTCCATACAAGGCTTTACAAGATATGAAGCAACAACTTAAAATTATATCTCCATCATCAATAGATTCACAAAAAGTGAAATCCAGGATAAAATCAAAGAAGTTAAAGAATTTCAATAAAGATTTATCTCCATCAAATTCTATGGAGTCAGAGTCATCGTATAACTCCTTCCAAATTTCACAAAAGTTGAAATCATATCTCCTTCCTTTTAAAAATCCGAAAGAATCGGATAAATTAAATAAAATTAAAATTCATCATTGAAATTCCAACTCCTTCTATTCAGAATCAATCGGTCTGTTTCAAGAAGGAAATAAGGCCAGGTTTATTTCTTGGAAATTCGATAGTCGAACCAGTCAACGGTATGGCAAAAGTCCTAATCCTCAACACAAATGAGGCGGACGCCGATCTGGCACCTTACGAGGTGAACCCAGTTTAACAAGACTTCGACGAATTTGTGGTAATCTCGACACATTCTAAGACAAACCGCCCATCTATACCAAGCCTTACAGACTTCCTGAAACAAGCCGAACTGAAATAAACCGGCAAATACAAGAAATGCTTGAGTCAGACAACATCAGACCATCACATAGTCCCTGGAGCTCTCCACTTCTCCTGGTTCCTAAAAAACCAGATGAGAATGGAAAAAAAAAGTGGCGAGTAGTGGGACATTTTCGTCGTATTAACGACATTACTATTGGCGATGCGTACCCACCGCCTAATATCACAGATATATTACACCAGTTGGGGAAGTCCAAATATTTTACCACACTCGACTTAGCCTCGATGGCAGTGACTACGCCATCGGAGCTGTTCTTTCACAAGCTGATGATCAAGGAAATCATCCAATCGCCTATGTGAGTCGAGCTCTCAATGTTTCGGAGACTCGTTACTCAACTATAGAGAAAGAGCTCTTAACTATCGTTTTCGCAGTTGAGCAATTCAGACCATACGTTTATTGCAGACAATTTACAATTATAATTGACCATAAACCATTATTATGGCTCATGAATCTGAAAGATCACTCCTCAAGACTGATGAGATGGAGAATACGTCTTGAGGAATATGACTACAAAATAGTTCACAAATCAGACAAATGCAGACGCTCTCAGTAGAGCTATTCCAGATAGCAGCGAACATTTCGCAGAACCTACCACCTGCGTAAATGTGGTAACAAGGAATCAAGCTAGAGCTCAGATGAATTTGAATACTCCCAACACGAGTGTCATTAATCAAAATCCAACTCCATCACAAGTGAACAATACCTCAGTCATAATAACTGAAAGTAATTTTCCCCTTTTACTGACTAAAACTGTGAATCCTAAATTCTTCATCTTGCCAATGCAAGATACAGAATTTGAAAGAGTGTTGGCTTCGAAACTAAAATTTTCAGATAAATTCCCACTTCCAGAAACTGAACTGAACTTCTTCACAAAAAAGGACTCCAAAATAATCATTTCAAAAACTAATTTACCTTGTCGATCCCAAAGAGATATATCAGACTTAGAAAAGATTTTAACTGAAATCTGCTCATACACAGAAGCAAATCAGTTAAAACAAATAAATATCTCCTTCCCTATATTAGATCCACAGAATCTAATAATTAATAAAAACGCTTTTGTCCAGATCTTCGCTAATAAACAAATAAACATTCAACCTCATCAGCATTCAATAAAATATTTATACGACATTAAGGACATCGAACAAGTATTAAAAGATTTTCACTCATTACCAACGGGAGGCCATCAAGGTTTTTCCCGTACTATTAAAAGAATCAAAAAGCAATTCTACTGGCCTGGCATGTCAGACGACGTGGTCAAATATGTAAGGAAATGTAAACTTTGTCAGGTATCTAGAAACCCAAAAATTCCTATGAAAATCTCGAGCATTAGCTCCAAACTTTTCGAAAGAGTGTACCTAGATGCTGTAGGACCTCTCCCAATTTCACATTCTGGAAATAAATACCTCCTTATATTTCAAGACGACCTTTCAAAATTTTCTCAGGCTATTCCCATAGTCGACACCGAGTCTAAGACATTACCAGATGCCTTCACGACAACGATAGTTTGTCGACATGGTATTCCAGAAAGTATCCTCACAGATCAAGGTTCTAACCTCCTAAGTGGCATGTTCGCCGAGGTATCTAAGATGCTGAGAACTAAAAGGCTCAAAACTACGCCATATCACCCGCAAACGACTGGTGCATTGGAGAGAAGCCACAGAGCCTTAGCAGAATATCTCCGATCTTATGTAGCAAAAGATCCACAAGACTGGGATACATGGATTCCTTATACCATGTTTGTCTACAATACCACTCCTCATTCGAGTACTAATTATACTCCTCGCGAACTCCTTTACGGATTCCCAGCCGAAATTCCAAACAATTTGAAATCTTCTCCAAACGTTTGCTATAATTACGACAATTATGCAAACGAGTTAAAAGCGCGTCTACAGCATAGCTTCAAAATAGCTAAAGGCATAGCCGTGGCAAACAAAGAAAGATCGAAATTGCAATACGATAAAAGCTCCGTCCAAAAATCTTTTATGGTAGGCGATAAAGTCCTACTTAAAAGCAGAGTTCGAGAGAACAAATTCTCACCACTATGGTGAGGTCCGTATGAGATAATGGAGATTAATTCCCCCGAAAATTCTACTATTAAAATCTATAATAAAAACAAAAGAGTCCATAACAATGACCTAAAACTATTATCAGAGTAAAAACTTCATCATCTTCAAACATCATTCAGAGATATTAAAATAGTGTCATCTTCCAGGTTTCCAAAATGATGCATATAGCATTCATTTTAATTTTCATCACCATAATTAACGGCTCAGGAATAGAAGTAAAGCAGCTAAATGCTACTGCAGGCAAGTACTTCGAAGAGATTGGCAGAGCCAACCTCTACTCCAACGAATGGAAAATCGTCACCTATTACGACCTAGCGAATTTTAAATCAGAATTCAACAACATCCAATTCATAACCCATCAACTTACAGCGACCTGCCAGAAACTGGACAAACACTCAGCCTTGAGCCACACTTGTAACGGTACGTTGTTACAAATCAATCTAATATTAGCAAACATAGAATATAAGAATATGTTACTTGTGACCCAAAATAGAAAACAAAGGGCACTTTTCAATGCTGTAGGCTCAATCTCTAAAGCTCTTTTCAGCACATTGGACGAAGATGATGCCAAGCTATATGATGGACATATCCGAAATCTCACCCTTAACTAAAACCCCCTCCTATCACTTATGAAAAGCCAAACTGTGATAGTCGAAGCAACCGCAAATGTTTTCAACAAAACTAAAGCCGCAATTGAAAAGGATTTCTTGGTTATGCATAAAAAGTTAATTTCAATACAGATAGCTACATCATTAATGGAAAACAGAACATTGGATAACAAAATATCCATAGAACTTGAATCACTCATTTCACTGGTTTCGTTAATGGCATTCAGATACCAAAATACCCAGTCGGAATTAATAGATGTCTTAACAGATTCAAGGTATGGAAAATTTCATCCTACACTCATTTCCCCTAGACAAATTGAAGAACGCTTATTGAACATCAGACAGGAATTGCCAAATTCAATGATGCTTCCCATAAATTCTAGAGACAATATTTTATCACAATTTTACAAATTGAGTACAATAGCAGGGAATATTTTCAATAATAAAATAATTATCGAGCTCCGAATTCCACTTCCATTCAAGGAACCATACCAATTATTCAAAGTAATGCCATTACCTACACTCCTTAACGGATCGTTCATATATATTGAACCATCAAATGAAGATATACTAATAGACTACTATCGTGAGCACTATATTGAACTAGCATTACATGATATCCACAATTGCGCAACGTTGAATCATACGCACTTTTACTGCCAAATCACATCCCCAATCTTAAATGAAAATACTAGGGTAAATCAATGCGAGATAAATTTAATATAGAAGGAGCCGATTACATCCGATTGTAAAATTTTAACATTAGAACAAAATTGCTTTTGGACACGATTATCGCAAAAGAACGCTTGGCTTTTCTCCATAAAAGATTCCATCCACATAGATATTATTTGCGAAAATTCCATTAGCTCACAAGTTCTGCAAGGAACAGGAACAATGCACATCAATTCCTGTTGTTATGTTCGCAGCAAGGAATTCATCCTGCACGGCCATAACATAAACATGTCCAAATTCAATTCCCATTTTATCCCAACGATAAACATTTCCAATATAATATGGAATATGACGTCTTCTTACGTGGAAACGTTTATAGAAACAAATCCCTTAAATATTACAACAAACACGGATCGAGAGAAACTTCTCGAGTCCATTCGTTTCCAAAAATATCAAGAAGAAATTCCTCTTAATCCCATAATTAACCACCATATCCACCATTACGCACTGTCATATTTAACAGTAGCTTCTATCATCTTTATAGTCTGTGCTTATCTGTATATTAAATACAAACCGAAAGTACGCGAATCGAAAGAAATACTTCCTGAACATAAACAGGAGAATGTGCCTACTCCGGCACCGAGAGAATCAAAATTCAAATTAACTCCTGCACCACAAAGAAAAACCACAGAAAACGTTTAACTAACACACAATGACAAAAGGAAACGGTAACCTCTCGCTTCCCAATTCTTATCCTCCTATCCCCCATCCAAACAAAACACTACTAAACAATTAAAAAGGAAAATATTATCTCACGTTTTTTTTTTTTTGATAAATACATATGTAGTTTTTTTTTTTATATAAAGAAAAATAAATAACTATTAATGGAAAAAAAATTAAAAAAGTTCTATAAGTGGAAAAAAATAAATAAATAAATAGGATAAATATGAGTAGCTGTAAGACTACCAAACATTTAGATCTAAATATTATTCGCTTTCTTCTATATTACCTTGGAAGCTTTAAATGTAACAAATAAAAGGATTCATTATAAGAATTAGAAAAATAAAGTATGAAAAGAATAGTAGATAGTAGATAGTATTATACTTATTATAGTAGCCATTATTTTCTTGACAAAAAATTTAATAAAGTAATAAAAAAAAAAAAATAAGAGAGAAGATAAATAAAATCTGTTTGGTAAGAAATAAATAAATAATAGTAATTATATATATAAATATACAAAAAAATAAAAAAAAAATAATAAAATAGACATAACTAACTACTTATAAACTTATCAAAAATACTTAGTGTTTTGTATTATTTACACCATCTCATCCTCGTTATTAGCTACAAATGAATATAGTAAATTACCTACTCTCTAAAATTGTAAATGCTAGAAATTTTTTTTTTATATAAGCAAGTCTTATTATTCTAATTATGTACATAGTTTAACATATTCCTACTATAAACTTAAGTTAAATTAGAAATCATTTCCAGTAGGTACTAAAATTTCGCATACAATTTTTTTTTGTTATAAAAGAAAGTTTTCTCCTCAGAAGAATAAAACTTTCTTTTCGCCAGGGTGGAGGGATGTTGTGACTCAGGTGCCCAATGCCCCGAATCACAACCATAAGGGCAATACATCAATACATTGTCCTATACAATATATTGATGTACCACATAAAAGACTCTGAAAATAAAAAACTATTTCATTTTAAAATTTCAATATAAATTCAAAATGCAATTTAGCATAAATTGCATTTTGTTATCAGACACACATTCCACTCACACGGTATGCACACTTACCTACATACAGTGTCTTCTTACTTTTTTTCCGTATGTACTATGTACATACGTACATTACCTACTTAATCCAATCTAATTGTATGTACATACATACATACAATTATCACAATTATTTGCGCCCTCTTAAAATTAATATTTCAAGACGGGCGCACAAGTGCATATCAGATTACAGATTTGCATAGATGCATATAGCTGGCAACAAAACTTTTTTACATTTTCTCACGTACGTTTTCTCAACGTCGTGAGAAAACAATAAAAAGAAAAAAGAGCTTTTAAAGCGATCATAGGTACCTGGGTGCAATTTGCCCAAACCTCTAGGAGTTCTTTTCAGAAAACGTCGAGCATGGCAGTCCGGGAGTTTTATTCGTCAGTTTTCGGTAAAAACTTTAAAATTTTATATAAAAGCTGTTGCAATAACTAGAACATTGTGAAAATAAAATAATGTGAAATATAATATTAGAAAGAAGAAATCTGTTTAACAAATAACATAAAAGCTACAAGATTATTAGAGCATTGTGAAAATAAAATAATGTGAAATATAATTTTAGAAAGAAGAAATCTGTTTAACAAATAACATAAAAGCTACAAGTTTATTAGAACATTGTGAAAATAAAATAATTTTAAATATAATTTTAGAAAGAAGAAATCTGTTTAACAAATAACATAAAAGCTACAAGATTATTAGAGCATTGTGAAAATAAAATAATGTGAAATATAATTTTAGAAAGAAGAAATCTGTTTAACAAATAACATAAAAGCTACAAGTTTATTAGAACATTGTGAAAATAAAATAATTTTAAATATAATTTTAGAAAGAAGAAATCTGTTTAACAAATAACATAAAAGCTACAAGATTATCAGAACATTGTGAAAATAAAAGAATGTGAAATGTGAAATGTGCAAAGCAGAAATCTGTTAATAAATAAGATAAAATCTAGAAGATTAGCAGAACTAAACTTGTGAAAATAAAAAAACCAAACCAAAATTTTTAGAAGGAAAAGTTTTTTTTTGTAATTTAAAATCCCGACTTGGTGAAAAAGTATTCTAGGTTGAGTGCTCTCTGCCACCGTATTCCACCGTCGTTCAGAGTACCGAGAAATTTTCTTATTGCTTGCTCTCGGTTACTGATAAGCATGGCTATGCACAAGCTGCGTATCCAATTTCTCATTTTTTACCATTGAAATTGTCGCGATAATTCTATGCTCAAACTGCATATCAGGCAAATTCTATGCTCAAGCTGCATATCAGATTGCAGTTTTTATCAGTGGAGTTCGTGCGTACATTTAGTTAATTGTGAGAAAATTATTTCTTGCAAGCTTGAACATCCTCCCCGCGTTGGACTGTAGCTCAACTATGGTTGATTCTCGATGGTTATTGCAAAATCTCCGACCGAACTTCTCCTTGGATAGGGGGGTTGGCTGTGGAGGGTCTGCAACGATCCGTCTTGGATGAGTTTTGGTTTTGAGTATTCGTCCGGTTTTCGGCACCAATTCCAGCTATTATCCTTAAACTTACATATCAAGCATACAGCGATAGTGCCTGCTAGTAACACCGCTATGTATCCTACGGCATACTGGTGAACATCGTGCACCTGGAGTCTAGTGGGTAGCTTACTGTTGGCGATTTGTGTATTGAGGCGTTGCTTAACTTCCTGCAGCGCGCGAAACCGAGCGTTGTAGGGTGATACCTTGTTTATTACAGCCTCTATCTCCTCTTGTTTCATGATGTCTGTGATATTGCTTATAGGAGTGTAGGACATCCTATTGACACTTGGGTATATATTGTGCCCCTGATCCGTGACTTCGTTTTGTTTTATCATGCAATGCTCCTGTAGCTGCATAATGCCCGATCCTTCCATTGTTGATGTCGTGACATTGGTGCCACAAACGACTTTCACTAAAACCCTTTCCTTGATTGAAAATATCCATTGGTTTGGATTGTTTAGCTGGATCCACTGGGACTCATCTCCGATGTCAACGATGCGGCATGATGACGCTGGTGAAAATCCGTTTATAAAATTTACCTCACAGGAGCTTTCACTTGACCCCCGATTGTAAATTGGATGAGTCTGCTTACATAAATTATGACCTTCATTGATGGAGATGCATGATTGTACCTCTGGTTCGGTGAGTGGGAAGTATTGGTCCCGATGTAAGTTGATGATGGCATAATTTTAATGAAGGTGCCATTGATGAGTACTGGTCGGTATTATCCCAAAGAGTTCAAAATCCTCAGGTGACAGTAATGGTAGACTGAGCTTGTTACGCACCCAAAATCACTTTGTGTGCGTCCTTAATGTTGTGCGTGTCGTTTGTAAGATTTATGATGCTCTTGCCAAATTCTTATTTCCAGAACCACTAAATTGTTCACAATCGCTTCAAATTTCTTCTGAGGAAAGAACTCGCCTTAAGCAGTATGGAAATCCATCCAGTCTCGTATTGGAGAATCTATCGTCTACGTAATCTCGCCTACGACCTCCGAAATACACGCAGTCTATTTAGAGAGTAACAATAGAGAAAAGTAACTATGGATGTTCAGCAGAGTCGATGAAAAGTGTAGAGGCATTTCATCAATATATTGTTCATTGCGACGAATCATCATTGTAACAAGATAGTAGATAAGAAGTATGAATTGTATATAGAATTTAGAGGTGCTTTCATACTCGTATTAAATTTGTTTTCCTTTTGGTTATTAAGAATAGCGTTTCACTCTAAGCTAAATCTAGTAGGTAGTTAGTGCGGGAATATCTAATTTTATAAACTTTGATTTCCTATTACTCATAACCATTGTTAACATTGTATTAACTCTAGCCTTTGGATAATTTGAAGGTTAATATAAAATTTTCATGTTTGTTTTGACCGTGTACTCGCGCAACCAACTAGCCTTGTAGCAAGTCAACTAATGTAGTCATAAAGGATGAGTGCGGCTTGAACCTTTCTCCCCGTGAAAGATTTATACATATAGGTACATATAATACATATATATGATAGAAAACAAAACGGTAGTCCAGATCTCCTTGTTAATTTAAAGTCCCAATAAAACCAGTAAATATTATAATAAAAGCCTAACGACAAACAGCAGTGTAAGATCGAAAATAAATAAACATTCGAAATATACATAATACATATATCGACATAGACTAAGTGAAAGCTATTTATCATGTGAATCATGTGAAATAGACCATAAAAGTGCAAATCGTTTAAAAATTCAACCTTTAAACAAGAAAGCGTAAATGCAATTCGAACTATATAAACGAACCCGCGTATTGGTCTAAACAAAATATTGGCAGCAGTGATAAAAGAGGATGTTCGAAGTCTCCAAGAAAAGAAAAAGCTAGAACGATATGAAGAGGAAAAAAAAATCTGTGAGGAGGTCTCTACCAATTTTTTCTGTCAACGAGTAAAGACCAAGAACCGCAAAAGTAATAGTTTTGTGACATTATTTTATTTAAAAAAAAAAAAAACAAACAAAAAGGAAAAAAAAACATTAAAGAAGAAAACTAAAAGTGCACAAACGATACACTTAAAATAAAAAAAAAAGAAAAGAATAAAATAAAAGAATTCGCCAAAAAGGGGATTTGGATTGAAGTAGTAAGACTGCAGCTACCACGTTAGCACTTGGAAAGCAAAAGCTAAGTGGTTTTATTTTCAGTTTACTATTCTTTATTTTTTTTAATTATAATACAAAGCAATATATTTTATTGATAATAATACATGGCTGGTTGGCGACGGCGATTTAGTGATATTTCGACAATTTAGTGATTTCATTAATACCTTTTTTTGTTGTTATATTTCTTCCTTTGCGGCGGTATGAAAGCACCGCGATAAGCTTTATAATGAGTTTGAATTAAAGTCCACAATTTTATATTGAGTGATCGGATTGTTGTTTTTAACAGACAGGTTTCGTGGTCTATCCTGGCAATCGCAAAAGGCCCCGTGGCGCCCTTCTTAAAAAGAATTTCTTTTCTAGAACTCTACCCACACCCATCTCCTGAGTTAGTGCATACGTACCTGAGGAGTACGTAACATAATTTGGCGCCCAACGTGGGGCCCCAAAGGTGCGCAAACGGGTGGCATAGGTCGATAATGGCTAGTGATTACGATATGGTGATGATGAGTTTTTTTGGTTTAATTAAATGAGTCTGGAAAAAAAATTGTTTGCACGGTGATAATTATGATTGCACCTGAAACAGAAATTTGTTCTAATTATAAATACAAATAATAGTGGCGTATACATATGTATGTATTTCAATATTAATTGAGTGACCAGCTAGTTGTACGGGACACGAACGTCAGTATAAGGCTACGCGGCATGGAAAGTCTGCTATCACTCAGATGCTCTGAGTTGCAGATCATTATTGTTGTAAAATTTTAGCAAAAGAACCACATAGAACCGGCTATAGTAAAAATTCAGGCAGATTATCACAGAGATACAACAACTATAGCTAGTTTGTTTGTCGAGACCTTTTTTTTGTAATAAAGATATGTACATACATAATTCTGTGGAGCAAATAGTTTCAACGTTCGGTTGTTAATTTTTTTAATCACCAGTCGCCTACCAACTATTTATAAGCGTAATACCTCCTTGTCTATCCTCCGATCGTAAGAGTGTAACGATAAAATTTGTATGCATTTTTTTAAGAATATAGGAAAAGAAAGTGTCTCATCACTGGGACAATTTGCGAAAAACCATAATTACATTTATGACGATGACTACAATGATGATAACGAAAGTCGAAAGAAGAAAGGAAAGAAATCCAAAGATGATGACGATTACGGTGATAAAAGTAAACAGAAGAAAGGAAATAAATCCAAGAGCGAGGACAATGAAAGAAAGAAAAAGACGAAAAGTAAAGGGTCTAAAGATGCTGATAATGACGATAATAAGGGTATAATGAAGGTCGGAAAAGGTAAAGACAAAGGTTCTGACGATGATGATAATAAGAAGCGCAAAGGCGGCAATGAAAAGGATGACAACGGCAATCAAAAGGGCAAGAAATTTGAGGACAAAGGAATCAAAGATAAAAGACGAGAGAAAAATCAAAGCATGGAAGAGTGTTTCAACAGAACATTAATCAAACATCTCAGGAAGGTCTTCACCTATAATCAGCGCAATTGGGTTCGACATATTCCTATATTTCTAATGGCTTATATATCAGCTGCTTACAATATGACCAGACAAAGCCAATCTAAGGTCATTTTCGGAAGGGAATTGCGTTTACCTAGCGACCTCAAGTTTGGTATAGCCAAAGGCGAACAAAAGTTACCAGAAGGCTACGTAACAAAGCTCAGACAACGATTAGCTGATGTGCACGAGGCCACGAGACGTTCTCCAAAGTCATCACAACACTGGGAGGGACCGTATCCAGTTAAAACTAAAATTAATAACATGCCATACAAGAATCAACGCGGTGCAAGATGCAAAAGAAAAATCGTTCATCTAGATCGCTTGGGTCAATACGGAGAGCACCAATACCGTGGACCATCTGTTGTTCGGGACGAACAAATTTTAAGAAGGGGGCAGTGTTACGTGCCACAAAGTGAATCAAGCGACATCTGTTAGGAATAGAAACAACTTTAGGTTAGTGTCATCTTAGTAAACTTTGGGTTCGGAGAACGGAATATTCAGGAAGGTTCTAGGATAATTCGTAGAGTATAAATACGACGCTCTGACAGCTAGGAGGCGGAGTATTATTTCAGACAGCGAAGTGAACGAAGTAAACTATTTGGATTGCGATAATTAGAAGTACAGTACTAGCGATAAATAAAGAGTTGATTTGATAATTATTTGTGAATTTGTGAGAGTAAACAGTAAAGTTAAATAAAGAAAGAACTTTTGAATTATATCTGAAAAATTGTGTTTTAAATAACGAACTAAGGCCACGCTTGTAACAATATATTCTTTTTCTTATTATATTTTCTTTGCAGGATATCCTCTTCTAAATTTATAAATTTTAATTTTTTTATAGATCTTGTTTCTGAAATAGAAGCACACTGATGGATGAATAGTTGGGCTGACAATTCTTCCGTGCTTTTATTTTGATAACTTGATTCCATATTATTTATCATTTTTATTTTATTTGTCTTTCTCTCATCTATATTTTCTATTTCTTTTGGTACCTGTTAAAGGCTCTTTTGCCTTTGTCAAATTTCTTTTGTTGGAGTCAAAGGTACTTGGACCTTGACTTTGTTGTGAGAGTCGTTGGTGCTTGTAACAAGACTCTTGAGCAGTTAATTGTTGATTGGTTCTAGTTGCCTTACCTTGGGTAGGGGGCAAAGCAGAACTTGGTAGTGGCTTAACCGTGTGGTTTTAAAAACTTCTCTTGATCAACTGAGACTTAATTGAATATTTGAATTAAATTTATGCATTAAAACTGCTTACTAGCTAATTTTTGTACATTATGTACGAGTAAGTACTTATGTTGTGACTCAGGTGCCCAATACCCCGAATCACAACCATAAGGGCAATACATCAATATATTGTCCTATACAATATATAGATGTACCACATAAAAGACCCTGAAAATAAAAAACTATTTCATTTTAAAATTTCAATATAAATTCAATATGCATTTAGAAATGCATTCCCACATTATAACAAAATGCAATTTAGCATAAATTGCATTTTGTTATCAGACACACATTCCACTCACACGGTATGCACACTTACCTACATTCAGTGTCTTCTTACTTTTGTTCCGTATGTACTATGTACATACGAACATTACCTTCTTAATCCAATCTAATTGTATGTACATACATACATACAATTATCACAATTATTCGCGCCCTCTTAAAATTAATATTTCAAGGCGGGCGCACAAGTGCATGTCATATTACAGATTTGCATAGATGCATATAGCTGGCAACAAAACTTTTTTACATTTTCTCACGTACGTTTTTTTAACGTCGTGAGAAAACAATAAAAAGAAAAAAGAGCTTTGAAAGCGATCATGGGTACCTGGGTGCAATTTGCCCAAACCTCGAGGAGTTCTTTTCAAAAAACGTCGAGCAGGGCAGTCCGGGAGTTTTATTCATTAGCTTTTCGGTAAAAGCTTTAAAATTTTATATAAAAGCTGTTGCAATAACTAGAACATTTTGAAAATAAACTAATGTGAAATATAATTTTAGAATGAAGAGATCTGTTTAACAAATAACATAAAAGCTACAAGATTATTAGAACATCGTGAAAATAAAATAATGTGAAATATAATTTTAGAAAGAAGAAATCTGTTTAACAAATAACATAAAAGCTACAAGATTATTAGAAAATTGTGAAAATAAAATAATGTGAAATATAATTTTGGAAAGAAGAAAGCTGTTTAACAAATAACATAAAAGCTACAAGATTATTAGAACATTGTGAAAATAAAAGAATGTGAAATAGTTATTTTACAAAGAAGAAATCTGTTAATAAATAAGATAAACGCTACAAGATTATCAGAACTAAACTTGTGAAAATAACAGATTTAAAACCAAAATTTTTAGAAGGGAAAGTTTTTTTTGTGATTTAAAATCCCGACTTGGTGAAAAAGTATTCTAGGTTCAGTGCTCTCCGCCACGACCACGGCACTCGGACCTCGACATTTTGGTGGCAGCGGTGTACCTACCCAAAAAACAAAAAAATAGTGCCAATCAATAATAAAATAAAAAAAATAAAAAAAAAATAATTTAATTAATACCTACCTAATAAAAAAAAAATACCCGGGCACCCTAAAAAGGGTGCTTAGAGGATAATAATAATTTGTTAATTGGCACATAATTGCCGCACCGGTGGACCTTTGCGAGGCTTCATCCCTGCCTCAACAAGACGATTCCCAGAAGGAAGACATCTAGAGATCGTCGTCCAGGACGTGCGAGGCACACATCACCAGCATCCATCTTCAGCGCTTTCAACAACATCAGGAAGTCATCAGCCTAGATGCCCGACAAATCTTTCCAAAACCAACAGCACGCGGAATATTTCCCATCAATTTCAACAACTTCATCAATCATCAACCAACCAACCAACCCAAATACTTGGACTTATTAATTCAGAACCTAAGTGGATATCAATAAGGTAGCCGTAAAAATCTTTAAAATTTTTAGTACTTATTCATTGCAGATTTTTACAAGTTATTAAAATATTTACAACACATACACTTTCATATTTAAAATAACAAGTAAAAGTGTAGGAAATAAATTTACGTGAAAATAATTTGTTCATATTTAATGTTAAAGGCAACATTTTTCATATTTGCGATTGAATTCATGCAATCTCTATTTACGATCACACTGTTTGTCACATATACGGTTTTCGGCATTATAAAACGATTTCAGTGAATTTGTTTTTTTTTTTTGTTTACTAACTCATATTTAAATTGTTTTCCTATTGTCCACTCCCAAAATTTATTTTATTTTTATTAACTAAATTACTAGTGGTGAAAAATAGTGAAATACGCTCTTCCGTGAAGCGACATCTGCGGCAAGACCTCGTGAGCTTGTTGGTCAGGGGACTTCGTAAAAGATCAATAATCGATCTCTTGTGAGAAGGCTTAATAAACCTCTCGTCAGGTGAAGATATTGGTCGGAGGAGACGATTAAATTAATTTCATTCATTTTTCCCTTCAGTGTTTACTCATTATTCATATATTTTGCTTACAAAAAAAGGGGGAAAAAAACTTTTTCCATTACTGTATTTTTCTAACATTACACAAAACATTTTTTTTACAAAATTTTAATTAATTATCTACATATAAAGAAAACCTTACTCGTTTTTTTTTTATTGTTCGGAGACTTTCTATATTTTGATGATATATACATTAAATTGAGATTAAAAAAAATTAGAATCCCATTCTGTTTTCTTTCTCTTTTTCAATCACATCTGTTGACTTACTACCCGGCGGCTACAATATACGTGTGTATATACAATTCAAAAAACAAACCATAAATAATTTCAATTCAATTTAAGCGCATACATACCTTTTTCCGCACGGAGAATTTAATTTTTAATTTCACAAACTAATTCATCGTTTTACTCCATAAGAGTTATATACAACCCCAGAGATAATTTTTATTCTAATTGAAATCAAGTGTTTTTGGATTTATTCACACATGTTTCTTTTTATTGTGGTGCTGTGTTTCAAAATTCTATTTGCTGTACTCTCCTCAATTTTTACGCCCCACATAATATAACAACATGACTGAAGAAACCAAATCATTCGATGAGCTTTGCTTGTCACAAGTTCCAAAAATTACAGAAATTAGACAAATTCTGGCCGATTATCACAGAGCAAATAAAAGGAAAAGGACTTCAAATTTTACTTCTGAAAAACTCCAAAATTTGGAAGAACTGTGGGCTTCATTAGAAAAAACGGAAACACTGATTCAAGATCATGAAGATTTTGATGACTCTCATGATTATTTTAAGCAGTCCATGCTATGGCAAAACAGAGGACTGGTACAATCTTATAAAGGCAACTCTGTCTGATAGGCTGAAGTCCATATCAATTCACACAGAACGCACAAGTAACCCGTTTTACATACCACCCCCCCCCCCCCCCCAAGACTTCGCAGAGAACAACTGCAGCTGATACCCAAGACAATACAGACAAAGATCAGTCAAATGCAATACGGTTTAGGTTGCAGGATCACAGGCAAAAGTCTATATCACGAATAATACAATCGATCAATTTTAATTCATTATCGACTACAACCCAGGAATATCTTACACAAACGATCATCTTATTGCAAAAATACTGGGATGATTTTGAGGAAACGCATAGTGAAATAATTTCATATACCGGCCCTAATGATTTGAAGCATGACTATTTCAAAAATGATGTTTACGCCGAGGTAGGAAGATCATACACAGACACAATAATTGTCCTTCAAGAGCAATTGGACTCCCGAATCCAAAACATATCGAATAATACACATAACTTCACAGACCATCATCATAATGTCTCCTTTTGAGACCAATCTTCCGTCTTTCTATCAGAAGCTAGATCGTTAATCCCCAACTTTAATGGAAATCCCAAAGATCTTCACAAATTCATTTCAAGCTGTGATCATACGCAACAGCAACGCCGGCAAGCGAAAAGCACTCCCTCCTTAGTTTAATAAAGAGTAAATTATCCGCAGAGGCCTACGATATCTTCAGGTACAATCAAATTGAAGATTGGCCTACCTTAAAATCAATCCTAACTCAAACTTTTGAAGTTAGAACTCCCAGATCTACCTTGCAGTCCCAATTGACCAACTCCAGACAAACAAGAGAGGAAAGTGTAAAAGACTTTTTGCAGAGATTATATACAACACTGTCCAAGCTAAATGAAGCAACACATTCCTATACAACGGACAAGGTGCTCCTACGGTCTTTGTTAAAAGATAATGAGTGTCAGGCTGTGAGAGCAATTGAAGATGGGTTATCCAATCCACAAAACAAGATACATCAAACCTCATTCGCGCAGACAGTAAATTCAAATCTTCGTTCCTTCAAATGTAACAGACTGGGGCATGCTGCATCAAGTTGCTCAATCATACAACGCACCACGAAAAATTTTATTGCATTTCCAAAACTAAACCCCCAATTACAACGCTCTCCAGATTATAATAAAATTAAATATCCATCACAATCTCCTTCATGTCGATATTGTCATCGGATGGGACATACAATCGACGAATGCAGGACAAGAACTGCAAATAATTCCCGATTGAACGATAATTAAGGAAATCCGAATAATTTCCAAAAAGTAAACACAGCTCCGCAAACAAGCACGGCTGATAGACAGCCACAAAACAGGAACTGGTAGCAGCCAGTATTCCAAGAGAATCGAACTCCACCGAGATATAAAAATGCAAATATCTCAGCTAGATCACCGTCTCCAAATAGGAAGGACAGCAAAAGTCCATCGGCATCCAGGCAGGGAAACTGGATGCAGCGGGGGGTCTCATTCGGCAACCCCTAGCACATACAAACTACAGCACAAGTCCACAGGAATCCCGAGACAATATCGACGGAAAAGTAGGCAGCAAGAAATCAATCTGTATCCCCGTCCAAGTTAATAAAAATTCACTAACGCTTTCCTTGCCTGTCGACATCTGCTCTGCTCCAAAACTTATATTTGTAATTGATACTGCAGCAGAGATCAGCTTAATTAAACTCCACCCATTGAAGCCAGATAGCATCTGCTACAGAGATGCTGTCTGCAATATAAACACATTATTCACAGAGTCTACTTCAACGGAAAGACTCATTTTTGCGAAATTAACTCTGGAATCTGCACAAAATAACTTCATCCCAGAACACCCATTTCAAATAGTGGGAAATAACTCCATCCTCTCATACGATGGCGTACTTTACTTTACTTTTTATCTCGATACAATGCTAGTATCAATTACAAAAATAAATATATTTCTTTAGACATAAACGACTCAAATGAATCATATCCTTACGAAGAATATTAGACAAATTATCAATATGTTTATTTGAAAAGCGAAGACCCAGAAAATAGGTTTCAATATAAATAGTAATACAAATCTATCTCCATCAATTGCTTCACAAAGCAACGAACATCGATCTCCATCAAATACTTCACAAGAAGTGAAACCTGACTTAAAAGGAAAATCTCCATCAGTAGTCCCAAGCAAATAGGAACCAACATACAAAGGAAATATATCCCCATCGACAGCTTCACAGATGAGGCACAAAGGTAAAAATACATCTGCATCTATAGCCACACAAGAGGCTAAATTAAATAAAATTCAATCTCCATACAAGGCTTTACAAGATATGAAGCAACAACATAAAATTATATCTCCATCATCAATAGATTCACAAAAAGTGAAATCCAGGATAAAATCAAAGAAGTCAAAGAATTTCAATAAAGATTTATCTCCATCAAATTCTATGGAGTCAGAATCATCGTATAACTCCTTCCAAATATCACAAAAGTTGAAATCATATCTCCTTCCTTTTAAAAAACCGAAAGAATCGGATAAATTAAATAAAATTAAAATTCATCATTGAAATTCCAACTCCTTCTATTCAGAATCAATCGGTCTGTTTCAAGAAGGAAATAAGGCCAGGTTTATTTCTTGGAAATTCGATAGTCGAACCAGTCAACGGTATGGCAAAAGTCCTAATCCTCAACACAAATGAGGCGGACGCCGATCTGGCACCTTACGAGGTGAACCCAGTTTAACAAGACTTCGACGAATTTGTGGTAATCTCGACACATTCTAAGACAAACCGCCCATCTATACCAAGCCTTACAGACTTCCTGAAACAAGCCGAACTGAAATAAACCGGCAAATACAAGAAATGCTTGAGTCAGACAACATCAGACCATCACATAGTCCCTGGAGCTCTCCACTTCTCCTGGTTCCTAAAAAACCAGATGAGAATGGAAAAAAAAAAGTGGCGAGTAGTGGGACATTTTCGTCGTATTAACGACATTACTATTGGCGATGCGTACCCACCGCCTAATATCACAGATATATTACACCAGTTGGGGAAGTCCAAATATTTTACCACACTCGACTTAGCCTCGATGGCAGTGACTACGCCATCGGAGCTGTTCTTTCACAAGCTGATGATCAAGGAAATCATCCAATCGCCTATGTGAGTCGAGCTCTCAATGTTCCGGAGACTCGTTACTCAACTATAGAGAAAGAGCTCTTAACTATCGTTTTCGCAGTTGAGCAATTCAGACCATACGTTTATTGCAGACAATTTACAATTATAATTGACCATAAACCATTATTATGGCTCATGAATCTGAAAGATCACTCCTCAAGACTGATGAGATGGAGAATACGTCTTGAGGAATATGACTACAAAATAGTTCACAAATCAGACAAATGCAGACGCTCTCAGTAGAGCTATTCCAGATAGTAGCGAACATTTCGCAGAACCTACCACCTGCGTAAATGTGGTAACAAGGAATCAAGCTAGAGCTCAGATGAATTTGAACACTCCCAACACGAGTGTCATTAATCAAAATCCAACTCCATCACAAGTGAACAATACCTCAGTCATAATAACTGAAAGTAATTTTCTTCTTTTACTGACTAAAAATGTGAATCCTAAATTCTTCATCTTGCCAATGCAAGATACAGAATTTGAAATAGTGTTGGCTTCGAAACTAAAATTTTCAGATAAATTCCCACTTTCAGAAACTGAACTGAACTTCTTCACAAAAAAGGACTCCAAAATAATCATTTCAAAAACTAATTTACCTTGTCGATCCCAAAGAGATATATCAGACTTAGAAAAGATTTTAACTGAAATCTGCTCATACACAGAAGCAAATCAGTTAAAACAAATAAATATCTCCTTCCCTATATTAGATCCACAGAATCTAATAATTAATAAAAACGCTTTTGTCCAGATCTTCGCTAATAAACAAATAAACATTCAACCTCATCAGGATTCAATAAAATATTTATACGACATTAAGGACATCGAACAAGTTTTAAAAGATTTTCACTCATTACCAACGGGAGGCCATCAAGGTTTTTCCCGTACTATTAAAAGAATCAAAAAGCAATTCTACTGGCCTGGCATGTCAGACGACGTGGTCAAATATGTAAGGAAATGTAAACTTTGTCAGGTATCTAGAAACCCAAAAATTCCTATGAAAATCTCGAGCATTAGCTCCAAACTTTTCGAAAGAGTGTACCTATATGCTGTAGGACCTCTCCCAATTTCACATTCTGGAAATAAATACCTCCTTATATTTCAAGACGACCTTTCAAAATTTTCTCAGGCTATTCCCATAGTCGACACCTAGTCTAAGACATTACCAGATGCCTTCACGACAACGATAGTTTGTCGACATGGTATTCCAGAAAGTATCCTCACAGATCAAGGTTCTAACCTCCTAAGTGGCATGTTCGCCGAGGTATCTAAGATGCTGAGAACTAAAAGGCTCAAAACTACGCCATATCACCCGCAAACGACTGGTGCATTGGAGAGAAGCCACAGAACCTTAGCAGAATATCTCCGATCTTATGTAGCAAAAGATCCACAAGACTGGGATACATGGATTCCTTATACCATGTTTGTCTACAATACCGCTCCTCATTCGAGTACTAATTATACTCCTCGCGAACTCTTTTACGGATTCCCAGCCGAAATTCCAAACAATTTGAAATCTTCTCCAAACGTTTGCTATAATTACGACAATTATGCAAACGAGTTAAAAGCGCGTCTACAGCATAGCTTCAAAATAGCTAAAGACATAGCCGTGGCAAACAAAGAAAGATCGAAATTGCAATACGATAAAAGCTCCGTCCAAAAATCTTTTATGGTAGGCGATAAAGTCCTACTTAAAAGCAGAGTTCGAGAGAACAAATTCTCACCACTATGGTGAGGTCCGTATGAGATAATGGAGATTAATTCCCCCGAAAATTCTACTATTAAAATCAATAATAAAAACAAAAGAGTCCATAACAATGACCTAAAACTATTATCAGAGTAAAAACTTCATCATCTTCAAACATCATTCAGAGATATTAAAATAGTGTCATCTTCCAGGTTTCCAAAATGATGCATATAGCATTCATTTTAATTTTCATCACCATAATTAACGGCTCAGGAATAGAAGTAAAGCAGCTAAATGCTACTGCAGGCAAGTACTTCGAAGAGATTGGCAGAGCCAACCTCTACTCCAACGAATGGAAAATCGTCACCTATTACGACCTAGCGAATTTTAAATCAGAATTCAACAACATCCAATTCATAACCCATCAAATTACAGCGACCTGCCAGAAACTGGACAAACACTCAGCCTTGAGCCACACTTGTAACGGTACGTTGTTACAAATCAATCTAATATTAGCAAACATAGAATATAAGAATATGTTACTTGTGACCCAAAATAGAAAACAAAGGGCACTTTTCAATGCTGTAGGCTCAATCTCTAAAGCTCTTTTCGGCACATTGGACGAAGATGATGCCAAGCTATATGATGGACATATCCGAAATCTCACCCTTAACCAAAACCCCCTCCTATCACTTATGAAAAGCCAAACTGTGATAGTCGAAGCAACCGCAAATGTTTTCAACAAAACTAAAGCCGCAATTGAAAAGGATTTCTTGGTTATGCATAAAAAGTTAATTTCAATACAGATAGCTACATCATTAATGGAAAACAGAACATTGGATAACAAAATATCCATAGAACTTGAATCACTCATTTCACTGGTTTCGTTAATGGCATTCAGATACCAAAATACCCAGTCGGAATTAATAGATCTCTTAACAGATTCAAGGTATGGAAAATTTCATCCTACACTCATTTCCCCTAGACAAATTGAAGAACGCTTATTGAACATCAGACAGGAATTGCCAAATTCAATGATGCTTCCCATAAATTCTAGAGACAATATTTTATCACAATTTTACAAATTGAGTACAATAGCAGGGAATATTTTCAATAATAAAATAATTATCGAGCTCCGAATTCCACTTCCATTCAAGGAACCATACCAATTATTCAAAGTAATGCCATTACCTACACTCCTTAACGGATCGTTCATATATATTGAACCATCAAATGAAGATATACTAATAGACTACTATCGTGAGCACTATATTGAACTAGCATTACATGATATCCACAATTGCGCAACGTTGAATCATACGCACTTTTACTGCCAAATCACATCCCCAATCTTAAATGAAAATACTAGGGTAAATCAATGCGAGATAAATTTAATATAGAAGGAGCCGATTACATCCGATTGTAAAATTTTAACATTTGAACAAAATTGCTTTTGGACACGATTATCGCAAAAGAACGCTTGGCTTTTCTCCATAAAAGATTCCATCCACATAGATATTATTTGCGAAAATTCCATTAGCTCACAAGTTCTGCAAGGAACAGGAACAATGCACATCAATTCCTGTTGTTATGTTCGCAGCAAGGAATTCATCCTGCACGGCCATAACATAAACATGTCCAAATTCAATTCCCATTTTATCCCAACGATAAACATTTCCAATATAATATGGAATATGACGTCTTCTTACGTGGAAACGTTTATAGAAACAAATCCCTTAAATATTACAACAAACACGGATCGAGAGAAACTTCTCGAGTCCATTCGTTTCCAAAAATATCAAGAAGAAATTCCTCTTAATCCCATAATTAACCACCATATCCACCATTACGCACTGTCATATTTAACAGTAGCTTCTATCATCTTTATAGTCTGTGCTTATCTGTATATTAAATACAAACCGAAAGTACACGAATCGAAAGAAATACTTCCTGAACATAAACAGGAGAATGTGCCTACTCCGGCACCGAGAGAATCAAAATTCAAATTAACTCCTGCACCACAAAGAAAAACCACAGAAAACGTTTAACTAACACACAATGACAAAAGGAAACGGTAACCTCTCTCTTCCCAATTCTTATCCTCCTATCCCCCATCCAAACAAAACACTACTAAACAATTAAAAAGGAAAATATTATCTCACGTTTGTTTTTTTGATAAATACATATGTAGTTTTATTTTATATAAAGAAAAATAAATAACTATTAATGGAAAAAAAATTAAAAAAGTTCTATAAGTGGAAATAAAATAAATAAATAAATAGGATAAATATGAGTAGCTGTAAGACTACCAAACATTTAGATCTAAATATTATTCGCTTTCTTCTATATTACCTTGGAAGCTTTAAATGTAACAAATAAAAGGATTCATTATAAGAATTAGAAAAATAAAGTATGAAAAGAATAGTAGATAGTAGATAGTATTATACTTATTATAGTAGCCATTATTTTCTTGACAAAAAATTTAATAAAGTAATAAAAAAAAAAATAAGAGAGAAGATAAATAAAATCTGTTTGG
This sequence comes from Dioctria linearis, assembly GCA_963930735.1. NCBI lineage: Eukaryota > Metazoa > Arthropoda > Insecta > Diptera > Asilidae > Dioctria > Dioctria linearis. The sequence continues at coordinate 178,144,335 of OZ005740.1, forward strand.
TAAGAAATAAATAAATAATAGTAATTATATATATAAATATACAAAAAAATAAAAAAAAATAATAAAATAGACATAACTAACTACTTATAAACTTATCAAAAATACTTAGTGTTTAGTATTATTTACACCATCTCATCCTCGTTATTAGCTACAAATGAATATAGTAAATTACCTACTCTCTAAAATTGTAAATGCTAGAAATTTTTTTTTTATATAAGCAAGTCCTATTATTCTAATTATGTACATAGTTTAACATATTCCTACTATAAACTTAAGTTAAATTAGAAATCATTTCCAGTAGGTACTAAAATTTCGCATACAATTTTTTTTTGTTATAAAAGAAAGTTTTCTCCTCAGAAGAATAAAACTTTCTTTTCGCCAGGGTGGAGGGATGTTGTGACTCAGGTGCCCAATGCCCCGAATCACAACCATAAGGGCAATACATCAATACATTGTCCTATACAATATATTGATGTACCACATAAAAGACTCTGAAAATAAAAACTATTTCATTTTAAAATTTCAATATAAATTCAAAATGCAATTTAGCATAAATTGCATTTTGTTATCAGACACACATTCCACTCACACGGTATGCACACTTACCTACATACAGTGTCTTCTTACTTTTTTTCCGTATGTACTATGTACATACGTACATTACCTACTTAATCCAATCTAATTGTATGTACATACATACATACAATTATCACAATTATTTGCGCCCTCTTAAAATTAATATTTCAAGACGGGCGCACAAGTGCATATCAGATAACAGATTTGCATAGATGCATATAGCTGGCAACAAAACTTTTTTACATTTTCTCATGTACGTTTTCTCAACATCGTGAGAAAACAATAAAAAGAAAAAAGAGCTTTTAAAGCGATCATAGGTATCAATCATGGGGGCAATTTGCCCAAACCTCTAGGAGTTCTTTTCAGAAAACGTCGAGCATGGCAGTCCGGGAGTTTTATTCGTCAGTTTTCGGTAAAAACTTTAAAATTTTATATAAAAGCTGTTGCAATAACTAGAACATTGTGAAAATAAAATAATGTGAAATATAATATTAGAAAGAAGAAATCTGTTTAACAAATAACATAAAAGCTACAAGATTATTAGAGCATTGTGAAAATAAAATAATGTGAAATATAATTTTAGAAAGAAGAAATCTGTTTAACAAATAACATAAAAGCTACAAGTTTATTAGAACATTGTGAAAATAAAATAATTTTAAATATAATTTTAGAAAGAAGAAATCTGTTTAACAAATAACATAAAAGCTACAAGATTATCAGAACATTGTGAAAATAAAAGAATGTGAAATGTGAAATGTGCAAAGCAGAAATCTGTGGAGGGTCTGCAACGATCCGTCTTGGATGAGGTTTTGGTTTTGAGTATTCGTCCGGTTTTCGGCACCAATTCCAGCTATTATCCTTGAACTTACAAATCAAGTATACAGCGATAGTGCCTGCTAGTAACACCGCTATGTATCCTACGGAATACTGGTGAACATCGTGCACCTGGAGTCTAGTGGGTAGCTTACTGTTGGCGATTTGTGTATCGAGGCGTTGCTTAACTTCCTGCAGCGCGCGAAACTGAGCGTTGTAGGGTGATACCTTGTTTATTACAGCCTCTATCTCCTCTTGTTTCATGATGTCTGTGATGTAGGACATCCTATTGACACTTGGGTATATATTGTGCCCCTGATCCGTGACTTCGTTTTGTTTTATCATGCAATGCTCCTGTAGCTGCATAATGCCCGATCCTTCCATTGTTGATGTCGTGACATTGGTGCCACAAACGACTTTCACTAAAACCCTTTCCTTGATTGCAAATATCCATTGGTTTGGATTGTTTAGCTGGATCCACTGGGACTCATCTCCGATGTCAACGATGCGGCATGATGACGCTGGTGAAAATCCGTTTATAAAATTTACCTCACAGGAGCTTTCACTTGACCCCCGATTGTAAATTGGATGAGTCTGCTTACATAAATTATGACCTTCATTGATGGAGATGCATGATTGTACCTCTGGTTCGGTGAGTGGGAAGTATTGGTCCCGATGTAAGTTGATGATGGCGTAATTTTAATGAAGGTGCCATTGATGAGTACTGGTCGGTATTATCCGAAAGAGTTCAAAATCCTCAGGTGACAGTAATGGTAGACTGAGCTTGTTACGCACCCAAAATCACTTTGTGTGCGTCCTTAATGTTGTGCGTGTCGTTTTGTCTTGCCAAATTCTTATTTCCTGAACCACTAAATTGTTCACAATCGCTTCAAATTTCTTCTGAGGAATGAACTCGCCTCAAGCAGTATGGAAATCCATCCAGTCTCGTATTGGAGAATCTATCGTCTACGTAATCTCGCCTACGACCTCCGAAATACACGCAGTCTATTTAGAGAGTAACAATAGAGAAAAGTAACTATGGATGTTCAGCAGAGTCGATGAAAAGTGTAGAGGCATTTCATCAATATATTGTTCATTGCGACGAATCATCATTGTAACAAGATAGTAGATAAGAAGTATGAATTGTATATAGAATTTAGAGGTGCTTTCATACTCGTATTAAATTTGTTTTCCTTTTGGTTATTAAGAATAGCGTTTCACTCTAAGCTAAATCTAGTAGGTAGTTAGTGCGGGAATATCTAATTTTATAAACTTTGATTTCCTATTACTCATAACCACTGTTAATATTGTATTAACTCTAGCCTTTGGATAATTTGAAGGTTAATATAAAATTTTCATGTTTGTTTTGACCGTGTACTCGCGCAACCAACTAGCCTTGTAGCAAGTCAACTAATGTAGTCATAAAGGATGAGTGCGGCTTGAACCTTTCTCCCCGTGAAAGATTTATACATATATATGATAGAAAACAAAACGGTAGTCCAGATCTCCTTGTTAATTTAAAGTCCCAATAAAACCAGTAAATATTATAATAAAAGCCTAACGACAAACAGCAGTGTAAGATCGAAAATAAATAAACATTCGAAATATACATAATACATATATCGACATAGACTAAGTGAAAGCTATTTATCATGTGAATCATGTGAAATAGACCATAAAAGTGCAAATCGTTTAAAAATTCAACCTTTAAACAAGAAAGCGTAAATGCAATTCGAACTATATAAACGAACCCGCGTATTGGTCTAAACAAAATATTGGCAGCAGTGATAAAAGAGGATGTTCGAAGTCTACAAGAAAAGAAAAAGCTAGAACGATATGAAGAGGAAAAAAAAACATCTGTGAGGAGGTCTCTACTAATTTTTTCTGTCGACGAGTAAAGACCAAGAACCGCAAAAGTAATAGTTTTGTGACATTATTTTATATTAAAAAAAAAACAAACAAACAAAAAGGAAAAAAAAACATTAAAGAAGAAAACTGAAAGTTCACAAACGATACACTTAAAATAAAAAAAGAAAAGAATAAAATAAAAGAATTCGCCAAAAAGGGGATTTGGATTGAAGTAGTAAGACTGCAGCTACCACGTTAGCACTTGGAAAGCAAAAGCTAAGTGGTTTTATTTTCAGTTTACAATTCTTTATTTTTTTTTAATTATAATACAAAGCAATATATTTTATTGATAATAATACATGGCTGGTTGGCGACGGCGATTTAGTGATATTTCGACAATTTAGTGATTTCATTAATACCTTTTTTTGTTGTTATATTTCTTCCTTTGCGGCGGTATGAAAGCACCGCGATAAGCTTTATAATGAGTTTGAATTAAAGTCCACAATTTTATATTGAGTGATCGGATTGTTGTTTTTAACAGACAGGTTTCGTGGTCTATCCTGGCAATCGCAAAAGGCCCCGTGGCGCCCTTCTTAAAAAGAATTTCTTTTCTAGAACTCTACCCACACCCATCTCCTGAGTTAGTGCATACGTACCTGAGGAGTACGTAACATAATTTGGCGCCCAACGTGGGGCCCCAAAGGTGCGCAAACGGGTGGCATAGGTCGATAATGGCTAGTGATTACGATATGGTGATGATGAGTTTTTTTGGTTTAATTAAAAGAGTCTGGAAAAAAATTGTTTGCACGGTGATAATTATGATTGCACCTGAAACAGAAATTTGTTCTAATTATAAATACAAATAATAGTGGCGTATACATATGTATGTATTTCAATATTAATTGAGTGACCAGCTAGTTGTACGGGACACGAACGTCAGTATAAGGCTACGCGGCATGGAAAGTCTGCTATCAGTCAGATGCTCTGAGTTGCAGATCATTATTGTTGTAAAATTTTAGCAAAAGAACCACATAGAACCGGCTATAGTAAAAATTCAGGCAGATTATCACAGAGATACAACAACTATAGCTAGTTTGTTTGTCGAGACCTTTTTTTTGTAATAAAGATATGTACATACATAATTCTGTGGAGCAAATAGTTTCAACGTTCGGTTGTTAATTTTTTTAATCACCAGTCGCCTACCAACTATTTATAAGCGTAATACCTCCTTGTCTATCCTCCGATCGTAAGAGTGTAACGATAAAATTTGTATGCATTTTTTTAAGAATATAGGAAAAGAAAGTGTCTCATCACTGGGACAATTTGCGAAAAACCATAATTACATTTACGTATACGCCGGTGTTTATAGTTAAGTACTAGTGGAATTTAGGTTTAAAGAATATTAAAGTAGACTTGTTGATTAAATCATTTACCCTCGTAAAATTATGAAGTGATACAAAGGTAATTTGCTTTAGTTACGCGTAGTATCTTTAATTTACATATTTTTTTATACATATAAGCACATATAGAAATAAACAATGACCTTACTACTATCTTGCGATATCAATATATTTAGTTATAAATGAATTTTCGTTTGTTTTATGTTTTTTTGCATTTTGATACTCTACATACATATTTGTGGTTAGGTATTGACAGAAACCATTATTTCTGCATGGTACTATTTTTTTAAGAAAAGTTCGTCGGAACGGATTATCGTATAATCTACAAGTATTGGTATTAGTATTGAGATATTTGCCCGTTCGATTTACAAGTTGTCGTTTTTTTTTAATTGTTGAGTCGTGCTATTGAAATGCTCGCACAGCACGACAGAAATACTCGGTAGCTACTTTCGGTTACATTTAATTATAGTTATTATTATTTTGCTATAGAATATTATGAGCTGAGAGATTTTAGATTTAATTTATAGTAAAAGTACTGCTTGCATATTCCTTCGTGAGGAAATACATATTGAATTCATCGTGGTATACTTTTTTGAGGGTTTGTTGAAATACGAAAGGTTGATAAGAACACCCAGCGATAACTGTATCCCTTTATCTGAATTTCTATCAAGCTAATATAGCCTCCCAAATTTTATTAATTTCATATCAACCAAATACTAAATTGTCTTTAGATTCACTGAAAGATTTTGCGTAGTCATCTATACTACTGTCATATTGAAGATGGAGGTAAATACGTTAAGCCAAGACGAGCTTGCATATGAATTGGTTATTCGTGGGCTTGCCACTGGTAAGGTTGAGGATATGCGCATAAGCCTGCATTCTGCATTAAAAGCTGAAAAACTTGGGCAGCCTTTGTTTGTTGAACCATATCCGTTCAAGTTTGAAGACGATATGGAAGTTCTTAACAGGAAGAAGGGAGAGATAAATGGTTTAGTGGAAGGTTGTAATGGCAACACCGATTCCGCAGAGTACAACAAAGCTAGGACAAATATAGAATGGGCTTTGTCAAGGGTAGATAAAAGTCAACCGAACGATGCCGCACAAACAAAAGAAAAAGCCACGTTAAAATCCGCTCTAGTTTTGGCTCTGGGATCTTTACAAATTAAAGCAGATGGTGATGATTCGGATTTCGATGAGTCGAGGCAAGACGACATTTCTTTTATGTTAGTTGCTCAACCTAAATTACAATTATAGAAGTGGGGTGTCCATTTTTCAGGAGAAAAAGGCCAATCATTGAATTCTTTTCTAGAGAGGGTTACGGAGTTGAGCGATGCTACAGGAGTGAGTAAAACACAATTATTTCGTTCGGCCTTAGATCTGTTTACGGACAGGGCTCTTATTTGGTACAGGGCCAACAAGAGTAAGTTCAAGTCATGGACTGACTTGGTAAGAGAACTGAGGAAGGAATACTTACCACCGAATTATGATGATAGGCCCCTCGACGAAATAAAGAAGAGAACGCAAGGTAAAGAAGAAAGTATCGGTTCGTAAATTGCAGTTATGACAAGTTTATTCGCTACACTCAGCACTGCCTTGACTGAGGCAGAGCAGCTGAGGATATTAAAGAGGAACGTGAGTCCCTTTTATCAAGCCCAGTTAGGGTTAACTGATATATCATCCACTCAGGAATTTGTGGCTTTTGGACGCAGGCTAGAATCTATCCGTGTCTCCGTGGAATCATTTGTACCACCCCCCAGCAAACGTAATACCCAATTGCTTGAACCAGATCTTGTTTATATATCGGCAGACCAAACTATTCTAGCTTCCATAAGTAACGATAGAAACCAGATTCCAAGAAGGCAACTTAAGTGTTTTCGCTGCGGTAGGGAAGGACACTTCGCTAGATTTTGCAGAGTAGCTGCACAAAATATTAATCATGGAAATGTAACAGTCTCACACCAAGGAAGATATCAAAATGACGTGGTAGCTACTGGTAACAATGCTTCCAATGTCTCTAGTACGCAACGCAGTAAGCAATCGGGAAACGGAAGCAGAGCTTAATAGGAAGCGGCAAGTTGAGCTCACTTCAGTTCTATAGCGCCCCAATCAATAAACGATCTACACGAGTTATAGAAAAGGTAAAAGACGCCTTTCATTGCCTAATGGATTATGTTTTTGCAAGCGCAGAGAATGATATGCGGCCACAACTTATAGTTCGAGTTTTCGGGGTAGAGTTCATGGAACTTCTAGATTCGGGAGCTTCAAGGACTCTAGTAGGTAGGTCAGGATGGGAATTATTGTGTCGAATGGGATTTTGTACGAAAGATACGAGTGTACAACATGTAAAGCTGGCAAACGGAAATAATATTAAGATATTGGGTGAGATACATGTCCTAATAGAATTAGAGGGTCGCATAAAAATTTTTGAGGCATTAGTAGTGCCAGAAATTCCATACTGTATAATACTTGGGGCAGAGTTTTGGAGGCAAATGAAAATATCTGCTGATTTATCAAGCAATTCCTGGAATTTTTCACAGAAGGACACTTTGAGTCACGTATCAGCATTAGAATGTAAATCAAAATTGTCTTATAAACAGAAAGAGGAACTAGACGACTTGGTGAAAGCAGCTGAAAAGAAAATGGGAAAAGGGTTGGGTTGTACCACAGAAGTAGAACATGTTATTCATACAGAATCGACGCCAATAAAACAAAGGTACAACCCAGTATCTCCGACTATTCAGGCAGTAATAAATGTGCAATTGAATAAGATGTTAGAAGAGGGCATTGTGGAACCATCAAATAGCGCTTGGTCTTCACCGGTGGTGATGGTTCGGAAAAAAGATGGGACGTATCGCTTCTGTGTAGACTTTAGAAAGTTGAATAAGGCAACCAGAAAAGATGCGTATCCATTACCCTATGTTTCAGCTATTTTGGCCAGATTGCGTGATGCAAAATATATGAGCTCTTTGGACATAAAATCTGCTTTCTGGCAGGTTCCGATGGCGGAAAGTTCGAAGCAATATACTGCATTCACAGTCCCAGGCCGAGGACTTTTCCAATTTAAAAGAATTACATTCGGTTTAACGAACTCGCCAGCGACGTGGAAGCGCCTCATAGATAAAGTGTTGGCAGGAAATCTAGAGAGCCATGTGTTTGTATATTTAGACGATGTTATCATCGTAACCCAGACATTCGAAGACCACAAGTGAATTTTAAGAGAAGTGGTAGATAGGCTCCATATAGCAGATCTTATTATTAATTATGAAAAGTGTGATTTCTGTCGGCCAGAACTGCGTTACCTGAGATACCTAGTAGGAGAAAATGGCTTACAAGTAGACACAGAAAAAGTACAGTGCCTGTTAAATATACCTAATCCCAAAACGGTGTCTGAAGTTCGCAGATTTCTGGGGATGGTCGCATGGTATCGTCGCTTCGTGCCAAATTTTTCTACCCTGGTCGCGCCTATTACTAGCCTGTTAAAAAAGAATCGAAGGTTCCAATGGTCCGCTGAATGCGAAGAAGCTTTCAGATCTATAAAAGATAGACTTGTAAGTGCCACTATTTTAACTTGGCCAAATTTCAGTATGCCGTTCTTTGTTCACACGGATGCCTCAGGATACGGTATCGGAGCTGTGTTGACTCAGGAAATTGCGGAAGAAGAAAAGGTAATAGCGTACCTGAGTCAGTCACTGAACAAGTGTGAAAGGAACTATTCAACTACAGAGCGTGAGTGCTTGGCTGTACTCTGGGCTGTTGAAAAACTTAGGCCATATTTAGAAGGTATACGTTTTACGGTAGTCACGGATCATGCATCACTCGTTTGGCTACATAATTTGATAGATCCTACGGGAAGACTGGCTAGATGAGCGATGCGAATGCAGCAGCATGACTTCGAAATCGTGCACAGTAAGGGTAAAGAACACCTATTGCCCGACATACTTTCACGGTCCATGCCTGTAGTTGATAGTGTAGTCGAAAATGCCAAGCGCTTAGATACATGGTATGAGACTATGAAGAGTAAAATCCTAAAGAAGCCATACTCATATCCAGATTGGAAGTTGGAAGATGGCTTCCTGTTTAAGCATTGTAAACCAAGATACCCGGCATTGGTGTTCGATTCAGAAAACTGGAAAAGAGTAGTTCCGAAGTTCCAAAGAAACGATATTTTTCATAATTCTCATGACATCCCAGCCTCGGGACACGTTGGTATTCAAAAAACCTATGACCGTCTTTCGCATCAATATTACTGGCCAAAAATGAAGGCCGACGTTGCTCAATATGTTGGTAAGTGCCTCACTTTCCAATCAACTAAACTTATACTTAAGAAAACAGCTGGATTGATGGCCTTACGCAAAATTGCGGATTATCCCTGGGAAGCCCTAAGTGTTGACCTTATTGGCCCATTACCCAGATCAAGTCATGGATATGCCTATATTCTTACTATTGTAGACCAGTTCAGTAGATTTCCTATATTGCTCCCTCTTCGCTCGGCAACTTCTAATTCAATTAACGTAGCACTTGAAGATTCTGTTTTTCTCCTTTTTGGAGTACCAAATATCCTCATATGTGACAACGGGCCACAATTTAAAAGCGAAGACTTCCAGAAACTATGTGAAGGATATGGAGTCAAGATCACATACACTGCATTTTATCACCCGCAGGCTAACCCAGCAGAAAGGACCAATCAGGTCATTAAAACAATGCTCCGAGCATATGTATCGGAAAACCACCGTCAGTGGGATCAACATTTAGCAAAAGTTGCTTGTGCAACCCGAACGTTTACACAGGAAAATACAAGACTTACCCCATATTTCATAAATTTTGGTCGGGAAATGACCGTAAACGGGAATGGTCATATACAAATGGGACGTGGAGAAGAGTTTAATCCACGAAACCGCTCTAAAATTCCAGAGGATGTTAGGAAGGATGTTAGTAATAGATTAGAGAAGGCCATACAGCGTTATCAGAAATCCTATAACCTTCGTAGAAAGGATTGTAAATTTTACATCCATGATACAGTTTGGAGGAAAAATTATACGCTATTGGATGCGTCTAAGTATTATAACGCTAAGATAGCTCCAAGGTACGTAGGTCCATTTAAGATAATAAAAATTGTTTCACCATGGACTTACGAGTTAGGTGATACCGCAGGTAAAAGTCAAGGAATATGGCATACTAAAGATTTGAAGCCACACAGTTAGCAGTAAGGAGATCAATATTAGTGCATTTTTTCAGAATGATTTTCTGGGATTGAGTTTTTGTGGTCATAAGTAGTAATTTACTATTAGTCAAAGAATTTACACAATGTAATTTATATAAGCCAAGTAGTATGTATAATTTTGAAGTCAACTCAAATGAGAATTGTCGTTACGTAACAATCAAAGTGCACCCGGCGATCCCACTTTGCATTTTCTTTAGTATAAAGAACACCTTACACTCATGAGATTTCAAGGAAATCTCCCGGAGGAAGAGGAGGTATGTTACGCCCCCAAAATCACTTTTTGTACGTCCTTAATGTTATGCGTGTCGTTTGTAAGATTTATGATGCTCTTGCCAAATTCTTATTTCCAGAACCACTAAATTGTTCACAATCGCTTCAAATTTCTTCTGTGGAATGAACTATGGCCTTAAGCATTTTGGAAATCCATTCAGTCTCGTGGAGAATCTATCGTCAACGTAATTTCGCTTACGACCACCGAAATACACGCAGCGTATTTAGAGAGTACCAATAGAGAAAAGTAACTACGGATGTTCAGGAGAGTCGATGAAAAGTGTAGAGGCATTTCAGCAATATATTGTTCATTGCGACTAATCATCATTGCAACAAGATAGTAGATAAGAAGTATGAATTGCATATACAATTAAGAGGTGCTTTCATACTCGTATTAAATTTGTTTTCCTTTTGGTTATTAAGAATAGCGTTTCACTCTAAGCTAAATCTAGTAGGTAGTTAGAAGTGCGGGAATACCTAATTTTATAAACTTTGATTTCCTATCACTCATTGTATTACCTCTAGCCTTTGGATAATTTGAAGATTAATATAAAATTTTCATGTTTGTTTTGACCGTGTACTCGCGCAACCAACTAGCCTTGTAGCAAGTCAACTAATGTAGTCATAAAGGATGAGTGCGGCTTGAACCTTTCTCCCCGTGAAAGATTTATACATATAGGTACATATAATACATATATACGGTAGAAAACAAAACGGTAGTCCAGATCACCTTGTTAATCTAAAGTCCCAATAAAACCAGTAAATATTATAATAAAAGCCTAACGACAAACAGCAGTGTAAGATCAAAAATAAATAAACATTCGAAATATACATAATACATATATCGACATAGACTAAGTGAAAGCTATTTAATCATATGAATCATGTGAAATAGACCATAAAAGTGCAAATCGTTTAAAAATGGAACCTTTAAACAAGAAAGCGTAAATGAAATTCGAATTATATAAACGAACCCGCGTATTGGTCTAAACAAAATATTGGCAGCAGTGATAAAAGAGGATGTTCGAAGTCTCCAAAAAAAAGAAAAAGGTAGAACGATATGAAGGGGGAAAAAAAACATCTGCGAAATGTGAGGAGGTCTCTTCCAATTTTTTCTGTCGACGAGTAAAGATCAAAAGTAATAGTTTTGTGACATTATTTTATATTAAAAAAACACACAGAAAGGACAAAAAAACATTAAGGAAGAAAAGTAAAAGTGCACAAACGATACACTTAAAATAAAAAAAAAGAAGAAAAAGAATAAAATAAAAGAATTCGCCAAAAAGGGGATTTGGATTGAAGTAGTAAGACTGCAGCTACCACATGGAGGAATGGTTAGCACTAGGGAAAGAAAAGCTGAGTGGTTTTATTTTCAGTTTACAATTCTTTATTTTTTTTTAATTATAATACAAAGCAATATATTTTATTGATAATAATACATGGCTGGTTGGCGACGGCGATTTAGTGATATTTCGGCAATTTAGTGATTTCATTATTACCTGTTTTTGTTGTTATATTTCTTCCTTTGCGGCGGTATGAAAGCACCGCGATAAGCTTTATAATGAGTTTGAATTAAAGTCCACTATTTTATATTGAGTGATCGGATTGTTGTTTTTAACAGACAGGTTTCGTGGTCTATCCTGGCAATCGCAAAAGACCCCGTGGCGCGCTTCTTAAAAAGAATTTCCTTTCTAGAACTGTACCCACACCCATCTCCTGAGTTAGTGCATACGTACCTGAGCAGTACGTAACAAGCTTAAAGATTACGTGTCTTGCTGTGACTCGTGCTGCTGCCTTCAGTAGGTTGTATAAGCTGCGAATATCATCTGGTCTCACTGGCAGTCTCAGAGATGGTGTTTAGTGGGTTCTGATGGTAAACAATTCCTGTCTTAGTTGGTTCGGTGAGATCAATTGGGGACTAACTCGTCCATTGTGAGTGTCAGTAAGCGTATCTATGATGGCGAACTGCACTCTTTGCATATTTGAGCCTACTAAAATTGTCTGTATGGACAGCGATGTAAATAGGAGGGTTACTCTTTCTTGCTGAAGTTCCTCTGAAGTAAATTGAGCGAAGTTGGCAAGTTGGGCTAATTCTGATTCTATTTCTTTATACTGGCTGGTTCACTGTTCGTGCTTTCTTCTAATGATGTTCACAGTCGAATCGATAATTGTTGTTTGGTTTTTTATCAGATTGAGAAGGTGATTTTCATTTGACTTCACATCCTCAATCGTCTGAGACATCTTCTCAGCGTAATCGGCATCTAATACTCCAAACAATGCATTGGCGATGTTTCCGACAAAATTTACGGCTCCTCTTCTAGTTCGGCCTGGTTCGCCATCGACTTGTGGCCTTAACAGCTCGTTATAGCTGGCCAGCTATGCTTTTAGATGCTCTAGTTGTGTGACTATAGTTCCGCATGATCTCTTTCGTGTGATTGATTTACAGAGGTCGTCCAACACCCGACTTCCATTCAGTAAATTTTCGAACTCTCTCCAATAGGGTGTCATATTATAATAGAAAATCAGGTCCATTCATTAGAAATCACGCTCGCGGTGCCAAGGTTTTCAAAGTGTAGCACTGGCTGATTTTTAAATGGCGTTATTTCAACAGGTGAAGCAATACTTGATGGTAGGCACAAACAAACTATTAGTAATATGCTGATTGCGGACCCTGCTGAATATCGTGCCTTCTTTTTTGGAATTTTATTTGTCAGCATTGAACTAGGCTTGTCTTGCTGCGTTGATGCCGAGCTTGAGGCGGTTGCATTTATTTTAATGCTGGTGCTGGTTTTCCTTGGTTCTGATTCCTCCGCCAAAGATATTTCCTCATTCAATATGGGAAGTGGTTCCTGCCTATGTATAGGTCGACGCAAGATATTGTTTGCTACTCGGACATCAGCCACCCGAGCCAAGCCGTCGTCCCCTTTAATGACGCTAGTTATTCTTCCTAGTGGCCATTTAAGTGGAGGCAAGTTGTCCTCCTTAATGATGACCAACGTTCCTGTTTCGATATTTTGGCTTGATGTCTTCCAAAATTGGTTTTTCCGGTGGGCGACCAATTTCCATCTGGTTGGAAGATTGGCCTTTACTAGTTCTGAGTCTGGATCAATCGTGCTGGTGAGTCGTTCCCCTATTAAGAAGTGTCCAGGGGTTAGTGCTGATAGATCATTGGGATCTGATGAGAGGGGTGTTATTGGCCTCGAATTCAAAATTGCTTCGATTTCGACAACAACGGTTTCCAGCTCCTCGTAAGTCAAGGATGCATTTCCGACTGTCCTTTTAAGTAGGTGCTTAGTTGATTTGACGGTCGCCTCCCACAGACCACCAAAATGAGGGGCACGTGGCGGAATAAAATGAAAGTCGGTGCCCTTGGGTTCACAAACTGCAGCCTTGCGGTAATATATGGTTTCCTTCAGCTCTTCTAGTTCATTTTTGGCACCAATTAAATTCGTTGCGTTGTCGCAATAAAGGTTTTGACAATGGCCTCTCCTTGCCACGAATCGTTTAAGAGCCCCGAAAAATGCTTGTGTAGTTAAATCACTCACCACTTCCAGATGACCTGCCTTGGTGGCAAAGCAACAGAATACCGCAATGTAGGACTTCTGTGGGCATTTTCCTCTAACCATGTAATGTGTCCACACTGGCCCACAAAAATCCACACCAGCATTTGTGAATGGGCGTGAAGGTTGCACTCGATGAGGAGGCAAATGGCCCATTACCTGTGACATCATTCTTGGTTTTGCTCTTGCACAGCGTAAGCTGTGCGCGTGTGCCGTGCTTCGGTAGAAGAGCACACTGCCTCTAGGTTTCTACTTATTCTTATTTAAAGAACACTCCCTTATTCTACTTGACTGATGTATTTCACAAGAAAAACTTTAGTTGAGGGATTTCACTAAACTCATTTTTCTTTTTTTTTTAGGACAACTCTTTATTTTATTCTTTTGATCACAAATCCTTATTTTATATTCCTTTGGGCACAATTCTTTATCTTTATTCGTTTGATCACAAATCTTTATTTTATATTCTTTTGGTCACAAATCTTTATTTTTTATTCTTTTGATCACAAATCTTTATTTTATATTCTTTTTGGGCACAATTCTTTATTTTTATTCTTTTGATCACAAATCTTTATTTTTTTTATTCTTTGGATCACAAATCTTTATTCTTATTCTTATTTTAATATATTTCACCTTTTTAAGAAGAAAAATCGAACTTCGAGGTCTACTCGTCGGATATCAAAAAACAACTCCCCGAGGTTTGGGCAAATTGCACCCAAGTACAGCGTACATACGGAAAAAAAGTAAGAAGACACTGTATGTAGGTAAGTGTGCATACCGTGTGAGTGGGATGTGTGTCTGATAACAAAATGCAAAATGCATTTCTAAATGCATTTTAAATTTTGAATGAAATTTAAAAATGAAATAATTTTTCATTTTCAGGGTCAATTAATGGTACATCAATATATCGTATTGGACGATATATTGATATATCGGTATTATGGTTGTGACCTGAGTCACAACACGTACACAATTTTGAACTATAGATCTTGCAATCGTTTTGACCTTTACTGACCAAAATTGTTGTCTCGTGATTGTAAGGAGAGTCTGTGGACCAACGTGTAGATTTTCAACGTGAATTTTGATCATCAGAAGTTTAGTGAACTGATGGGAATACGGTAGTGGCATTGGGTGCTTTGCCTCATAGGATTAGTCGGCCGCTTGCGGACGTCCTACCACGCGTATGATATCCCTTTCATCTAAGAAAGGTGCCATACTAATTAATGGGCTACCTTTGGCTAGATGTTTAAATTGCCTTAGTTGAATAATCTCCCTGTTAAAACACTCTTCCTGCATTACCTTAACAATTACTACAAGGGCTTCATTGAGTTCTTCAACCATGAGTGGTTGTGGATTAGTTGTGTTTATCTTTTTGCTTCTGTGTCTCAATCGGTTTATGAAACGTATGCTGTGATGCGGTTTAGTTATGATGATTTATTTTGAGAATGAAGTGTGTGGAATCCTGGCTTGTGGTTATGGGCAGTGCAGTTTGCTTCTTTTCTAAATCACACTCAATATTCCTTGAATATGGTTGTGGCCATGATGATTCACTGCCATGTAAAAATATAGGCCCATAAAACCACAAGTTAAAAGATTTCAGTTTATCCGGGTTTTAACCCTCGAGTTAAAACATCAGCAGGATTTTCCTTGGAGCCGACATGACGCCATTGTTCAGGATTGGATAGTTCCTGAATGCTCGCCACTCGATTGGCCACAAATGTATGGAATGATGAAGATGATGAATTCAACCATGCCAAAACAATTTCTGAATCCGTCCAGTAATAAATCGGTTCGTTTCTTAGATTTAAGTCCCTTTTGACACGCGTGGTTAGCTCAGCTGCTAGTTTAGCTGCACATATTTTAAGTCTAGGTAAAAGAACTTCCTTAATTGGTGCTACTTTCGACTTGGCACACAGCAGTCGTATTACTATCTGATTCTTCTTGGTTATAGATCTGATGTACACTGCAACGTGTGTATCTGTGTGACCTTTAATGATTCTTGAGACAATACATGTCTTGGAAATTCAATGTCGTTTAACGATTGTAGATCATTACGAAACTTAGCCCATTGTGTGTACATCTCCATCGGTATAGATGCGTCCCAATCTAATTTTAACGCCCATAGTCGGTGTAGGAATATCTTGGCAGTAACCACTACTGGAGACATGATGCCAAGTGAGTCAAATAGTCGTGCTATGTCTGAACATGCTGCTCGTTTTGTGATTGTGTTCCTTTCGACCTTGGTGGTTTTGACACAAAATAAGTCCGAGTTTGGTAGCCAAAAGAGACCCACATTTTTATTTGCTCACAGTTTCGCTGCCAAATGTAAGCTGTAGCTCGATATCCTTTTGTTGAACACCTTTTAATAGCCGCGGGTGGTTTGGACACCATTTTCGGAGTGTGAATCCTGCTTTAGCCAATGATGCCTGTCAGTTGTGTTTGCATTTCACAGGCAGTAGACAGGCCATCTGATCCTGCGATCACATCGTCCACGTAGAAATCTCTAGCTAGTACCTCTGCATCCAGTGGATGTGATGTGCCTGCTCTTGAGACAGTCTTTGCAGACATTTTGTCGCCAAATATGGAGCAGAGGTTATTCCGTACGTGACGGTATTCAGTTGAAAGCATTTTAGAGGATGATCTGGGCCGGCTGTCCAAAAAATTAGTTGAAATTTTCGGCCGTCGTCATTGACCATTATTTGCCGATACACCTTCTCGATGTCGGCAGTGAAGAGGAACCGTGGTAATCGAAATCTGAGCAAGATTGCAAACGATTCGTCTTGTATTGTTGGTCCTGCCGCAATTATGTCATTCAATGCGACATTGGAAGATGTTTTGCAAGAGGCATCGAACACAACTCTCAGTTTCGTTGTCGTGCTCTCTGGCTTGAGCACACAATGGTGTGGAATGAAATAATGTGGTGTTGTGATTGTTTCAACGTCGACTTCCTGCATGTGGCCTGTGGCCTGTAAAGGTTTTCCTATCTTCAGAAGCTTCTTCCAAGGTCCAAAACCTTTCTAGTTGAAGATCCATTTCTTGGCCGCTATTAAATACACAACAGAGCATTTGGTTTTGCGGTATCCGTTCAATCTTACCAGCTACCACCCAGCCGAGCACAGTGTTCTGTAACATTGGCAGTCCTTCTCCTAGTCTTATCTGCCCAACCGATAATAGCTGGTAGTAGAATTCTGCTCCGATCAGTAAGTCTACATAGTCGGGCTTATCGAAATTTGGATCAGCCAGCCTAATATTGGATAGAATTTTCCATTTTGAACTATCAATTGGTCGGGTCGGCTACGGTGCTAAAATTTGCTTGAGGATGAATGCTTCTAATCTAGCAGAAAACCCACGCGTGCGTGATTGGATCAACACGCTTACTCGTTTATTTGCTTGTTGTTTCGACTGACCGATGCCTTGAACATGCATTAGCGCCGGAGCCCCCTTTAAACCTACTTTATTGATGATTCTTTACTTATGAGGTTCACCTGGGATCCTGAGTCGAGAACAGCTCTGCACATCATGCCCTTGCCATCATGTGTAGTAAAATTTATTGCAACTGTGCTTAGCAATACATAGCTTTTATGATGGTGTACCTTCTGTGTTGCTAGTGTCATGGATTGGCTTGTGGATTCAGCTATCTTTGGTTATCTTTGGTTGCTGAGCTGGAGATGTCATTGCTTGTGTTGAGCTCGATTTCTCTTGGTGTGTGGCCTGTAGATGGACTAATGCATTGTGCCTCTTGGAGTAATGAGTACATCCCTTTAATGTACAGTTCGTTGCATAATGTCCAGACCTGAGGCAGTTAATACACAAGTTGTTCTTCCGCAGGAATCCTAAGCGTTCAACAGGTGTAT
Organism: Dioctria linearis; assembly: GCA_963930735.1. Taxonomy (NCBI): domain Eukaryota; kingdom Metazoa; phylum Arthropoda; class Insecta; order Diptera; family Asilidae; genus Dioctria; species Dioctria linearis. Next base: position 178,161,874 of record OZ005740.1, read on the forward strand.
GCAGGAATTTCCGACGACTGAAAAGCTGATGGTTTTCCTTGCAAAATATCCATTTCGGTTTAGGTGTGTTGGTGGATACAAACGAATTGACCCTACTGGGAACTTGGCTTAGTTTTCGTCGTGATTCGTAGGTTAGCTTAGTTTTCTGGCCCAGAACTTCTAGGGACTAAAAGCGAGTTTCCAGAAAATTGAGGAATTTCTCCACTGATTGCAGGGCTCGAGGTTGTTTTAGCGACTGTTCATATAGATTATGTGTCGCCTTGTCTAATTTTTTCACTAAAATGTGTAGTAGCAATGGGTCCCAATTAATTGTGGAAACACCAAGATTTTCGAGGCCCATAAGGGCTTCCTGCGTTGAGTCATGTAAGGCCTTAATGGTTGACGCACCTTCTGAGGTAAGTATAGATTGTGATAGCAGTTTATTGATCAGTGCTGTCACCAACAACCTTGTATTCTCGTACCGAGACTTCAATGTATCCCATGCCGAAGTATAATAGTCGTCTGACAAGGTAAAGTGTCGAATGAGTTTCTCAGCTTCTCCCTTCAAGTTGTTTTTTAGGTACCACATTTTCTGGCACTTGCTCATGGGCTGATTATGCACCATCTGGGTGAACAAGTCATAAAATTGTCTCCATTTCAAGTAGTCCCCGTCAAATGTTGCACTTACAAGCTTTGGTAGCTTCAACGCCACACCACTACTTGACACCTCGTTGCTTCTTGGTGTGGCATACTGGGCCAATTTTTCAGAGAGCCGAATGATAGTGGATTATATCCTGTCTGGAATTGAAAGTATCCTTCAGCGTTGTAGCTAACTTCTGATGGGTCATCCACCATCTGCCATATCTCCATATTAGAGCCCTCTTCCTGCGAACAGTAACGCTCAATGCTGTTTATTTTACATTGATAATATTGCCTGGTTTGGAGCTGTTGATTTTCTGACTCTAAACCTTGCAGAAGGTGACGTAACGAATGGATGTTTTCGTATATATCTGGTTAAGCAATCTTCGTTATTGGCTAAAGTGCTCATAGTTGTATTCATCTTGTCTTGTCTGGTTGTGTCTCCTGAGCCAATCATGAGATCTTGTCCTGTGGAATTGGCACTAGGTTTATCTTGGTTTTCCGATGGGGTACTTGGTTCTCCTGCGAGTGGTGCTGGAGGTATGGATTTGATTAATCCTAGTGTGTGATCGCGGCTCATTTGACAGACTGCCTTGACCCCAGCGAAGTACGCTTGGGTGAAGTATGCGTAAGCTGTCTGGTCAGCATGTTTGGTTTTAATGAGGGCATCTGTAGATGAAAACTGGCTCCATAGCTTATCTAGTTGGTTTAGTTTCTCCGCAAATAGGAAAGCGTCTTCTGGTCTGGTGAATCATCATTGAGGCCTTTTACCAGTTTTTGAATGGCAGTTCCGGTGGTCTCTTGGCGCTGCGTCAATTCTTCCATATCGTTTGTTCTACCGGTTGCAGTCCCTGAGTCGCTTAGTCGTAAACAATCGCTTTACATAATAATTACCATGCGAGGTGAATTATTATTGTAATCGTCGATTGCTCCACTAAGCGCTCATCGCAGCCAGCTGTTGGGCTAATCAGCAAAACAACCGACAGTTGCAGAACAATACCATGCGAGGTTATTGTTTAGCAATTGCTGATTATTTCGCTGTAAGGCCTTTGGCTGCTGGAACAATCTTCCCTATATCGGGCCATAACATCCCTCCCCCCTTTGAAAAACTAGTTTCCACCGGGAACTAGGTCTGGCGAGTGCAATCAATTAATTATACTGAAAATATCATAATTCTCGTTCGGTTCAGATTCCTAGCATTACATCATTATACTTTTACCATCCAGATTCTCATATTTTCTTTTTCTTCAATTTTTTGATTATCTTTTTTAAATTTCCTTCTTATACCTATTACATTTTCTTCTTTTCTGCCTAACATTTTCTTTAAACATTATCTTTTCTTTGTATATTTCATTTTTTACACTTGCTATTCATGTTACAATTTTTTTCCTTTATTTTATTTTCATATTTCATTTCTTATATCTTGTTGTCAAATTTACCTTCTTTACTTGTCTCACATGTAATTTCTTTCATTGTCTTAAAACAAAAACAGCTGTTTTTTTTTTACTTTAAATTCTCTCTACTGGTATTTATTTCTATTACCTTAAAATTTTATGATTAACCTGTTGTCAAAAACACAAAAATAAATTCCTTTTACTATATCTTATATCAACAAATCTCTCCAATGATTACAATTTTATGACTTTGCTTCGCTTTGCCTTGCTTTCTAACTACACGTGTTGCACCGTATATTTTAAAACTATCCTACCACTTCTCTTTATTAATTTTCTACTACCCTAATGTGGTCACTCCAACTATACCAGTTTTTTTTTCACGACGTTTGGCAGGGATGTTGTAGGTATATTGGCTGTTGTAGGGATGATCTCGATGCTAATGTTCGGTTCTGGTTCTTCCAGCGATGACTCCTTTTGCATACTTCGGACTGGTTTAGACATCTGGATGGTCGGCAATCTCGACAGTCGACTAGTGCTCTTCATTGTCTGTTTCTTCTTCCAACGTCTCAGGTGGATCAAAATTCCTGCTAATATTGCAAGAGTGACGATGCGTAAACACTCCGTAATTGATGTAGCTGCTAGGTGTATATGATGAGGAATAACTTGGCTGATAGCTTCCTCCTGCTTGATGGCTTCCTGGGCCCCTATTCTGCATTCTCACTCACTCAACTCACTCACTCACTTACCCGATTCCACGTGTTTCTTTATTCTGGAACGCAAGTGAGTGAGATTTTTGTGGGAAACTGAGTGAGATATTACTACTGAGTATACGGTACTCGAAAAGGCCATTTGTGTTTGATTTGAATAGCTCCTCCGCCCTAAACTACTATTTATGCAGAAAAATGGTATTCTGATAATCTTAAGCTTGCTTTCTTATCTGTCGAATCGAAATAAATTTGTTATACCTTTCCTAACAAATTTATATAAAAAAATGTATCTGAACCAAATGCCTACGATTCCTCAAACAAAAACTCTCAGCTAAGTAATCATTGTATATGACGCTGTGCCGTCATGGCATGCCGTGGGCTGATGATATCTAATATAGCTGCCTACAGATTCAGACTGTGGCTGTATATACACACATGCAATTATTACTCAGCTGAGAGGTAGTGAACGTAAAATGGTAAGGTAACTTTGTAATCAAAACTATTTTATTATTTTGTTAAGTAAGGTATATAACTAGTGTAGCTTTGTGAAGGCAAGGCACCAAGCTGTAAATTTCCTGTATGGATAGTAGTTTAGGCTCTATAGGAAATATAAAGTCACATCAAAAATATTCACCACGAATGTGTTGGATTATTTTATTTTACAGTGTATATCTCATCCCATTTGTTTTCTAGAATAACTAAATGGTGGGTGAGTGAAATCGAAATGAGTGACTTCTCTCATACAGTTATAAGTGAGTGAGACTGCAGAATAAGGGCCCTGGACCCTATTTATATCAGCTTCCTGATCCCTCCATGCCTGATTAAAGTTGTCTCTGATTTCCGTGATTTGGTTTGCAATTTGATGACATTCTAGGATGGGAGTTCTGATCTAGTTGGCTGCCAAAGTGTTATGTTGCGCCTCGCACTGTGTTCTGAATCTATCAACCGATCTCTTATCTGCAGATGACACTGTTGCTCTGTAGTTATCACATCTTTAGATGACAGCTTTCCTATCGCAGTTTGCATGTTCCTGCAATTTACTTCCAGCTTAGTCTCATCAGACATCATGCAGAGCCAGTGATTTTTAGTCACCATTCTAACTAGCCTATTCCATTTTGGAACTATTCTTTCTTTGCATGCCCTAGTGTTTACATTAAAACTCCGGAAAAGGTTCAGTACACAGTTGTCTCCTATGGCAGTGATTGTTGGACCCAGCTGTGGACAAAATAGTTGTGGATTGTCCGCGCTGGTCAAGATCTTCTGGCATTTGTTTTGTTGCGGATGACTCAGCAGCACATACTGTCGCTCGTGGTTGTTTGCTGCCACGAATTCAGCGTCAAATTCATAAATGTGAAAGCCTTCCTCACCTACTGCTGCCGGTATTGTATATACTTTATGTAGATCAAATGAAGTTTTTTAAGGATGAGGAATCTCAATTATAACCAATATTTGTTGATTTATTTGCAGAGCTTCTACATTCGCAATCTGGTTTAGAATTTGAAAATTTTGAAATCTCTCCTCCAGGTGCAACTGTCGGGTGGCATTATGCATGATTTCTGTTATCTCCTTCGCATGGATTATTAATGGGTGTAGGTTTCCCATGCTTTGTGAGACCAGCATATATGATAAAGTAAATAAAGATTCACTGATTTCTCTTAGTTGGAAGATCATCATTGTAATGATTCCGTTCAGCTCTAGTCTCACCTGTAATGCGGTTAGCTCTTCGCTTTAATTTCTCTGCATTTTGATGAAATCTTATTAATCAACTCCTCTCGTTCTATTGCCGCCTGAACCTGCGGTACGTTATATAGGTCGAGGGTTGATTTTACTACAGCAGTCTGTTCTTTGAGGAGGTTAAAAGTCCGGTTCTCTTTTCTGTTTATCTTGTTTAATGATGCACGTATCTCCTCTGAATCTGCGTGATCCATCGTTCCGAATAGTGTCTTGAACATTGAACCTATTCCATCAAAGAAGGTACGTTTTTTGCGACGAACTGTCTCTTCTTCGTGCATATGATGGGCTAGTTCCACATGTTGTCGTTTAATTCTAGCTACCCAGCTTCTTACCTCCTTTGCTGCTACCTCGCATTTGACTATTCCGGAATGACTGATCTCGGCCATAGTCGCATGATGAGATTACTGCAGTTATTGGAGAATACAAGCTCCTTCGATAAATCAGGTACCTCTAGTTTCGACAAGATGGTGCAATGCTTTGCATAAAAGTTGACCTTCCCTATTTGTTCAAATAGTACTCCGGAATCTGCTATCGGCTGTATGGTTTTACCACATTCTCTGCATTTATGACCGCTATAGATGCCAAGATTACCACAATTACCGTCTTCATGATGTAGGAGTTCCCGATTACTACTGAAACTTATCTCTACTGTAAACTACTGGCAAATAAGATAAGGAGCTATATTCTTATTCGCAAGGCGTATTATTTTTTTATTTATTATTGTATTTGAATGCTACTAATTCTTAGGTATACATATATTTTCCCAGGACCTCTTTACCTGCTTTTTTTTAAAAGTCTTATTCTATCTCTTTAGCCTTTTCTTCACCTAACAACACTCTACTGTAAACTGCTGTCAAATTTTTATTTATTTATTTTAGTGCAGCCTAATACATAATTCAAATTCTATATGTAATGTATAAGCTAATAATCTAGGCTAACCGCTCACAAAAGCCGAAGCTTGTGTGCGAGGGTTGTGACTAATTTATTACTAATTTTCTATTTACTAATATTATAAAATAAAATAAAGTAAAATTTAAAAAATATTATATGAATAATACATCTAAACTATACTATAGTACGGAATGCAACCAATTCATTCAGTTCAAAAATTATATATATTATGTATAATACCTGAGAAAAAGTAAGCATAATTCAAAATTTCTAAATTCAAAAAAATAATGGACAAAGTTATTAAAGATATCTTGGTTGTTAAATACAAAGTTTTGCAACACACTTTTATAATTTTTAGAGTCTCTTTTACTTCTGCAGGTAAGGCATTATAAAATGTTGGACCTAAAATACTACTATGTTTATCTGTAATACATTTACTAGTTCTAGGGATTTCTAAAGGTTGCAACATCTGCCTGCGTTTTCGATAATTCGTTTGGAAGATAGTGAACTTTGATAAATTTGTGTATACGAATTTTAATAGGGTAAATATATATAATTGTCTTACAGTCATTACCTTAAATTCATTGTATGCTTGTGTGGTGGAGTAGTAATTAGATTTCTTTAAGCAAATCTTGATTATTTTGCTTGGAAGATTTGATAATGGTTTTATCAAGACAATATATCTAGCTCCCCAACTAAGGATTCCATACTGAATGACTGACTGTATTAAAGCAAAATAAACCATTCTCAAAAGATCAAGTTTTAAGATATTTCGCAATAGCTAAGCACCTAAGCCCTAAGCTTCTGATCTATAAGAACACCTAAATACTTCACTTCACTCACGCACTGGAGGACATTACCCTGCAACTCTATCTTAACATTAACGTTTGAATATGTATTTTCATGCCCAAATTTTACGAAACATGTTTTATTTAGGTTCAAAGCTAAGTTGTGACATACCAGCCAATCATCCACTGATTTAATGCCTTTTTGCGCTAGTGATAAAGTAAGGGACCAATTTTCTCCACTAAATAACAAGACTGTGTCATCTGCAAACGCTACAATATGCTCCCTTCTTGACTGTTCGAATAATTTAACACACTCATTTGTGTATATTAGATAGAGGATTGGACCCAAAACCATACCCTGTGGAACCCCACACTTAATACGAAGAGGATCACTTGTTACCTGCCCAATTCTGACTGCCTGTATTCTGTTGGTCAGATAGGAATGAAAAAACGAAAGGGAGTACCAGTAATCCCTATAAATGTTAGTTTCTGTAATAGGAGTTCATGATTAACCGTATCAAAAGCCTTTTTCAGATCTAAGAATATCGCGATAACTTTCTCCTTTTTGTCAACTGCCGAGTTTATAAAATTGCTAACATCGTACATTGCATCACTTGTGCTACATTTATTTTTAAAACCATACTGATTACTTGCAATGATGTTGTATTGGTCCAGATAATCAACCAACCTAGTCTTAATGCATTTCTCAAAAATATTCGCGATATTAGAAATTAGCGATATCGGTCTATAGTTATCTGGATCACGTTTGTCATTTGCCTTGTGTATTGGAACAACGATGGCATGTTTAAATTTACATGGAAACATGCCCTGAGTTAGACATAGGTTCAATGAATACGCTAATGGAGGAGCTATATAATGTGCTACAATTTTTAGAATTCTCGGTGTAAGCTTATCATTACCTGGCACTTTATCGATCTTTACCTGAGCTATATAATAGAGTAGTTCTTCAGAAGATGTGGAACTAAACGTAAAGGTCATCATAGGATTAGTTTGAGAAACAGCAGATCTATTTTGGATTCCTCTACTCGCAGCGGTAACAGAATTTGAAATCTGCTCTGCTACACCAATGAAATGCTCATTAAGTCTAGCAGAAATTAAATATGGATCAGTTAAATCAGTACCATCACTCCCTTTGATTTCTGCTATTATTTTACTAGGCTTATTTTTAAGTGTTATTTCGTTCATTCTGTTCCATACTTTCTTCGGATCATTTATAACTTTTGATATTTCATTTCGATAGAATTGTTCTTTAGAGACTTTAATAATGGAGATTAGCTTATTCGTGTATCGTTTATACTAAAGAGTGAAATAATCATTGAAGGGCTGTTGTCTACAAATCTTAGCTAACTTTTTCATATTTCGTATAGAAATCATTATACCCTTTGTTACCCATGGTTTCATTGGCCTAAGATTAGAACTATAGTTACTTTCCTTCACTTCTGTAACCTCTGTTAAGATTTTATTCAGTTTTTCATAAAAACTTTCTACACATTGTTCTGCTTCCACGCATTCGTAATCCTGATGCCAGTCTTCATTATGCATAATCTCAACCAACCGTTTCGTATTGATAAAAGAACTAGAAGAAATCCGTGGATACTTGTTGAATTCTGCGGATACATGGCTATCGTAACATATGTGTGCTAATATACTGAAATGATCAGTTATATCGGTGTCATATATAGCTGGGCAAAATAGAAATCTTTTACTTGATTTAAAAAACATATGATCAATACATGACCCCCTTCCACCTACAGCTCGAGTTGTACCTGTCAAGAATTTATCAAAGCCGTATTTTGTTATTACATCTAAGTAATCATTAGAGGTAGATGAAGACCTATTTTCTAAGATATTTATATTTATGTCACCAACTATAAGCTGCGTTTCATTGTCAAAGTTTGCTAAGTAGTCATCAAGGGAGTTAATGAAATTTATGGCTTGAAAGTTTGGCGATCTATATATAGCTGTCATGATAATTCTTTCGTTATTTTCCAAGCATAATTCCAAGCAGAGCGCACTTCCTTCAATTAGTTCACAATTAGAAATTTTGGTCGCGATACTATTTATCACATAAATAACCACTCCATCGCACTCATTGTATAAATTAGGCTTATTAAACATGGGATAACCATTTAAATTAAAACAATCCGTATCGTTTAACAACCAGGTTTCGGTTAGGACTATAATATCGAAATCTATACACAAATTTTCCAATAATATAGTGACTTCATCCAAGTGTTTAGCTAAACTTCTAATATTCATATGGAATAATTTGAGTGCCGATTTCATATTATTACAAAAAAAATTCCTACATTCAAGTTCATTATTAAGTAATTTAGTATTAACATTTTTTAACTGATCTAAAGAATTAATGAATTCAGACATACCGATAGAAAAGATAACAAATTTAAACTATATTTAATTTATATTACTTAGATCCTCAAGGTTCCTGATATGTTATGGCTCGCTGTTGTTCAATTTTTCTAGCATATATTTTACCTTCTTTTATCCAGACAAATTTAAAACCTGTTGCTTTTAGCGCCAATTTCACTTCCTTAAATAATGCAGCCAACTGTGGAGTGAGATGATCATTCAAGTACACACGACCTTGTCCAATGTCTTTATTTATATTTGTCGCCGGAATACCAGGCCCATTATTCATATTTCTCACAGCTGATTTGAATGCAGCAATCCAATCATCTTTTGTATTTTTCCTGATAAAGCGTACCACTATGTTCCCCGTTGCAGCTGGGTGCATTGCCCTCGTAGGCTGACGATATACGAAGTTCAGTTCTTGCTCATCAAAGGTTACATCGATGCTTGTAGCAACAGATTTAACGATCGTCATGAGGTTTTCATTCTTGATTTGCTTTATACCGCTAATTACCAAATTTTCTTTCCTAAGTGTTTGCTGCAGTGTATCGTTTTGTTCTTGTACGATATTAATTTTAATTTTCAAATTTTCATTCTCTTCTTTTAGTGCGCGTATTTCATTAAAGAAATCACTGAGTTTAGTGTTACACTCGTCAAATTTATCTGACATGTATTGCAAAGATTTCTTCATTTCTAATATTTCACTGTTGGTGTTTTTGTTAGCATTCTTTATTTCGCTTTTAAACTTTTCAAAAAGAATATTGGTCACTGCTTCGATTTCATTTGATTTTGATATTTTGCGAGAGTCACACTTCCACTGCTCCTTCTTCTGCCCAAGCTTACGAATATTTTCAGCAGTTCTAATGTTGCAACAAGCAGAGTGAAAAAAGTTTTTGCAATTGACGCACATAATTACATCTTTAGGGTCTCTAAAGACTTCTGCACACACTTCACAATTGTTTACCATGCTCATTTTAGTTGTACGTAATTTTATAATCGTAATATAATAATAACAAATATACTTAGATTAGCTTAGAGAAATTTTATAACGTCCGATCTATATGGCAGTCACACACGATCCGATAATAAGATAAGGAGTTATTTTCTTATTCGCAAGGCGTATTATTATTTTTTTTATTATTGTATTTGAATGCTACTTACTCTTAGGTATACATATATTTTCCCAGGACCTCTTTACCTGCTTTTTTTTAAACTTATTCCACCTCTTTCGCCTTTTCTACTCCTAACAACACAAAAAGCTTCTCGTGCTGGTATTGACTCCACCCAAACGAATAGAAACAAAAACTGCTGCCACCCTCAGTTCCTATTGCGTCTCTACGTTTGTGGGATGTTATTTCTGGAAAATTTAAATTGATTAGACAGCAAGAAAAGCAAATTGGATGTCAAATTGAAATGAAATTGAAATTAAAATTATTCTTGAAATTTTTTCAAGCGATTCGCATGTACCCGCTTGAATTTTCTGCCCTGGAATATTGTTATATTCTCCGGGTTGTGTATGTATATTATCTCGTAGGGTCCCTTAAAATTGATGTTAGTTTTCCAGTCCGCGCTAAGTCTTTGACCAAAACCTTGTCGTCTCCTACATGGAGAGGTTCTATCCTAGTTGATTTGTCGCAGTACCTTTTTGCCGTGAGTTTACTTTTCTGTAAATTCTTTTGATCTATTTCAAAAGCTGCCTGTAATTTAAACCGCAGCACTGCATGATACCTGTCGGCATTGTACAATGGCTCTACTTTACGTTGCAAAGTACTAGGAACTTCGGATACAAACCCGAACAAGGTTTGTATTGGCGTCAGTTTAGTACCCATATGCATTGTGTTATTATAAGCATGCGCTTCCGTCCTCAAAAATTCGTCCCAGCTTCTACGTTCCTCATCGTCAAAACTCTTCAGATAATTGGCAAGTGTCGAATGCTGTCTTCCTACTGCATTCGACTGGGGATGATAAGCGGTAGGTAGCAGTTTCTTAATCGTCAGTAATTTGCACAATGCTTTCATGACTTCCCCCGTAAAATTTGCACCCTGATCTGTTACAAGCTCCTTGTGTAATGTGTAACCTAGTGAGATCATCTATAATGGACAGAATATACTTATTTCCGTTGTGACTTGTTGGCTTCTCCGAAATTTCTGTTATTACCAACGGCATTTTATTGGTCTTAGAAAGTTTATTTCTTTGACATTTCGCACAGTGCCGAACATGTTTAGAGATATCTTTCTTCATTCCCCTCCAATGAAAGAAACGTTTTACCCTTTCCAGAGTTTTGTTCTTTCCGAAGTGTCCCCCGAACCGTGAGTCGTGAAAATCTCTCAATAAAATCCCTATGTTACCTGGTGTAACGGAGAGCTTGTCAGCCGACAGATCTACCTACATCCACTTGTACCTGGATGTAGATACATACTGCATTCGACACCTCTTTGTTACAAAATCATCGCGGGATTAGCGTGGGTGGCTGCACAGCAAATATGCCGCTAACGATCAGCCGGCTTGGGGTGGTTCTTGCCACCCACATCCCTTGATGCTTGTTAAGCTGTGCAAAATCGTCAACATAACTGATCAGACAGACTGACGGACAGAAAAGGAAAAGATCTAATGCAGGCTTCCTTCTCATGGTGGAACCTGAAAGCCTAAAAAGAAGAAAATTGATTTTATTTATATGATGCAAAAAGAATAAGAATAGAAGACCTCAGCAACGCCGAACAAGTGTTAATTCACCCGGAGAGTTTACAACGCTGGCAAATGAGCGATTGAGAGAGAGTGAGACAGCTGAAAGGGGTCTCTGATGTTGTTGAGACCCCGGCTTTGGGTAATGTTGGGCCCAATCACCCCCATCCACCCTGGCTAAGCCTCCAAAGCCGTTTCGAAATGCTCAGCCCCATCTGTACGTGTTTTACATCTATTGCCGTGTGTGTGTGGAAACGACCTCCCTCCTGTCCGCGACCATCCCCTTTATGGAACTACTCACTCCATCGCGATGAATCCGTTACCAGCCTGTAAACAAAAGAAAAAAGCAACTTGGAGAAGGGCGGTCAAAGGTGACCAAAGTAAATCACCCAAAAGAAGAAGGAAGTCGTATCAAGGAACTCAAAATCTCATTAAGTCCAAATCAAAATAGTTTATTTATTTAGGATGTTCAAGCATATGAATCACTTACGAGGGAGGAAACCCGATCACAAAAAGACTAACATTGTATATATACAAAAAAAAACTAAAGGAAACAAGGTCTCCGGTTAATATTAATCTAGATCTGAATCGTTACGACTAGCCCCAATAAGTGCTTTCCTATTATATGACTTGTCGAACCCTGTGATCGACGCCTAAACTTAGATGTACACTAAATGGTTTTAACACTGTAAAATTAGAAACAAAAGAACACAAAGCAAATAATAATACTTAGAGAAAACTTGAACTAACTTTGTGGTCCGCTATGGACTTACATAACACCTTATTTAATCATATTCGGGGTTTCCTCCTTTTCCAAAAGGGTTGGACACTGGTTTTCCACCTATCTGCTAGCTGCTTCAGGACTACGTTGAAGTCTGAGTTCACCTGACCTTCGTTACGTGCAAGGAAACTTTTCCCCAAATTTTCTCTGGTTCGCCACTACTATAGTATATAAGTCTCACCAACGCACAGGTAAGTATTTCAAATAATGCAAATTATGTCTGCACAGAATGGTTAAACCGAAATTTGCTCTACAGTTTACCAATGTGATGATATATGAAAATCACTGTCTCGCAGGTAAATATTCCAATTAATACAAATTACGACTGCATAGAATGAATCAACCAAAATTTTCTTTTCAGTTCACTAATAGGCAGATCTACATAAAAATCACTATCGCACAGGTAAATATTCTTGTTAATACAAATTATGAGTGCACAGCATGAATAAACCAAAATTTTCCTTTCAGTTTACCACTAGGAAGATCTACATAAAAATCGCTGTCGCATAGGTAAGTATTCCAATTAATGAAATTTATGAATGCGCAACACTAACTACAACATTTTCCTTCAGTTCACTATTAGGAAGATCTATGGGGAAAATCACTGTCACACAAGTAAATATTTCAAATACTAAAACTTATGAATGCGCAGCATTAATACTAAAATTTTCTTGCAGTTCACTATTAGAAAGATCTATGTAGAAAATCACTGTCGCACAGGTAAATATTTCAAATACTAAAATTTAAGAATGCGCAGCATTAATACTAAAATTTTCTTGCAGTTCACTATTAGAAAGATCTATGTAGAAAATCACTGTCGCACAGGTAAATATTCCAATTCATAAAATTTACGACCAGAATGAATAAACTAAAATTTTTCTTTCAGTTCACTAATAGAAAGATCTACATGGAAAATCACGGTCGCACAGGTATATATTCCAATTAATAAAATTTTCGACCAGAATGAATAAACTAAAAAAATTTCTCTCATTTCACAAAATTTTCTTTCAAAGAAAATCTGAAATTTTCCACTGCGGATTAGACGCGAGAAGATAAAAAAACACGAAAGGAGAAAATGGGAAAGCAAAAAAAAACTCTAAGGCTGATTTTAAATAAAGACGAATCACGACCCAATTTTTTTACGACCGTTCTCGTTCAAAGTCAAAAAACAACTCCCCGACTACACGTAGTCTCCGTACATTCCCAACGTTCTTCACTCAGCCACCGGCAAGCGAGCGCCTTTTTTCTTCCCAGAATTTTTTGTTCTTCTTTCAAGCCTGCTGCAACACATTGCATGATGGCATCACGCGATCTGTTACAGCTAGGCGAATTGCCGTTTTCGTCGCTTTTATGTGGATGCCTAACGGTAAGTTTTAAACGAAAAATTGTATTTTGTGCTCATTTTGGACATTTTATAATTTTTCGACTGAAAAATATTCTGCTGTTGTTGTTCTTTCTTTTGGATATGGACTTGTATGCGGGTATGTATAAATATGTCTTTATCTTTTCCGGAATTTTTTTAATATGAAGAAGTAGCATAGGGCTACTTGTTGAAAATATATAAATTTTATCTTTTTTTTTAGGAATTTTTATGAAGAAGTAGCATAGGGCTACTTCTGGAAAATAAATAAATTTTATCTTTTCAGGAATTTTCTAATATGAAGAAGTAGCATAGGGATACTTCTTGAAAATAAATAAATTTTATCTTTTCAGGAATTTTCTAATATGAAGAAGTAGCATAGAGGAAATCGCTTCGTAACAGGTAGAATTCATCTATCAACTCACTCAGGATGACGGAAATCCCGCGGGATGCAGCAAGCGGGTTCAAGCTCTAAGGATATTGAAGAAAGGACAGGAAAGAAAAAATCCTTCAGATGAAGGCTAACCCAGAAAGGGTTAGTAACAAAGACTGTGGGCCATCTAAACTTGTTAGTTTAGAGATAATACACAATATATAAAAAAAACTACACACCACTGAGGCTTCAGCCACACCAACCACAGCTCGGAGACCTTTTAATTGGAAGAAAACTGAAGAAAGACAGAATAATAAAATCCTTCAGGTGAAGGCTAACCCAGAAGGCGTTAGTAACAAAGTGAAAGAGGTTTATCACCCACCACTGAGGAAGTAAATAGTAGGAGGGTTTGCGATAACCTGTAGTTCACAAGTGAAGGTTGGCGGATGCCTTCTTAGGGCTACCGAGATCGAATCAACTTTGATCAAGACTTAATATCCTGAGCATGGAAAATTCCGATCGAGAGACCCTTAGCATTCTGCAACCGGTACGAAACACTCCTAATTCGTTCTACAACAGTCGCTTTTATGAACTTAGGTGCCAAGTTAGCCGCAAAGCGCTCAATTGCGCTACTTTGCACTAAATTTCGGACATACACAGTCTGTCCAGGTACAAAAGCTCTTTCTCGAGTTCGCAAGTTGTAACCAACGGCGTACTTTCGATACGCCTCCGTAAGACGGAACTTTACTTCATCGCGCAACAGCTGAAGCTTTTGGTTGACAGGTATACACTCAATAGCCCCATCGGAATCTGCCTTCAAGTCTCGCAGAAGTTGATATGAGCTACCGCTTGTCACCGGATGTCGATCGAAAAGCAAGAAATACGGCGAGCATTTACACGACTCATGCACGACATTGCGGATGGCAAAGCCGATCTCGCTCAGATGTTCGTCCCAATTCCAATGCTCCGTCCCGACATAGGCGCGAATCGCTGCCAGGACAGACTGGTTGACAAGCTCTGAGGCATTTGACTGTGGAGAGTAGGCTGGTGAGAAGATGTGTTTCACCCCGTAACGGTCTAACAGTTGAGCAAATATTTTTGCAATGAACTGGCTACCATTGTCTGAATGTACCATTTCCGGAACCCCAAACATTAAGAAGACTTCTTGCTCCAGAAATTTGACGACCCGCGAGGCTGTGGCCTCTGGCATTGCTTTCAACAGCACGAACTTAGATAAGTGGTCCAGTACGATGAAGATGTACCTATTACCACCTCGACTACGCGGGTATGGACCTAAAAAATCAAAGAAGAGGCGTTGTCATGGCAGCTCGGTAGTCCGTATCGTGCCCAGGGGAGGTCTTGAAGACACATTGGTCGGCTTGATCAGTTTACACGTTTCGCAGGCGTTTATGAACTGTCGTACTTCTGAAGCCATGCTCGGCCAGTAATACTGACGACGTAGTTTCTCTAAGATTTTTGCGAAACCGAAATGTGCTGCTATAGGAGGACTATGCTCAGATTTTATCAAATCGCCAGTGAGACTATCAGGAACCCATAGCTCCCACTGAACCCGATCCTCTGAGACGTTGTTATTTGGAAACGAAAATGAGATATATACCTTACCACCGCTAATTCGTAAGTTCTGAAAACCGCTTGGATTGCAAGTGATCCGCTGGATTCTCTCCACATACGGTTTCTCATGGAATGCGCGAGACTTCAAATCAAGCGAACTGACTTGCGCAGGATAAACTAACTCGTCTGTGTGTTGTTCCGCTGCCTCGTCAGCAAATGACCTGGAAAGAGCATCAGCCACCACATTGTCCTTACCTTTACGGTATTCAATGTGAAATTTGAAGGCCTGTAGTTTGAGGCTCCAACGAGCCAGCCTGCCGCATAGATCCCGTTGGTCCATGAGCCATTTGAGGCGTCGTCAGAAATGACCGTGAACTCCAGTCCTTCCACATACGGCCTGAACCTCTTTATACTCAATACGGTGGCCACACACCCTAACTCGGTTATGTTGTAGTTGCGTTGAGCAGTGTTCAGCTTCTGTGACATGTAAGCGATGGGATGCTCATCCCTATCCACAGAATGCTGAAACAAGACGCTTCCAACCCCTGTAGTGCTAGTGTCGCACTGAATGAAAAAGGGCTTGGAGAAGTCAGGATTAGCGAGCACTGGGGCGGTCATCAGACACTGTTTTAACTGATGGGATGCCAGTTCAGCTTGTTCGTTCCACTCGACCTTGATGTTTTTCTTTAGAAGGTCCGTCAGAGGACTAGCGATGGTAGAGAAATGTGGAATGAACCTCCTATACCAGCCGCATACTCCGAGGAAGCTACGTATTTTCTTGAGAGTTGTTGGCCTTAGCAAGCTCTGAATAGCAGTGACCTTTTCGTGATCAGCCCACAAGCACCCATCCCCAACTACAAAACCAAGATATCTGACCTCTCTCATACAAAACTTACTTTTCTCCACGTTGATCGTCAGGCCGGCAAGGCGAAGCAACGACGCGACTTCCGCCAGAAGCCTTAGGTCTTCGTCAAACGTGGAGGAAGTAATGAGTAAGTCGTCAAGATACACAGACACTCGGTCATGCAGTTGGTGAGGGATGTCCTTGCACATCAGCCTGCACATTGCATTGTCTGCGGAGCGTTGCAAGGTCCAAACGGAAGCACCTTGAACTGGTATAGGGGCTTCCCGGCACTGCGAAAGCCGTTTTGTCTCTTGATCCCACAGCGAGAGGGATCTGCCAGAATGCATCCTTTAAATCTATGGCAGAGATGAACCTTGTCTCCTGGAGTCTACTGAGGAGTCCATCTATAAGAGGTAACGGAAAGGCATCTGGGTCTGTTACGGAGTTTAATTTTCGGGCGTCCAGACAGAGGCACAGTTTACCGTTAGCCTTCTTAACTAAAGTGACTGGTGACGACCATGAACTTTGGCTCTCCTCAATGACTCCTAGCGACAGCATTCTGTCGAGCTCATTGTATAAAGAATTCTGCACTGCCGGAGACACTGAATATAAACGTTGTTTAATGGGTTTCGCCAGACCAGTGTCTATCTCATGCTCTACCAACGTGGTGAGACCCTTGCTGACTGAATGATGGAAAGGAGCTGATCACCTCCTGCAAACGATGCGAGTCGTATTCTGAAAGACCGTGCTGTTGCGAACAAGAAGGTGAGGCTTTTGGCAAGGAGTGGAGCTCACTTACCATGACAGGTCTTAAGCCGAATGCTTTCCAAAAATCGATTCCCATGTACAGGTGTTGCTGAAGAGAGGGAACTATGTGCAGTCTCATCATACGCGTCTTTTCCCCATAATTTACGAGGACCCGTATGTGCCCCAGGAACTTTTGCTGACGCCCATCAGCGGTCGAAACTGAAGACGGCATCCAGTGGAACGACATCCCCATCTTGCTCAGGAAACTGTCTGCTCCAACCCCGAGCACGCTCACATTTGCACCGCTATGCAATAAACCTCGTATCTTTCGTCCCTGAATGTAGACATCGGCGTAAGGACGAGGATCACAAGGATCCTCTTCATCAGATACTACTGTTTCGGCAATGGCAGCCTCTATGACTCTACGCAGGCTGAGGTACCTATGTGTGCGTGGGACAGTCCTGGAGGAAATGGACCCCGAAGCCGATGGGAATTCGCTGACACCAAACGATGCATCCTCTATATGGTGCAGCTACATCTTCCTGAATGACAGTGTTCCGAGTAGGTGGTAAAATTTGGCGTGCTTTGCGTGCTGGGATTCTCTGTCTGAGTGGAAGAGTTAGACATGTTTACTTTGAGACCGTTAACAGGTTTAGAACTCAATCTGGGTTCGCGAGTTTTATGTTTTGGGAGCGCTGCAGCATAGCTGACAGCTCTACGCCGTGGAGTTAACGGTAGTGGTCGGGCTCGGTGTTGGTAGTCGCTTCTTCTGTCGTGCGCCTGAAGGTTTGGCGTGGGGTCAAACGGCGCTGACCACCTACAAAATTTTGACCCCTGCCTTGGTTTCTCGACAAGCAAGCTCTGCATTTCGTTTTAGTTACCCCCACTGCACCGCACCATAGCAGAAGACTCTCTGTGGCCCTAGTGGACAGCTGACGTAGACATGACCTTCCGCCGAGCAATTCCAACATGTCACCCGAGATTTAGCGGGTCGGTGAATGTCTCTCGGAGCATTAATTTGAACGCCTCGCGGTGGAACTTCAATGGCGTCTATTCGATTGGGCAAAGTGTGATTCAAATACGATGTATATGAATAGATTTCATGCACTGCTCGCGGAGAGCCTATATTGGACCATAATTTTTCCAATCAGTAACACAGGTCCCTCAAATCTAGCACGTTATCAGTCTGATAAAGGAGTAACGCCTCCTGTAAGGCAGGTTTCATTTTACGTCGCAGTATTTCCACCAGATCTGCTTCTGGGATCGGTATGCTCATTTTGGACACTAACGCGTGAACCGCTAATCGAAAATCACTGAAGGACTCGTTCACTCCTTGCCTCCTTGACTCAACTAGCTTGCGAATTTCGTAGTCAGTTTCCTGGCTGCGGAATTCGCGTAGGAGTGCTGAACGTAACTCTTGCCACGAGTGCGTATGCTGATTTCGCAGATATAGCCAATACCAGTTAGCCGCTTTCCCGGTAACGAGTGTATGGAACCCAGCACACAATTCGGAGGCGGATACTTGCTCTAGTACTGCCAGATATTCTACCCGAAATATGAACTCTGTCACATCCAGGCCGGATGTGCCATCAAAATTCAACTTCCAGCGGAAGACAGGACTGTGAGACACGCTGTTAAGGTCCCTTGCTGCTGGCTGCCGAGTATGAGTTGGAATGTTAAGCTGAGAAACAAACGAACCCGATAAAGGTGGTACACGAGACCCAGTATTACTTTGTCTCGGCAACGGAGGTACTGCCGTGACTGGACCTCTATTCAAACTTTCCAACCGATCGTTGATCGACGGAATACGTGACCTTGCCGACATTGGGTCAGCAAACGTGTAAGGTATGTCAGTGGGAGCTGTTTGAGTCCTCTGCTCTTCGAATATTGAAAAGTCCAGGTACGACTCGGCAGGCTTAGTGTGGACGTTCCCCAAGTTAAGTCCTGGTAAGTTCACCGCGGCGCCTTCGGTGGCCAAAACTGTTTTCGGCTTAGCACCTGTCAACGGGTTAGCCCCTTGACTATCTGTGCTAATCACAGGAACTGTGAGCGTTGCGCCTCCACCGCCCTCAGCCATGGACTCTGTCGTAGGCTGAGAAGCCTCGACGCGGCTTAGGAAATCCTCCAAGGTCTGGACATTAGCTTGCGCATCAGCCTGGACAGAGGGAGACGTGTTACGCAGCCGCTGGGCTCTATAGAGTACATGGAGGACCTGACTGGTATAACGCGTACGATCTTTGACAGTTCGGATGGGGTCCGAACTCAGGTCACGATACATAGCGTCGACTCGACTGATAATATAGTCTAATTCGCGCGCTGGATTTTTATGAGCGTGAGACTTAAAGGGTGCTCTGCCGGATTCCAGCTTCTCGGCCTCGTACACCTCTGTGAGCTTACGGCGAGCGTTACCGTCAGCAGATCAAAGGTTGCGTACCGCGAATTCGACCTCAAGCTCATCCGGTGATAAGAAGGAGAAGTACATCTTGGTCTGAATCTCCAGACAAATAAAACCACGAGACAAAAAAATACCCGCGAGGTAATGCTCTGGTGTTAATACCAACAGACAATTCACCCGAGAATTATACTGAATATTTTAATAAAAGGACGCGTCTATAGTAGTGCCAAGAGTAGTTCAGCTAACGATTGTACCCAATACAACAGGCAAACAAAGATGTGACTACTCACGATAATTCAACTGAAAATTCCTCCAAGTATGCTAAACAAAAAAAAAACCCAAAGTGCGTTTACCGACTAACGATGATACTGCGACCGGGAATTGTGCCAAATATCTATGTGTATATAAGAAACCACAATACCTTTACCATAAGGCCAAAGATGATGCCCAGAAAAATTGTGCCAAATGTATAAATAAAAGGAAAGAAAAAAAATGCGTTTGTACTAATGTCGTGATAATTCAGGCGATAATTGTGCAAAATAAAACTAATAATAAAAACCGTGGCTATACTAATGAAAGAGAATATTCACCTGAAAACTGTGCCAAGTAAGGGTAAGAAAGAAAAAAAGAATGTATAAATATATTTATGCTAATGATGAAGATAATTCAGCAAAAAAAACCAAAAATCGTGTTAGATATATATATATAAAAAAAAAAAACGTTTATAAAAATGACGATGAGAATTCCTATAGAACCGTGCCGATACGCTAAAAAAAACACTACTCTGATTTGAGATTATACGTTCTGCGTGTCTTACACGAGCAATCGATTTATACTATGCGTATTACTAACGTTCTTCATTTAAGAATGGGGGTGTCGGTATGACGGAGCTACGCGGAAGGACAGCCTCCTACACACCACAACAACAGAAACAAAAATCCTCTTTTCCAGCCCAGCTGGACAAAAAAAAACAAAACTCTCTCTCTCTCACTTCGCTGGCGAACATTGTTCAACTATGCACTTTAGTCAGTCCATACTAGCAATTGTAGAAAACTAAAATTGTGGACCCGGAGCCTGAAGAGTTGCCGTCCCATGTTATAATGATCAGGACGAACACTACTTTACCAAGGATAAAATCGGGAGGGATGAACATCGTTCATCAACTTGGCAAGAGACTGAAGTCAACAGATCAAGGAAAGGTGAGAGGTCGGTGATCAAGTGGCTGCTGGTACTCGAGTAAGAAGCCGTAGCGGTGATTTATATAAGGAGATAAATCTGAATGGGACAACCCAACCAAAACGAAATATCTGTACGGGACAACCCAACTAAAACTAAATATCTGAACGGGACAACCCAACTAAAACTAAAAACGAGAGATAATACGGGCTTCTTCTCGGAACCAGCAGAAGTGAACGGAAATAAGATCCATAACAGTATGCATCGCATACAACGTTCATCAACCACAAATCGACTAAGCCTCCCATCACTAGAAGTTAGGGAAGGTTAATGGGGAATGAAGTTGAGATGAAAGGCGAATGGAGTTGGCAGTAACTCAGAGGCTACCAGCACTCAGGAGAGAAGCAGTAGCTGATTGTATATATTAGTATCATGAAAATAATTAACAGGCAGAATAAAAAAAAAAAAACTTGAATGCTTATATATGCCAAAAGTGACAATACAAACCTCAAAGCAGCTTTTTTTTCTTTAAAAAAAAAACCCAAAACTAAAATGGCTCACAGCCCGAAACACCATACAAATTTAATAATATACTGGCTTCTCCCTGGAACGAGCAGATGTAAGCGGAATTAATTTCAAAAGCGTACGCATCGCATACAACGCTAACTGACCACTGCAAACTGAACAACTTACACTTCCATCAAGGAGCCTCCAGAGGGATTACTGAATTTAATAATAAGGGAAGAAGGGTTTGAACGAAAAAAAAAAATCTGGTGCGAAGTTGCACACTAAAACCGGTAAGCTGACACCAATGCCCAGACAAGGACAGAATCAAAAGAAGAACATCGTTCAACAACTTGCCAGGTTTGGGTCAGCTGACCAGCTCGTCATGCAAGTAAAACTGACAAGTGGTCGTCATCTCGGCGTCCACGAGCCGAAGCTTGACTTCAAAAGTGGTACGCCTCGCGCACAAGACTCGCTTGATGCCGAGGAGATGAGCACTTAAACCAGGAAACTGTTAAATTTAAGGTAGAAATTGACTTAGACTTGACCGAAGGCAGTTTACGATCGCAAATACAGCCAGAACCATGGTCGATTGACCCAGCCGCGATACAAAGCTCGGGCCTAACGAGAGCCAAAAAGGAGCTATCATAGAAGTAACGCACTCCACGGAAGCATGAAGAGCTCTGCGTAGACCCAGCACCTTGTATCCGCTAGGCAAATCACTTGCGTCAGCTTAAAACATACTGAGGTCTTACAAAACAAAGAAAGGTTCTAATCGTGATAATAACACACAAAAAAATTGAGAAATTAACATTGAAATAGCAATTGCATTCTAGTCAAGAGAAGCTTGACTAAATGCGAAGAAAAAAAACCAAAGCTTGGGCGCCATTTGTAACGACAAATGGGCGACCAGAAATATAGCAAAAATAAGATTTTAAAGCAAAATTAACTAAAGCTAAAGTTTGGCCAGAAATGATTTCCAGCAATAGTGATTGCCATTTTAGTCAAAAGAAGCTTGACCAAAGGCAGGAAGAAAACCTCTTTGGACGCTATTTGTAACGACAAATGGGTGACCAGAGATATAACAAATAAAAATAAGATCTTAAAACAAAAAAAACCCGGTTGGGCGACATTTGTAACGGAGAGCTTGTCAGCCGACAGATCTACCTACATCCACTTGTACCTGGATGTAGGTACATACTGCATCCGACACCTCTTTGTTACAAAATCATCGCGGGATTAGCGTGGGTGGCTGCACAGCAAATATGCCGCTAGCGATCTGCCGGCTTGGGGTGGTTCTTGCCACCCACATCCCTTGATGCTTGTTAAGCTGTGCAAAATCGTCAACATAACTGATCAGACAGACGGACGGACAGAAAACAAAGATCTAATGCAGGCTTCCTTCTCATGGTGGAACCTGAAAGCCTAAAAGAAGAAAATTGATTTTATTTATATGCTGCAAAAAGAATAAGAGAGTTTACAACGCTGGCAAATGAGCGATTGAGAGAGAGTGAGAGCTGAAAGGGATCTCTGATGTTGTTGAGACCCCGGCTTTGGGTAATGTTGGGCCCAATTGCCCCCATCCACCCTGGCTAAGCCTCCAAAGCCGTTTCGAAATGCTCAGCCCCATCTGTACGTGTTTTACATCTATTGCCGTGTGTGTGTGGAAACGACCTCCCTCCTGTCCGCGACCATCCCCTTTATGGAACTACTCACTCCATCGCGCTGAATCCGTTACCAACCTGTAAACAAAAGAAAAAAGCAACTTGGAGAAGGGCGGTCAAAGGTGACCAAACTAAATCACCCAAAAGAAGAAGGAAGTCGTATCAAGGAACTCAAAATCTCATTAAGTCCAAATCAAAATAGTTTATTTATTTAGGATGTTCAAGGATATGAATCACTTACGAGGGAGGAAACCCGATCACAAAAAGACTAACATGGTATATATACAAAAAAAACTAAAGGAAACAGTGCCTACGGTTAATATTAATCTAGATCTGAATCCTTACGACTAGCCCTAATAATCGCTTTCCTATTATATGACTTATCGAACCCTGTGATCGACGCCTAACCTTAGATGTACTCTAAATGGTTTTAACACTGTAAAATTAGAAACAAAAGAACACAAAGCAAATAATAATACTTAGAGAAAACTTGAACTAACCTTGTGGTCCGCTATGGACTTACATAACACCTTATTTAATCATATTAGGGGTTTCCTCCTTTACCAAAAGGGTTGGACACTGGTTTTCCAACTATCTGCTAGCTGCTTCACTACTACGTTGAAGTCTGAGTTCACCTGACCTTCGTTACGTGCAAGGAAACTTTTCCCCAAATTTTCTCTGGTTCGCCACTACTGTGGTATATAAGACTCACCAACGCACAGGTAAGTATTTCAAATAATGCAAATTATGTGTGCACAGAATGGTTAAACCGAAATTTGCTCTACAGTTTACCAATGTGATGATATATGAAAATCACTCTCGCGCAGGTAAATATTCCAATTAATACAAATTACGACTGCATAGAATGAATCAACCAAAATTTTCTTTTCAGTTCACTAATAGGGAGATCTACATAAAAATCACTGTCGCACAGGTAAATATTCCAGTTAATACAAATTATGAGTGCACAGCATGAATAAACCAAAACTTTTCCTTTCAGTTTACCACTAGGAAGATCTACATAAAAATCGCTGTCGCACTCGTAAGTATTCCAATTAATGAAATTTATGAATGCGCACCATTAATGCCAACATTTTCCTTTAGTTCACTATTAAGAAGATCTATGGAGAAAATCAATGTCACACAGGTAAATATTTCAAATACTAAAACTTATGAATGCGCAGCATTAATACTAAATATTCTTGCAGTTCACTATTAGAAAGATCTATGTAGAAAATCACTGTCGCACAGGTAAATATTTCAAATACTAAAACTTATGAATGCGCAGCATTAATACTAAAATTTTCTTGCAGCTTACTATTAGGAAGATCTATGGGGAAAATCACTGTCACACAGGTAAATATTTCAAATACTAAAACTTATGAATGCGCAGCATTAATACTAAAATTTTCTTGCAGTTCACTATTAGAAAGATCTATGTAGAAAATCACAGTCGCACAGGTAAATATTTCAAATACTAAAACTTAAGAATGCGCACCATTAATACTAAAATTTTCTTGCAGTTCACTATTAGAAAGATCAATGTAGAAAATCACTGTCGCACAGGTAAATATTCCAATTAATAAAATTTACGACCAGAATGAATAAACTAAAATTCTACATGGAAAATCACGGTCGCACAGGTATATATTCCAATTAATAAAATTTTCGACCAGAATGAATAAACTAAAAATTTTTCTCTCATTTCACAAAATTTTCTTTCAAAGAAAATCTGAAATTTTCCACTGCGGATTAGACGCGAGAAGACAAAAAAACACGAAAGAGAAAATCCTCAAGAAGGAAAGTAAAAAAAAACTCTAAGGCTGATTTTAAATAAAGACGAATCACGACCCAATTTTTTTGCGACCGTTCTCGTTCAAAGCCACAAAACAACTCCCCGACTACACGCAGTCTCCCTACATTCCCAACGTTCTTCACTCAGCCACCGGCAAGCCAGCGCCTTTTTTCTTCCCAGAATTTTTTGTTCTTCTTTCAAGCCTGCTGCAACACATTGCATGATGGCATCACGCGATCTGTTACAGCTAGGCGAATTGCCGTTTTCGTCGCTTTGATGTGGTTGACTAGCGGTAAGTTTTAAACGAAAAATTGTATTTTGTGCTCATTTTAGACATTTTATAATTTTTCGACTGAAAAATATTCTGCTGTTGTTGTTCTTTCTTTTGGATATGGACTTGTATGCGGGTATGTATAAATATGTCTTTATCTTTTCCGGAATTTTTTTAATATGAAGAAGTAGCATATATATAGCAAATATATAAATTTTATCTTTTTTTCAGGAATTTATATGAAGAAGTAGCATAGGGCTACTTCTTGAAAATAAATAAATTTTATCTTTTCAGGAATTTTCTAATATGAAGAAGTAGCATAGGGCTACTTCTTGAAAATAAATAAATTTTATGTTTTCAGGAATTTTCTAATATGAAGAAGTAGCATAGGGCTACTTCTTGAAAATAAATAAATTTTAACTTTTCAGGAATTTTTACTTCTCGGAAATAGCTAAATTTTATTTTTTCCCCGGAAATTCTGGGAAATCATGGGGTTTCTCTACAAACGTAGAGAAGCCAAACAAAAGTAGCGTAAGGGGGTATACGCTATACTGGGTCCGTTATAGTATACTTGGGTCTTGTGTTTTTCTGGAGCCCTATTTCTTTTATTTCAGACTCATCTATGTCATCCCATTCATCTTCGGATTTTCCAGAAGGCTGTTTTTTCTGGTTTTCTTCGTCTCTCTTTCTTCCAGCTTGCGCTCGGGTAATTGCAAAGCACGGGTACTCCGTACCACGCTTGTCTTCATCTTGGTCTATATCTTTTTTCTTTTCCCTTCTTGTAGACAATCTCAAAATCATACTCCGACAGTTTTTGGTGGTACCTCACCATGCGAGATGTGGTGTCCTGAACCTTAAAAATTCCTCGAAGAGGTTGGTGGTCGGTTATGACTTTAACATGTCTTCCAAGCAGGTAGCATGTATAATTATGTGCTGCCCACACAATGGCTAGCAATTCCCGTTCCGTGGTTGAGTAATTTTATTCGGCTTGGTTCAACGTGCGGCTGGCATAACTCACCAGCCGACCTTCTTGTTCCAAGACCGCTCCGAGTGACTCCCCACTTGCATCCGTGATGACTGTGAATTCCTTATCAAAATTCGGGTAAGTTAATATTGGTGGTGATATTAGAGCATCTTTAATCACCTTAAAGGAATTCTCACATTCTGGCCCACAATTGAACTTCACCTTTTTCCTCAAAAGGTTATTAATTGGAGCCAAAATCTTTGAAAATTTAGGAACGAATTTACGGTAGTAATTTGCCAGCCCCAAGAAAGACTGGACCTGTTTCACTGTTTTTGGTCTTGGGAAGTTTTGTACCACTTCTACTAACCGTTTGTAAGGTTGTACACCCTCTTCTGAGCAAACGTGCCCAAGGTATACTACCTCCAAAATCAGGAATTGATATTTTGTAGGCTGCAGTTTCAAGTTATGTTCCATAAAACTTTGAAACACTTCCCGTAGCTTTTCATTATGCTCATCCAAATTTTTCGCAAATATTACTACGTCGCCAAGGTACATAAAGCATTTAATCCCCTAGGCCTCTTAATATCCCGTTTAATAAAGATTGAAAGAATGGAGGCGCTGTTTTTAAACCGAATGGTAATCTCTTGTAATGGCAGTGGCTAAAATTTGTGCTAAAAGCAGTATTTGCGCGATCTGCTGGGTCCACCAACACCTGATGATAACCATTGGCAAGCTCTAAGGTAGTAAAGTACCTAGAATGACCCAACCTGTCCAGGATATCCTCAATCCGTGGTAGTGGTAATAAAAGGGGATACAAACTTTCTTAAGCTCTCGAAAGTCCACGCACAGTCTATACTTTCGCTTACCAGCTTCGTCGGTTCCTTTTTTCGGTATTAATAGAACTGGAACATTAAAGGTGCTATTTCTGTGCTCAATGATGTCTTCCTCTAACAGCTTTTTAAGTTGATCCTGGCATTCCTCTCTCTGGGCTTCAGGCAGTCTGTATTGTTTTTTATTTATGGGCCTGGTATTAGCCATCAAAGGGAGTTTGAATATTTTTATGGAGCTTATGTCAACTTATCTCCAGGCAAGTGAAAGATGGCGCTGTATTCGTAACATATTTGCATTACTGCCTCTTTCTCTTCCGAATTCAGCCCTACAGACTATTTCATCAACGTAAGCCGTTGCTGATTTATTTTTAATGTACCTGGCTCCTTCTTCAGTGGCTTCAACAGATACCTATCTAACTTTTCCAGCTGGGGTCTAAAATTAACAATTTCAACTGGCTCCATCCTGACGTTACCTACATATGCCTGGCCATTCTTTGGTCTAACAATAGTATTGCCACAGTATACCCCCGGACTGATTTCTTCTGCCATACAAACCAGTTCATCGTTACTTTCTACCTGAATTTTAACCAGTTGTTCTGTTCTTGGCTGTAAGCGTATTACCACTTGCTGTGTATCTGTGATCCTAAACGCGCACTGCCTTGCTTTTGTGCAAGGTCTTTTACCAACTGAAGCTCCTGCACAGTTAGTGGTCGAGAGAGGTCGAATTAGGGCCGCCGTCAGAGGATAGTCCGCTTCCTTATCCCATTCCTTGATTTCCTTTGCTTGTAGTTGGCCCCACATATCCTCTGGCCATCTTGCCCCCATTTCTTTGTTTGTTTCTATGTCTATTCAATGTGCTGAAGCCAGGGCACATTCTGGCCATTGCTGGAGCGCGTTTTTCTCGCTTTCTGAGACTGTTCTCGAGAACCTAGACATTTGCTTATATTATTGGACGCTGTTTCCACACTGGTTATAATATTCTTCAAGGCGGCGATTCGATCCACTATTCTTTGTTTCACTTTATTTGGGGGAGTTGCCTTGAGCTCTAATATTTCTGGCTTGTACTCCTTTTCCTTTTGCTAATATAATGACCGTTTCATTACCTGTAATATTTTCAAAAAGAGGTAGATTCGTCTTGTGCTCGTCTACTCCTTTTATTACCAGTTTCTTATTGACACAGTCAATTGTACCCGTGTCTCTTGAAAATGCCATTCCCAATATGCCGTCCGCAGGCATCGAGTCCGTTTCCTGGATTGTATTGAACTCGCAAGTCTGCACCTTATTTCCCACGCGCGTCTTGGCTTAGCAAGTCCTTATTGAGCTTCTTTGGGCTCCAAACAAGCCGCCAATTATTATTTTCTTCTGCGTTTGCACTGGTGTATCTTTTCTTACCCGATTTATCTTAACTAAATTGCATGTAGATCCCGTGTCTACTAACAATGATAACATACCTTCTAAACCTATCTCGGCCTCGACTTTGATGATACAGTTATTCATTAGACTTAATTCCATTTCATTGCTTCCTACTCTATATACGCCTACCGTCTCCAAGACTGTTAGTGGCTCCCCGTTTCCCAAGTGTTGCCCTCCATGCTCCGCTAAGTATTTTTTAAGACAGTTTGCGGTGCAGTGATCGCAGGTTTTGCAGAACTGACAGAACAGAACTTCTGTCCCCGTTTGGAAATTAGGAATATTGACTGATGCATCTGCGAACCTAACATTTTGCTTTTTGTAACTGCGTGTACCATGTCTATAGTTGTTGCACTTAGTGCAGTAAAGAGGCTGCTTTCCCCACTGGCATGCTTTAGCGATGTGCCCAGGATGACCGCACTTGAAACAATGAATGATTCTGGACGGGGCTGCCTTCGCTGGTGGTCCTTGATACCTTGTGGGCGATGCTAGCCTAGTAGTAGGATTAATTTCTCGTCGAGGTTGTTGGGATCTATCGCTGCTAGCCTCATCTGTTCTCCATCTGTTCTGTGTCCTTATAGTATTGGGCATCCACCCCTCCTGTACCCTTCTGGACCACTTACTTGAAGCCTTTGAACATCCTTTTCGTAATAGGTTGCTTCCTCCTGTACCCCTTCTAGCGATTCAAATTTCCGACTCGTAAGGTATACTTGAGTAGGTTTAAGCCTAACGCTTGCTTTGAATGTCGCTACGGCATCTACCTCCAGCGCTGCAATTAGACCTCTATCTCCTCCCGGGTATTTTGCCGAGACCGCCGCTTTTATCAGATCGAGCAATTCTTTCATCCGGTCTGCGAACTCCCTGATAGCTTCGCCGTTCCTCTGCCTGCATGCCAACATTTCTGTTCGCAATTCACCAAAAGATTTCTTAGGCATGTAAGCTGATTTGATTACTTGCTGCAAAGAATCAAAATCTTTTGGCTCTTGCGAATTTACCAGGTAGTACGCGTCGTCCGATAAGCGATACTTTATACACGTGATGAAGATCTTCTGCTTTTCTTCTGTCAGTCGATCGTGTACTTCTTTACTACAACTCAGGAAGCGATATACCTCCTTCGAAAGCCTGGATGATCTTTCACCGGATAGCATAAGCACATACTTGGATACTAGATCCTTTACCTTTTCGTGCACGTCTGTCATATTGCGTTGCTGACTGTTTTCCCCGGATATGTTTCTTTCCTCTAGAATTATCTGGTCTCGTTCGCTTCCCTCTTTTCCACTCGACGCTAACTCCTGTTCCTTTCTTCTACTTTGTTCTGTTTCTGAATGTTGCTTCTCCTCCTTAGGCTGTTCCCAGAATAATAATTTCCTTGGCTTGAACCCCTTACTCGTGATCGCTTTATGAATGTCTTGATTCGGACTTCTCTGCGAAGATTTATCGAGCCCCAATTCTTTCTCTAGTTCTGCTGTAGCTTCCTCGGCCTCCTTTAGCTGTAACTTTAGCGAGTCTATATTCTTTAAGAGCCCCTTTTTTCCTTCTGGGTTTCTTCCAATGCTTGTTCTGCTTCAATTTCACGGCTCTGGATAACTTCGAATGCTGCTGTCGCAAGTACATCTAAAGCTTTGCCTTTTAAACTTTTCTTAGCACTCTCATTCAGTTCCTCCAGTAATTTCTCTGCCTCTTTTTCTATCTACCTTTTCTGTAACTCTCCCGTTATATGCTCCTCGATATATTGCCAGTTTTCTTCATAGCTCTGCAATATTGTTTGGCATTCCTTAAGTTCCTGTGCTTTCAGTTCTACTTCCCTTTCCTGAACCTGATACCGTGCTAATTCCTCCCTAGTTATTATATTGCTCCTACCTGTGGACATTTAAGTTATATAATAAAGCTAGTACCATGCAGACATTGATACGCTGCCACGGATTATTCCACACA
Organism: Dioctria linearis; assembly: GCA_963930735.1. Classification (NCBI taxonomy): domain Eukaryota; kingdom Metazoa; phylum Arthropoda; class Insecta; order Diptera; family Asilidae; genus Dioctria; species Dioctria linearis. The sequence continues at coordinate 178,191,700 of OZ005740.1, forward strand.
ACTCCTATCCTTATTGTAAATCCAACTAGGCTCAACCTCTTGACCAAAATTATTTGAGATAACTCCGTTCCTTATATAAAACAACTGAAATTACCGTCACTATACTCGAGACCATTAAACGAAACAACGATTAGTCTTCTAAACTTACTATCTAATATCCTTAGTCTTCTATTGCCTAACAACAAAATTATCAAAAAATAAATCCAATATTTTTTTAAATTTTTATTTTAAACTACCCAAAACAAACCTTAAATCAGTTTTCACTGTACCCTAAACAAAAACTGCACAAAAATTATGTAAATGCCCTGTAATACGAAAACTTCTTTAGCAGGTTTGTTGGAGTAGCTAAGTTAGCTCAACTCCTGGTGAGTGTGTGTTCGGAGTAGCTAAATTAGCTTTGCTCCCAATGTGTGTATTTGGAGTAACTAAATTAGCTTTGCTCCCAGTATATGTGTTTGGAGTAGCTAAATTAGCTTTGCTCCCAGTATGTGTGTTTGGAGTAGCTAAATTAGCTTTGCTCAAAGTTTGTGTATTTGGAGTAGCTAAATTAGCTTTGCTCCCAGTGTGTGTGTTTGTGTAACTGAAATACTACCTTACCCGGTAACCCGCGGATACGATTAATACGCCTACGAAAACGAGACTTAATTACACTCCACTGAAAGTATTTTCAAATTATTATCTATGAATTCACCAAGTAATAATAATAACAAAAAAAGTAACTAAAAAAAAAAATTAAAACCGTTCACATGAAAATAAAAGCCACCAATAAAAAAAGATTTCTGTACCTAGAAACCAAACAAAACAAAAGATAAAATTTGCAATTAAATGCTTTCACATTACCTGTACCCAATTTAAACAAAAACTAACTTTAACTTTTTCCGGCTGCACCAACTGTCGTGTTCCAATTACAATCGAACAATTATCCAACGAATAATTCTAATAAAACTGCTTGAAAAAATGACAAAACTCGAATTACTCACATATAAATCTTTATTTTAGGCAAAACTGACCTATCCTAATATCTCAAACAAAGCTAACCCCAACCGAAACTTGACACTACCATGACTGATAATAAAACGGCACTTACCAGACCAGTCATTAGTCTTTTTATGTTCGATACTCGGAAGTAAACTTTCTTTGCTCACAACGCGGATGTAAACAAACGACAACAACCTTGTCGTTTGTTCTACCGGTTGCAGCACCTGAGTGTCTTAGTTGTAAACAATCGCTTTACATAATAATTACCATGCGAGGTGAATTATTATTGTAATCGTCGAATACTCCACTAAGCGCTATTCGCAGCCAGCTGTTGGGCTAATCAGCAAAATAACCCACAGTTGCAGAACAATACCATGCGAGGTTATTGTTTAGCAATTGCTGATTATTTCGTTGTAATGCCTTTGGCTGCTGGAAGAATCTTCCGTATATCGAGCCATAACGAGTGTTTAAACAAAACAAAAAAAAGAGGCCAATGAGCCCAAATAAAATAAGTAAGAAAATAAAGAATAAGAAAAAAGCAAAAAAAAAGGAGGTCAATGAACCCAAAAACCAGCATTTAAATAAAATGAAAGTAGGAGCGAGGAGAATGCAATTCCACTACACAAGGTGCACCTTTTTCAGCTACTATACGAGCCAGCGTGCGATTCATTCTACTCCCCTACCAGCTTGGTCAGTAACTGATATTATTTCTTTTATATCTTTATTTTTTTATTTTTTTATCTATTGAATATATTTTGACTACATTGTACTTTTCCTATATATGTGTATATATACCTTTTTCTTCCTTTTTATTTTAAAGTTATATTTAGCATGTAAGTTCCTTTCTTTTAGTTTAGATTCTGTTGTGTTGGTGCGCAACACATCTTGTTTTAGTTGCTATCTACAACATCAGCTAAATCAGCATAGGGTAGTTAAGCAAAGGGATTAATTTGTAAGAGTTTGTAAAATAATGAGTGAGTAGCGGTAGAGCCAAACGTAATACCTTTCATTAAACATTATTGAGAGCTTAAAGTCTGTATTTTTTTTCTTCTCTATTTTTCTTTTGCTCCTACATGAAGCATTTAGTGTTCCATTCTTGGAACCTGTCGTCATTTCGTTGCTGTCCTTTTAGCCACAGCGTGATGAATTAAGTTGCATGAAGCGGGGGTTAATTGGTAGATCGGCGGAGACGTAACTCCTTAACACACACGAACAGATGGAGCTAAGCATATTATTACGGCTTTGCAGGCTTAGCCAACCAAAATTCTTTTCTTTACTGTCCGTCTGTCTGATCTATCGTCGTAATGATGTAGTGCACAGCTTTACAAGCATCAAGGGATGTGGGTCGCAAGAACCACCCCAAGGTGTCGGATGCGGAATCTATCTGTAACCAGGTAAGAGTGGATATAGGCAGATCTGTCGCCTGACAAGCTGTTTCGCTACAAAAGACAGAGAAAAGAGCGTAGTAAAACACAAATCGTTCAGATAAGCTCCCCATCCCTAAATTCCATGGTGATATTATTACTCAGCTTATTAGGGATACGAAAACTATGTCAGGTTATAAGGAAAAGGAATGTTATAGTCAAAACACCCAAAGTAGTAACCACAAATAACCAAAAAGTCCAGTTAGGCAATGAGCCCGTAGTATATGTCAAATCTCACAATTTTACCACTCCACAAGAGACGGTGTCGACAAACAAAGTCAAACAAATCACCCAAAACATCCAATCAGAAATCACGAAATCCAACAAACCCCGAATTATCTCACTACCCCCTACCCAAGAGGTAGCGACAGCAAATAAAGGAAGAGCTATCTATAAAACCAATCGTTCAGAATTAAAGGAGGCAATCAAACACCAATCTGCCGAGCTCGCACAGGCAAATAGCCGGCAAAATTTACCAATACCATCCGCACCCCTTTAAGCCGTGCAGAGCCAAACGCAGTGTCACGCACCCGCCATGAACAGGTGGTTTACCTAAGTTCTCTAGATAGTACAAAATAACTAGAATTATCTGTCTTTAAGTTTATCTAAAAGTATATATCGAGTACTTTTAGATAATACAAAATAACAAGAAATATCTGACTTTTAGGTGTAAATTCAAAAATATATATATATGTATCCTGAATAAACCTGCACACATGCATATTTACAAATGTATAACCAGGCTAATTTCTAGTTTTATATCAAGAATATACCTGCACACATGCATTTTTACAAAAGTATAACCAAGCTAATTTCAAATTTTATATTAAGAATAAACCTCTGTGCAGGTATTTTCAAATATATAACCAGGTTAACTTCAAATTTTATATAAAGAGCAAACCTAGAGACATACATATTTATAAATGTAATAACATTATAAGTAAACCTTATAGAAACAAGATTACTATTGACACTACCTATATAACTATTTAGCTCAAATTTAAATCTAGATAAAATACAAAAAAACTTGTACATATATACTAGTATACTGTAAATGGATGTTAGTTCAAAAAGGAAAATATATATATAATAAAACTTAAATAGGGAATACAAAAACCAACCAGTGTCAACAAATAGACCTACTCGTGAAACTATAATGTTTTAACTTTATATACCTAGATGTACGTATGAAATCCTAATGTACCATTAGTATAGTCAATTAAATTTGAATAGCAACTATGTTAAAAAAAAAAAACTATTGTCAATGAACTGAAATTAATGTACGCATAAATAAGAATGCTTCTTTTAGTATTACTACACTATCCACATACCAATTCCCCCGCTCGATTTTAAGTATATGTATATACGAAATCACTAAATAAGTGCTTTCAAAAGAATCATATGATTCAATCATGTTTTAATGCGTTATTCCTCTTCCAAGAAAAACACTTTTTTTTTAAAAGAGGGAGATTTGTTATATCCATGCATATACATACCTACGTCATGTAGGAAGAAAGTGTACTCAATGCACATGCATATACATACCTACATCATGTAGGAAGAAACTGTACTTAATGCACATGCATATAAATACCAACATCATGTAGGAAGAAAGCGTACTTAATGCACATGCATATACATACATACCTATATCATGTAGGAGGAAAATATATTTATTGCAATGCAGAAGTAAATTCATTGTGCCTACATAATTATCTATTACATCATTTTCGCTGCATGAAGAATTTAAATCACTGACCCACGTCAAATAATCTTCATGTAAAACAGCGCAGATGTCGCAATAGTCCTGCGCGCAAGAAGTCTCACGTTGCAATACGACGACCTTAAGCCGGAGGTAGAACATATGTATGTAAGTAGCAAGATGTTAATTCACGTTTAATACAGTAAGCCGCAAATGCTTATTGTAATCCGAGTATTACTTCATAAATAAATAGCAAACAGCAAGTGATTCTGGTTCTTGCAATTTGTTTGTATGTATACAAATGCGACAGTGCCGCGATTTAATTAATAAAAAATTGAATGTAATATGTACAAGGTGTTAAGTCACGCATATTACATTCTACAATTTTTTATTAATTAAATCGCGGCATTCGTCGCATTTGTGTACATTCAAACAGAAGAATGGTGCGAGGATTATACGCACGGCGTACCAAAAAAATGTAATGAGGTGGGAGGGTGGTATGAGAACCTTTTCCTTGCATGCAAGCGGGTTGACATTGAAACTTCGAAACTGGTTGAATTCACAGCTATCACCAATGGCTGTCACGATTGGTCCCAACTGCGGGCACAGGAAAAACAGATGACTTCCGATGGTTGTCAGTTGTTGGTATTTGTCATATTGCTGGTAGTCTAGCATATAGACATACTGGTGATCGTGATTATTTGCTGCAACAACAACAACAAATTATATAAATACTCTATCAATATTTCCCGGGAAATCACATGTGACTCACGAAGAAAGCAGCCCTCTTTCCTTAACTTAGTCATAAGGCAATTTTGTGTTTGAAATCTCCTAGTTTTAACTCTTCATTTCTCATTGCTTTTACTTTTAGATAGCGTAAGGCTCTTTGTAAACATAACAACAATGTCCTTAGAAAAATAGATATAGATGAGCCAGCCACCACTAAAAAAAAATGTATTATTTATACTATTAAGGAAAAAGGAAAAGCAATGTTAAATTTTTTACTTATAAAAAAGGAGAAAATGAAATTACAAAATGAAATAATTAGATAACAAACAAGGAAAAACATATGTACCAAGTCGCGGCTTTGCGCAGACTGGCAAAACAGCTGACCGCTGTCCAGATGGCCTAGTAGCCGTGGGCCTAAAACATTGTTTGTATTTAGACGTAGGCTTAATTTTAAGTACTATGTAAAAAGCAAATAATGTCAACATAAATAAATAAATAATAAAATAACTTTTATCACCTATACGAGGCTTAGGCTATCTATACAATTTCTAATAATGATGATGTCATACCATTAGATGAAGCAAAAGAAAATTCAATTATGATTTTTGATGATGTTGCATGTAGAAACAAGACAACATACGCTCTTATTTTTGTATGGGGCAACATAATAATATTGATAGTTTCTATCTTTATAGGACTTATACTCATATCCCGAAACACTTGGTACGAGATAATGCCAACTTGCTCATTTTATTTAAACAAGATGATACAAATCCTAGGCATGCTTATGATGATCATGTGAACACGGATATGAGCTTTGATACTTTCCGAGATATGCCAAGTGTTGGAAGGATAAATATGGCCTTCTGGCTGTAGACAAAGACAGCCCATTAGGCAAGTGGCGGTAGGGTCAGGGATTCGATACATATATTTTCATATAAATATAAAAGACCTGTTAAAGCAGTCAAGAGATCAGTTAAAGCAGTTAACAGACCAGTTAAAGTAGTTAATAAACCCGTTTAAGCTGTTAACAGACCAGTTAAAGCAGTTATCAGACCAGTTCAGGCAGTTAAAAGTTCGAATAGTTTTGAAAATAATTATTAATACAAAATGGGTAAACAGGAGGAAAATCTAGCATTGACATTGATGAAGAAAATTTTGTTATTAATGGCAAGCAATATAACATAACAACTGGCTTATGCGAACTTCTTTTTATGAAAGAACCATCAAAGAGTTTAAATGATGAAAAAGACTTATCTAATTATCGAGAAATCTTGGAAAAGTCTAATGCTCATAGACGTGATTAAACTGCGAATGGGCAAATAAGAGGTAACAAGGGTACTAAATATAGGAAAATTATTAGGAAATTTAGCAGTCAAGAAGGTATGGGGCTCATTAAGCTTTCCAGAGAGAGTAGTGACTATGTTTACTGGGATGATCTAAATGAATTGGTATACAGATTACGTCTTTTAATTGGCTCTCCATTAGCTGGGAATAATAGCCATAACAATGAAATTGTTTCCATTATTGAGGAGTTAAGAGAGCCTGCTTTAATTTTATAAAAGCCTCCTTCCCCCCTTTTATATATCTATTCATGAAATGACGATTGACAAGTTCGTTAATATTGCGTGAGGTTCTCCTAGACCTCGAGGAAAACGGGATGCATCTGAACCTCCAGGCAAAAAAGGCTCCACTGGACCTGCAAGAGTAGGTTTTCTGTTAACTTAAGATAAAAACTATCATATGCAATCCAACTATATTAAGAATCTTAAAAATCCTGAAGTAGATAGTGATGCTGTAAACAAGCTATATATAGATGAGGCACTTGATAAATATTTACATTTGTCCAGATCTCTTATTAGTTTAGAAACAAAAACAGCTAAGAGTGAATTACAGGAAGACCTTGCGAATGTACATAGTTTTATTAAAATAACTAGGGAAAAACTGGAAACATTAGCCCAATCACACATAAATAAGTCACTTGAAAAGTTTAAGGCTTATATTGATACAAAGTTCGAAGATATTGAAAAGAATTTATGTGGACTAATAAATGTAGAATCACTTATAGTCAAAGCTAGCAATGAGCAAAGAGGCCCTTGTGAGTGAGCTGCAAAAAGCACGTCGTCAAAATTTTCCTCGTCATCGTGTCATTATGAAAGACTTTGATGATGTTTGGCAAGCACATTTTTTTTTTGAAATGGGTGCTTATGTTCGTGAAAATAATGGCTTCATACATTTTCGAAATATGCTTGGGTAGAACCTATTAACAATAAAACTGGTAAAGAGGTAACGACTGCAATGGAAAAAGTTCTAAAAAACGGTCGGTTACCTAAACATTTGCATACAGATGATGGTAAAGAGTTTTATAATAAAATATTCCAGACATTGATGCTAAAGTATGGAAATAAACAATATGCAACTTTTGGTATAATGAAAACCTTAATAGTTGAAAGATTTAATAGAACGTTGAAAGGCATGATGTGGAAAGAATTTAGTAAGGATGGTTCCTATTGCTGTATTGATTTTGTACACAATTTTGTTCATGAATATAATAATAAAAAACATTGGATAATCAAAATGCGGCCCTCTGATGTTAAACACTATAATAAAAATCTTCTACTGCAAGCAGTATATAGTCACATAAAAATGGTGGATAGAGCTAAGTATAAAGTCGGTGACTATGTTCAAATCAGCAAGCACAAACACAGATTTGAAAAGGGGTACTATATGAAATACAAATTTGATTACATATCTTTTAGAGTATTATGAGGGGCATCCAATCAATGGAGGATTTTATGAAAAAGAACTACTGAAGACGAAATATCCACATCATTTTTTTTTTATATTATTAAGCCAAGCTCAGGGGATACCCTATAATGCAAAGCACAGCATGGCAGGAAGGAGATAGGGAAAGGATTAGGCGATATGAGCAGAGTGCCGGAGGTGACGCTATCTGTCGGCCTTAAACTTCCGCAGATTGTATGCCGGAGGAAGAACAGAAGCTGGTAAACTGTTCCACATTCGCACTGTTCGGGATAAGAAAGCATCAGGTAATTTTACTGTACGGCTGAAAGTAATTTGAAGGGTAAAAGGATGTGCGTGGTTTGCAACGCAAGTATTGCGTGCAGGAATCAATCTACACGGGACTAGACAAGGTATTTCATCAGGGCATTAACCATGCATGTAGCGACATCGGAGCGCAAGGCAATCAATATTGCGGCCGTGCTCAAGTGAAGTCGATATGACAAGTTATTGCCATATCACGAGTGAGCTTGAAGGCTCCCTTTTGGACAATATCCAATAAAGCTAAGGCTAAACCCCAGCCCATAAAAGTCAGCAAGTCTCCAGATGAGGCTCCAGCTTGGCAGCCATATTGGCGATCGTTGATGAGATGATTAGTTTCTAGATACTACATTAATTTGGGGTTAATGATAGATTGAAAAACCGTTGGAAGAATCGAAGTGATTGCAATTGGTCGATAGCTTGAGGCATCGCTACTCTCTCCATTTTTGGGAATAGGCTGAACGTGAGCTAATTTCCAAGCATTTAGAAATCTTCCTGTCGAATAAGACAAGTAGAATAGTTTGCGCAGAGGTTTAGCCAAACACGGGGGGACAGCTTTTAATTAATAGGGGAGAAAAACCAACAGGGCCTGCGGCTTTGGAGACGTTAATCCCTTTAAGGACCTAAAACACATCTATCGTACGGATGTGTATTACCATTATTAATTAGGGAAAGTTTAGAGAAACTGGTGAAGTTGTTCCTGATGGTTTTGAACAGGGCCCAAAAACCTTTGCTACCTTTGCGGCTTGCCAAGATTAATTGTCTAATATTCTGGCCAAAAAAGAAATATTTCTCTCTGGTTAACGGACTTGGATGTGTTCCGCGCAGTCTTGTAGACTTGTTTCAGTTCCGGACATGGATGCAATTGATAGGCGCGAAATGCAGATTCTTTCGGTTTTATAGCTTGGTTGCACTTATCGTTAAACCAAGAGCGATTTTGCTGTTGTTAGGATCTAATGTAAGAATACGGAATGTATTCGCGCATGCCAAGATTTAGTATGTTACTAAATTCTAATGTGCATTCATCAACATCCCTCGAAGCAGAACAGACCGACCAATCAATTTCTCTAAGAGACTCTCCCAATCACGATTCTTATAGAGCCCATGATGCCTATTTGTAGGTGGAGAAGTAGGGCGGCACAGGTTTGAGGTAGTAAATTGAGACGTGATTAAACAGTGGTCTGAATTACGGAGAGGGTAACCCACTGATATGGAATATTTGTCAGGATGAGATGTTGGAAACGAATCCAGTAAATTAGCTCTATCTCCAGCTGCATCAGGAATTCGCGTTGGTCCATCCACTAGTTGCTGGAAATTAAAAGATTCACTGAACGAAACGGCCCACAGGACTTGTGGCAGAAGAATGTCTGAGCTGCGGTATGTTATGACATTAAAATCGCTGGCCAGGTCGATTTCGGAAGAGGTGGACACAGAAAGTAAATAATCAATATTGTCGGAGATACTGTCAAATACGATAAAGGAAACAGAAGTATATGATGTGCTTGTGTAGCTTGAGCCTAATCCAGATGTAATTAAACTCTGGATTGGCAGAAAGAAAATCTTGAAGAACTGTAAAGGATAGATCATCTTGTTGAAAAAGTGCTAAGGAAACAGGGGGATAAGGTTTTTCCTCAAAACAGACTTCATGGATTAATAAAAAAAATGTTTTATAATATTAGAAATAAATTTATTTTATGAAATGTAATTTATTTTATTTATTACACTTCTTCATACAAAATTTATAACCATTTCATCGCATACTACACATCTTACAAGATTATCAATTTGTAGTAAATTACACGGATATTCAATGCTTAGTACAGAATAAGGCATTAGAATTTGTTGTACACATCCCATATACCTAGGTTGACCATTTACAGAAAAGTATTCAAAGCTGAAAATTTCATTTTCTTCTTCATCATCGCTTTGATATTCTGGTATTATATCATTAACAGCAGCAGCAGCTATCAATGATTCGTTGACATCATTTTGCAAAACTTCAAGCTCCGTGTTAGTAAAATCTGTTGTTCATGGTGACATCATTCCTGATGTTCTAGCTTTCAACTTTTGTCTGCTAATGCTGGTTTCATGGTACTGTAATGCCACAATGGTAAGGAATCCACTCGCCCATCCATCAGAAATCGCTTATCATCATGAGGGCTGAGTGCAATTTTTTTTTGCTTTTTACTGAAAGCTTTATGATTAAATGATCTTATCAAATGCTGTCGTCTACTTATTTCGGTAGATGTTTTCATCCAACTCAAGTAATTATCAAATAAATGGTGTTGTTTATGATACAGATCTTTACTCTTTTAGCCTTTTTAATGTAATCCTTGTTATTAGTACGGATACTTCACATTTTGGCTCTTAAACTAACGAATTCACTTATTACTTCACCATTTAATTCATCTTTCATTAATCCGAGAATCTTCTTATTACACAAGGGTATCTCAGGATAGTCGCTTGTATCAATCATGTATATATCACGCTTTATTATTTCGTATTAATTTAATTTATTAGTGAGTCCGTATATGTATACAAGCATTTGACATTATCTCTGAACAATCGTTTTATATATCCATAATGGAATTCATAGATACATGTTTTAGATATATCGAAGATGGCTTGTCCAATATAAATTGGTTTATTCATTATGTTTTGCAATATGTTTAGTTCAACAGCTATTAAATTCTCAGCAAAAATAGTATGGCTGTGGAAATTTGATTTATAGATATCATCGCCTCTGCTCCATACCGGCCATACCATTTAGTTATTAATTTTACGTCCACTCGTCTACGTACATTTTCCATCGTTTTTCCAAAGACTGCATTATTCATTAATTTGAAATAATTCTTTTAAAATTCATTTTTTGCGTTGGCATTAGATTCATTCTTGAATCTTTCTTTTTCATTTTAACCCATTTAAAATGCCCTGTAGGCAGATACTGAAACATTTCCCAACCGTATAGGCATACATCAACTATTTATCGACTTCTTCAAAATTATAATTACCTGTGCGTATATTATTAGCTCTACTATAGCTTCCGCTACATTGTGCAACTCCTCTTCTTATCCCTCCTTCTATTAATAACATCATGTCAATAATCAACTCAAGCTTTATTCTACTTAGTCTGAAGTAGAATTGCATTCCACGTTAAACGAGGAGTTGTAAAGTAGTGAACTGGATCGAAACGGTGACTTTTTAGACTTCTATTCCGAAAGACTTCGAAAATTTCCGCAATCAATAAAACATCTGTTTTTAAATACATGTCTGAGTATTGAACGTTAACCACACACTTTGGGCATGTTTTTAGTCATCATCACTAAAAGGACTATCATTTAGAATATTATAATATTTTTTTTTTAATGAAAGTTGAGTTTCATCTAATCTTTTCCAAGAGTCATTATAATCATATCGGAATACCTCATTTTTATAAAGTAAATGATAATTGTTAGGAAACTTTATTTTCAATAGCTCAAAGTTGGTTCAATATGATGCAAGTTTATTCAAGGATGATGGTAAAAACCGATATGAATCGATAAAACGCAACTTTACATCAGTTTCTGCTATATGTTTAGCAAAACCTATATACCACATTTATTAATAAAGCAATACGGTAAGAATAACAGGACTATCTTTATAGCTTAAATTACATTCCTGATGGGCCATCCCTCGGTCAATTACAACGATATCTGCCATTTTAAATTCATGATCACGTATATCACAGGCTATCGATGTTTTTGATATTTTTTAAATGTATTATTTAAAGTATTGGTTTCATGAATTTAATGTAGGTTACTCTCTATGTCAGCGTACACAATAAAACTACATTTTTCTTTATAGCTAAACTGTTGAAAAGATATCCACTTCTGATGGTAAACGTATGCTTTCGCAATTTTTCTTCAGCATAAAAGTAATGTAAGCAGCGTTCGCATATCCAAAGTTTGTGACGATTATTACTAGTTGCGTTGAAACTAATCTAGATAACTGTTTTACTCAACAGAAATTATAAATAAAATCACTATCATCATCAAATTGTTTGCTATCATCTTCATCTCATCATCATTAAGCAATAATAAATTAATTCATCCGTCATAGGAACCCTTAGTAAGTCGGACTGGAACTACTTCATAATAGTTTCTTTTCTTTATTAATGTTTATACATTATTTACATTTATACAAATGTTATTGTTCACTTCAAATATAGAAATATTTTTCAATTTTATACGAAATTCGGTAACACGATAAAAATGTTTTTTCGCTGGAAAAGCCCACTGACCAGAATCCAAGCAAAACATGCATTACCATTATTTTTTACATTTATGCAAGCTTTATTTTTACGAAATTGTGCAGGTAGATCTATGTAAGAGGATCCCAGCATTGTTGTGTATTTATTAATATTCCCCGCAAGATTTATTATCTCTTCCAAAGACCACCCACTATCTCATTCCTGAAATTCTTCCAATTTAGTCAGGAGTGCACAATTCATGTTTTCACTTAATTCAACGATATTAGTAGTCTGATCCACAATTTTATTTGCAGTATTTAGGTATTTATATTCACTAACTTCTTTGTTATCATCACCATGGATCACCTTTTTAAAGTCACAACATGACAACATGTATTAATTTTAACCATATTACATTTTTGCAAAATACTCTTCAAATGTACCGTCAGTGTTTACTAGAAATAACTTAGGATCATTGTATCCATAATTTTGTATAACTAAAATTCTAATACGTCCTTTAAACGTTGACTTAATATCTTCCCACACCACTAATTAATTTTGTTTTCTTCTTCAATAATACCATCAACACCACCACTACCACCACCACCTGAATGTAAATGGTTTTTAACTAATCCACGCAAACAGTTCAGCAGTTCAATATTTGTCTTGTAATGTTTCTATTTGCCATTTGTTTTAGCTTTCTTTAAAGCTATATATATTTAAAGTGTACTTTCTTCACAATACCGAAACCACTTCATTATTTTATTTCTTTTCCTACAGTCTTTCAATATGGGGCAAGCTTTAATAAACTGCTCAATTACCTTGCTCGAAACATCCTTTAAATTGCCCATTTTTTATCTACAGTTAAAAGCAACCGCACAACAACAACAAATAAAAACTTGAATATAAATTAAATAGCACTCTTTATTGAATAGATGTCTCAAAACTTTACACTATTAATAATAACATCAAGGTGAAGTTACAGGCTTCCTCGATGAAATTTCCACAAATGATCTCTTTCCTGTCGAAAATTTTTCTTTCTATATTTTAGCACTGTATTCAACAAAACCAAAGTAACCTGTACTTAAACTGCAGGCACCTTTATAGTTAAAATCACTGCCGACTAACAGCAGGATATCCTGCTACATTTCCCCACACTCCTTATCAGGAATACCACACTTTCGCCCCCCGTTCTACACCCTTATCAGCGAGAGCACGCTTCCGGCCCACAGCAACAGTACCGTTATCACTAAGACTACAGTTCCGACATACAGCAGGATAACCTGCTCCCCACGCTCCTTATCAGCAATACCACACTTCCACCCCTTTGGCCCACAGCAACAACACCCTAATCACTAAGGCCACACTTCCGGCCCACAGCAACAGCACCCTTTCCACTAAGACCACACTTTCGACCAACAACAGGATATCCTGCTACATTTTCCCACGCTCCTTATCAAAAAAACAGCACTTACGCTATGACGTCACTTCTAGCCTGAATGTACGTACAGGTAGCAACGCATACCGGAAGTGAACTATCAAACCTTATCAGCAACACATCCCGCATAATCTCAAGGTAAAATATGCACGTAGACGCAGACGTTCCATTTTCTACATTTTGGACTTAAAATAATTTTTCATGGTTTGGGGCAGAATTGGTATGGCCCTACTACTTAGGACAATGAGATTACTGTTTCCGTTCATTTTATTTGGTAACTGTTAGGTAACTTCCGTATTATAGGCTTGAAAAATCCGGAATATTCCGGAATTTTCCCAATCTTCCTGGGAATATTGCCATTTTAAGGGGAAAGTTTCCAAAATATAATTATAAATAAAGTAACCCTTTTTATCAGTGGAGAGTTGAAAAATCAGGAGTATTCCGGAAGTACTCCAGAATTTTCCCGGAGTTTACTTAATATTTCTGGGATTTATCAGTGGATCTTTAATTATTAATAATAACAATGATAAGAAATATTTTTTAAATGAAATTCATAAATTAGACTTCTACGCTAATGGACTTTCTCTGCAGGATTCGTCTCCATCGTCAGAAGAAACGCTGACTGTTGAGTCTTCTTCCGAATCTTGAAACTGAGCGTGACAGCTGTCCGACAATAATCGTAAATTGGCCCTCACTGCGATCAGTTTTTGCAATCTATTAGTTGTTAGACAATTTCTGGTCAAATTTTGTGTATTTCCAAATAGGGAACAGTTTCTTTCACTAGCAGCTGAAGATGGCGGAACACTGAGTATTTGTATTGCAATTCTTGCAATCACCTGGGAGTCACAGAAGCCTTTCCACCATGTCCTCGGTTTTGATTGACCAACAAGAGCCCAAATACCATTCTGTGAAAAGTAGTAACTCTTTGCTAGGTATTGAGCTAGGGTGCACATAACTTTATTTGCATCCATATTCTTCAGTTGAGCATAGGTGTGTATAAATTGTAATCTTGCTGCAATTTCATAAGCTGATAATTTGTTCCTCTGCATTTAGGGTCTGGAATATTAGCAGCGCAGTGGTTTCTCAACAAATTGACGCCTCTTTTCAATTGCACTGAAAATAAGATGTTTCTCATCGTTGGATATGTCCTCAGCAGCAGATAAGGATATTTTTAAGTTTTTTTTTTTGTTTTTTTGAAAGTATGCAAATTCTACATGCCGCTTAATATATTTAATGATGGGAACCATTATATTTTTCGGCGTTACTGAACTTGCCAAGTTTTAAATCATCTTTTAACAGCAGGTTAAGTTTATGTGAAGCACAACCTATCGCATCTCGAAACATGTAAGGTGCTGTCTCCCGGTTCGTACCAGAATGAACGCACTTGCCAAAAGCGGCATCGGCGTTGTTATAATGAAATTTTTTATCCCTCTGCCGCATCTGTCACTCCAACCGTCCATACCGATCCCAAGTGCTTCCGAGTTGTTCACTATTTGGGTTGTCTCTCTTTTAATGCGCTCAAATTCAGCATCAGAAATTATTACTAATCATATATTTAGTAGGAGCAGTGTAGTCAAATCGGAGTGAGATTATCGCTTTCTGCCACAGTTTTGACTCCAGCAGATTGAGAGGTACCCCAGTTCCATATATAGCCCTCGCAAATCTCATATCAATTTCAGCTTTTTGTTCTGCACTCATATTTCCGGTACTTTGAAGAGATGTATCTTGAAACGGATTAAAAGAGCTTGATGATGTTGCAGATTCCGGTGATAGAAATGAAAGGCTAGGAGCAGGTAAACAAACTTCGAGCCGAACATTCCTTTCTCTTCGACCTTGAAGCTATTGGTGATGAAATAGTTTGTGGAGGATGATTATAAAACGAATGTTTGATTTCGTTGAAAAATTGCTTGCAAACACTTACAAAGTGGTTTTTTAGTTTAGTTGCTTTCAGTTGCAAAAATTTTTTTTTGCAATACTTACATTTAACTACCTTTTTGCCATCTATATTAATTAAATCGTAATAGACCCAGATTTTTGACGATCTTCGTGGCATCGTTAAGGACCGAAAATTGTAGCAATCACACGCGAAATATTGAATATGCACGAGTAATATATTGCTCGCCAGAGCTATGAAGACTGACTGAACTGTCACGACATTGCATACTAATAATATAGCAATCTTTTCCCTCTTCGCCTGGACAACTACGAAGAACTATTGTTTTCCCAATATCGGAAATACCTAGAATCCATACATAAATTAACAAAGCCAACAAACACTACACAAGCAAAGGGAATCGAAAGTACAAACACCAGCTACAAAAATTTACTGATGCTAGTGCGATTGAATACCATCTTAGAAAATTGATAATAACCAGTGAATTTCAAGGTTCTGTTAATAGGAAAATTAACCTGCATGTAATGACGAAGTTTTAATTAATTTTTTGAACACTGTGAAACAGATTTAATAAAGATGTAAAGTAAGAAAAAGGCTTCTTATTGTTTCACAAGGTTATTTTAATATATAAACGCGGTTTGATAGCTAAGCTACCATCATCAGTAATCTTTATAAACTAAGAAACAATTTCAATAGACAGTACAGAAATAAAGGGTCACTACAATAAATTTAAAACAACTCAAACATCAAGTGCCAGTTACTGATAAAAATTTATTCAGAAAACTGACTGTTGACTGAAGTAGTTGCTATCAATAGATTTAATCTAGCAAATAATAGAGGCCATGCTCTTTCGGCGCTTCTCCTGAATTCATCAAGCGGTCGTCATACAAATGCATATAAAGAGACTCCCAAGCGTCTAGTTTCAGTTTATTCCATTCAGCCTTAATTAATTAGAAGTCATCTAAGTGAAGTTTATGGTTCAAATTATTCAAAATATGATTTGCGACACTTGATCTATTACTTTCATTATTTACTATGTGTCTATTGTGCTCACGCCATCTCATCTTAACCGCTCTCGATGACTGGCCAATATATATAGAATAACATGAACAATTCAAGGAATATATTTCAACTCATTTTTATCAGTCATCGGAATATTCAGCATACGATGGATCATGAAAAGCAGACATTTTATGTTGGTAGGAGTGGTTGGAATCTGAAGTTATAAATCTCTGCGTGCTAGTAGGTTTCCTATATATTCAAAAATTGAGCTGGATGTTAACTCGTTTAATTAAAATATCCAGAAAAGGAAGACTTTTCCTTTGTTCTATCTCATAAGAAAATTTAATAGATGGAAACAAACCATTGAGCTACTGCAGAATGGACGTCACCTTCTCTCTCTTAACTACTACAAAAATGTCGTCAACATATCTAAACCAAATTCGTGGAATCAAATACTTTTCTTTGCAATGCGTTTCCAAGTATCCAAGAAAAATATCAGAAGATAAAAATGGAGATAGTGCGCACCCCATTGTTAGTTCAATCAACATCTGTTTAAAATATTTCAAATTTTACTACAATATATATTCAGGTGAACGATACTGATTAAAAAGTGATCCGGTTTTTATTTTATATTCTGAAAACTTTTTATGTTAACTCTTGAAATAAAAATACACGCTAGGTATATGTACATATATGTATGGTGAAATTTTCATTTGATATCTGATTAACCCGGTCATAGACTTTCAGTTATCTAACCAACCATCCCAATTTTAATCCCCTCGAAACAAAACGTAAAAACTGGTGACAGAGGAAACCAAAAACCATAAGAATTTTTCTACCAAATAAAAATAAAACTAATTTTTTTCTTCCCTGTTGACAAATTCCACAATTCTTCTCATTCCTATCGCTGTGTTTTTCTCACCTTTTACAAAATGTACTTAAAAAAAATGTACCATTTCTTCCATATTCTTCCAAATTTAAACAAATTAAATCCCAAACAAAATATAACTCGACCCAAACATGACTATCGAAACCAATTCTTTCAACGAGCTTTGCTCATCCCATTTAGATAGAAAAAATCACAGAAATTCTGGCCGAATATCATAGGGCCAACAAAACAAAGAGGACAGCAACTTTTACGACAGAGAAACTCCAAAAATTAGAAGAAATTTGGGCTTCATTCGAACAAATTGAAAATCTAATCCGAAATCACGTTGATTTCAGCGAAGCTCACGATTATTTTAAACAGTCCTGCGCAGATAAGACAAAACTGGTAAAATCTTACCAAAGCAACGCTCTCAGAAAGATTAAAATCAATCTCATTCCATAACGAAAGAGCAAATAACGCATTCTTCATTGCACCTCCCAAAAATTTACAAAAAAAAAACAATACTGAGGCTAAGCACGGAAGATCAGTCTAACACAGCGCGATTTAGGCGTAAATAGACAAAAATCAATATCGTGATTATACAGTCAATAGATTCTTCTACACTTTAATCTGCCAGTAAAGCATACCTAGACCAAAAGATGCAATCTCCACACAAATATTGGAGTGCATTTGAAGATATCATCTTATACGAAAGACCGAATGATGAAAAATGTGATTACTTCAAAAATGATCTGTACGCAATTACAGAGGCATCATATTCGGAAGCAGTAATCACGAGACAAGAACAATTAGATAAGCGATTCCCAGATACCCCAAACTATACCCAATCCAGCTTCGATCACACGCAAAATGTTTCCACCAAAGAGCACAGAAATTCCTCACTAGCAGAGCCAAGATATCTTATTCCTAATTTCAGGGGAAATTCAAAGGATTTTCACAAATTTGTCTCAAGTTAAGACGACGTATACGTAACAGTGACGACGACAAAAGAAAGGAACTCCCTGTTTAGTTTAATAAGGAGTAAATTATCCGCCGAAACATATGACGTTTTGGTGGTATGGGGGTACAACGCTGTTTATTATACGAACTTTGTGGCAGGTCAACAAGGTGCGTCAAGGGAGTATCCTTAACCGTAGTAGATAGTGTCTCCAGTGGAGACCGACGTGTGTCGTAAGCTTTTTAAATTATTCTTAATAGCAGAATCGGATTGAATCCTAAGCTTGACTGTAGAAGATTCCCCCAACGCTTAAGAGATTTTGGTAATTTGTGTACCAATGACAACGCTTCTGCGTGGGGATCTAAAGTCCTCTGGATCTGAAATGAAGATGGGAGTGACCAGAGAAACAGAGGTGACGTGAAGCCAATATGGACCGTCCCAATGACAGCCTGTAGAGCACTTCCGTAGATGAATGTTTGTTCCTTTCGGTCTGTGTTGTTATGGTAAATAAAGGCTCCAGATTGTCTTTATGACAGCCTGAGTGGTACCCTTGTGCTGGGTAAGAGTTGCTCTCAATGGATGGTAGACCAGTGCAGTTTGGTTATGACACATACACAATAAGCAGATCGATATATTGGTGTTATACCTACAGGCCAAGTCGTTGACTAAACTGTATCACATCCAGCACTAGAATGTCAGGATTTGATTCCTTTTCTCCTGATGCCCTGTGTTGTCTCAGGGCGTACCTTGGCTAAGACCTGTCAGCGGAACCTATAAATCAGAACGCTGAAAGAAATATAATTTTTGCTAATACAAAAGGGTGGCATCAATTAAAGCCGTGACATCCAGTTGAAACTTCGTTATTGGTTGATAACTGGTGTCCTTTCTAGGGGGGAAGTTCCTCCTAACTTTATCTTTTAGTTTTCTTTTTTATTTAATTATAACTATAAGCCTTGACAATATTTCTGATGTAATCTTACTAACTTCTGACAACAATCAATCCTTTTTGTATTTTTGTTTTCTTAATTTTATTTCATCGCCTACTTACACACTTCTAGTCCTCAAAGTGACCTTCGATGAGTTTCACGAAAAGCGAATAGATCTCCGGCTGTTCAACTCTTGATGAAAGTCGATGCTTGTTTCCATAAAGTAAGGCTTTACTCTGTCTAGGGACACGTTGACCTATTTATTTTTTACTTTTGTAGTGAAGTATTTATCTTTTCTGACGATGGTTTCATAAGGACCCTCGTAAGGAGGTTGAAGAGAAACTAGAACCGAGTCTGTTCGAATGAAAGCATGGGACCAATTATCCAGGTTTCTGAATTTAAAAAGGGATTGCCGAGAATGATTTGCGGTTTGAACGGGTCTTATGTCCGAAAAGAAGTTTCGTAGAGAGATTATGAAGTCGTTTTGAGAAAGTCTTGATGAGGAGTGAAGGAAATCCCCTGGCAGTCGTAATCTTTCACCATAGACTAGTTCTGCTGGAGTGGCCTGAACTCCTCTCTAAGAGCTGTCCTGAGTCCTAGTAACGCCAAAGGTAAAATTTTTGTCCACGACTTGTCCTTTTAAGCCATTATTGTTGCTTTCTGTGTCCGGTTAGGCTCAGCAAAGAGTGAAGACTCGAATTGAGGACCCTGGTCTGTGACTATCGTTCTGGGAACTCCGAAAAGTGATATACAGTTCTGGCAGAGACCTTCCGGTACATTCGGGTGGAATGGCTTCGGGCCATCTGGTGAATCTGTCAATAATCGTAAGATATTATCTAAAACCTTTAGATGGAGGCATATGACCTATGATTTCGATGTGTATGTCTTGAAAGCGGTGTGTAGATGAAGGAAAAGAGCCTGGAGCGATCTTGACATGCCTTGACACTTTGCTCTGCTGGCAGGCCAAACAAGCGCGAGTTCAGGAGCTTATATCTTTATTGATGGACGGCCAAAAATAACGGGATGTAACCATTTTGTTTGACGTGCGAATGCCAGAGTGAGCGAGGTTATGTACTGAATCGAACAATTGCTTTCTAAATTTGTGTGGGATAAGAGGTCTGGTCCCTACAGGGGAAACCTCACAATACAATTGCTTATTTGTGGTGAAAATTGGCAACTCTCGAATTTATATTGGGAATGTTTTATTAGTTTGTCTAACTCACTACGATAGCCCCAAAATCTATATCGCTGGGCAGATGAATCTCATCTAATCGTGAAAGTGTGTCGGCGACGATATTATCATTGCCTGCAATATGCCTTATGTCCGTAGCGAGCTGCCCTATGAAATCTAAATGTCGTAGTTGCCTGAGGAAGCTTTATCTGGATTTTGTCTAAATGCGAATGTCAATGGCTTGTGATCCGTGTATAAAGTAAAAATTCTTCCCTCTAAGTGGTATCGGAAATATTTTATGCCTTGGTATGCGGCTAATAGTTCCCTGTCGTAAGCAGTATAATTACGCTGAGCGCTAATTAATTTGGTTGAAGAAAACCTAGTGGTTGCCAATAGCTCTCCACTTTTTGGTGGAACGCGGCTCCTATGGCTGAATCTGATGCGTCTACGTATAACGCTAGATCAGCTGAAAGGATGGGAAAAGCTAGAAGAGTTGCTTGAGACAACTGGGATCTTACTTCATCAAAAGCTTTGATGGCCTCCGTAGACCAGTTGATGATTTGAATTTGTTTCTTCTTAGGACCTGTCAGATAATTTTTGAGAAGGGCCTGACGACTGGCTGCATGTGGGAGGAATCTGCGATAAAAATTTACCATGCCTAGAGCACGACGTAGGTCTTTCACGGTTTTAGGCGTTTTAAAATTTGCAATGACTGCCACGCGTTCAGGTGAAGGCTTAATCCCCTCAGCTGTAACCAGGTGACCTAAGAACTTGATTGTTGGAACGTACACTTGTCGACATTTATTATTAGACCATATTCAGTTAGTCGTGTAAAATTTTTTCCTAAATTGGTGAAATACTGTGGTTTAGATCAGGAGGCGTTTAAAATGCCGTCGAGGTAGACGAAACAGAATATAAATTCCTGGAGCACAGTGTGAATGAACCTCTGAAAGGTTTGTGCTGCATTGCATAGACCAAAGGTCATGCGTGTACACTCAAAGAGTCCAAATGGCGTGCAAGTAACAGTTTTAGGAACGTCCTCGGGTTCAATGGGAATTTGGTGGTAGGCTTTAGACAGATCTAAAGTTGAAAAATATTTGCAGTCTTGCAGGTGATAAAGGAAATCGTGGATTAGCGGAATTGGATAGCGGTCGGGAATTGGATAGCGGTCGGGAATTGTACGAGCATTTAACAACCTGTAGTCCCACAAGGCCTCCTGTCACCATTTTTCTTTTTACCAGGTGTAATGGTGTGTTGTATACACAACATTCAATAAAAAACCTGCGGATTCATAAAATCCCTAATAAAGAAAAATAAGGAAAAACGGCACATTCCTCAAGAAAAGGGTCCTATAAGCTAGTCACACTTAACAACGTGACCAGCTTATCTATTTACACGCAAAGAAAGTTGCATCAGCAATTTCTTTCTATGGCCCACTTGAAAAAGGCGACAAATAAAGTCGAATTCCATGACAAATCTTACCCTCAGTAAGATTTGTCAGCATAGAATATAAATTCAATTGCGCAACAAAGTTCTGAAAAAATAAAAGCGACGCGAGAATTCAAGTGCGCAACAATATAAGAAACGATAAGACGACGGGTTGGTGGCTCGATATTTATGAAAATATCGGGTTTCACCTCCGTCCGGCAAGAATTTTTGTGGGCATGATTAAACATACCCAACTATAATATATTTTCTCAGGATAGGAATTCTAATTAAGCATTTTCCTATCCTGACTGTCGAGACTTAATTAATTAAAAATTAAAAGTCGTCAGGGAGTTCGTTTTTAAACCTCAGAAAGATCGCCTCGCAAGAGTGAATTGTCGTTTACTAAGTAATTAGATCAGAAAAAAGATCAGAGAGTTGACTTTGACTTGTCGTTACGTTTGCCTTTTCTTGAGTCGTGGTATTTGGCACGAAGATATTAATTAATAAAAAAGTTATAGTTCGGGTTTTTCACAATTGAATGTGAATATAATTTAATAGAGGAAAAAATAATTGCCTCGTCTTTATCTAGCAACACGAATACATTATTTAGTGTAAAAGTTTTAATTCGAGTTCTTGCAAAACAGACTATTGTTTTCACATTTGGTGGCTCTGAACCCGGTAATACTTTGGTAGATTTACAGAAGGTTAAAGTAAATAATTTAGAATTGGTTGGTTTTAATAAAACAAATTATACGCCTGAAAGTGTTACTAATAAAACAAAAAAACAGATAAGAAACAGAATAAATGCCTGAGTACATATAAGGATATGTAGAAGTGTGTTTTATTGTGGAATTTCCTTTGTCTTTGATTAGGCAAAACATAAGTGTCCTCGTTTAACCAAAACGTCTTAAAGCCAAAAGCTGGGCGGTGTTAAGGTATTAAAGTGCCATATTGATGATTGAGTTACGTCGGCAGCAAAACCACGAATACGTAACAAAATTGGCGCAGCCGGTAGGATCAAGGTAGCTTGATTTCGCTAAATAATCAAAAGCTTAAATTCCTTGATCCTGCGAACAAAAAGGGGAACCTTTGACGACGCTATTCAGGCCAAGTCACCCCCAACACTCGGGTAGATTTCATCTTTAGGCGCCTCTGCTCCAGGCGAGCACGCGTTCACCCCAGTCAGTGCACAAGCACCACCGAGGGAAATCAAGACTACAAAAACCAGAAGGACGAATACGAAATCCCGAAATAGCCGAGAAAACAGACGGAGCTCGCTCATTAGAAGACTTCGATCCGGAGTTGAAGGGGAATTCGAAGGCGGCTTTAATAGCCCCCTTTGAACTAACCGCAGGGGAAGTGTAGACGGTTCAAGCCCCCCCCCCCCGCAGCAAATAAATCAGACGGCAGCGGACAAAAGTACTCAGAGGGAATACGAAGACGGGTAAGGAAACCCCCCTCCAAACTACATCAAAGGGAAATAAGCAGGCCAGAGCCCGCCTTTCAACCGAAATTCATGTCAGATGACAACAGCTCTGATCCACTCCAGCAGGACACTACAAATGATAAGAGGACAAATCCTCCACCATAATCCCCGGTGCCAACAACAAGCATCCCGGTGAAGGCAAAGCAACTGCTGCAGTACCAACTCCAACAGGACCTCGACTACGAAGTGGAACTATATTGCCAGGTCCCACTACACAAGTAAGTCTTAATAAGTTCTTAGATAGATTGTAGGAAAGAGCGCACGATTCAGGCAGGCTAGCTATCACTCAGTGTGACTCACTGAGTAGGAAATTGAGTCAAATCCGCGAGAATAGGCTTGCACAAATCCAGGCTTTAAAGGAAAATACAGTTCGATTTCGCGAAGAGTTAAATAAGCTAACTGAATCTCAGCGCTCCCTCGAATTAGATAAGAATAAGAGTGAGAGTAATTTAGAACAAAATAAAAGTGATAATTTAAGTGAAGGCCCAAAAGAAAGTGGTTGTGTTAGTGAAGTGACAGACCCTACACCAGAGGACCTTTTAATAGATTGGCTGGAAGAATCCTTAACGGAAACCAGTCCACAAGGTAGTCCCATTAGTCCACCTAAATTTAAATATTCAGCCAAAAGGCTACGAAACATGGTGGACTACGCCAAAGTTGCAAAATTGACGGCTCAGCTCGTCCTTTTATTTTCGGGTGAAAGTACCCCACAAATAGGACGTGAGCTACAGACCTTCATCGGCTGCTGCAAGCAAACTGTGCAGTGCCTTAATGATGAGAAAAGGTGACTTTCCTTCAGGTTCTCCCCACAAGATTAAGAGGTGATGCATATTAGCTATTCGCTTCAGACGTCCTTACTTCATTCACTGAGGTAGAGGAACGTTTGGACAGGACATATCTTCCCCGTGAGACCTATCAGGAATTGGTGAACAGATTGATCACCACACGACAGAACCCATTGGAATCTCTCACTGCTTTTGCTACAAAGTTGAAGCAGCTGTTGACGATCTGCAATGAGGCTGCGACACAAAAGTATGGAGCAGTCCCGGCTGTGAAAACACAGCTGATGGACTTCGCCAAAAATGCTCTCAAAAGTGGAGTATCTAATCCACATTTGTGTCAATATTTACTCACGCAGGGAGAAGGCGATATAGAAGCTCTCATACAGAAATCCCTGGACATGGAGAAACTACAGGAAAGTGCTACATTCGTCCAGATTCTTCTGGCACAAACTCCTCCAGTGGCTCCAGTAGTCCCAGAAATACGAGTGAGAGCGTTCTACAGATCTCCGTATTATCAAATGCCATCAACACCTATGTTCGCATCACCTCGAGCACCGAACCCAAACCATTTCTCACGCCACGCAAATAACACAATATCACAGCCACGCCACCGAGTACCTGTATACTCTGAAACTAAAAGGTCAGACACAGTTGCGCTGGTCCGTAACATCACGTGTAGCTACTGTCAGCGAAAGGGTCATACATATACAGATTGCCTAAAGCGCAAAAATACCCCTTTCTGCTCGAACTGCAAAAAATATGGACACGACGTTCGTGATTGCAGAACAAATAGACAGACACACCAGGACTTCATTCAGTCTCAACAAAATGTTCCTCAACGCCTCCCCAGCAGACCACCAACAGAACAGCATAACACAAAAGGTCTCCAAGTCTCTAACATAAGGCTCAAGTGTAATTTTTGTAGTCGCCAAGGGCACGCAGATGAAAGCTCCAGGCAAAAGAAAAAGTGGGAAGTCCGGAGTCAGGGAAACGACATGCAGTCGACCCAAAACTCCCCGGCTCGACTATAAACCCAACTAAAAGTTTAAAAGGGTCGCCTCAAGCGCCCGAATCCGGTGTCCCTACAGTGAAACTTCCACTGGACGTAAGCCACAACGGCCAAACAAAACTAGTAGTGGACACTGGCGCTGAGGTCGGTATTATAAAGAAGAAAGCGATTAAAGACCTCAAACTAATTAATTCAAGTGAGGCATGCACTCTACAGACCCCTTTTGGAACCGGAAAGACACTGGGAAATTGCAAGGGTAACTTCAATTTTAAAAATATAATTCTCTGCAAGTTTCAAGTGGTACAAAACTTGCCAGGTCTTTCCGATGACGGCCTATTAGGAGACGATTTCCTATCAAACAATTGTAATGTTGAAGGCCCAAGTAAATCACTTAAGTTTCCTTGTACGGAAACCAACTCCGAAGAGTTTACTGTGCCCTTGTCATACAAAACGGACAAGCTGTACTCCAGAAAAGCAGTCGAAGTGAGATCACTGGCAGAAAAGATGGAACCTAAACAGGTTAAGCTATCTACATGCAGTGTCTCCATGGCAACTCAAAAGAGTAATGCTGGCTGCCAGGTTCAACAAGAGTCACTGGAATACAAAAAGAGCTGTCTGGGTGATCAAGAGACCAGCGAAATGAGGTTGCATTTGGTTACCTTAGAAGAACACTAGGTCACAAATGATCACCACAGCCGCGTTGCGAGTGAAGGAAGAAATGCTCTGTCTTTCAAAAGAAATAGGCGATGGAGTCTTCCTGGCCAAATACAAGTTCTCATCTCAACTAGGAACCAAAATAAGTGACGCGTGCGAGCCCAATAAGACCCGAGCAGGGGCAAGGCAGACTCCACCGTACAATAAGGAAAATTTTTAAAAATTGCTAAGGCCTCAGAGCCCAATGTGGGATGCGAGAGAGGTAAAGCAGCCGATAAGCCAAATGCATCTGACTCCTCTATCCCATATACCTAGATTTAAGATAATTACAAGGCATAAGAGCCGACAACAAGTGCGTGCGAGCTCAGTAAGACCTATTTAAAAGCAAAGTTGACCCCACCACTTAGTAACAGTAGTGTTAAGAAACCACCTTGGCTCAAGAGCCCCATGAACAGTGCGTGCGAGCTCAGTAAGACCTATTTAAAGGCAAAGTCGACTCCATCACTTAAGAAAGGTTGTATTAAGAATACAAAATGGCCCGAAGGCCCTATAAAAGACGCGTGCGTGATCCGTAAGACCTCATTAAAGGCAAAGTTGGCACCACCGTCAAGCCAAAATACGAATGCGTGCGAGTACTCGGACAAATCAAAGGTACCCATAAAATATGGTACTCCACCATTAAAGCAGCAGGAAGCACATACCCTGCCAATTAGTATAGTAAGTGAAAATAGGTACAAAAAAGTACAACTACCCAATACTAATGCGAGCTTTACGGAAAACACAGCTATCTTAGAACACGTAAGATACTTATTTCCGGATCATGAAGATCCCACACATACTCCGCGAGTCAACAGGCTAGACCAAGAGCTCAGCCTGGGCCCAAATCTACATGCGGAAGAAAAGGCTGCCATATCCGAACTCTGTTACGAGTACGACGATATTTTTTGTCTCAAAGGTGACAAGCTAACATATACAAATGCTATCACCCACAATATCCCTTTAATACAAGACCAAGCGCCCATAAACCAAAAAGCCTACAGATTACCAGAGACCCAGAGACAAGTAATCAACGAACAATTAAGTGAAATGCTAGACAACGGGATAGTCCAAACTAGCAAAAGCCCTTGGAATTCACCCTTATTAGTTGTCCCCAAAAAGGCGGGACCTGATGGTGAGAAAAGGTGGCGCGTCGTTGTCGACTTTCGTAAATTAAACGAAAAGACAATTGGCGAAGCAATTCCGCTACCCCGAGTCGAGGATATTCTTCATCAACTAGGTCATGCCAGCTACTTTACCACCCTCTATTTGGCCAACGGCTATCACCAAGTCTTAGTCGACAAAAAAGATCGACATAAGACCGCTTTTAGCACTAATTACGGGCACTACGAATTTAACCGTATGCCATTCGGACTCAAAGGAGCTCCCGCTACATTCCAACGCCTCATGAACTTCGTTCTGACAGGCCTACAAGGCCTCGAATGCTTCGTTTATCTTGACGACATCGTCATTTATGGAAAAAACCTAAATGACCACAATGATAAACTTCGCAAAGTCTTCGACAAATTGAGAGAAAACAACCTCAAGCTGCAGCCAGAGAAGTGCCAGTTCTTGAGAAGAGAAGTTGTTTACCTAGGGCACAAATGCTCCAGCGAAGGTGCATTACCAGACCCCAGCAAAACGGCCTGCGTCCAAACATTCCCTGTTCCTAGAACAGTACGGCAAGTTCAGTCCTTTTTAGGACTCGCCAGTTACTATAGGAAGTTCATTCCGGACTTCTCAAAAATCGTTCGTCCAATTACGAACTTACTCCGCAAGGATGTAAAATTCACTTGGACCAGAAAATGCCAAGAATCATTCCAAAGCATTAAAAATGCTCTAATTTCACCACCTCTTTTAATCTATCCAGATTTTTCTAAACCATTCAACCTCACAACGGTCGCCAGTAACGAAGCTTTAGGAGCTGTACTTTCCCAAGGAGAAGTGGGAAAAGACCAGAATATCGCCTATGAAAGCCCAACGCTGAACAAAGCCGAGAGAAATTACTCCACAATTGAAAAGGAGTTATTGGCTATAGTCTGGGCCAGTAGGAATTTCCGATGCTACCTCCAAGGCAGGAAATTTACGGTCTATACTGACCACAAGCCTCTCAAAGGTGTCTTTAATGTTAAAGACCCGACTTCCTGTTTGGTGAGATTTCAACACAAATTATCAGAATTCGATTATACCATGGAATACAAACCAGGGAATTATAATACCAATGCGGATGCATTAAGCCGCATTCCACAAGTATTAAACGAAGACTATACAGGCAACAGCTTAACGGTACAAGCCCAAGTCCACCACACTGTGGACTCTGATGTGGAGGAAAACAATTCCCCAAATAAACAGAAAACCAAGAATCCCGCTCATTGCTTCGCCATGACCAGAGCTCAAAGGCAGAGAGCCGAAGAGGCCAATACTAGCTCCAGCGCTGAAATACAGCCCACAGCAGCGGAACGTAAAGAAAATGAACCCCCAGGGGCGGAAATACAACCCCCTGCTACGCTAGAACAAGAAATAAGTCCAGTCAAGGCACCTGAGATAATCACGAGCCCCAAGGAAGTTCAAACAATCCCAAAGGATTACCACGACTCTCCTTTCGGCGGCCATCAGGGTGTCATTAAAACTTATAAAAGAATTAGACACAAGTATTGGTGGAGACACATGCTTAGCGATATAAAAAAAAACATAAAAAAATGCCCTAAG
This sequence comes from Dioctria linearis, assembly GCA_963930735.1. NCBI lineage: Eukaryota > Metazoa > Arthropoda > Insecta > Diptera > Asilidae > Dioctria > Dioctria linearis. The sequence goes on from OZ005740.1 coordinate 178,220,185, forward strand.
TGCCAAACAATGAAAGCATCTCCACAATTCAAGATGCCAATGGTAATAACGGACATCGCAGAACAACCTTTCGACAAGGTTTACCTCGCTTAGTAGGTCCACAAGAAAAGACCATATCAGGGATCCTGAACCCGTTTACAACCACGAAAGTTATTACCATACGCTAAAATACAGATTACAAAAATCGTATGCCACGGCTCGTAAAAATCTCCTAGCCAGCAAACAATGCTCGAAGGCATATTACGACAAAACAGTCAGGCCTCTCACTTTCCACTTAGGAGACAAAGTCCTCCTCAAAAGTGAGAGTAGGAAACATAAATTGTCTCAAATCTGGGTTGGACCATATCTGGTAATCAATGTACCCAGTCCAACAAACACTACCATAAAAATAGGCAAGCTACAGGTTGCAGTACACAACAACCGTTTGAAACCCTATTACGAGTAGTATACTGGTACATACACCTTTAGAAAATAAGTTCCACTGAAACAAAATTTCGCCAGTTAAACTAACAACTACCTACTTAAAGGTTCCGCACTCGGAATTATTCCCTATGACTCACGAAGTCAACCCTTACCTAAACTTTATTTAAATCAATAAAAAATACGCTAAATAAACGTACCCATATATACGTTGTTACTTATAACAAAATAAAACTAAATCGGGACATATAACAAATAAATTTTTACTTTTTAGTAGCTATGAGTAAATTAAACATTTTACCAGTAAACAATTTTTTTTTTAAATGGAACAATGCTCATCGATTTGACAGCTCATAGAGAAGTTGATGAAATTTAGCATGCTCTAACTTACACTCCCCATAACTTGTTTTGGTAATTACGAGTGATTTTTTTTTCTCCAGTACAATTTTGGTGAAAAAGTACAATGCTCATAACACCAGAAAACCTACTATATATTTACGAGATTCAATATGAATTTTTATGTTTCTCTGATTCTGTTCTATCTCGTCTTCCTTTTAGCAAGTAAGCTCCCAATAGACAAACTATCAACCGTCCAATTAAGCAATACTATATCTGAAAATTATATGCGATTTAGTACGACTATCTGACTAATGAAGCCTACCTTAATCTTTCTGCAGACTATGAAGCACATATTTGTGTTAATGTACTGTCTCCATCTGACAATGGTACAAATACCAGCGGATCCCTACACCATAAGCCCCCTAAACAACACGGGAGTACTGTATGAAGATCTGGGAAAACTACGAGTATACCACAGCGCATGGAATATTTTAACGGAAATCAATCTGATGGAACTGGACAACCAAACGCTTATGGCAGAACAGGCGGAACATTTAATATACCGACTATGTTCAAATCGTTCTCAAACGGATGACCTATGCCTGGTTCAACAAAAACACGTTCATTCACTCTTGGAAAATATCAACAGAAGAACAAGTGTCATTCGATCCACAAGATCTATTTTCGATGGAATAGGCAATGCAATGCACTACCTATTCGGAGCCATGGACAACACTAATGAACAGGAGGTATATAGCCGACTTGAGGACCTCGAAACAAACACCAAAGCACTAGCCGACCTGGAAAGACAGCAGATCAGTGTAGTCAAAACTACACTACAGCAGATTCAAAAGCCGTTGACATCCCTACAAGAAAGACAGCGTCAAATAACTTACCAGGTAAATACAATGCAAAATATCACCGATGAGTTGCTGATGAGACAACTGAGGCAGGAAATAATTAATCTCTAGCCTCACTTTGCAAAATGTAGAGATTGAGTATAGGCAGGAAGCCTTATTCGATATAATAGTTGCCAGCAAAAATCAACAACTGCATCCGCTAGTGGTGTCTCCCAAAAAGTTACTAGAAATATACCACAAATCCCATGCTACTTGTCCAGATGCACAAAACTGTCTATCTCTATTATATCAGACAGCCGAGACAAAACCTCATCTAGTCCAAGACAAATTAGTCATTCGAATACAACTTCCGATTTTCAATCTACCACAAATGAAGTTGTATTGAATACAAAGTTTCCCCATACACGTTAATAAAAACAATCTTTGGTTCCTGAAATAGAGTATTCGCACGTAGCACACCAGGTACAGGCACAGGATATTCTATTGTTAAAACCACGAACTCTTATGAACTTTAAAAAGATCACCCAAAACTCAAAGGAGGACACTTTCATCGCTAAGCCGGGCATCCCGATAACAGAGGCTACGATGTCTAAGGAATGCGTAGTGAAGCTGCTCCTTACTCCATTAAAGAAAGAGCCTCAGTTTCAATTCAGAGCACAAATACCTCCCAGAGACCTACTTATTAAACTAAGTAAGCCAAATTCTTGGATATTCTCGTTGATAGAGCCAACCATTGTACACCTTCAGTGTACCCAACAATTCCTAACTTCGAAAATAGAAGGCCAAGGGATAATAACTATCAACCATCCCTGCCAATTACAAGTGGGATCGCAAATCCGATACTATGAGGCAGAGAATATCCAAAAATTAAGTCTCAGACAACCTAATTATTTCCCAAACACAGCCTCACTAGAAAGAATAGTGAACCAATTTCTGAACATACTAACCATCAGTCCAAAATAGAAAATATTAAAACGGAACTATATTCAGGAGATGATACGAATAATCTTATCCTGAAAGGTACCTAGTCATTAAAAGAGCTGGACAAAAAATTAACAAACATAACGCCTCACTTAAGTCACCACCCTACGCATGTACTAGCAAAAACTTCAGTTTCCCTAACTGGTGTAGTCATCACATGTATTAAAAATTACCGCTTCCGCGAATCTGAAAAATCCCCTGAGGCGGAGGAGCAAATCGAACAAATCGAAATAATGGAACCTACCCCTCTCAAAAGGACCCGCACCCTACCACCTACAAGGTCGGTGCAAGTGGTATAAAATCTCCACTTCGTAAAGTCACTCGTTCCAAAACGTCACTAGCTAACAACCACCAGCCGACACTTAAAATAGATAGAGGCAAAGGCACTAGTAGTATTACAAGTATAATGTAAATCTCAAAAGGAGAGAGAATAAAAGAAACAAGAAAAATGTAAAACATAGCAAAATAAATAAATATTATAATATTATTAAATTAGTTAAAAAAATTAACAACTAAGAAACAACAAAACAAATCAAACACAGAGAAAATTTTTATTATATTATAATATGACGCAAAAAATCTTTCATATAAAATACAACATAGTAAGTAATTGAAACGACCAAGTATTCGCACCCAGCCAAATAAATTTTTCCCCTGAGAGCTATTCCTCTCCAAAGAATAGCTCTCTTTTTCACAGGGGGAAGGTTTGTTGTATACACAACCGTCAGTAAAAAACCTGCGGATTCATAAAATCCCTAATAAAGAAAAATATGGAAAAACGGCATATTCCTAAAGAAAAATTAAAATCAAGTCATGAAAAGGTTCCTATAAGCTAGTCACACTTAACAACGTCTATTCACACGCAAAGAAAGTTGCATCAGCAATTTCTTTGTATGCCCCACTTGAAAAAGGCGACAAATAAAGTCGAATTCCATGACAAATCTTACCCTCAATAAGATTTGTCAGCATAAAATATAAATTCAATCGCGCAACAAAGTAATAAAAAGATAAAAGCGACGCGTGAATTCAAGTGCGCAACAATGTAAGAAACGATAAGACGACGGGTTGGTGGCTCGATATTTATGAAAATATCGGGTTTCACCTCCGTCCGGCGAGAAATTTTTGTGGGCATGATTAAACATGCCCAACGATAATATATTTTCTCAGGATAGGAATGCTAATTAAGCATTTTCCTATCCTGACTGTCGAGACTTAATTAATTAAAAATTAAAAGTCGTCAGGGAGTTCGTTTTTAAACCTCGGAAAGATCGCCTCGAAAGAGTGAATTGTCGTTTACTAAGTAATTAGATCAGAAAAAAGATCAGAGAGTTGACTTTGACTTGTCGTTACGTTTGCCTTTTCTTGAGTCGTGGTATTTGGCACGAAGATATTAATTAATAAAAAAGTTATAGTTCGGGGTTTTTTCACAATTGAATGTGAATATAATTTAATAGAGGAAAAGATAATTGCCTCGTCTTTATCTAGCAGCACGAATACATTATTTAGTGTAAAAGTTTTAATTCGAGTTCTTGCAAAACAGACTATTGTTTTCACATTTGGTGGCTCTGAACCCGGTAATACTTTGATCGATTTACTTACAGAAGGTTAAAGCAAATAATTTTGAATTGGTTGGTTTTAATAAAACAAATTATACGCCTGAAAGTGTTACTTATAAAACAAAAAAACAGACAAGAAACAGAATAAATGCCTGAGTGCATATAAGGATACGTAGAAGTGTGTTTTATTGTGGAATTTCCTTTGTCTGTGATTAGGCAAAACATAAGTGTCCTCGTTTACCCAAAACGTGTTAAACCCAAAAGCTGGGCGGTGTTAAGGTATTAAAGTGCCATATTGGTGATTGTGTTACGTCGGCAGCAAAACCCCGAATACGTAATACGAGTACCAACTACTGCTGGAAGGCCTGCAAATGCCTTCCTTTAATAGAAAGTAAAATTCTTTTCTGGGCGTGACCAGTTTCTCGGGAGAGAGACGACATACCTTGGACGCGATGGATGGCCCATTAGTAATAATACGGTGTGTTAATTTATGTGCCACTTGCTTAGTAAAACCTGATTCCACAGTTATGGCATCATGTTCACGCAAAAGATTCTGCATCTCGATCTCCACCTCTGAGTTTATGAGCACCGAAAGTGTTGAGCTTTGGCATGTAACTCGTTGACCAGAAGATTTCAAAGAGGTCGAGTGATTTCTCTTTGATGTTGACCAATAGACCATAGTGACTTAGAAAATCTGCCCATAAGATGGGTCTTGGTATGTTAGCAATAACGAATTGCCAAGGAAAGGCACGCCAGAGTCCTAAATCCAAAGTGAGGACTTTCTTACCAAACATGTGGATTACAGAAGAGTTTGTCACGACCAAACATAAATCTGATTTTGCATGGTGATCTGCTGGTGTGGTCGGAATGACCGAAACGTCAGCCCCGGTGTCGATTAAAAAATGTTTTTTTGTAGATTTGTCAAACAGATAAAGACGACTATTTAGACGACCAATTCCACCCGTCGTCAGAGGGCCGATTAGTTTGTTGGAGACGGAATTACCGAATTTGTATTAGACTTTGGAGTTTTAAAAGCACAGGGAGGTATGCATTTCTTTGTACGTACTTCTTGCGATACCAGCAAATGTTATGTTTTTGTCCAGACTGGAAACGAGGTGATCGCTGTCTGGACTTACTTCTAGCCTGGAAGTTATTGGACCTTGTGGATTTTTGTGTAAAATTAATGAGTCCGCGACTAATTTGGTCAAACTCCGAACCTCCTCGGCTAACAAAGCAAGTGCAGAGATATGGCTTTCACCAGTCGTGGAGACGGTACACACATGCGGATTAACATTAACTTCAGCGATTGTGTCGGCGTATGATGCCAACGTATTCTGTTCTTCTTTGTTGCAAGCGAGAATAGCCTGCATGTTTGTAGGCAATCGTTGAAGAAAGAGTGATCTGAGTACCTCCTCAGGAAATTTATTGTTATTCAATTTTCGCATTTCTCTGAATAGATGAGATGGATGTGTATCACTTAATGGTAAGTCGGACAACAGCTATTTCAATCGTCGTGTTTCGCTACCGGAGAGTCTTAAGATCAACGTTTCCTTTAACTTATCGTATTCGGCCCCTTCTAGAGGGTTGACAGCGATGTCGCTAATAATTTGGATGATATTATCATCAAGTCCCGCTATTGCGTGATGACATATAGTCTTCTGTTGTGAGATGCGTGCAATAGCAAACTGTGCCTCCAACTGGATGAACGACAATTCCGGATTGTTTCTCCAGAATGGCATACTCTTAACTGGGACAGCATTAAAGGAAGGTTCCGGTAGTGTATTCGTCGGAACATTATCAGAGGTCCTTGGCGGGGCACTGTCCCGATCAGGAGTGACATTAGAAAGGTCCTCAGCAGAAGACCAAAGGTCAGGCATTTTGATGGGTGAAGTATGAAGGCTGAAAATTAAAATGAAATCAGCAGAATCAACGACGGGGTAATCTGTTACAAAATCGTGATATAAACCCTCGAAGGCATTAAGACTATCGACCCCTTTTTTTCATAAAGACTAATGACCCTTTTTTCACTCCACTTCAAATTGATTGAACCCAAATTAGCTGGGATCATTTCCTTTTCGAAACAAATTAAAAACCCTACTTCAATTTTATTCCAAACAAAGTCAGCTAAAATTATTTATTCATCAACCTAAAATCAATATATGTTCAATACATAATCTGTTTACTTCAAGTACTGCCAGCAAATAATTTTCCAATAACCCCAAGCGCAGACGAAATCATTTTTCTTTTGAGTAATAAAAGTCAATGACCCCATACGCAGACGATATCACTTTTCTTTTGACCCAAAAAATGCACGCGTAACCTTTTTTTGTCGATCCATCGTTCGCTGCTAAAGAAAATCAATAACGAAAAGATAGTGCGTTCTTAAATTCCGATCGGGAAAATTGCGTTCAGTTTTTAAAGAATTACCTAAGTTTTTTTTTTTTGGTTAACAAAGTTGTGTAAATTAGTTTCTTTTTAAATTAATTTTGATAATATAAAACAATAAAGGAAATAAAATGTGCAACTAAGAAGCGACTTTCTTTTGCAATTTACAAATAATTATAGATAATTATTTTTACTGGCGCAGTCGGTTGGATCGCGTTTAGTTGGAAGCTAACTCATTCTCTGCATATTAATGCTTAAAACGCGATTCAAGCGCGATAACATTTACTAAAGGATTAGTGAAGTGCAAATTTATTGTGATAACGTTTTACTAAAAGATTAGTAAAATTCTCAACCACAGCAAAAGTGACATGCACCAAATTTCCTAACGTTTCATCGAAGATCTAGAGGAAAATAACCAACACAAAAGTGTCAGTGTTACATTCAATTATACTGCGAATTGTCGTATAACCCTGCATCGATAGAGAAGCGAAAAGGAACACCGCATACACTTGAAGCAGAAGCAACTAATTACCCCATAAGAAGGAAGGAAGAACTAATTAATTACCCCAAAAGAAGGAAGGAAGAACTAATTACCCCATAAGAAGGAAGGAAGAACTAATTACCCTATAAGAAGGAAGGAAGAACTAATCATCCCTAAAGAAGGAAAAATAAACTATCTCAAAGGAAGGGAAAACCTAAACCAACCAAGTAACGTACAATTATATCAGGTAGAACAATTTTGGGAGAATTGAAGTAAGAAGTTTGATCAACGTTGGTAATAAATTGATAAATTTAATAGTTCCAGTATAGTGAGTAAATTTCTGTTTTTTTATATAAGCATATTTAATATCTTCCAGTATAGCGATTAAATTTTTGTTTTTTTTATATACAATATACATACATATAGTGAGTAAATTTCAATTTTTTTTTTCTTTCTCAAATACACATATAATATCAAAGACTACTAATGATAGGTAATGAATAACTCTGAATTGGACCAACAAAAAAGTCTGGAATTATTAACTGCTGATTTAGGAATTACATTAGAAAAAATTCATGAAAAAGTAGATTCTTTTCAACCTCTTATTACTAATAATACTCCCAAAATGACAGCTATAACTATGGACTATGGACCCTCCCGTCTCCCCGACTTTAACGGCGACTATACTAAACTGCAAAATTTTACTGATTTAGTGGACAGAATCCACCCTCAACTCACAAAATATGTTGTAACGTCACAATTAATCTGCATCGATATAATTAAATCTAAACTAACTGGTAGGGCTCGCGAAATGATAGATATAAACTGCGAAATAACTTCTTGGGCAGAGATAAAAAACTGATTATATCACTATTTTAGAGACAGAAAGTCAGCAGACCAACTGTTTGAAGAATTGAGAAGTGTAACTTTCCGCACTAATAGCATCGAAATGTACAACTAAATTAAAAACATATTAGGGAGATTAAATATAAAAGCAAAGAACGAAGGGCAACCTGAGAATCTTGAAGAAATTCTTAAAGCAAACAAAAAATCGGCTCTAGATATATTCAAAAGAAGATTACCAGAACCCATGAAATCGATTTTATATTGTCGCGATCCCGCAGATTTAGAAGCCTCCATAAACAACCTCCATGAGTGAGGATACGCATATCTCAATCCATACTCTCAAAACCAAAAAAATTATAATGCTGCAAGAAATAATCAGAATCGAAACAGAAATTCCGACGCAAATATGAAATACAGAACAGATTTATTAGAACCAGGCATTTTCCTCATGCATATACAAACCCACCACGAAATAATTACAGTAATCGAGAACCCACCATACCCACCGGATCCAATGTAGTGAATCCCCAATTTACAAATAGATATAATAATAACATACAATCTACAAATAGATATAATCTCAACACACACCGACTATTTAATCAGAATAGATTTAATAATGTAAGTAACCACCATCCTAATAACAATCATAGTAATATACGTTCTAATATTTCTTATAGTCATAATTACGATAGCACTCGTAACAACAATACTGGTAATTACAACAATAATAGTTCCTATCTAAGACCAAAACCTATGGAGGTTGACTTAATACATACCAATCAAAATGAAATCACGGACTCTGGACCGCAGAATTTTCACTCTCCCGCCTCAATAGAAACCTACCCTATATAGTAGTGAAGTCAAAAACTATCCCCTTAAAGTTCCTCATAGACACAGGCGCCACACACTCTGTCATAAACCCAAATATTTGCCACTCTAAATGGATAACAAAATTCGAACTTTAAATCACTGTATCGACATAAATGAAAAAGTCAATATTCCCCTTTTTGAGGAGTTAGGAAATCCATCTAAAAAATAAAAATGTTGATATGTAACTTCCACACAGAATTCGATGGATTAACAGGAAATAATATTCTTTCCCCGCTCAAAGTTAATATAAACTACGAAACAAACTCTCTAACAGCTGGAGACAAAAGAGTCAAAATACACTTTAACTCAGCCCAAGGAAACACGTATTCCTTCACAGAGAAAGGCAAATACGAAATTTCTTTACCAGTGACATAAAAAGAGGGCTTAGGTTACTTGGCTGAACAGCGTAGTATTGACGGGTCTTTCGTGATTTATGAAGGGGTTTATAGCATTGAAGATTATAAACTACCGCCAAAGCTGAATTGTTAGGAAATATGCCAATGAAGGTGGCCCTCAAGCCTGTAAACGTGGAAATTGTCGATTGTCGAAACTTTAGCATTATAGAAAATTTAAAGATACAACCCCTTATTGAACAATTAAGAACCGATCATCTCAACATAGCATCCGCACAGAGAATAATATACCTATCGAATGCAAAACCTACCGATACCCCTACGTTCATAAAGCTGAAGTTGAAAAAAAATCCAAGAAGGCAGATGCTAGTGGCAAAGCCAAATAGAGACTAGTAATCGATTACCGTAAATTGGACGAGATGACAATCGACGATAAATACCCTATTCCGGTCATAGATGAAATTCTTGAAAAATTGGGAAGAAGCCAATATTTCAGCACTCTTGATTTGGCGAAAGGATTCCGCCAAATCGAGATCGACGAAAGAGATGTGCATAAAACGGCCTTCAGCGTAGAGAAAGGGCATTATGAGTTCCTACGAATGCCATTCTTAAAGAGTTTTGAGACTCTGAAAAGGTTGTTAATTAATGAACCCGTTTTGGGCTACCCCGATCTGACTAAGGCGCACGTTTTGATGACAGACGCTAGCCAATATGCCCTGGGAGCAGTTCTCTCCCAAGAAGGTCACCCTATTTGTTACGCGAGCCGTACATTAAATGACCACGAGACCAACTAGAGTACTATAGAGAAGGAACTGTTGCCAATTGTATGGGCGACAAAATGTTTCCGATCATATATTTTCGGGCGAAAATTCCTGATCGAGACGGATCATAGACCATTACCTTGGCTGTTTTCCGTAAAGGAACCTAGTTCCAAACTGGTTCGATGGAGACTCAAATTATCTGAGTATGATTATGAAATAACGTATAAAATCGGGACTACGAACGGTAACGCCGATGCTTTATCTAGATTAGAGGTTGTAAGAATCAATCTTACCGGTATAGAAACCCAGGAGGAAACCACCTTTCCAGTAAGCACCTCACTATTAAATATATTTAAAAACCAAATAATAATAAAAAAAACTAACTCCGGATCTATGAAAATTCGAATCAGTGGAAGAAAAAATTCTCAAGATTATAGGGTTCTACAATAATACTCTCCATAGCACAACCGATAAAAAACCAATAGATTTCGTGACAAGAAAAGAGACAGAAAACGAATATAATATAATCCGCAATAGAATTATAGAAACGAAATAAAGATCTATAGACAGAGTTAACAAAAATAGGGATAACGTGCAGTTGGAGCCGAGACCAAACTTCATTAAAGAAATTAGGGGAGGTAAAAACCATCCTAAATATAGAAAGATCGAAGCAGAGAGGTTGGACGATGAACATCTAGCAGATGCGATCAACGGACTTAAATACTATAAGACACACGTACGCAAAAAGAAACAAATACCAAGACAGAACTAAACCCGGTATCAAATCCAAACCCAAATTAAAAAAGCCCAGACAACGAACGAACTAAATTATTATTCTAATTACAGGATAATGGATATACTCACTATATTCATAATGTTCATCTTTTCAAGACTATTAATTCCTATCCAACCGCAGCAAATAGACATACAGGACTTAAGCAATAACAACGGCTACCTACCAATAAAACTAGAAGACATCAAAGTAATAGAACAATACACTAAAATACTTCACATAGTGAATATTACAAACTACGAAACTACAAGAGAAAATATACGAAAAAGAATAACTTTACTAGGAACTAGAATTGCATCCATGAAACCCATGTACGATACAGTAAACCGAAATTTCATTTTGCTTGAAGAAAAAATCAAAAACCTACACCCAAATCCGAGACAAAAGAGGGACCTAGTGAACATCATAGGTAAAGGTCTAAAGTTTGTAACCGGCACTATGGCCGGCGACGACAAAAAAGAAAGAAATCAAAAATTAGATGCACTATCCAGAAATCAAGAAATTTTAACAAACCAGGTTTTAATAGGTCAAAGCGTCGCCGTCCAAATACGAAACATTAGGGAACATATCAACAACCAACAGAATATTACACAAAAATATCTAAACTCAGTGAACAAGGCAATCCAAAACAAAATCCTAACCCTGGAAGATGAAATTGATTATATCCAGCAAATATATCAGGTCAACAACGACATAACTCTCCTTCGTAACCATGTAGAGGACATTGAACAAGTTATGTTTGCACGTAAACTCGGTATCCTATCTAGAGACATTTTAATGAAAGAGAACTGGACCTCATAGAAGACTTCGACAGTTACCAGAATTTAAAGACCGCCGTTAGACTTCAAAATAGTGAAATTATAATTGTCTTACTAATACCGCAATACTCCCGGCACCTACTGCCTAAAATATTAATTGAACCCATCCCGAATAACCAAAACAGGTCTATGTCTTCAGAAGAGAACGAAATATTAGTAAATCTCGGCAATAAAATTTACAAGACAAATGTAAAATAGAATCTAGAAAAAAAATTTGATAGAAATAAATAATAATTGTATCAGCAATATAATAAGTTTTGAAGAAGCACATTGTGCGAACGCACACCAAAATTAATTACCTTGAACAGAATTAAATCACTTTGCTTCAACAAATCAGAGCACGCATTCTGAATAACTTGCTGGGAATCAACAAATCAGACCAGGCATCCCCGGCAACCTGCTTACTATAAAAGGCCTGTGAAGCAAAGGGGTTTTAGTCAGTCTAGTATGATCGCTTGAGTGCAACACATTAAATTGCATTCTTGACACTACAGTCTTAACGCATTAACTTGCGACTGTGACACCATACAACCACGTTGTCGTAATACATAAAGTTACAACAACGCCACTCAGCTATAATACAATAAATTACAGTTGAGAAGTACAGTACAACAAACTGTTACTTTCGAGCTGGTCCTAACCAAAGGATTCTGCACACCAGGTCAGTCTCGTCTGATCACAAGAGTGGAACACATAAAATTGCAGTCTTAACACCACAGTCGTAACGCATTAACTTGCGACTGTGACACCATACAACTACGTTTTCGTAATACATTAAGTTACAACAACACCAATCAGCTGTAATACAATAAATTACAGTTTCTATTACTAATTCTTCTTTTCTCGTTACAGCATCACAATCAAGGCAATATTAGTTTAAGTTGAAGTTGAAGTTGAAGTGTTGAAGTTCATGCATTTTGTATAATTATATTGTTGTTGTTAAAAAATTAATTTGTTCATTATTCTTTGTTTATTTTGTTGCTAAAATAAAGCACATTTGTTTAAAATTGTTTAATTGGTCTGTTTTTGATCTGGCACCCCTGTTATTATTTTAGACAAACCTGGAGTTTGTCCACACATTGTAAGACAAAAAATTTCCAAAAACCAGAGATAAAAGAAATTGCACCTGGTATAATCATATTAAAAAATGTGAATAATTTAAACATTACGCAAACTTGCAATAGAGCTAACTTTAGTATCACAGGGAACTTTCTAATTAAATTCGAAAATTGTCACAACAAAATAGAAGATAACATTTTTGTAAATGCAAATAACAAAGTTTATCACAACCTAATACTACCAAATTTTATTACAAGAATTAAGGAACACAAATTTGATATACCTGAAATTGAATTCGAAGAATTATACCTAAAACAAATAAATAACGAAAAATTTATTAACGAACTAGTAGTAAAGAATAAAAACAATAGTTCAGTCAACTTTAGCATAGATAACTTAATTGTAATAACATTAGTATCTTTGATTATAACATTTATCTATTTAAAGAAAAAGGGCAACTTCTACCCAAAAATCGCTTTCGCAATAATTTCGTCGGAGACTCATTCTAACGGTGGGGTGTTACAACATCACACACCACCCAACACCAAATCGTGATATAAACCCTCGAATTAATGCATTCGACTATCGAACCCTTTTTTTCATAGAGGCTAATGACCCTTTTTTCACTCCACTTCAATTTTATTGAACCCGAATTAGCTGAGATCATTTCCTTTTCGAAACAAATTAAAAACCCTACTTCAATTTTATTCCAAACAAAGTCAGCTAAAATTATTTATTCATCAACCTAAAATCAATATATATTCAATACATAATATGTACTTCAAGTACTGTCAGCAAATAATTTTCCAATAACCCCAAGCGTCGATGCAATCACTTGTTCTTTTGAGTAATAAAAATCAGTAACCCCAAACGCAGACAAAGTCATTTTTCTTTTGACCCAAGAAATACACGCTTAACATTTTTTGTCGATCCATCGATCGCTGCTAAAGAAAATCATTAATGAAAAGATAGTCCGTTCTTAAATTCCGATCGGGAAAGTTGCCTTCAGTATTTAAATATTTTTTGGTTAACAAAGTTTTGTAAATTAGCTCAGTTTGTTTTTATATTAATTTTGATAATATAGAACAATCAAGGAAATAATATGTGTAACTAAGAAGCGACTTTCTTTTGCAATTTACAAATAATTAAAGATAATTATTTTTACTGTAATCCACAAACGACTAAAAGAAGGAACACTTTCAGAAGTAGAAAAGGTTTACACCTGAACGTTTACAACAATTTGTGTAAGGACCTAGAGCAAAGCTAATTAAATTTACGCAATATACAAATGTGTATATAATATGGAACTTAGAAGAACTTAAAAACTAGCAAACCTTTTCCCTCTTGGAAATTAACTATGAATGCCAGGAGTATTGTCACTCGTTAATGTGTTTGACTCTTGATGAATTCTTGTTGTTTGATTTGTTTGTTTGGACTTGTAACTTGGTGGTAGTTAATTGATGATTTCTCCTACCAAAAGGAGCTTTGAGAAGCTTTGGCGGGGTCACCAGTTTTGGTGGTATGGGGGTACCACGCTGTTTATTGTACGACCTGTGTGACAGGTCAACCAGGTGCGTCAAGGGAGTATCCTTAACTGTAGTAGAAAATGTCTCCAGTGAAGATCGGTGTGTGTCGTTAGCTTTTTAAATTATTCTTAATAGCTGAATCTTCGAATTGAATCCTAAGCTTGACTGTAGAAGATTCCACCAACGCTTAAGAGATTTTGGTAATTTGTGTATGGATGACAACGCTTGTGCGTGGAGATCTAAAGTCCTCTGAATCTGAAATGAATATGAAAGTGACCGGAGAACCAGAGGTGGCGTGAAGGCAATATCGACCGTCCCAATGACAGCCCGTATAGTACTTCCGTAGATGAATGTTTGTTCCTTTCGGTCTATATTGTTATGGTAAATAAAGGCTCCAGGTTGTTCCTATGACAGGCTGAGTGGTACCCTTGTGCTGGGTAAGAGTTGCTCTCTATAGATGGTAGATCAGTGCAGTTTGGTTGTGACGTGGCACATACACAATAAGCAGCTCGATATATTGCTGTTATATCAACAGGCCAAGTCGTTGACTAAACTGTATCACATCCAGCGCTAGAATTTCAGGATTTGATTCCTTTTCTCCTGATGCCCTGTGTTATCTCAGGGCGTACCTTGGCTTAGACCTGTCAGCGGAACCTATAAAGCAGAACGCTGAAAGAAATATAATTTTTGCTAATTCAAAAGGGTGGCATCAATAAAACCGTGACATCCAGTTGAAACTTCTTTATTGGTTGATAACTTGTGTCTTTTATTAGGGGCAAGTTCCTCCTAACTTTTTCTTTTAGTTTTCTTTTTTATTTAATTATAACTATAAGCCTTGACATTATTTCTGATGTAATCTTCCTAACTTCTGACGGAACAATCAATCCTTTTGTATTTCTGTTTTCTTAATTCTATTTCACAGTCTACTTACACATACCGTTTTCTAGATCTCAAAGTGACCGTCGATGAGTTTCACGAAAAGCGAACAGATTTAATTCGGCTGCCCCAGGTCTTAAACGCCGCGCCTGACGTCGTCAAGTCTCAGGTACAATCAAGTATCAGATTTGCCTGAATTAAAATTAATCTTACAATAAAATTTCGAGGAAAATATTCCCAGATATACTCTGCAGTCACAATTAAGTAACTCTAAGCAGGGACTAGCAGAAAGCGTAAAAGATTTTCTGCAAAGGCTCAATACAAACCTTTCTAAATTGAATGAAGCAACGCACTCGTACACCGCAGATAGGATCCTCCTCAAATCTTTATTAAAAGATAACGAGTGCCAGGCCTTAAGAGCAATTGAAGATGGTTTATACGATCGGCACCTGCAAATCATAGCTAAAGAACATACCGATAAATCCTTCACTTCACTAAGGTCGCAAATATTCTGGATTCTGCATCACGTTTGGACCAATCAAGTTCTGAAACAAATAACAAGATGAAACAAAATCCTTTTCTGGAAAATATAAATTCAAATCTTCGTTGCTTTAAATGTAATGCCCTAGACCAGGGGTCGGCAGAAACGGCTCGCGAGCCGCATGCGGCTCTTTATATAGACGTTTGCGGCTCTCCAGGTATAAACTCCAATTTCACCTCATCTCAATTCTCAAGCAGCGTTTACAATGGCAGAGTAGAGTGGAAGTCATCAGATTGCATTTACTCTGATCATCTCACCAACGTGAGATTATGAATCTTTCAAATCTGACGCTACTCTGTGAAATCCACTCTGGTGGAAAGCGCGAAGAATTTATATTAAAGTGCAAGCTTGAGACAAGGAAAGACAATGCAATCTGGTGACTCCACTCTAGTCTGCCATTGTAAACGCTCCTTCAAGCGGCATTATGTATAACCGTAGCCCCCGGAATATACAAGCCATGAACAAAGTCGAAAAAAGAGAGCAACGGGCCGGTCAGCAGGCGACATCCACAGTCTTCTTGCCTTGTCTTACTGCAGGAGTTTATATTAAAGTTGCTTCAAACGCTATAATTTCCATAAATTTGTTCTACAGGCTATTTTTTTTAAACTATTAGAAAGAAAACATATTTGGCTGCAATTTGTTTTAGCTTCATTTTGCTGTGGGAGTGACAGTTTTTAGCTTTAGGACCTGTTTAAGATGAAATTTTAGTTTTTCCTCAATGATGAGTATGTATACAAAAAGCAGTGAGAGTGAGCTCTTACTGCATGCTGTACCCGGCACGTTAAGGCCTTTTAATGTTTCGGTGCCTTCGATGACTTCAGGGCTTGTATTATATTCCGGGGGCTACGGTATAGCCCTTGTGTATAGAACTATAAGGCGACGTAACCAAAGGGTGAGCCAGCAATGCCTCGGCTCGCTCCAAATACAATCCGCGATGCCTGGACCTGATGTAGGGAAAGCATCAATTTTTTCTTAGAAATTTCCTGGAAATTTTTTCCTTAGAATTGGTAAGAATTGGAGGCCAACAACGGCACACATTGTATGATTGCATCTGAAAATAACCAGTCGCCGCGGCCGGCGCGGCGCCCAGACTGAATAGTGCTTCTCCCGAAACATTTTCTGTAAATTTCTAAGAAGAAATGAATGCTATTTGCTCATCTACGA
This sequence comes from Dioctria linearis, assembly GCA_963930735.1. Classification (NCBI taxonomy): domain Eukaryota; kingdom Metazoa; phylum Arthropoda; class Insecta; order Diptera; family Asilidae; genus Dioctria; species Dioctria linearis. The sequence goes on from OZ005740.1 coordinate 178,236,817, forward strand.
GTCTATGCTCATAAAAATTGTTAGTGGCCGAAGCAACGGTTGTCGGACTACAATAATGCATAACAATTCTAAGGAAAAAATTTCCAATAAATTTCTAAGAAAAAATTACGGCCCGGCCTTCCCTACATCGTGAAATATTAAGATTGAGAGTAGACTTGAAAATTGTTGCTGTATCCTGTGATATTTGAACGCGTGTAGTTCTGTTTACATTCGTTTTGTCTGAAGAGATTAAGTGGGAGAAAGTTACGCTTGATTCGCAGATGTTTTTGGGAAAAATGAGAATTTTATTTGACAGAAATTTTACATCTCCTTCCAGCACATTGGCTAAAGCGAAATTTATCTTTTCTCAAAAAATTGAGGTAGTGTGATCCGATGTACATTATTATGAATTTTTTGCAGGGATTTTGGAGATATTTAAAAAGATTTTATCATTCGGGTAATCCTACGTTCTCTCAATTTTTGTTTTTAACTCGTTGTCACAGTCGCACTACAATAATGCATAGCTAAGCTCTTTTCCCCCATTCATCCAAGACGAAAGTATATGACATTATTTTTTCTTTCTAGAAAACACGGTTTATTTCTATCTTCTTATTAAGTTATCTTACTTAGGTTAGCTTCGAGCTTAGTCGCTGTTTGTTGTGTCTCGATTTCGTCTGCATGTGTGTGTATTTATCGCGTTGTTTTGCAATTGTTTGAAGCTTTTAGCAACAAGAACAAATCCACGGTAAATATTTTTTTTAAATTTAAACTATCACTTTCGATTTCAGAACAAATATTTCTGTAACATTTTACAAGAAGAACATTCATAAAAAGTTTTAACACTGGAATGCTACCAGTGAGTAAATTTTACTGCCTGAAGCGTGATTGTAAGTTTAAGGGAGGAAGAGCGTTCCTAGCAGGTCACGTCAGTCGTGGGTTAGTAATATCTATTTACTCAGGGTTACCAACTAGCGAATATTAAAACGGGTTAGCATTCCAGGGTTAATAGACACTGTTCTTATGATAGACCAGAACTTATCTCCCCCTCCTACAATATTAATTTTAATTTTTCAGATTGTGGTTTATTCAAATTTATACGACTCAACCATGGACAAAATCACTTCGGCTATATCCAAAAAGAAGAGAAAAATAGTTGATGAAAATCGTGACTTTAATAGAGAATGGACTGAGTCTCATATGCGTTTATTAAAAATATGGATGGTCTTCCGACTCTTCAGCGACAAAATCAGAAGTCGAGCTCCGTATTTGACAACTGGACACATAGTGCAAATATCGTCAATCATGCTAGCTTTGCGGTCTCTCTGGATATATCTAAAAGAGGAAAACCGTTCACAGATGGTGATTACATTAAAGAGTGGTTTGTGAAACCATCCGAAGGGATTTTTTGCGACTTCAAAAATAAAGAAGCAATCACGAAAAGAATAAAAGAATTGCCTTTATCTGCGAAAACTGTGCAAGACAGAATTGCCAAAATGTCTTCGAATGTAACAGAGCAACAAATCGAAGATATTAAGCTGGCTTCCGCAATATCAATCGCAACTGATGAGTCGTGTGATATTAGTGATACAGCACAAGTAACCCTTTTTGTGCGATATATGTCTGCACAAGGTCCCAAAGAAGAACTTCTTGGACTGTTGCCGCTCAAGGGACAAACACGCGGAGAAGATATTGCGAACGCTATAGAAACACATCTGGAAAACACTGGAATTGACTTAAATAAAATAATCTCCATTGCTACGGATGGAGCTAAAAGTATGACAGGCGTAAATAAAGGAGTAGTTTCAATTTTAAGGAGAAAAATTGACCACGAGATTCTAACGTTCCACTGCGTAATACATCAAGAAGCGCTTTGCGCCCAAACATGCCCCGAAGAAATGCTTACGGTAATGAACTTCGTTATCAAAGTAACTAACAGCATCTTGGCCAAACCACTCTATCATCGCCAATTTAAGGTACTCTTAGACGAAATGGATAGCGAGTACCTAGATTTACTTCTGCACAATAAGGTTCGCTGGCTTTCCAGAGGTAACGTACTGACACGCTTTGCTTCATGTTTAGAAGAAATAAAATTGTTTCTGCGTGAAAAAAACATCAAACACCAAGAATTGGAAGAAGACACATGGCTACAAAAATTACATTTCATGGTCGACATTACTTCACATCTTAATTCTTTGAATATATTATTGCAAGGGAAAGGAAACATCGCACATACATTATTGGAAGAAGTAGAGTGCTTCGAAAATAAATTACAAGTTCTCACCGAAGATATTGAGAGAGGTGAATTGCTTCACTTCAAGAATTTGAGACAATATCGTGATGAAAAAAGCTGTTGTTTTGATGCGATTTATTTCAGCAGCGTTTTGGGAAAAATGAAGAACAGTTTTGATGACCGTTTTCAACAATTCAGAGAAAATAAGACTACACTAGCTTTTATCGTACGTCCTCTCAAAATAAATGTCAATGAACTTAACTTATCACCAATCGACACAGATGCTGGTTCACTCCAGATGCAATTAATTGATTTAAAAAGCAAGGACCTGTGGAGCAACAAATTCGCAGATCAGACCAGCCGCTTGGAAGAGCTCGAAAGAGAGAAATGCAATTTGATTTCTCAGCACAAGTGGACAGCTATAAAACAACTGCCAACAACAGAAGCAATAATATTTTATACGTGGAATAGTTTGCCTGACACATATGACGTGTTAAAAAAAACTAGCTTCTGGTATTCTCACAATCTTTGGCTCCACATATATATGCGAACAAACATTCTCAACTATGAATCAAATAAAAAATAAACTTAGAAGCAGAATAACGGATGAAAACTTACAATCATGTATTAAATTAAAAACAAGTAGCTATTTGCCAGATATAGTAAAGCTATCAAAAGCAATGCATGGACGCCGTTCTAATTAAATTCTTAAATAAGATATCTCGAACTTTCTTTCCTTAAAATTTCATACCCATAAAAGTACATATATATCGCATATATGCGGCTCCCTGGTACCTTTGTTATCCTGTTTCCATGACAATTTGGCTCTTCTCACCTAACAAACTGCCGACCCCTGCCCTAGACACACAGCACTCTTAATGAAGAAATAACTAACGACTCATTAGTCTATAATGATTCATTATAAACTGCAGACACACAGCCACTTTTTTAATTAAGTTGTGCTGTCAAACTGGTTTTGATAAACTTATCACATTAAAAAATCAATATGGATCGAATTAACGGGATAAACTTTGTTTTCATTTATTTTATTTTCAATTTAACATTTTCCAATTGAGAAAAACATTATATTTAAAAAAATATTGATAATATAATTTGTGATTTTCATTTCTTTGCATTTCTTCTTCTTATTTTACAAATCGGCAGATGCACAGCGGAGCTCCAGATTTACATTATATGCCAAATCTAGCACATTTTTCCTCATTATAGCTATAATGAAGTACGAAAACACTTCATTAGTGTACTTCATTATCATCTGATTTTCGAGCTATAATGACGTATACTATGTGATACACGGCATTTTAATGAATAGTTAGTACAAATGATTCATTAGTTCGTGCTGTGTGTCTAGGGTATAATAGACTGGGGCATGCTGCATATAGATGCCCGGCCAAAATCGCTTTTTCACGCATAATAGCCCCATTCAGAAATTCAGCACACAGTTGCAAAGATCTCCCGCAATTTCTAAATCTCCATCACAGTTCCCATCATGTTGATATTGTCATCGGATGGGACATTCCATTGAAGAATGTAGAACGAGGGCAGCAAATAATACCCGTTTTAGCAGCAGCCAAGGGAACCAAAATAATTTCCAAAAATTGAACAATACTCCACCATCAAGCACGGCTAACAAAATAGAAAGCAGGAGCCAGAGATATAATAATGCGAATATCTCGGCTAGATCACCATCACTGAACAAGAAGGATAATAGAAGTTCATCAGCATTAAGCCAGGGAAACTAGACGGAGCGGGGGGCCAATTTTGGCAGACCCTTGCACATAGAAACAACGGCGCAAATTCATCGCAAGCCCAAGGCAATATCGAAAGAAAATTACGCAAAAAATTAATACGTATCCCCATCCAAATAAATACACCTTCTCTAACCCTCTCTTTACCTGTCAATATCTGCTCTGCACCAAAACTTACATTTTTGATTGATACATGAGCAGAGATCAGCTTAATAAAACTCCATCCACTAAAGCCGGACAGTATCTGCTACAGAGATGCTCTTTGCAATATAAACACACTTCCACTTCTACGGAAGGGCTCATCTTTGCTAAATTGAATTTAGAATAATAAAAACTGCATCCAAATTCTGGGAAATAAATCCATCCTCTCATACGATGGACTGCTTGGACATGATTTCTTATCTCGTTACAATGGAAGCATCAACTATAAATATAATTTCATTTCGCTAGAGCTAAACGAGTCTAATGCATCTTATCCTTACGAACAGTACTATTCAAATTATCCTTATGTTTACTTGAAAAGCGAGGACCCAGAAAAGAAGTCTCGAACTAAAAGTTTATTATATACGGAGATAACATTCTCCAATAAAAATATTAATACATTTTTACTTCAATCAATTGTTTCCCAAAGAAATGTAAATCGATTTCCTTCCAATGTTTCACAAGCAGTAATGCGAAAAAATAATAAAAATCTATCTCCATCGACAGTTCCCAACAGAGCGCAACTAGCTAAAAAAAATAAAACTACATCCATAGCTTCACAGAGTATGAACCAAAAACATAAAAGTTTATGTCCATCTATAGCCACAAAAGAAGCAGAATTAAATGAAAATCTATCACCATCTATGTTTAAAAAAAAGCAGAGTTAAATAAAAATCTGTCTCTATCATCTAGCACTTCACAAAAGGTGAGGTCTAGAAATAAATCAAAAAAGAATAAAAGCAATTTCAATAAATTTTTATTTCCTTCAAATTAGATCGAATCGGAATCATCGAATAACTCCTTCCAAATTCCACAAAAGTTGGAATCACATCTCCTTCCTAATAAACATCCGAAAGACTAGGATAAATTAAATAAAGTTAAAGTTCCGGCTCGATCAGAATTCATCATAGAAATTCCAACTCCTTCTCTCCAACATCAATCGGCCTGTTTCAAGAAGGAAATAAGGCCAGGTTTGTTTCTTGGAAATTCGATAGTCGAACCAGTCAACGGTATGGAAAGTGTCCTAATCCTCAATAGAAATGAGGAAGACGCCGACCTGGGCCCTTGCGAGGTGAACCCAGTTTACCAAGACTTGGACGACATTGTGGTCATCTCCACAGACTCTGAAAGAGATCCAATTAAGGGCAGAATAATGAAACTGCAAAACCTTATCAAATTGGATCACTGCAATTCGGAGAAATCTGAGAGTATTCGCAATATCTGTAGAGAATTCAATGATCTTTTCTATCTAAAAGGGGATTTCCTATCATATACAGATGTGCTTACGCACAAAATCGAGACACTCCAAGACAAACCACGCATGTATACCAAGCCTTATAGACTTCCTGAAGCAACCCCAACAGAAATAATCCGGCAAATACAAGAAATACTGGAGTCCGGTATTACAAAACCCTCAAATAGTACCTGGAATTCTCCAGTTCTCCTGGTTTCCACAAAACCATATGAGGATAGAAATATAAGGTGGCGAGTTGTAGTATATTTTCGTCGTATTAACGACATTACTATTGGCGATGCGTACCCACTGCCTAATATCACTGATATATTAGACCAGTTGGGGAAATCAAAATATTTCACCACACTCGACTTAGCCCTTGGAATCCACCAGATAAAAATGGACTCGAAGGACAGGGACAAAACTGCCTTTAGCACACCCTATGGCCACTACGAATACAACCGTATGCCATTTGGTTTAAAAGAAGCCCTTGCTTCCTTTCAACGAGCCATGAACAATGTTCTACCTGGACTCCAAGGCATCTATTGCTTCGTATACATGGACGATATTGCATGGATACAAACTCAAAGATCACAATACAAGGCTCACCGCTGTATTTGACCGTCTCGGAAATTTTAATTTGAAACTGAAACCGGACAAGTGCTATTTCCTAAGAAAGGAAAGTATGTATTTAGGGCACATTATAACTGAAACTGGAGTCAAACCAGATCCAGCAAAGATAAAGTCAGTTCAGTCCTATCCCAGACCCAAGAAGGAAAATATATCAAAGCCTTCCTTGGTTTCGTCGGTTACTATCTCCGCTTTATACCAAATTTTTCGAGGATAGCGAAACCTCTTACAAATCTTTTGAAAAAAGATATGCCTTTCATGTTCAATGCAATTTGTGATGAAGCATTTTGCGAATTGCAAAATAAATTAATTTCACCACCTATTCTATCTTACCCCGATTTCGACAAAGAATTTTTGGTCACCTCCGATGCCAGTGATTACGCCATCGGATCTGTTCTTTCACAAGTTGATAATCAAGGAGATCATCCAATCGCCTCAACAATAGAGAAAAAGCTCTTAGCTATCGTTTTTGGAGTTGAGCAATTCAGACCATACGTTTATAGTAGACAGTTTACAAATATAACTTACCATAAACCATTAGTATGGCTCATGAATCTGAAATGTCACTCCTCAAGACTGATGAGAGGGATAATACGTCTTGAGGAATATGAATATAAAATAGAGCACAAATCAGGTAAGTTCAACATCAATGCGGACGCTCTCAGTACAGCTATCCCAGAATATTCCAAAAATTTTGGAGAACCTTCCACCTGCGTGAATGTTGTAACTAGGAATGTAACTAGAGCTCAGGCGAATTCGAATACTCCCAATGCAATCACTACTCCAAACTCGATTACTTCAACGGTAGACAATTCCTCAGTCATAATAACTGAGACAAATTTCCCATTATTATTGATTAAAAATGCGAATCCTAGATTTTTCATATTGTCAATGCAAGATACAGAACCTGAAAGAGCGTCGGATTCCAAACTAAAATTTTCATATAAATCACCACTTTCAGAAAATGAACTGAACCTCTTAAAAGAAAAGACTCCAAAATAATCATTTCAAAGATTAATTTAACTGAGAGCTGCTCATACACAAATCAGCAAATCAGTTAAATCTATTAAATATCTCCTTCCCAATTTTAGATCCACACAATTTATTAATAGTTAAAAGCATTTTGACCAAGGTCTTCGCTACTAAACAAATAATCATTAAACTCCATCAAGATTCTATTAAATATTTATTCGACAGTAGTGACATCGAACAAGTTTTAAAAAATTTTCACTCATTACCAACGGGAGGCCATCAAGGAGTTTCCCATACAAATAAAAGAATTAAAAAGCCTGGCATGTCAGACGACATCGTAAAATATATAAGGAAATGTAAACTTTTTCAGGTAAACAAAGTATCCAGAAATCCAGAAATTCCAATGCAAATCGCGAGCATGAGCTCCAAAGTCCAAACCTTGCGAAAGAGTGTACCTAGATGTTGTAGGACCTCTCCCAATTTCTCATTCTGGAGACAAATATCTCCTTACATTTCAAGATGACCTTTCAAAGTTTTCTGAAGCTATTCCCATAGTCGACGCCGAGTCTAAGTCATTAGCGGAAGCCTTCACGACAGCAATAGTTTGTCGACATTGTATTCCAGACAGTATCCTCACAGATCAAGGTTCTAACCTCATAAGTGGTATGCTCGCCGAGGTATCTAAATTGCTGAGAATAAACCCGCTTAAAACTACTCTATATCACCCTCAAACAAATGGTACATTGGAGAGGAGCCACAGAGCCTTAGCAGAATACATGGATTCCTTATGCGATATTTGTTTATAATACCATCCCTCATTCGAGTACTAGTCATACTCCTCGCGAATGCCTTTACTGATTCCCAGCCGAAATTCCAAAGAATTTAAAATCTTCCCCATATCTTCAAAATAGCTTAGGATATAGCCATGGCAAGGAAAGAGAAATTAAAATTGCAAAACGATAAGAACTCCGTCCAAAATCATTTAATACTGGTGATAAAGTCTAACTGAAGAGCCAGAGTGAGAGATAATAAGTTTTCACCACTATGGTCACGTCCGTATGAGGTTATGGAGATTAATTCCCCGAAAATTCCACTATTAAAATTAATAATAAAAACAAAAAAGTCAACAACATTGATCTAAAACTTTTCTCAGAGTAACAACTTCATCATCTTCAAACATCATTCACAGATTTTAACATAGTGTCATCTTCCAGGTTTCCAAAATGATGCAAACGGTATTCTTTCTACTTTGCATCACTATTATCCACGGCTCAGGAGTGGAAGTGAAACAGCTAAATGCTAGCGCGGGCGTTTACTTCGAAGGAATTGACAGAGCCAATCTCTATACTAACGAGTGGAAGATGGTAACATTATACGACCTAGGGTATTTCAAATATAATATGGAATATAACTTCATCCCCAAATGAAACGCATATTCAAACACATACTTCCAATCAACAATCATCATATACACCACTATGCGCTTTCATACCTGGCAATTGCGTTAGTCATCTCAGTTCTCTGTATTTACCTGTATATTAAATATAATACAAAAGCACGTAAATCAAAAGAAATACTCTCTGAACAAGGTCTAGAAGATGTGCCTACCCCTTCTCCGAGAGAATCAGGATTTAAAATAACTCCCGTTCATAAGAGAACAACTGCAGAGATTTTCTCCAACTAATACTGCAATAGACCTGAAATATATATACCATATTAGTGTCCCTTAAACTCATGCACAATGTCGACATAAAATCAATGCAGAGGGATCCAAAAATAAAAAATAAAAAAAGCTGCAAACTCTAACAAAAACAAACCAAAACAAACCAAAACAACAACAACAAAAAACGGACAAGGGAAACCTTATAACACTTCCTCGATTTTTACTTCTTTAAAAAAAAAGAGAAAGGAGAGGATGAACAGAATCCTATTAAAGAAATAGAAAAATTGTGAATTATAGAATAATATAAATAAAAAAGTGTATATAAAAAATAGTAAAAATATATATAATTTTGTTTACACAAAATAAGCTTTTATATAGGTTTATATATAATATAACAAATAAAATAAAATAAATATATATAGAATAATAACGAAAAGCATAAAATAGGTTTATATCCAATTAAATATATTTACAAAACACGCAAAACCACTATCGAGAGACTGTACATGGTAGCACCATTATGCATGGCACGGACGCTAACAAACAGACGCAGTCTCTTTTTTTCTAATTTCCATCATGCTAAAAATCCACATGCCCATTGAAAAAAGAAATTAATAACTAATATAAAAAAAGAAGCATTGAGATATTCGTACATCTCAGATCCTATTAATGACATGTATGTAAAGAAAAATAAATAAAACCTAATAATGGATAGAAAATAAAGTTTTGTTAAAAATTTATAAATAAATAAATAAAATAAATGTAGTTATTATAAAAATAAGTTATAAAAAAAGTTAATAATATTCATTTACATTCAATCTTAGTTTATTAATTACATATAAATAATAATAGGATCTTTTAAATTATAGGAAAAATTATAGAAAAAAAAACGAAAACAGCATTATAGTGTATGCTTTACGTATACCAAGTTTATTATAATTATGCATGTGAACAGGTATACGTAGAATTACCTATAAAATAATTTCTTAGCATTGCGTTCAAAGTCCACTTCTTCCAGAAATAGAAAGTTTTCTTCCCGAAGAGAATAAAATTTTCTTTTCCCCAGTGGGGAGTGATTTTGTGAGCTAGGTACCAATACCCCGAATCACAACCATGAGAGCAATACATCAATATATTGTCCTATAAAATATGTTGATGTATCTAAAGTTGACCCTGAAAATTAATTAAAATTAATTCATTTGAAATTTCAAATGCATTTAAAAATGCATTCCCATGTTATAACAAAATGCATAAATTGCATTTTGTTATCAGACACACATTCCACTCACACGATAGGCATACTTATCTCCATACAGTGTCTTCTTAGTTTTTTTCCGCATGTACACTCTACATACATACAGTACTTATTTTTCCAATCTAATTGTATGTACATATGTACATACAAACAACTATCGCAAATATTCGCGCCCTCTTAAAACAAATGTTTCATAGTACATATCAGATCACAGTTTTACATTGATGCATTTAGCTTGCATCAAAACTTTTCTACATTTTCTCATGTACGATTTTTAAACGTCGTTAGTAAGTAACAAAAAGAATAACAAGCTTTTCGAAGCTTTCATGCGAGCCTGGAAGAAGTCGGCTGTAACTTACAAGAACGCGATAAAGGTGACTTGATTACCGAAGATCCGGCCTGTAAGAGTGGACAGCCTCAGGTAAATTTAAATGAACCTGTGTGCGTACCAGCAAAGTCCCAGATCGTAGTCAAAGTCCCGTTGCAGTTGCAGGAAGAAATGCTCAGTCTGTCAAAAGAAATAGACGACGGTGTCTTCCTAGCAAACAGATTACTCTCAGCTGGGTTAAAGGCAGTCCCCATAGGAGTCCTCAACACACGCAGTTCACAAGTAGTTCTAAATAGCGTGAACCTAAATCTGGTTCCCATTAAAGACTACACTGTCGTCCCCATAAGACGAGAGCCAGATAAAGATAGTACCAGAACCCATTCACTGAACTTCATGAGTCGAAATGACGGCGATGGTGCGCACCAAGTTATATTTAAACCTAAAATTAATCAAATAGGGCATAGGAGCCCCGGTCAACCAAGCAGTAACCAGTAATAGCTTCAAGACGCTTGCGGGTCCCTCATGAAAATCTCCAACGTCAGGCGCTGGCCAGCATACGAAAGGTCTGCGAGTAGCAACTCCCGCAGATTCATCTGACCCAGCGCCTCTCATACATAAAACAAGTAGGTTAAGGGGTAATGTGCATAATGATGGTAATAATATAAAATCACTAAATAAGCCTAGTTTTAATAATACCAAAAACAGGGTAATACACACCTCTCAGACTGACACAAAACTTGACCCCCGCCACACCAGATTAGAGCAAGAGCTCAATCTGGATGAAACCCTAAACACTGAGGAAAAAGCCTGAATAACAAATCTCCGTCACGAATACGTCGATGTCTTTTTCTTGAAAGGTGATAGGCTTACCCATACCAATACCCACAATATGCCCCTGGTGCAACCCCAAGCACCGATTAACCAAGAAATGTACTGGTTTCCAGAGACACAGCGAAATGTCAGAAATGAGCAACTAAGAGAAATGCTGGACAACGATATTGGCCAGCCCAGCAGAAGCCCATGGAGCTCACCGTTGATAGTCGTCCCCAAAAAAGCGGGGCCAGATGATGAGAAAAGTAGCCTGTCTTCGTTGATTTCCGTAAATTTAATGAAAAAACGATCGGCGACGTCTTCCCGCTACCACGAATTGGGGATATCCTCGATCAATTGGGCCATTCAAGATACTTCACCGCCCTAAACCTAGCCAATGGCTATCGTCAAGTACTCGTCGATCCGAAAGATCGAGCAAACACGGCTTTCAGTACCAACTACAGACAATATTAATTCAAACGTATGCCGTTCGGGCTCAAAAGAACCCCGGATACTTTTCAGCGCTTAATTAATTTCATATTAACCGGCCTACAAGGCCTAGAATGCTTCGTCTACATAGATGACTTCGTCATCTATGGAAAAACTCTGGCAGACCATACTCAAAAGCTTCGCAAAGTATTTGACAGGTTAAGAGAAAACAACTTGAAACTTCAACCAGAGAAATGATAATTTCTCAGGCGCTAGTATACCTAGGAGTACTACCTGACCCCAGCATAACGGCATGCGTCCAAAATTTCCCCATTCCTAAGACAGTAAGGCAAGTGCAATCCTTTTTGAGCATGGCCAATTACTACACAAAATTCATACCCGAATTTTCAAAAACAGTACGTCCTCTAACAAACTTACTCGGAAAGGATGTAAAGTTCAATTGGACTGAGAAATTCCAAGAGGCATTTCAAAGCATTAAAAACGCTTTAATTTCGCCTCCACTCCTAATATATCCCGACTTTTCAACACCTTTTAACCTTACCACAGACGGCAGTAGAGAGGCCCTTGATGCAATTCTCTCCCAAGGAGAGGTAGGAAGCGACCAGTTCATTGCCTACGCTAGCCGTACCCTGAACAAAGCCGAACGTAACTATTCCACGATTGAGACATAGTTACTGGCTACAGTTTGGGCGACTAAAAATTTCAGGTGTTATCAGCAAGGCCGAGAGTTCACGGTCTATACAGATCGCAAACCACTCAAGGGGGTTTTCAATGTTAAGGATCCCACTTCCCATCTGGTGAGATTTCACCATAAACTTTCCGAGTTCAATTAAAAATTGAATATAAGCCCGGAAAGTACAAGGACGCTTTAAGCCGCATTCCACGGGATAATGTCGAAGTAAGGAAACTACAAACTTCACGGTAGGAGCTATAGTCCACAACCAAATGGACTCTGATATAGAGGAGGAAAAACACTCATCGGATCTTAAGGAGTATCTGCGCACGAGTAGAGCGCAGACACGAAACATTCTGGAAAGTGGACCAAACCCAGAAAGCCAAGCCAAACAGTTGGAACAAAAATATCAAACTCATACATGAAAGGAAGCAGAGGTCCTTGACAGTCCACCTGGTGCCAATCCACAAATTGTAATTTGAAGTAATCACGAGCCCAGAGCAGATTCAATTAATCTTAAAATATTATCATTATTCTCCCTTTGGGAGCCATCAGGGAGTGATAAAAACCTATAAACGGATTCGAAGAAAGTACTGGTGGAGGCAAATGGTTAGTGACATCAAAAAGCACATTAAGCGGTGTGCCAAATGTCAAACAACCAAGGCCTCACCACAGTATAAAATGTCAATGGCGATAACGGAAAAACCTCTGCTTATCATCCCCAATCAAATGGAACACTCGAAGGTGCACATAGACCATTGATTGAATATCTACGAACTATAGTGGACGAAAGTCCCAGGTCATGGGATAATAATCTGCGATTCGCTGCTTTCGTGTACAATAAAAGTGTACACGAAGGGACAAAATTAACTCCCATGGACTGCCTTTACGGCTTTACAGCGGACGTTCCGTCCAACTTAAAGCGAGACCCCGAACCGGTGTATAACCACGAAAGCTACTACCACATTCTCAGGTATAAGCTTCAGAAGTCATACGCCATGGCAAGGAAAAATCTTCTGATGAGTAAACAACACTCAAAAAACTACTATGAAAAAAGCTGTACGACCCCTGACATTACACAGAGGATACAAGGTCCTACTTAATAGCGAGAGACGTAAACATAAGCCCTTCCAGATTTGTGTAGGACCCTACACGGTAACCGGCATCCCTAGCTCCGTAAACACAACAATAAAAATTCGTAAACGCTACATAACAACAGTCCAAAACCTTTCTGTGAATAAAATGGTGTCCACAGAATTTAAATAGTTTTAAGGTACATACATACATACATACAATAAAATAAAGAATAATAGAATGTAAGCTACAAAGACAAGAAAACCCGTTTTAATATCTTATCTTATCCTCTCCTAGATAACAATGCGGTCAGTAATTTTCCACGGACTGTTCCCAATAACGAAAGGAGCCTGCGCTGAGGAACCTTATATCATCACTTCTTTAAATAATACGGGAGTGCTATTCGAAGATCTTGTAAGCCTATCAGTTTACCATGACACTTGGAGCGTCATCACTGAGTTAAATCTGGCCGAGTTGGAAAATCAGAAGAGACTGGCAGAGCGAGCAAAACACTATCTGCACCAATTGTGTAGCAACAAATCCTCTGAACAGGATCTATGTACCCTACAAACTAAACATGTACGGCGTAAAACATCCAGAGGCGTGCTAATGTTATTAAAGAAGCAGTGCCCAAACCTCGAAAGCCTCGAACCATCTTCGATGGAATAGGTAATGCGATGCACTCTTTGGTACTATGGATAGTGGAAACGAGTATGAGGTGTACAGCCGGCTGAACGAACTAGAGGTAAATAATGAAACCCTTGCTGATCTGGAATAACAACAGATGAGCGTAATAAAGACCACTGTCGAGCAAATCCAGAAACCCCTATCCTACTGGACATAATAGCGCCCATTGGAAATAACCAAATTCATCCCCTTTTAATTTCACCAAATCATTTGCTAAAAATTTTAATTAAATATCATTTTACCTGTCCCAATCTACAGAACTGTTTAGCAGTTCTCTATCAAACGGCAGAGATCAAGACACACTTATTACAGGAAAAATTGGTAATTCGAATCAAACTTCCGATACTTAACATTCCCAAGATGAAAGTACAGCAAACAAGATTTTTTTCAAATTCGGGTGGATTCAAACCATTCATTAATACCTGATATCGGATATTCCCATGTGGCAATCCAAATCCAGACCCAGGACATTCTGTTGCTGAAGCCAGAAAACCTGAAATCTTTCACAAAAATTTCAAAGGGAATCGATGTGGATACTTGGGTTGGTAAGCTGAACACACTCCTCACTAAAGCTACTGAATCAGATGTATGTATCATCAAACTTTTGTTTAATCCATTAGACGAAAACCCCTATAAGAAATATATTATATATACATATAGGCATATCCTCGTGAAACTAAAACCGTAAACCATTCTTATTCGAAGCGAAAATCAGAGCAACCCCACAAAATACAACGAAAACTCAGCCCAAAAAGAAAAAGGGATGCAGGAACCTCTTAACTAATCCCCGCAAAAAATTGTCTGAGTTACAATAATTCGACGAGTAACATCTGGTGAATTCAAAAGAACATCGCAGTTAAATTTCCGTCGCAGTTACAGGATAATATGATCTGTCGGTCAAAAGAGACGACGAAGTCTTCCTAGACTTTAGAGCTACTTTCAAGCTCACAAGTCCAAATAGGTTTAAATGATGGCGATGGTGTGCAGCATCCACAGCTGGTTAAGCTTGGAGCCGCTCAACGCTACTTAGACTCGACCAACCCTAAAATTCAGCTCAGTGTCATAAGGAATTGATGTTAAGGCCAACAATCTGTCAAGCTCACTTATTGGACGTGAATCCCTAAGAAAGAACGCAAAAAAAATAACACAGAAAATATAATAATAAATAAAAACTGAAGTACAAGATTTAGTTAAACATATTTTTTTTATACTTTGTTTTTTAGAAAGAATACAAGAAGGAAAATTGGAGACAAAGAACAAAATACCTTTTTTCAAATTAAACACAAAAATTACAACAACAAAAAAAAACTCAAACTTGAACTAGGAACACAAAAACAAATTGAGGAAACTGTGCTGGTAAGCGGATCCAAACTACAATACAAAATCTAAAGAAAAAGAAAAAAATCCAAATTAGGATTAAATTTAAATAAACAGATATCAAACATGATTACCTGAATAAGGATAAAGGGTGGCTTATTCCTGCGCGCGACCAGAAGCCTCACCGGGGAGATCCCAATCTCCCTGGGCAGGACCAGATTCCTCACCTGGGAGATCCCAATCCACCTGAGCGGGGTCAGACGACACGTCCCAGTTCTCTTTGCTCGAAATTAAGCTCGGCGAAGGATTGCTGGCCCAGGCGGTCACATCATACCCCAGATAATTATGGTGCATCCTGCAATTAGGGCAGGCACACCAGCCTACCTCCCCCGGTAGCACCACAGTCGCTCGTAGAAGAGAAGAGTTAAGAAATTAATAGGAGAATTAATTAATGAAATCTAAAAATTCACCCATAACCACCCAGGAACTCCCACCGTGGTGCCACAGGCATAGCTCCACCCAATGAAAGATATCCGCCTCGGCCGAAGCACTGCAAATGCATACATCTGGATGCCACTTCCTCCGCAGCAGCAGCCTGATAAGCCCACGGACGAAATCAAATTCATTTGAATTTGATTCAATACCCCATACAAAACATATACCCACGCAGTCTCTTTGAGAATTATTCCTCTTCAAAGAATAAATCTCTTTTTCGCGGGGGGTAGGAATGTTATACATATAAAATCTAGGTGAGGATATATATACAGGGTGTCCCGAAAGTCGACGTCAAGCCGGCACCGGGTGATAGACCAAATCATAACAGTTACCAGAAAAATATAAAAGAAAATCCAAGTCATGTATTTTTTAAATAATAGACATTTCTTTTGTTTTCGAGAAAATGTACACACTGTGGTGGTTTTTAGCTCCTGTTGCTACAACACTTAACTTTTTTTCAATTTTATTTTTCTTATATAATCCCCAATAGTGCTTATCTAACCTGTTGCTTTAAACTCTAAGCCAACTGCTCCAGCTTGGAAGAAAATATCCAATTTTGCCGAACCAAGAATAGAAAAATAATACTTTAACTAACTGTAATGAAAAAAAAATTACTACGCCAATTTGGCAAGTAACTTTAAAAGTTGACGCATTTAATAAGGATTCTAAAATGGTATAACACTTGCTACAATATTTCTTAGATTACGGAAAAAAAATTATTTCTTCAAGAAACCCAGTTTCGAAAAATTTCTTTTCACCTACTACAAATGATTCTAGTGTACGCAAAGCTTGCTATAAGACCGTAACTTTAAGATTTTAGTTTGAGTGAGACGGATAGTCATTTCTTGAAGTGTGTGTGAGCCGGACATTGGCGGAGAATTTACGTTCGCTTCAATTTGAATTACCGCTGTGTTCAGGTCCTCAAATGTTAAAGAGAGTTTGGCAGACTTTACAGCAGCCTCCCAAAGCCCACCAAAGTGTGGTGATCGAGGTGGAATGAAATGGAAGGTGATATTGTCTTTTGCACACGTGTCATAATCCCCGTTTTGTAATGCTCTGAAGTGAAGATGTCTCGAAGTCGTTTTAATTCTGCATTAGCTCCCACATAATTCGTGCCATTATCACAATAAATCGTTTTAGAGCTGCTATAAAGGCTGATGTTGATAGATCACTTGCTACTTCTAAATGGACTGCCCTTGTTGTAAAACAGATAAAAATGGCAATGTACGTTTTAATCGGAGCCTTTCCTCGTAATTTGAAATGAGTGAAAACGGATCCACAAAAATCGACACCAGAATTCAAGAACGGACGTAAGGTTGAATGCGCTGTGATGGTAAATTTCCCATGATTTGGAAAATAAATCGTGGTTTTGCTCGGAAACGCCTGATGAACAACCTTTCTTGCTGCAGCCCTACCATTTAAAGGCCAGAACCGCTGGCCTAAAAGGGCCAGTAATGCTTGTGGACCTGCTTGCACATGCTTTATATGATAGTAATCAATTAATGCTCTTGTAAATTCATGTGACAATGGCAAAACCATTGGATGCCTTGCGTCGGACTGGAGGTGAGATTAGAGTATTCGTCCTTAAATGTGCTCCTTTGTGTAACAATAACCATGGCTTTTAGCGCATCTTCCCTTTCATATACCCTGAGTGGACCATATAGCCGAAGTGATGTTGGTACTTGAGCGTATTGTTACGAGCGTGGCCTTAGTTCGTTATTTAAAACACAATATTTCAGATATAATTCAAAAGTTCTTTCTTTATTTAACTTTACCGTTTACTCTCACAAATTCACAAATAATTATCAAATCAACTCTTTATTTATCGCTAGTACTGTACTTCTAATTATCGCAATCCCAATAGTTTACTTCGTTCACTTCGCTGTCTGAAATAATACTCCGCCTCCTAGCTGTCAGAGCGCCGTATTTATACTCTACGAATTATCCTAGAACCTTCCTGAATATTCCGTTCTCCGAACCCAAAGTTTACTAAGATGACACTAACCTAAAGTTGCTTCCATTCCTAACAGATGTCGCTTGATTCACTTTGTGGCACGTAACACTGCCCCCTTCTTAAAATTTGTTCGTCCCGAACAACAGATGGTCCACGGTCTTGGTGCTCTCCGTATTGACCCAAGCGATCTAGATGAACGATTTTTCTTTTGCATCTTGTACCGCGCTGATTCTTGTATGGCATGTTATTAATTTTAGTTTTAACTGCATACGGTCTCTCCCAGTGTTGTGGTAACTTTGGAGAACGTCTCGTGGCCTCGTGCACATCAGCTAATCGTTGTCTGAGCTTTGTTACGTAGTCTTCTGGTAACTTTTGTTCGCCTTTGGGTATACCAAACTTGAGGTCGCTAGGTAAGCGCATTTCCTTTCCGAAAATGACCTTAAATGGGCTTTGTCTGGTCATATTGTAAACAGCTGATATATAAGCCATTAGAAATATAGGAATATGTCGAAACCAATCGTGTTGATTATAGTTGAAGATCTTCCTGAGATGTTTGATTAATGTTCTGTTGAAACACTCTTCCATGCTTTGATTTTTCTTTCGTCTTTTATCTTTGATTCCTTTCTCCTCAAATTTCTTCCCCTTTCGATTGCCGTTGTCATACTTTTCACTGCCGCCTTTGCGCTTCTTATTATCATCATCGTCAGAAACTTTATCTTTACTTTTTCCGACCTTCATTATACCCTTATCATCGTCATTATCAGCATCTTTAGACCCTTTACTTTTCGTCTTTTTCTTTCTTTCATTGTCCTCGCTCTTGGATTTCTTTCCTTTCTTCTTTTTACTTTTATCACCGTAATCATCATCATCTTCTGATTTCTTTCCTTTCTTCTTTCGACTTTCGTTATCATCATTGTAGTCATCGTCATCTTTTTCTTCCATCCGTCCGCAATGATTCCATTCAGGATTGCATGGACGTTGTGAAAAAGCTTCTGCATATCCGTGGATACGTCCTTTGCGGTATGGGATTTCAAAGTCATGAGGTTGCAATCTAGTCTCTCCACGGAAAGCTTGCTCTCTAGCTCGCCATCTTCTCCCTTCTTCTTCTGTTGTTTGCATTCGTCCTCGTTTCCTACAGTCGTTTTGCAGGTGTCCCAGTCTACTACATTTCCAGCATCGAATAACACCACGCGAAGGAGTGGTCTCTGATGACGGTATTCTGCTGTGAGTCTGCTGCCCAGCTCGATATCTTTGCCCAGCTCGATATTTCTGCCCTTCTTCTAGGGCTTTCATTCGTCGGCGTTTTCTGCAGTCCCTTTGGAGGTGTCCTGGTCTATTACAATTCCAGCATCGCAGAATACCACGTGAAGAATTTCTCTGTGATGGCTGCATTCTATTACAAGTACATTCCTCCACCGAAATTTCTCTCACTCGTACTGCACTTCGGGAAGCTTGCCTGGCAGATTCATACGCTAGTGCATAGCCTAGTGCTTCTGCTGTTGATTTCTTTCCTGCTAGCCTCAACGCTTGTTGTAAATTTTGATCTGCAATAGCGTTCACAAATGCTTCTGTTGCCACTTCATTAAGGAAATCTGCATTTACGCTAGAGTATGAGAGATAAGCTAATCTTTCCACATCACCCTGCAGTTGTTGTAGTGATTCGCCATGCTTTTGAATCCTGTTGCGTAGCTGTAGGCGATATACTTGCTGCATGTGTTCATCTCCATAACGTAACTCTATCGCCTGTACTAATGAAGTATAATCACGTTGCCTTTCTATCGGTATAGTTTGTAAAAGCTCTGATGCAGAACCTCGAAGTGCTAATACCAGAGCTGTAGCTTTGTCTGCATCATTCCATCCGTTTACTTCGGAAGCAGCCTCGAATTGTCTCTTGAAAATATGCCACGAATTTTGTCCATCAAATATTGGAGGTTTCATTCTGCCTGCATTGGATATTTCAATTCCTTCGTGCCGTGGTTGTCGATGCTTCATCTTCTCCAAATCTGATTTGAAGTTGTCAAGCTGTTCGGTCACTTTTTGTTGAACTTCCGCCACTTCTTGCTCGATTCCTTCAATTTTTAAATTTTGTTCGTCTAACGAGTTTTTCAGGAAATTCTTTTGTTCCTCTAAGCGACTTTCTAGACAATTCTCCAGAGAACTCTTTTGTTCATCCAAACGCGTTTCCAGTGATTTCTTCTGCTCATCTAAACGGGATTCCATAGAATTCTTTTGTTCATCCAAAGCATTCTTCTGCTCATCTAAACGGGATTCCATAGAATTCTTTTGTTCCTGGAGAGAATTCTTTTGTTCGTCCAAACGGGTTTCTATAGATTTCTTGTGTTCCTGGAGAGAATTCTTTTGTTCATCAAAACGGGCTTCCATTTTGCTCATTAAAGTACTTAAAAGCTGTTCTATGTTCATTGCAGGCTCTTCCTCAATTTCTGGTTCTTCTTCGAAAACAAATGTCTCAGGATTCTTTTCTTCCTCTATCAAAGCTTGTCTAAGTCGCTCGACTAGAACATTCTTTAGGCCAGTCGTTTGTAATGACCGCTTCCCCAACTCCACTTTCAATTCTTGTATGCGAAGCTCCTCTAGCTTGCGTCCCATTCTTGCGTCTTTTGTAATCACTCACAGTTTAATATAAAATTATTTTTCGGAATTTTTACACACGATTTCACAAAATTAATTACTCTTTGAATTTCAAATTCAAATGCCACCACTTTATTTCGCGATTTTATTTTACTTCTGACACCAGTTGTTACGAGCGTGGCCTTAGTTCGTTATTTAAAACACAATATTTCAGATATAATTCAAAAGTTCTTTCTTTATTTAACTTTACCGTTTACTCTCACAAATTCACAAATAATTATCAAATCAACTCTTTATTTATCGCTAGTACTGTACTTCTAATTATCGCAATCCCAATAGTTTACTTCGTTCACTTCGCTGTCTGAAATAATACTTCGCCTCCTAGCTGTCAGAGCGCCGTATTTATACTCTACGAATTATCCTAGAACCTTCCTGAATATTCCGTTCTCCGAACCCAAAGTTTACTAAGATGACACTAACCTAAAGTTGCTTCCATTCCTAACAGATGTCGCTTGATTCACTTTGTGGCACGTAACAGTATATACAAAACCGAAGCAGGACACCAAATACACCTTGTAGTTTTAGGAACGAATTACAAAACTTGCAGGTCTGGCTTGTGTCTTTTTCATCTGTTGCTATTAATATACACTTTTGCTTTCTCCTTTCAGAAAGAGTACTCTTATGTATACTCAAGTTTTCAAATGGACATTTAGTTTCTGTTGCTTGGAGAAAGGAAGGGCGTTTAAATCAGTTTGTGCAACTTAATAAGTCCATAGGAAGCATGCCTCGCGAAACGCAGACTGCTGGATTATCCTTCCCATCAATGTGGTACCAAGATTGTGTGTCTGTATTTTCCTTAATAATCGCAACCCTATTGGCAACAAATGTACACCAGTTTAAGGAGCTCTCTCCAATCCAGGACAGAACGATTGAAAAATTTGTCCAGTAAAATAATTTATCGATGTTACTATTTGAAGTAAGAATCACTCTTCGAACCAATTCGGTCATCAGAACAGCAGCGCACAACTCTAAGCGAGGAAGAGTTACTTTCTTGAGCCGAGCCACGCGAGATTTGGCGCAAATTAAAGCTATTGAAGTGTTATTGTCTTGATCTGAGCATCTTAAACAAAGACACCTCCCATAGGCCTTCTCACTTGCATCCGAAAATGCGTATACAAATTTAATGTTCTTCACAAGTTTCAGTTGCTCGTGAAATTTGCTCCATCTTGTAAAATATTCATATGGCAGGGATTCATTCCAATCCAACTTGAGTTGCCATAGTTGCTGCATAAATATTTTTCCCAACACTCTTATAGGATTGATGAGGCCTAATGGGCCAAATAGCTTAGCGATGTCCGATAGTGCAGAGCGCTTTGTTAAGTTCTTGATTTCAGTAGAGAGTAAATATTGTTCTCTTTCTTCTTCAGGTATGTCACATAATAGTTCTAAATGGTTTGAACATCACTTCCTTAATAGAAAACCTCATTTTTGCAAAAGTACAGAAACTTGTATTTTAATATTTCGAACATCTATTAGAGTATTACCACCTGTAAGAAGGTCAACTACATAGAAATCCTTCCTTGCGATCGCAGAGCCTAGTGGAAAATTCTTTTCGCCATCCGATGTACATTGCAGTAAACACCTAGTAGCAATAAACGGCGCTGATGCAGTACCATAGGCTACGGTAGACAATTGGAAATATTTAAGCTGCTGTGAGGTACTCTCTCCAAACAATCATTTGATAACTTCGTTGCGAGGGATCAACTCGGACTTGCCTATACATTTTTGATATATCTACTGTGATCACATAGCGATGACTCCTGAACCGTAAGAGGATAGCAAAAAAACCTTGCTGTACCACAGGTCCCACCATCAATATATCATTAAGATATTTGTTTGATGTTGTTTTGGGAGAACCATCAAAAATAACACAAGTTGTAAATATTCGTGAATAAAGCCTTTGTATTCCTGCAATAAGTCAAGATTTTTGTGGGGTTTCCGTTCTAAAGTAAGAAATCTCCTTATTGCCATATCTTTTCTGTCACTTAAGCAGGTGGGATCTTCCTTGAATGGCAGCTTCACAGTGAAGTGTATTTTGAGTATGATTTTCTAATTCCCAAAACTGTCGCAGTTCATGCGTGATTCCATCCGTGTGGTATAATGGATTTGTTGTTAAATTACAGCTGTAAAGTGTAGGCTGATGAGATGGCTTAAGGTTAGCCGTTCCGGATACAATCCATCCAAATAAAGTTTTCTGAAGAACTGGTGCATCTTTTGATAGAGAAATTTGACCAACTTGTAAAAATTGGTAATGGAAAAGATCGATCGATGTGATCCGGTTTGTTAAAATTTGGATCAGCTAATTCAACATTGACTGATATGTTCCATGAAGACACTTCAATATAACTGGATGGCTGATTATTGGAAATCGTTGGCAATACGATAGCGTTTAATCGAGCTGAAAAGTTATTGAATCTTGATTTTATTACTGTAGCTATTTGATGCTTAGCTTCGATATTTTGTGTATTGCCTATTCCACTAATTGGTGTTAAAGATCTTCGCTTTTTTAAGCCTAAGCGTGTGGTTAATCTTGAGGAGATGAAATTGACTTGGGAAGCAGAGTCTAAGACTGCAGTGATGATAATTCCCATGAATGTCTAAAATTTGTATAACAGCTGTTGCTAGGAATACATAAGATCTTTCTCTTGGTAATGATGAAGTGAGATTTGCGGCAAACGCACTAAGTTATCTTGTAATAAATCCGAATCATTTAATTCCTTACGAGGAGAAGGAGTGGGTTTTCCCCTTTGTATTACTGTTACCAATGCTGGTTGAAGTGTAAAGTAACTTTCTTCAAACCTCTGCCGATTATCTTCTTTTAGCTCTTCTATATTGATTTCTTCAATCGACTCCTGCACTATATTAAATGTTTTAAACTGTACTCCAACATGATTTAGTCGAACTTGCAACATTTCTAAGGTAGCGGAACTGGCATACTTTTCCAAAAATACGTGTGCTCTTAGCTGCTGGCTTTCGATTACACTTCGTTCAACCTTTAATCTTTCCAATTTTGAATCAGTTGGCATTTTGTGATAAGTTTTTTAAATATATGCAATGTATACATATGAAGAATGTTTTCTCTAATTATTTCAGTATACACAGTATATGATATAAAGCTTTGTGTGATTTAGGTGTGTGATAAAGATCTTTTGTA
Source organism: Dioctria linearis (assembly GCA_963930735.1). Lineage (NCBI taxonomy): Eukaryota > Metazoa > Arthropoda > Insecta > Diptera > Asilidae > Dioctria > Dioctria linearis. The sequence goes on from OZ005740.1 coordinate 178,260,338, forward strand.
ATCGGTTGAAAGGAATAACAAGGAAATGCTATTTGTAGAGGATATATGAGGATATCAAATTTAAGCTTTAGATTTATGCGAATATTTGGCACAGCAATTACAGCTTTACTACTTTTCTTCGGATGTGTTGTTGTTGTCGTTGCAGCATGCAAAGTCGTTCACCTCTTCCGATCTTACTTCCAGTACCCAATGGTGAAATTCAAAGACCAATAACGAGTATTATTTCAATTATGTATGCATTGGCGTAGCCAGCGTTTTGTTGGAGTGGGGTGGGGGCAGTAGGAAGCAGACTGACACAATACTGAAGAAGAATATCCTTCAAGCAAGTATTGTTTTTCAAAAATGTGTATAACCAATCTACAGAGCAGCCGAATAACGGACGATAAAGCAGCCACATTCTCGGATTTATTTATAATGTTGAACGCTAATTTGGATTCTCAATACGTACCAACGGACTGCATACCAATTGACGAACAGTTGTTTCCATTCCGGGGTCGCCCTAAGTTCACGCAATATATGGCGTCCAAACCTTCAAAATATGGCATACAAATTTGGTGGCTTGTGATGCCAAAAATTCATTTCCATTGCAAGCCAAATCTATACTGGATAGACGGGTACGGCCCGTGAAATCAATCAAGGAGAATGTGTAGTGAGAGTTTTGTATTTGCGGTATAAGGGTACTGTCTAAATATTATTACTGACAATTTTTTCACATGGGAGTTATCTTTAGTGGGGACACTGAAAAAAAAACAAAGCTTATATTCCGCCGCAGATGCTACCATCTAAAACACGTGAAGTACATTCCACCATTTTTGGATTTAATGACAACATAAATATATGTTCCTGCGTTCCAAAAAAAAACAAAGCGGTCGTTATGTTGTCCACGCTGCACCGCACTGATGAAGTATCAGGTGCACTCAAAAAACCTGAAGTAATTGAATACTATAATAGGACGAAAGGTGGAGTAGATACAATGGACAAGATGCTGGCCACCTATTCTAATAAGCGAAGAACCCTGCAGTGGCCATTGGCTTTCTTCTACAATATCCTAGATGTAGCAGCGCTGGCTGCATACATTGTTTTTATGGAAAATAACCCAGGATGCAACAAACCAACTGATTCTCGGCGATCTTTTTTTAATGAATTGGGAAGCAACTGGCATTGCCGGTGTATCGAAATTTCAGCACGAGAAATGGGATCGAGAGCGTTCTGGGTCATCCTATAAATATCCCAATTTCGACAACAGGAGCGGCAGCTCCTGTACGGGATTCTTCAGGACGTCTGGCAGTAGTTGGCAACTGCCATGTATGCATGTCATCACTAAAAAAAGACGAATCGTAAATCGCGAGTCATGCATAATATACAACCTTCCAATTTTCAACGTCCACGCAGTAACACTGAGTAAATTTAGCGGATGCAACTGAAAAGTAATTTTTGCAAAATATTTTAGGAAAATAATCAATATACTAATTGATATTTTTATTTTATAATTACAGATCTATCAACAGCAAGGCCAGCCAAACGAGTTCCAAATTAAACTTACATTTATACTTGTATGCAAAATATCAATAAATACATTATTTATAAAATCATTTATTTTGTTTTTAGTAAATTTGGACCTAGTACAATTTCCACTCAATACGTGCTATTATACCAAATATTTATAAAGGTACCCGGGCCTTTAAGGAGAAAACTTATAACTGGCGTTTTTCATCCAAAACGCGTTAATTGTCTTGAAATTACATCATTTAAGATTAACACGAAAATCAACTTCGAGAAATTATTTTTTCATCTTGAATTCGCAGAAGAAATTTCAAATAGTTACCCCGGTACCTGGGTGTGCCCACAAGGGTTAAGATTTAATTCGGCACTGAAATCTTCTTGCACTTCAGCAGAGGGTAAACAGGGCCTCCAATTTTAGCTAACAGCATACCTAAAAAGAATAACTGTCTTGGTAAAAGTAACATTTTTAGAAGCCTTTCAATCCATACCTTTCGATGTATCCACTTTTTCCTCAGTTTTTAGTGGAAATGCAAAGGACAAGGGATATTCAAATTTTAAATTCTTATATGCAAGATGATAGCCTGCAATGTTTAAGCAACCAACACAGTAAACAGCTGTCCTAGCTATTAGTAAACCTCCTCGATCAATGCCCTGAACAGCCGTGTTATATTCAAAAGTATCGTCAATATTAATATTCAAATATAATCTATGTATACACATACCTAATCCTGCCACCGGTCCCTGTTGTAGTTCCACTGAAAGGCGCGACAGTTGGCATATTGTGACTTTCTGCAGTGAATATTAAATCGGACTCAACTGTAACCAAAATCATTTTTCCAGGACCTATGAATATGAAGCTTTCTGGTCTTAAGGATGTATGTTTATATGCGCGAATAGCACTGCTGTTGTCGCTGAACTTAATTGTATTGTTTTAGTTATTGGTCTCCTGGGAATTAATGGTCCATCAACAATCATTTTCCTCTAAAAATCAATGACGGGAATGTTCACTGTTTGTGTTCTTTGGGGACAATCAAATAGTTCAAAAGACGTTGGATCTCTTTTAATTACATTTCTAAAAAGATTTGTATATAAGTCGAAATCCCAATCACTAAAAGCCAGCCCTAAAATTTACTTTCGATAATTCTTGTCACTTCAGAAAAAAAAATTTAATAAAATCTTACCAAGGTTTTCATTGACTTCCTCTAAGGCCTTTCTGTTTGCAATAGTATACCACGATTCCTGAACTGTTGGAAGACTTTTTGGAGATTTTCTTTTGTGTGTTGTATATCAACATTTTATCATTTTATCGCTGAGGTGATCTAAGATGGTTTCGATTTATTTTGCATTTGATCGGAATGTAATTAGGTGAATTTTTTTGGAGGTGTATTTTTATGTGGCGCCTTTCCTCGTCTGCGTATGTAACCATTTTCTTTGTGTTCTGAAAATTTCGGAAGGATGAGTTTAAAACTGCGGATTTAGAAAAGTTGTTCCTCTTGGCACCTTCCTTGTTACTATAAACATTTCTTTTGCAAGCATTGAATGGTTGAATTTTAAAGCTAGCCTTCTTCACTGCACTTACGTCTAATGATTTTCGACTAGAATCTAGGAAGTCATTTTAACTTTCATTTGGATTCTCATTGCACGGCGGCATCCATTCAATGTCGACACATTTGAATAAATTTTCTTTTTTTTATGATTCAATCTAAGCAGAAAAACAGTTAAATATGCATAAATTAAATTTAAATCTATGCTAATTAAAAGATTTTGCATTACCAAAATTAAAATGTTCCGTTCCACTTTCCATGGCATTTGGCTTGTAAATTCAGTTTTCAATTGTTTATTCTAAGCTGTTCTCCTGTATGTATATTGTGATAATGTTGTCAACAGAAATCTCCAAAGCACTATTAAATAAGCTTTAGTTTTCTATTTTGTCCTGCAAGTCGGCTCAAAACTTTTTCAGCTGTAATTTTTTTCTTTTTAACAATGGCATTCTCTATGTTGAGCAGTGACATGCGAGAGAATCGTTCTTGAAGCATTGTGCTTCTAAGCCACGTTTTTATACGCCTCATCGCGGAAAAACTTCTCTCACAACCGACGGAGCTCACTGGAAGTACTATTGCTGCTTGGACAAGTTTATATAAATTAGGGCAGTACTCTTTTTTAACATTTTCTCTCAAATTTTCATCATACATCTCATAATTTTTTAATTTAAGCATGTTTTTCATTACCATTGCTTCAGCTTCCACGGCTGATGTATCAATTTTTAAGATTGTTTTATATTGAAATGAAATGTTTTATGGTGAAATCCTCTCCGTTCTTCATGTCTAACTTAAGAAATGAGTCCACAGCGCGAGCTAACGGTAGGTTTTCAAATCGGCGTTTTAGTTTTACTATGATATTATCTGTTACTTGGTAGTAAATGTTGATATTCCAGTATTCTTCTGGTTGTGTATCGGCTGGCAAATCTAATGTAATGCTTTCGCCAACTGTCGACTCTGTTGTTGACGCCTTTTTTCATAGACTCTACCACTAACTGGGTTTAGCGAAATTTCGTGCTTTTCAGAAAACTGCTCGATGTCTGTCCAAATTTTGAACTGTTTCCTGCATTCTTCGAAAGTACTTATAGTACTTGCTATGAGGTCACTAGCCTGACCAAGAGTGGCATTTTGGCTCTGGAAAAATTTACTCAGTACATTCACTATACTGAGAACTGAATGAAATGTGTGTAAGGAAACGACAAATTCTGGTTTCGTAATAATCGCTAGCAATCCAAGTGCTTCAACTGTGTGCTTGTCACTGTTCTCAGTGATATCTTTTTCCAAACCCAATTTAATTGCATCATAACTTGCCAGTACTGCTTTGCAATTTTCGTAGCGGCAACTCCATCTGGTAGTACTTAGACTTCCCATTTCACCGATCGGTATGGATTCCGAGAGTGCTTTGTAATTTTTCAGGCTCGCATGATAACCAGGTTGTGGGAAGTGAATATACAAAGCTTCGAGGCCGTTAAAAAATGTATTTGCTAGTGAAACATTGGCGCATGAGTCAACAACAACGAGATTTTCTTTGTGCGCTAAACAATGGATGTAAATCGCGTAAGTGTGAGTTTCTTTTATAATTTCCTGTAATCCTCTATTTTTACCAAACATGATGCTAGCGCCATCGTAAGACTGTGCAAGAATTGGAACGTCACCCAAATGGTGTTTGTTCAATGTATCCAAAATTAAATTAGCCAGTCCTTGTGCATCTCTGGAGGTGGAACAATTTATAAAACCTAGAAATCTTTCGACTATATCGAAACCGTTCGCATATCTTACGGTTATTGACAATTGTTCCTCTTTAAAGCACCTGGCCTCGTCCACACTCAAAGAAAAAAAACCGGATGCTTTTGTTTCTTCAACAATTTCCTCCACAGTGAGGTTCGATATCACTTCAATTATTTCATTCTGGATATCTGCGCTGCAGTAGTTGTAGTGTTTTTCAAAGTGGAGTGAAAATTTCTCATCATATTTAGAAAAAAATTGAGCTATTTCCAAGATATTACCTCTATTTTTAGAAGATGAGTCCTCCCGGTGCCCTCTCAAGGGCAAACCCTGGCGAACAAGTGTCAGTATTATATCAATAAGCTTAGCCAAGTATTCTCTGTTTTGAACAATTTCTTTCTGTTGCTGTTTCGAAACTTGTTGATGAACATCACATGACATGACGATATGACACATACAATTGGCCGCATTCAGAGTAAGGAGTAAACTTTGTCTTCTTTTTTGTTGTATTCCAACCAGCTATTGTAATGTTCATAATATCTGGACGAAAACGATCTGAAGTTTTTTCCAAATTTAGTTTTTGGGTAATCTATAACAGGTTGTGAAGTTCCAACTTGAAGGATGCCTGGTTCAACCGTTTCGTTAGAAAGAACGATGGCATCGTGACTGCATATTTTGATTGAATTTGTCGATGATTCGGGCGAAGGAATATTATGTCCCGATCTGAAGTTTTTCCAAATTTAGTTTTTGGGTAATCTATAACAGGTTGTGAAGGTCCAACTTGAAAGATGCCTGGTTCAACCGTTTCGTTAGAAAGAACGATGGCATCGTGACTGGATATTTTTTTGAATTTGCCGATGATTCGGGCGAAGGAATATTATGTCCCGATCTGAAGTTTTTTTCCAAATTTAGTTTTTGGGTAATCTATAACAGGTTGTGAAGGTCCAACTTGAGGGATGCCTAGTTCATCCGTTTTGTTAGAAAGAACGATGGCGTCGTGACTGGATTGTCAGGTTGTCACCAAGCGCAATCATACTTCAAGTTAGTGAAAACCCACCAAAATCTTTTTGCCTTAGGAAATAACCTGATTTTACGTTTAAAATCATTTTAAAATAAAGTGTCGTTAGACTATATTTTAATAACTTTCTTCGGATAAAACACTTTCGTAAAAATATAGCCAAATCACTACTTTCTTCCAGACAAATTCAGGAATTCGCCCTTACAGAAAACGAAACGCGTCGTTAGAAGTGCGCTAGCATTCTATCATTTCTCTTCTTGTAAACAAAATATCGATATGACAATTTCACTTTTACTTGGTGGCATCCTCAAAACCTTTACACGAGAGTAATATATGACAGAAGCAATTGAGGCAGAATTATTGAAATCTCAAATTAAAACATAATTTAGGAATTTCGAAATCAAAACTGACCTTATTTACAAATTTAGTAGAACTTTTAAGTAACTAGTTATGTCAGCTAAATTATATATTGAAACACTTAAGCTCAAAAATAAAATCACAATTCCGGGATAGAATCACTATTCCATGACAGAATCACAATACAATTCAGTGAAATCATATCCAGCTTTGAGGCTGGAAATGGTTCCATATTCAACAGCTAAAATTCTACCGGACTTGCTAAACTATGACAGGTCGGAATGCACTCGACAATTTTTATTTTAGGCCAATAAACGAGTTAAAAGCTACGAGTAAGAAACTAAAGGAGAGGCCATTGCGTGTATATATATGCCATTTTTCCGTGCCGAACGATGCTTCTTCTCACTTTCTAACATGTGGTTATATCTCTGTCTACATGTACCCTAGGTGTCACTTTTGTTTTTGTTCGGTAAAGAAATTTACCCTATCACAAAAGCCGTAGGTAAGGTTAAAATTGGATGGGTACTAAATAGTAAAATATTTACATTCTTTTATATGGAAATTTAGTAAAACTGTACTTGTTTCTTTTTTAATAATAAGCTAGGAATTAGAATATTGGTAAATATTTGTAATTTTGATAAAAATGAATTTTAATATATTTTCTTATTATGGATTTACCAAGAATGAAATTTTAAGGCAAGTTATTGGGCAACCGAAGATGGAAATAGGCTTACTGGGGATCGAGAAATCTCAAAAAGTTGTTTTATATTACTAGCTCTCACTATGCTGCTCCTGGTATAGAATTTTGCGTCATACTTTCAAACCGCGCCACAATCCCTTGCATAAACTGTTTTTTCCAACCGCCTGAAATGCGAATTTTTTATAGTATGTGTATAAACTTACACATTTTTGAGATTTGCACGAAAATTGTTGTTGATGGGCCTCTCCTTTAAGCCTGAATTACAATTACGACTGAACTGTCAACTGCGACTTGATTTTAAGTCGAAGTCAACGCTGAGGTAAAATTTGTAATTAAATTAAAGCTTCAACTGCTTGAACTAACCAAACCAAAGTTCAGTGTCAGTCGCAGTCTCAGGCAAAGACGAAGTTGCAATTGTATCTTGCCACATGCATTTACCATTTGGGCAAAGTCGTAGTCGACTGATCAATCGTAAAGGCCAAAACCCAATTACGACGTCCGGCGACAACTATGAACAGCAACCACTGTCAAAGTCCTCCGCCGACAGATATGATATACAGCACACTTTTCAATAATTTTCTATTTACATGTAAAGTTTAACGTTTGCGAAATATCTTTCCAGGTTTTTACTTATTTATCGGTTCTCCGAAATTGCCGGTAAGGCCGTTTACCCATCGAAAAACGAAAACGAAAACACTAAACCGAAAAACACAAATATTGTCCTAAACTAACCCATATTTGCCGCAATACATGTAATAAAATATTGGATATTTATTCTAATTACAGTTTCAATAAAAAAATATCCATATTTAAAGCTTTACTTTAATTAAAACATATTTTTATGTTTATTCGTACGAGAAACAAATTTTCGTTCCGAACTGTCAAGTATATTTTCGTTCCATACTATGTTCCACACACGAACGAATATTCTTTTCTGTCGTACATAACCTCATTTCCGTTTATTTACATTTGATACAAACAAACCCAACCCAACTTTTATTCGTTCGTTTTTGATATGTAAGCATAAACGAATTTTCGGTGTGGAACCGTTTATTTGTTCGTTTTCGTTTTTCGATGTGTAAGCGGCCTAATGGAAGTTATATAAATATTCGTGCGCTCGCACGCACTAAATCAACCGCTCTTCAAAACTCATTTTTGTTTGTTACTTTATCTTTTATTTTGCCGCATTTTTCCTGCTTGACCAAGCCAAGCCACTGCCACTCAATTACAAATGGCCAGTAATCAGTGCAATAATCGTAAAGAGCTATAAATGTTACCACACTTCAACATTATGTAGTTGGGAGGCCTGCAGTTGGCGATGAAACGAGAAATTTTACCAATCGCGGTGATGAGCGAAAATGTAGTCATCGCCGGTAGTCGCAATTGTGTTCCATTGGATAGCAAAATGAAGGTTTGAATTTTTTGACAGTGGTTGTTGCTTGTAGTTGTCGCCGGTCGTCGCAATTGTGTTTAGGCCTTAATTGTAATTCACGCCTTAGTTTCTTACTCGTAGGTTAAGAGCACGCAATTTCTTCTTTTTTTTTTATTGCACCGAAAACAACTTTTCCAGACACGCAATTACCAGAATTTTTCCCAATCCCCCTTTATCCAGGGTGAATTTCACTTGTAAACTTAGAAACGAGAAACAGCAGAAATTACACAGGAGGACTAAAGGAAGGACTAAAAATAAAATTCCACTGTCTTGCGAAAAACTGGTTTCGGAGAACTTTTGTTCCTTCACTTACAACGAAAAAAAAACACTTTATTTGTGCTGAAGACTGCTTTTGCGAAGAGTTATTTGTTTTTAACTTCAGAAATACAGAAAATAACTTTACTTGAGATTTTTCTGCGTTTTGCAGGCACTTCTGGTTGCGATTCAAGTCTTATTCCGTGTGCGTCGTGCAATTTCTGGAGAATTAACAGCACTGCGACCTTAGAACATATATATTGATATATGTTCTAAGATGAGACAAACGGTAGACTGACTTTGTATTATATGGTAATGGTACAGAAAAGCAGCGAAGAGAAGAATATCATCATTATATTACTTTCCTCTCTTTCTTAAATTTGCTGTTTGTGTTGAATTTGGATTTTGAAATGATTTGAGAGTGTATTGCATTGATGGTCAGAAAACACACCATATAGAATAGAATAGGCAGCAAAAACGCGTTTACACAAAACCATTTACAAGCTGCTGTCAATTCAATGTAATGACACGACGATTATACCACTTATTCCCAGGCAAATAGGTTAAAGTGAGACAATCTGTTTCTTTTTTCACACTTAGCTAAGGAATGACGGTGCACTGGTGAAATTTATAAAATTGCCGCTGCTAGTCGCCAAGCAGCACAGCATCACCTACCTACCATCGTATCGTACATATGATGCCAATTGTGAGATTGCATCGGATTCATTTTACATTATAATTAAGTGTGAGTTGGAAGGAAAAAGAGAATGAGAGCGAGATGTGATATTGCGGCTAGGTAGCTGGGCTGCGTTGCGTGTGCGATTCGATGAAAAGAAAGACGTACTTACTATTGTGTGAACGTTAGGTTGTATATATGTGGATTGAGTTAGCAGTGTGTGAGGTTTTTCGATTATGGGAATTGAATGTTGAAAAAAATTAGTACCAATGATACTCAAACTGTGTAGAGAGCAAATTTTAATGACCACTTGTAAATTTTCATTTTATTTTTTTTTAAGCAATTATTTTTTTAATTATCTAAATTTAATTGTGTATATAAATTTGATTTCGAGGAAAACAAAATTTGAGCAATATCTAAAACTGTCATAAGATATGGCTAAAAATTGCAAATTATTAGTAATAGCTTCGTATTCCTGGGAGGGGGCACTGAACCTACACGGGCTTCTCTGGGGGGGGGGGGGGGCGCATTGCCCACCCGTGCCCCTACCTCGCTACGCGCATGTATGTATGTGATGATTTGTCCAAAATTGAACTGAAAAATTATGACTATAATTACTAAATTAAATTTAATTAAATTAAATTTCCAGATGTGTATACTGTTAGATTTGTTGATTAATCAGAAATTAAATTTCCTCGATTGAACTGCTGCGATATATAAATGGTCTTCTATCACTTAGTCGCTGCTGCGAAGATTGAATTTTGCAATTACTTCCTCTTCTGTGGTTCTGGCCGAGAGCAATAAATAAATTATCATTTGCACGATCCGTGCTGGTCCTGATGATTACCAGATCGATGCTGATGTCGCTGATTTTTAGAGCAATCGCTCGACTGCGGTTATTCAATGCTGGATGACTCTAATAATCTCAATGTTAGGTTGACCACTTGTTTGGGCGATTTACGATAAATGCAAAATCTTTTGCAATTAGGAATAATCGTTAGTCGCTGGTGACCTTTTTCGTGATTATTTTTACTTGATTGTCTATTATTTAATTAATCCCGAACTCACAAAAACGATGCACGCAATATTGCTGTTTGTAGGACCATATGTTTTATTGTGAATTAAGCGTTTTTAATTTCACATAATATTTTATTTTATTTTATTTTACAAACTAATTGTTGTTAATAATTCAAATGTTTTCTTGATATAAAGTGGACTGTATATTTTATGCTGGAAATATTACGTGCACCGTGGACGTTGAAAAAGGCTGAACTCGTCTTACTCAGAGATGTTAAAAGATAGGTGATAGTGACAGCAAAAATAATGGTTGATGATCTATATCTTCCGTTTCTGGAGAGTGTTCAGAGGGTGAAGTAGCTATAGTAGGGTAGACTGGGGTCAATTGAAACAAATCGAGTAACCCGGAGACGGTTAGTGACAGCGGCAAAAGCTCAAATAAAGAACTTAGCGGTTTTCATGTTGGAACTTGTCATTCACTGTTTGGCGCCGCTCCGAGTACGACTCGAATTTTTTTGTGAAGCTATTACTTTTTCGTCGCTAAAAGTAAGTATTTCAATTTTTATTCTTTTGTTTATTAATCAAAAATTATTATACTTAAACGAGTGTTGCTTAGAATGCCATGACTATTAATATTCAGATTTAAAAAGTTGCAATTATTAGCTACTTATGACATATAGTTTTTTTGCTACATACTGAAATTTATAAAAAGAGGTGCTGGGGGCGTTTGAAACGTTTTCCCTGTGGTCGGTTGAAACACGTTTCAACTGACCCTTGTACTCTTTTTACAATAAATGATTATCATCTATACTTTCTAGATGCAAAGAAATCGTGCGAAGAAGACACATCTTGGCGAGTGTAGCTTAAGTCAGTATAAAGATGCATATGAAGATATAAAAGAAGGCATTTCGTTGAGGACAGCAGCTGAAAAACATGGATTGAATTTCACGTCTTTGTATCGGTACAGAGTGTTTAATGAACCAAGATATTTATACTGTCGATGAAACCGGCATAACGACGGTCCAGAAGCCTGATAGAGTTTTGGCGAGACGGGGAACAAAACAATTTGGGTCTGTAACATCAGCAGAAGGGGGCACACTTTCGTTACAGTGGCTTTTGCAGCAAATGCTATAGGGAATGCATTTCCTCCTTTGTTTGTATTTCCACGCGTCCGATTCCAGGACCACTTCATATGAGATGGACCTGTGGGTGTAGTGGGCACTAATAACCCTTCAGGATGGATGCAAGGCGCAGGATTTCTCTTATTTTTAAAACATTTTAAAAAGCATACCAATGTTTCGCCTGTCCACAAAGTATTGCTGGTGCTGGACAACCACTCGTCACATATCCATATTAACTGTCTTGGCTTTTGTAAAAAAACGGCATTGTGTTACTGTCGTTCCCACCACATTGCTCCCACAAACTCCAGCCATTAGACAGATCTTGCTATGGACCATTCAAAAAAGCAATAAATTCCAGCTGTGACACTTTGATGCGAAGTAACCCTGGAAAAACAATGAGCATATACGACATACCTAGCATTGTCACTACCGCTATTCCTAGAGCTCTGACTCAAAATAATATTCTAGCCGGATTAAAAAAAACTGGAATTTAGTCGTTTAACAGTAGCATTTTCACTGATGTTGATTTTGCCCCGTCTTATGTGACTGACCGACCAAACCCAAACGACACAAATGATGAGAATGACCATCAAAACTTGAGTCCAACATTGGACGACAATAATCACCGAGAAGCAGGAAGTGATTGTGAGCCAGCTAACAGCTAACAGAAGAACGTAGTGCTGAAAACAATCAACTCATCAGCCCTACTATTGTTGAATCTAAAGCAGATGAAACCTATGCAAATGCTTACTTTGACCATTCTCAACCATCTACAAGCTGTCAACATGCCTTTTCACCTGAAGTGATCATACCTTATCCTAAAGCTCCACCAAGGAAAACGCTTAACAGAGGTAGTAAGAAGAGAAAATCGACAATATACACAGATACGCCTGAAAGAGAAGTTATTAGAAAAGAAACTGAAGAAAAAACTCTAAAAAAACAGGCCAAGCATGTTAAAAAGAATCTTAACAAGAAACTTAAAAAGATAAGAGCAAGGAGAACAGAGAAAGAATATTTTCTTCAGAGGATAAAGACGACGAAGAATAAAGGATGGATGCTCGGGCTATCGGTCTTTCTTTTGGACAACAAACTACAGATTGGTGTCTAAAAACTTTTTTTAATTAATATGCCGCAACGTTTCGCGGGTGAACACTCCGCGTATTCAGGTGGTCTTATCTATAAAGTAACAATAGTAAGCTTTTGCCAAAATTTAAACTGTTTGTACTACTTACGGAACATGAATAATATTAAAAAAAATTTTAAAAAATTTTTAACATGAAGCGATACAATAATAAATTAGACATTTACTGAAAAACACTGTAATTAAATAAATTATTTTACATATACACAAAAATTGGAAAGAAAAAACTCACTACTTTTTAAAACAAAAACACATTTGAGACCAACATTAGATCTCACGTCTAGGAAGAAGAAAACAGCATCCACATTACGCGATTTGTCGTTATTTTATGAACCGTAGAGGGAATGTTGTTAGATAGTAACATGTATACACATATATATACGTATATGTGTGTACAATTTGAGTGAATGACCTTGATCATGGGTTAGTTTAGAAGTGAGCAGTACACCGAATTAATGTTGTCAATTACTGTTTTGCGGTTCATTGTATTAGCTGTGGTATATATATGCAAGGCCTCCAGGCACGTCCTCTTGTTAATATTTTCCTCCCTACATAAAATTGTTGTATTATTAAAATCTGGGAAATGGTTTGCCTCAACACAGTGGCTGGATAACGCAGTCTTGTTAGTTTGTTTATTTTTTATATCAGACTTATGACCTGCCAGCCGATTTTTGAGAAATTGGCTTGTGGTACCCACATAAGTTAAAGCACAGTTTGAATTACCTGAACATGGACCCATGCATGGAATATTATAAACCAGGTCTGTAGAATGTTCTTTATCTGTCCTATCCTTTACCCGGCTGAAGCAGCATCTAATGGTTTTGTCAGCCTTGAAGGCAGGACAGATCCGGTAATTTTTTGCACTAACTATCTTTTTCAGTTTTTCAGACAGACCTGGAATATACCTGACACTACGATATATCTTGGATCTTTCGTGTTGTGTGGTGTCAGTTAGCGCATCAATGTCATTATTATTTGGGAGGTTGGGTTTATAGCTGGTAACTAAATATTTTATCTTACGTATGGGAAAACCATTTTGCAGCAAAATTTTGTAAATTTTCTTCCTATTTCTTTTGTGAAAGCAAATGTCACTTAATCCTAGTATTCTATCGACGAAATTCTTAGCCGTATTGATCTTCTGGTATCTCGGATGGTAGGAGTTATAATTAAGTAATCTACCTGATGAGGTAGGTTTCTGATACCAGTCTGTGATGATGGTATCATAATTTCGTATTGCTAGTACTTCAAGGTATGGAATCCTACCATCTGATTCGATTTCTATTGTAAATTGCAGTTTCCTCTGAAAACTGTTGAAGATATTTAAAGTAGCCGGAATATGTTCCTGTGGCACTATAGTGAAGAGATCGTCAACATACTTGACCAGAATTTTGGGTTGGTACGGAAGTTTGGTTACGGTGGTATCTAATAACACTTCCATAACAATGTCTGCCATTATAGGGGAGAGTGGGTTACCCATTGGCATTCCGAAGATCAGCCTGTATAATTTTCCATCGAATTGGAAATAGTTGCATTCTATGGTGCAAAATTGTAAGATCTCCATGAACTTGTTTTTGGGAATACTTGTGATACCATAAATCTGCTCCCATTTCTCTTCTATGATGCGCAAACAAAGACGGGTGGGAATATAATATAATATAATATAATATAATATAATTTATTATTGTATCGCTTCATGTTAAAAAATTTTTTAAAATTTTTTTAATATTATTCATGTTCCGTAAGTAGTACAAACAGTGTAAATTTTGGCAAAAGCTTACTATTGTCACTTTATAGATAAGACCACCTGAAGACGCGGAGTGTTCACCCGCGAAACGTTGTGGAATATTAATTAAAAAAAGTTTTTAGACACCAATCTGTAGTTTGTTGTCCAAAAGAAAGACCGATAGCCCGAGCATCCACCCTTTGATCTTAATCAAGACGGTCGAGACCTCACTCAGCACGACGCTTGGTTTGTTTGTGTGGAAAGTTATTACGGCTACAGCAGAACTGGAGAAGCCTGGGTGCAATGCACTGAGTGTCGGCTCTGGGCGCACGAGGCTTGTAGAGCCGGTGATGCCATTTATTTGTGTCACAATTGTGATTCTAATTTATTTGTTTTATTTAAATTATTTTAGAACATGTGTTTTTTTTCCTTTTTAAAAAAGAAGAGCTAATTTTTAATTTATTCTGTGATCTATTTCCAAAGAATTCGGAATAAAATTATTATAAGTAATTAATTTTAATTTACAGATGTTTCAATTGACCCCAGGTACTGGTTATATTAACCCAGGTATATATGAATGCATATGAATATATATATATATATATATATATATATATATATATATATATATATATGACAATATTACTCTTTTATACCCAGGTAACGTGGTTGCAATTGAAGGGCATTCCCAAACTGATCGAAGTTGAAATGTAGTAACAGTATGCGATTTTTTCAAAAATGTTTCAATTGACCCCAGTCTACCCTACAGTACCACGATGGCGCTGGTATTTCTTAATTTGTTAAGGGTAAGGCTTAACAGTCGGTATGATATATTGAAATGCATGTTGTACCGGCTCTGAAAGGAAAGAAAAAAAAATTCTGTGAGATTCATGATTTTGTAGCTACCTACATACATAATGCACAAATTACAATTCGTATCATATGAATTTTGTGTGGGCTAGGTATGGGCTACATATCTAGTTGCGGTGTGATGCATTGTTTTTGCATCTTGCACTGGTACTAAGAAAGAGAAGAAATTGTGTGGGTTTGGTATTTAACCAAGATAAGTACAAGACGCATCATTTTAGACACATTTTTGCTAACGTTAGGGATTTTGCCCTTTATATGGGGCGATATTTCTAGTTTTGCTCATAGTTTGTTTAAACATGGAATTCTGTGGAGTCATTAGTCCGCGTGCTGCATATAACAGCCCCAGGCCAAATTGTATGAGGGTGCTGGACATTTTTGTTCAAAGTATGGCCCCACGGTGGCATGGGCTCATCAGGCTGCTGCTGTGGAGGGATGGGCGTCCAGATGTATGCATCTGAAGAGCTTCCGGCCGAGGCGGATATCTTTCATCGGGTGGAGCTATGCCTGTGGCCACACGGTGGGAGTTCCTGGGTGGTTATGGGTGACTTTTTAGATTTCATTAATTAATTCTCCTATTAATTTCTTAACTCTTCTCTTCTACGAGCGACTGGTGCGCCTGCCCTAATTGCAGGAGGCACCCTA
Organism: Dioctria linearis; assembly: GCA_963930735.1. Classification (NCBI taxonomy): domain Eukaryota; kingdom Metazoa; phylum Arthropoda; class Insecta; order Diptera; family Asilidae; genus Dioctria; species Dioctria linearis. The sequence goes on from OZ005740.1 coordinate 178,276,056, forward strand.
ATTATCTGGTGCATGATGTGACCGCCTGGGCTAACAATCCTCCGCCGAGCTTAATTTCGAGCCAAGAGAACTGGGACGTATCATCTGACCCCGCTAAGGAGGATTGGGATCTCCCAGGTGAGGAATCTCGTCCTGCCCAGGAGGATTGGGATAATAAAAAAAAATATACTTAACTAAATCTTGTACTTCAGTTTTTATTTATTATTATTTATTTTATGTTATTTTTTTTTTCGTTCTTCCTTAGGGATTCAGGTCCAAGAAGTGAACTTGACAGATTTTGGGCCCTAACATCAATTCCTTATGACGCTGAGCTGAATTTTAGGGTTGGTCGAGTCTAAGTAGCGTTGAGCGGCTCCAAGCTTAACCAGCTGTGGCTGCTCCACACCATCGCCATCATTTCAACCTATTTAGAGTTGTGAACTTGAAAGTAGCTCTAAAGTCTAGGAAGACTTCGTCGTGTCTTTTGACCGACAGATCATTTGTTTCTGTAACTGTGACGGAACTTTTACTGCGATGTGAGGCATTGCTGGTATGCACACAGGTTCTTTTAAATTCACATGATGTTACTCATCGAATTATTTTAACTCAGACAATTTTTTGCGGGGATTAATTAAGACGTTCCTGCATCCCCTTTTCTTTTTGGGCTGAATTTTCGTTGTGTTTTGTGGGGTTTCTCTGATTTTGGTTTTGAAGAGGAATGGTTTATGGGTTTGGTTTCACGAGAATATGCCTATATATATAATATATTTCTTATGGGAATACATATAATTTCTACTATATCTAGTGCCGATAAAAAAAATGTTTTGCTCTTTTTTTTCTACCAATTTTAGTCGCTATTTAAGATCTTAGTACTTTATATTTCTAGTCTCTTTCTATTCAGTATAATCTATTCTCTTGAGAATATAGTTGGCGGTTTTTTAAGGTATATAAGTATATGTTACGTTTCTCGCAACATTTTTTTATAAAAATTTCATGTTTATCCTAGGTTATTCTAAGTTGATTAATCGTATTATTTTGTTCGTTATCTTATTTTTTAGCTTATTTTGTTTATTATTACCACTTTACCAAGTACTACTTAGGTTTAGTAATTTTTTCTTAGGTACTACTAAATAAATTTTATTCTTATGTACTTTTATTTTTATTATGTTTATATCTATGTTATATTTATGTCTATCGCTCACCTTGTGAACTTGGCTCACTTCCACTCACTGTTAATCTAATTGGGGTTCTTGTTGCGCTCTTGATCACCGTCATCGTGATCAAGAGCCGTTGTTCAGTGTGGAAAATGCTGAATGGCATTTTCTTACCCTGAGAAAATTTTACGATTAATTATGGACTTGTTCAATCTTGTCCAGAATTATTCGCATTGGACGTTGGCTTCAAAGATGTAGTCTTACACTTTAAAGAACATCAGCCACCGTCCCGTCGCTTGAAATCGCGGCGCGGATATACATGCAATGTATTTATGCGGCGCGCATTTCTTATCGTGGGAGCTTTTGTCGAAATTTGTATGTACGTATGTACAATATACAATTATCTTCACCCATTTAAGAGACAAGCTAATCATCATTAAGCATGATCAGCTTATTGACTTTTTATGATTTAATTATTTTTTTTTAAATACTGGTTTTGATGTTTTTGAGGTATATAGGGTCTTTTTAAAAGCCAAGCTTCTTGGCTTTGCGGTATGTTTACTATTTTTTATTTCGGGGTTGTTAAGTTTTTTAATAAAAATTAGGTTTATATATATATATACATATATCCTCACCTAGATTTTATATATATAAAATCTCCACGTTAACGCGTTTTCACACAGTGTCCAAATATATGAAGAAAAACTAAGGTTTTTTCAACACCAAGGGCTGCCCGATTTAGTCCCAGTTTTGAACTTTAATCTGCAATTTGTTTTAAAAAGGCCGTTTGCATAATTTGAGCTCGCTAAGCGACCGCGTTCTTGAGTTATACTTTCCTGCATGGATGTGTAATCTGTTTTGGCCTACAGTAGTTGTTCTCTATGGGGATACTGGGACAGTTTTTGTATGGAAGAACTGTTCCAATTTTTCCAACTTTTTTGGGAGGTTCTGGAACCACTATTTGTACCGATATATGGGAGTTTTGTACACTGCAGGTTCTGGGCCAGTGGGGGCTCTGACGCCGCTTTTGTACTGATAATTTGAGGATTCTGAAACACTTTGACGTCACCTTGACGTTTTCTTATGAGAGAGTTTCAACAAAAAATACATCAACAACAACCAACGTAGGTAGGTATGTTGGCTTAAATAAGTAATGGAAATTAGTAAATGCCCCACTTTTCGGTCTTCCGGTGTAATGACTTAACACAGCCGATAATTAAATTCGCTATCAAATTTACATAATGTAAAAACAATTCGCACAGAGCCGAGTAATGTAAACAAAATCGCAGCGGAATAATGTACACAAAATTCGCACAGAACTGAGTAAAGTAAACAAGTTGAGCGAATTATATTTTTTAATGAAAGATTTCAATTTGTTTAACTGAAAAAACCAACAGCAACTGATATGTTGTCTTAGATGAGTAGTGGAAGATATGACGTTGCTTGGTAGGCAGGCTGGCAAGTCGTGCTATTGAAAAGCTCTGTGAAATTTCTGAATTTTTTAATTAATTATCGCGTTTATGTTTATTTTAACCGGCTTAATTCATTCCAGTGATAAATTATTTGATCTTTACTTGAAATTTGAAGGCGCTGGTTTGGCGTTGCAAGCAACCATATTGTATATTAGCGCAGAATTTTAAACAACTTATAATTCTATATACAAGCATTTGATACGAATGATATAACAACGCATAATTAACGCAGCAAATTGTTTCAATAAAAGCGAATGCAGTATGGACTCCAGCACTACAATTCATTTTGGAAAGGAGCTTTTTCGAACACGAATCAATGCCTATCAGCAACAGCATTTACTATTATTAGAACTACAGCTGATGAACAATCTTTGGATTTTCTGCCAATATATCATAAAATTTTAAGACGCATTCTTTTTCAGCATTTGGTATCCTGTTAGTGCTATTATATTTAAGTTGTTTTCAAATGATATGGAATGTCAGGTACCCTCCCTTTGGCTTAACTTAATACTATGGATCACATGAGGCTCCAGCTTCGTTTTAGTGATAAAGCACAACGAATTATATGCAAAAACTTAACTAGAATTAAATCATTGAGATTAAGTATTGATGACAATTGATTATATATATCAAGCACTTGAAACTGAAAGCTAAATTACAAGGCTCAGCCAGGTGATCATAGTTAAAATTAAATTTCCAACTGACACTTTGCTTTTAATTTGATGCTCAATTTGAACCTCAATAGCACTAGCGCCTATTATCCCTCGACCATTGCTCAGAGTGCATTCAAGAGTGGGTTCTGCTTCTCAATTATACTTACAACTCCCTTAGTTCAGCTTTAAAACTATGTAAAGCTATATAAATGGTTTCTACCAGAGCTCCAAAGGTGAGTAATGTTGGTCCATCTCATTCTTCCCCAAATTGTGACCCGCAAACTAAATCCACAAAAAAAAACAACGAGGAAAGCAGTTAAAAAGAGTAAAGACTTAGATATATTTTCTAGTCCAAAAGGGAGTAAGACTAATGGAAGCTTGACCCGATAATTATGACTCAGACGACCGCGAATGATGACAAGCAGTTACTGATCATAGCTAACAATAAAGGCATTGACAAGACTGTTCGCTGCTGTGTTTGTAATTTAGTAAAGGCCGCTACTGGAAACCTTAAGATTCCTATAATAAAAATTTCGCAGCGAGTATGCTAAAGCTGAAGTCTCCGATTATCTGTCGCATTATCAAGGAACCTCTATAGATTGGGTTTGCAAAGGTTGCATCAGCTTTGCCAAGGAGCATCATCTTGTTGGCAGGAAGGTGCCTGGTTCAGCCTCCACACTCAGCTTCATAGGAAACGAGTTAAAAGATTAATCTCTTAAACTAGACTCAACTGCTAAGTGTGTGGTTTCGATATTAGAGACCACATCAAAGCTAAAAAAAGACCTACGCATCAAAAAAGATAAAGCCCTTGCTGGGAAAAAAAGGGTCATTCATCATCACCAATCTACCAAAAGCATCTTTTATTCAAAAGGAACCTCTTCTTCCAGCTCTTTGCAGCAGTGTGGAACTGGATCCCTCTTTCTGCAGGCACATAGAATATACGGCTCCCTTCAATCTGAAATGTATTAATATTATTTCATCCAACAGCAGACCTAAATCTTATATCAAGGTTCTTAAGGAGAAGCATTGCCAAACATTTTTTAACGCCTATGTTCGTCAACTCAAAACTGCGCCTCTGACTCTTAACTCCATTATCCCTGACTGCTTGTCCGTCAGAGTGTTTGTTAACGAAGAGCTCGATACTGATTATCTCGATTTGTTACACAAGGCTCTATTTCTCAAACGCAATAAATTGGTAATATAAGTGGCCACCAGAAATCGTAAGATACACATAACCAGGCTATCTGCGGACTGCTCACACTTCACATTCGATATATACCAGCTATTAAATAATTAATTACTAGTCCACCGCTCCATGCATCATATTCTTCCTGCTCGTTCTACGTTTCCAGCTTCCTGCCCCCCACGAACTGCAACATCTTCTCGCTGAATGTACGATCTACTCTCAAGAACTTAGCGGATATTAGGCAGGTTGCTTCCCTTTCTGTTTTAATCTGTGAAACATGGACAAAATCATTTCAAACCTCCAAGATGTTAGAAATTTTTGGTTATAGAGTGCATAGATTAGATCGAACTGATAATAGGGGTGGGGGGGTGGCCATTTACATATCCAACTCGTTCAATTCTAATGTTTTCTTTCAACTTTCAGACAATAGTTGGGATGTGTTCGCAGTGAAAATGTAGAATAATAACTCGCATTTAGACTCGATTGCTCTAATAATGTTCTATAGAAGGGAGTCGACGTTCTCGACTATCAGCTCTCCACTCTGAACCGGAAACTAAACTCGGTCATTGAACAATTCTCCAGAATTGTCATTGGGGGAGATTTCAATATTGACATGCTTGAATTACCACCCTCTCTTAAAACAAATTTGAAGGGGTTACTGGTTCAGTGTGGGCTCCAACTAATTAATTGGGAACACACTCGGCACGGATCCTCTTCTGCCGCTACGCTGGATCTTCTTATCACCTCACCAAACTTCCCCCCTCAGTCCTCTGGCCAATGTCCGGGTCTTTCTGACCAAGAGGTAATCTTTACCCCCTTTGATCTTCCATGCCAACCTCCTAGTTTTTGGATCAATTTCAGCAATTTCTCTGCACTACAACCTGAGGCTCATTCAAATGATATTAATAGAATGGACTGGTCGGCTTCGAATTCTCTACCTGACCGAGAAGATGCGGTTCTACACTTCTCAAATAAATTCAGATAACTTTTTCAGAGATTTTCCTCTCAAAACGGTTCAAATTAAAGACATTTGCTCGAGAGTTCTTAGCAGGCCGGATGTTGCTCGCCTTGCGAACTTCGTGACATTGTATATGTACAATGGAAGAGGTCCAAGTCCGAAATTAGCCGCTTTGTATTTCATGGAATGCGTAGAAAAGCTGATTAGCTGAAACGTTTCAAAGCAGTTTCGAGGGTGAGCTTAACTGGAAGAAGATTCGAAACTTGGGAGTCACTTCTAGATCTAAGGTCCACGCTGATATAGATCCCAACGGCTTTGCTGAATTTCTCTGTTCCTCCTCTCTCCACTTCCCTCACGGGATCCTCGCCTGGTCCTCAACCCATTTCCTCCAGCTTCTCTTTCAGAAAATGTTACGAAATGGAAGTCATAGATGCACTGCATCACGCGAAATCAATTGCGATTGGACTCGACATTCTCCCCGAAATCACTCATTTATTCAATAGACTACTCACTGAGTCACATTTTCCGTTATATAGGAGGTCCGGGTTGATAGCTCGTATCCTAAAACTCCCTTCACCCGTATCTCCATTTCCATATTGCCTGCTATTTCCAATCTGTTTGAGGTATTAATCAGGGATCAAATACAGTCACACCTTGACGCCGAGGGCATGCTGTTGGTAACATCAGTCGGGTTTCAGATACAAGCACTCTACCACTACGGCACATGCTAAAGTGGTTAGTGTTATACGTGGGTTGTGCGACGATGGAAAGAAGGTAATACATGTCCCGTTGGAACTCACTCACTGAGTCACATTTTCCGTTATATTGGAGGTATATCTCTGTCAGATTTCCAACCTGTTTGAGGTATTAATCAGGGATCAAATACAGTCACACATTGACGCCGAGGACAAGCTGTTAGTTCATCAGTCGGGTTTCAGACGCAAGCACTCTACCACTGCGACGATGGAAAGAAGGTGATACATGTCGCGTTGGACCTCAAAAAAGCCTTTGACTCCGTTCCGCATGACTTGCTTCAGATCGTCTTTTGGATTTTCCACTCTGCGTAATGCTTTTTGCTAGTTCTCTGGCTTACAGGAATCTGATTGTTTGCAGTGACGGCCGCAGAGATGGTGTCAAACCTGTACTGGGTGGGGTCCCTCAGGGTGCTGCTTTAGCACCTCTTCTATTCTCATTGTTTATTAATGATATTGCTTCCCCTTTGGCAAATACAAACTTTCACATATATGAGGACGATCTGTAGATCTATGTTGCTGCACCTATTCCAGATTTACCGAAACTAGTCTAAGAACTCAATTCTAATCTGGCCAGAGTCAGCGAGTGGTGCTCTAGATAGGGACTTGCACCTAATCCCAGTAAATATCAGACCATGATTTACTTCCCCCTGGGTCATCAATCGCCACAAGACTCCCTTCCCCTATTCTACTCCTCGAATATAACATTCCGATTATTTGCTCCCGTATAAAAAAAACCTCGGTTTACTTATGGACAAAAACCTCAGTTGGCATGCCCATGTCAACCTGGTCTGTTCCAGGATTTACTTTGGTCTTCGGTCTCTCTATGCAGTGTCCCACCATCTCCTTCATCATGTTCGAAACCATCTTGTCTCTGCTCTCGTGCTGCCTTTATTTTTCTACGCCGATACTGCATTGTTTCCTGTAAAAAGCTCGGCTCTGATCAAATTACAGCGTGCATTTAGGCCTGTTTACGTCATATGTTTGGTATGGGGCGTTATTCTCATGTTGCTCCGCTGACCCAGTTCCTACTTCCAGGACCGCTCCAGACAATATGTGAACTGAACACTGTTTGATTCATTTATAGAGCCAGACATAACATGATCCCGCGATATATTAGTAATGGATTTTCCTGGAGCCATCTGGATTCATATAAAATTGTGCTACCTAGACTTAGAACTCAGCACGGACTACATTCATCATTTCGCTTTATTTACAGTCTTACCATCGTTTATACGCATACTGTAGATTTTCGAATTCAAGCCTGCAAATTCGCTCATGATTTTCCCATTTAGCTCATCCTGCATTAGACCAGAATTTTTTTTGTTCATGAGCGGTAAAATGAATTGATTATCTTCTGGGTAATCACTTCTATCAAATTTATCAATATTTTCAGCCATAAACTATTATGTATTTTTCTCTTCAAGTTCATATATTGGAGAATCTGTATCTGTATACATGACCATACATTCATCACCAAATTCAGGCTGCATAAAATTATAGTGAAAGTCGTGGAGGCATATTTTGGACATTTCTAAAACCACCACTCCTGTATAGAGCGGCTAATTGAATGACATTTTCAGTCTCCTTAATTACACAGCAATTTAGATGTCATCAAATATCTTCATACTGGGGAAGTTGGGTGCTGCAATCGGAGCTTTTGCACCATGGCGCAAAGCTTGATGTCGCTATATTTGCGAACATTTTCCATGGTCCTACCAAAGGCTGCATTATTCATCTTCTTATAGCTGTCCTTCTCACGATCGCTTCTAGCCTGTTTCCATTTGGAGGTATTTAAGTTAATATATGGTTTAAGCCAAGCTGACTGGTTGAATTGAAGGATCCGGTGCACTTTTTTCAGGATGAGTACATGTGATAAGCATTGTTTCAAATTTCCGTAGCGTATAATATATTTAGTTTTAAGATGTAATGTTGCCAAAAGCTTTTCTAATCTGTATCCTGGTGCTGCTGCATGCTCAGACCAAAACGGTAAGTCCTTATGCTTATCATGTAGATGTTGAGGATAATACAAGTCGACTTCGAATATATATCCAGTTAAAGAATCATCCGGAATTTCAAACACATTAATATTGCGAGTATCAACTCATTTGAATCCTCCAATTGGTAAATGCTGTGACATGACCTATCCATAAAGGTTGTTCCAATCATAATACATTAGGTATTTTTCTTTTTCGTCAGGCTTAAAATCAGCTATATATTTATTATTTACTTTGCTATATCTGTTGGAGCATTGACTTATAACACCCCGAATACCTCTCCCTATGTATAGCAGTATATCTACGTCGGTGATCAGCTCTAATTTCAGCTTGGTGTATTTTAGTATAGCATTCCATGCTAGACGTGGCATGGTGTAATAATGCGCTGGATCTAAATTGTATGTCTACATGCACAATTCTCGAAAGTTCTCAAACACGTTAGCTAATAGGAGAACATCAGTTTTCAGATATAAATCGGAATATTCGCCAAGTGTCTGTACTCCAAATGTCCGCCAGACCTTTTCAGAGCGGTTGTAATTCTCAGCAGATACTTCAGTGTCGGTCATTTATTTATTGTAGAAATCTTCCTGTGTTGGTAAATTTTGGAAATCCAATTTAGTCCAATCATCAATGAAGTCATATGGGAAGACGCCTTTGCGCGTAAGTAGTTTAAAATCATCATCATCCAATTTCTGCCATACAGTTCTTGTAGTACTTAGTGTATACATTGACAGCAATAATGATAGATTTTCTAAGGACTCAGCCATACAACGGAATCAATCGATCACTCTGAATTTTATATGACTGCCTTCCACATGCTTGGTGAACGAAATATCTCTTGCCTTATGTATCGGTAAGAGATCGACGTCAAATCCAAATTAATTATGAAAAATGACTGGAACTATGGACCAATTGTTATGGTAGTATGAAGAGTGATGGGCTTGGACGTGAAGTCCCGACTGCCAGCATGAGCTGACAGATCACTCGACGGACAGCGTTGACTGCAGGGCGGCACGCTAGCTAGCCTCGGCGCATTGGCGGTGTTATGAATCTACAGATCATAACCTTACCCTATATACAATTCACAAGACTCACCAACCACACGGCTCACCAAATACTTATCGCTATGATAATCAAATTTCTCATACCTACCTTTCTAAATACAAAAACGACAAACTTATGTACATCGTACATACATAAATTTCAATCACCTTTTCCTCAGTCACAAAAATGACAAACATATGTACATCGCTACATATATACATTTTTCAGGTGAATTTCTTTACGCCACAAAAATGACAAACATATGTACATCGCTACATATATACATTTTTCAGGTGCATTTCTTTACGCCACTAAAATGACAAACATATGTACATCGCTACATATATACATTTTTCAGGTGCATTTCTTTACGTCACAAAAATTTTATAAATATGTACATTCTTACAAATAAATTTCTCGATCGCACCAAACAAAAGATATAATTGGCCACCCGCAAGAAATCAACCTTTGTACTTCTTGACGTGTGTCCACATATCACGAATTATTGCATCTCTTGCAATTTGATGCCTATACGGCGCTTGGAATTGCGATCGATTATGATCAAAGTCCATCGTGTGACCCATGGAAATTCCAAATTTCACAAGGCAATAAACTTTGATTTTTATGTGCTTACCTATGTGGGTACTCAGTTATTGATATTGATCAATAATAGCAAAGAAATGAAAACTAAGCATTTCTGATCAATATCGATTAATTGCAAGCCAAAATATATTACCTTTGCCCCAAATAAATTATTTGCCTACCCTGGGAAAGTCGACTTATGTGGAAGGGAGTATCATCCCATGTTAAATTTTTAAATAAAAGACGAGTATCGGGATAGGAAAAATCAGAAGTATTATTACATCTGGAGAAGTAATTCCTACATTAAAAGAAGTATTTTAACTCTAAAAAGCATTCCTAGAGCGTCCCCCTACCAAAGGTAAGGCCTCTAGTTAAATAATTAAAAGTAATTAAATTGTGAGTTAACGCAAGAGAATATATAAAGAAAAAATAAATAAACAGTTTGTTTCCTAAGTGAAAGTGTTTTTTTGTACAAAAGGTCCCGATAGTCTGTTAGGACTATCTCTAGAACCCTTGCTGTACAGGCGGTACAACATAAAAATGGTGGCAGCGGTGAAGATTTTTTTGGTTAGTAAGACCTAAAAATCTAGTAATCTACCAACCCGACGAACGACGAAAACCGTTTACATATGCTGGCCAGGAACAGATCCTGATATCAGAGCACAAGACTCTGACGTAGTTCCCGGACTTGCAAACGTATTCATTCCGGAAGAAGAGGAATTCCCTGACGCTGACTGGGCGCTAATTGAAAGCGTGCCAATAGAGGTAATTGAACGTGCCCTAGAAGATACAGACGAGGAAGAGCGTGAAACAGAAGCCCGACAGTACGAGGAAAACGTAACGATGTTACTCCAGCAGGACTACACCTCACCAACAGAGCTGTACAGCATTCTACACAACTATTGCAACCAGGACGACCCGGAGGCTACCTGGGATTCCGAAGCTTTCCAGAGGTTAGCATCATCCATAAATCAAAAGAACGCGCTAGTTGCCGAACTCTTAAGTTAGTATAAATAATAATATTTCACATTTTATTCAACTAAATTTAATATCATATTTTTTACATTCTAAATTTAATTATCTTTATAATATCATTTTAAATAACACCATATTTTTGTACCAAATGAAATCTGACTTCTTTTCCTTTTAACCAATCAACCAACAAAAATTTTTTTTTCTCTCACATCACAAGTGTCAAGTGTTAAAGTGTTATTTGTAAAGCTCAAGTGCTCAAGTGATTTTTTTTCTCTCTCTCCTTCGTGTAATACTTCTCCGGAACTTCAATACAAGAAGTTTCGTCAAATTCATTAAACATATTAATTGAGAACTTCAATACAAGAAGTTTCGTCAAATTCATTTTAATAATATTTGAGATATTTTCTCCGGGGTTTAGAACTAAAAATCTCGTCACATAATTTTTTTTTCCTATAAGTGTGTGATATAAAATTTTTTTTCTCTCAAACTGTAACATTCCGTTTTCTCACTAAAATTTTTTAAAAACTACCGTTCCTTTCGTAACCATTTTCACGAGGCGAAAAAAAACTCCTAGGTGCTAGGGATAGCCTAGTATCAGGATTAAAAATCCATCGGAAGAAATCGCGAAAAAGAATTCCAACTACTCCAAATATGGCTGATAAGCTCAGCATAAGTGACGCTAAATCACTTATCCCGGAATTCGATGGAACTTCCAGTGAGCTACATCGGTTCTTGAATATTTGCGAAATGTTCCAAAAAGAAGAAACTTCGGCACCGGAAAAGGCCTTATTCTTACAGATAATTAAAACCAAATTAATAGGTAGAGCCTACGACGTTATTAAATAATCGGACGCCGAAACATGGGAAAAATTGCGGGAAGAATTACAAGATCGATTCTTAGAAACACGCTCTAGACTGTCTATACAGAACGAAATCCTCTCTCTCAAACAATACGGAAAAGAAGACGGAAAAGAATACGCTTTCCGAGCCCGAAAATTGCTCGCCTTGTATGATGAAACGACATCTTCTCTTACAAGTGACGCAGCACTAACTAAACTCCTGGTAGTCGAGAATGACAAAATGGTTCTCAGAGTTTTCGAGGACGGATTAAAAGATGACCAAGTTAGTCTTTTAACTAAAGCCCAAAAGAATTCTTCATTCAAAGAAGCAACCAAATTCGCTATCGAACAGTCCGAGAGGAACCCTTCTTCTAACGATCGACCTCTCTCTTGCTCAAAATGCAACAGAAAAGGTCACACGTCAGAAACCTGTTATTCATCTAAAGTCAAAACAGAGAGCCCCAAAGTGATTTGCTCGTATTGTAAAATGCCAAATCATCACATACGAGAATGCCGAAAAAGATTGTTTAACCAACGGTTATTCAATTCGCGGCCCCCTAATACATTTCCGCAACAAAATTCATATCCACGGTATCAACGACCTGGAAATTCTCAATATCAGCAACCAAATAACACCCATTATATGCAGCCAAATCAACGGCAAACAAACAACTTTCAATACACACAGCCAAATCAACAACAGCCATATAATTTCGAAAACCAACGGAAATCTAATAATTCGCAGCCCTCTAATATAAGATCCGCAACTAGAATATTGGAATCAAAATCCCCATTCAAAAAACATCCAAGTTCAGATACGAGAAAACGTTCGGATAACGATCTTCGGCGAGACGAGTTAACAGAAACTCAGTCTCTCCTCAACCTAATGACAATATCCGCGGATGTTCACTCTCAACCTCAAGACTACACAGAGAAATAATTCTCCCTTTAAATTCCGATCAGCAGTCGCTAGTTCTAACGATCAGAAACTCTATATCAGCATATAAAACTAGTACTTTTTTAATAGACACAGGTGCTGAGATTTCAGTACTTAAGGCCAACACGGTCCTAGGTAACACTATCGTAGATAAAGGAAAATCCATACAGGTAACCTCATTAGCAGGAAAACCTCTATGCACATTTGGAACTACGGAATGCAATTTCCAAGCAGAAGGAATATCTTTCCTTCATGACATCCACATGGTAGATAGCAATTTTCTACTGAAACATGATGGAATATTAGGTCATGATTTCCTAAAAAGATTCTCCTGCATCATTAATTATGACAATAAAACTCTCATACTTAATTTGAACGAAGTGTCCCCTAAATGTAAAATTAATTTGGAATCAAAAGCAGCTAAAACAGCTAGCCAAATAAATTCAAGTCTATATACACACTTACCACAAGATGGTCAAGAAAAATCAAAATCAATCAGAGCCGAAAGTATAAAAATACCGGCCCATATAAAAAATAAAATGGAATCACAGGTAATTCCAAAAGCAGCTAAACACGCTAGCAAAGTTAATTCAAATTCGTGCATACACAAAGCACAAATAAAAACAAAAAAAATCATAGTCGGAGCCGAAAGTGTAGAAATACCGGCCCGTACTCAATTAGTAGCAAAATTAAAAATCAATAAAAGAGGCACCTTTTACTGCAAACATCAAGAATTGGAATCTGGAGTAATAATTGGAAATACCTTGATCAAACCTGACGAGGATGGTCATGCCAATATTCTCCTACTGAATCCCAATGAACAAAATGTTGCAATTAATAAAATGGACATAAGCCCCCAGTTGCACAATATTAATAAATATAATATAATAAAATTATATCCGAACAAAGATCCTTTAAAAGAAAGACTACAAAAACTCAAAAATGAGATAGATCTTTCTCATTGCAACGCGGAAGAAGCGCACTCGATTCTAGATATATGTCGGAAGTATAACGATATTTTTTACCTAGAAGGAGACTTCCTAACTTGCACTAATGCTACAGAGCACGAAATTCCTATACTACCTGGAAAGCCTACGGTCAACATAAGACCGTATAGATTACCTCAAGCTCATCGCGAGGAAATTAATAATCAAATCAACAAAATGCTAGACGAAGAAATTATTAGTCCTAGCTCTACTGCTAGTACCCAAAAAACCTGATGCCGCAGGTAACAACAAGTGGAGAGTAGTTGTTGATTTCAGGCGCCTAAACGACATAACAGTCGGCGACGCCTTCCCCTTACCAAATATCACAGATATTTTGGATCAACTAGGAAAAGCTAAGTACTTCAGTACTTTAGATTTAGCTAACGGTTTTCACCAGATCCCCATGAATAGGAATGATAAAGAAAAGACTGCGTTCAGTACACCCTACGGACATTATCATTACAATCGAATGCCCTTTGGTTTAAAACGGCCACCAGCCACATTCCAAAGGCTGATGAACAATGTCCTAATTGGTCTACAAGGTTTTGAATGTTTTGTATATATGGATGATATAATTATCTATGGATACAACCTAGCAGAACACAATGCTAGGCTTGAACACATTTTTGAACGACTGCGCAAGCATAATCTCAAGTTACAACCTGAGAAATGCCACTTTATCAGTAAAGAAATAGCCTATTTAGGTCACCTGGTGACTGAAAATGGAGTGATACCAGATCCCTCTAAGATCAAAGTAGTTCAGAACTATCCAGTACCCAAAAAGGAAAGAGATATTAAATTTTTTCTAAGTTTTCGTTGGCTATTGCCGCCGCTTTATTCCGAATTTCGCTAAAATAGCTAAGCCTTTAACGGCATTGTTAAAGAAAGACGTTGCTTTCAAATGGGACGCTTTCACCGAGGAAGCTCTTTCCTTACTCAAGGGAAAGTTAGTATCCGCCCCTATTTTGCAATATCCTCGTTTTGACCAGGAATTTTTGGTCACTTCAGACGCAAGTGATCTAGCAATAGGAGCCGTACTATCTCAGGGCAAAATCGGTCATGATAAGCCAATAAGCTTCGCAAGCAGAACCCTGAATAAATCCGAAACCAGATACTCAACCATAGAAAAAGAACTGCTAGCAATAATATTCGCCGTTACGCAATTTCGCCCCTACTTATATGGTCGGAAATTTACAATTTTCACTGACCATAAGCCTCTTACATGGCTTATGAACCTCAAAGATCCTACCTCTCGTCTAATGAGATGGAGAATCAAATTAGAGGAATACGATTACAAAATCGTCTATAAATCAGGTAAAACAAACCTAAACGCAGATGCCCTCAGTCGCCTCATTCCTGAAAATAGTAATATTCAAATAATGACGAGGAGCAAACAAAAGGCTCAAGAAGAAGCCACAATCAATGACCAAAACGTCACAATAATAGAGGAAAACTTTAATAATCTTCTACCCATTCGTGGAATTAAAGAAAAATATTTCATTTTACCTGTTGCGGACACCACTACAGAAAGGTTATTAAAAACTTACATACCCGAAAATTATATTATTTCACCGGGAGAGACAAAAGTCTATAATCATAAGAATATTACATACATAGTATCACGCGCTCCCTTACCATTTAAAGATCAGTCTGACCAAGACATAGTAATGGATATATTTAAAAAATTTAAGGAATTATCCCCTAAAAATAAAACGATCCATATTCAAATTCCAAATCTAGATAATGTTTCCTACTTCGAGCTAAAGCTTCTTTGTTCAAAAGAATTTTAGAATTCAAGTCATAACCCTATTTTTTATCTCGGGAAAATCATTCAACTAAATCATCCCGAAGAAATCGAACAAGTAATCAGAGACTATCACATCACCCCACTAGGCGGACATCAAGGAGAAACGAGGACAATAAAGAAATTAAAAAGAATTTACTTCTGGCAAGGAATGGCTAAGGATATAAAAAATTATATAAAGAAATGTTCTTCGTGTCAGAAACATAAATCTAGTTCAAATCGGAAAACGGTGCATTAGAACGAAGCCACCGTACTCTTGCCGAATACCTCAGGCACTACGTATCCACTGATTCACTTACATGGGATACTTGGATCCCCTACGCTATGTTCGCTTACATTAACGCAACCCATTCAAGTACTGGCTACACGCCACACGAACTTTTGTACGGATTTCATGCAGAAATTCCTACCACACTAAAAAGGGACCCCGAAATTTCTTATAATTATGAAAATTATGCTAACGAATTAAAAGCACGCTTACATTACTCGCATAGAATAGCCAGAGAAAACCTTATTGGAATCAAGGAAAAAAGTAAAAGATATTACGATCGAGCTAGTAAACCTAAACCATTGATAAATGGAGACAAGGTCCTTATAAAAAATCATTCTAGAAAAAATAAATTAGCTCCCCTATGGGAAGGTCCCTACGAAGTAATAGATGCAGTCTCCTCAGAAAATTCGATCGTCCGTATAGGAAATAAAAACAAAAAAATCCACAATAATCATCTAAAATTGTTCATAGACTAAAACATAGTCAATTCTTCTACAGGCAAGATGATCAGCCTCGTAATAACTCTGACCTTACTTATCGGAATGACCAACGGAACCGTAGTGACAACCTTTACATCTACCCCAGGAATCTACTTCGAAGAATCTGGCAACGTCCAACTTTATAGTGCAAACTGGAAACTTGTAACGTACTACGATCTAGGAAGTTTTAATTACGAATTAACAATTCTAAAAGCCCAAGTAAATGAAGTAGAGAAAATCTGCCTTCTTCTTAACACAAAGAGAGTCTCTAACATTAACCATTGCGGAGCCCAAATAAATAACTTAAAATTAATTCTAGAGGACGTAGATCAGAACGCTGAAATAATTAACCCTCAACAAAAAACAAGCCGTCGAGGACTAATAAATGCAATTGGCAGTCTAAGTAAAACATTATTCGGAACCTAAGACGAAGCCGACGCAAAGCATTATGACGAGCAAATAAACCTCCTTAAAGATAATGAAGATCACCTTCTGGAACTCTTAAAGGCCAAAACTTTAATCGTCGACAAAACAGTAAATTTGTTTAATAAATCCACTATTGATATCCATCTCGAATTCAGCAACCTTCAAGACAAAGTAAATAAAATATCCGAAGCAATTAAAACAATAAACGTCAGCCTCACAGAATTAGAGCTCGAAAGCACTATATCGACCATTACTTTATCTCTTATGAGATACCAAGACTCACTCAAGGCGATAATAGAAATGTTGCTGGACATAAAACACGGAAAACCAAACCCATTAATCATAACTCCTCACCAACTTGAGGAAGTACTAACCATAATTCGAAAAAACCTCCCCGCCGAAACTTCCTTACCCACAGCTTCATCTGAAAACAAGCTCATAGATCTTTACAAGATAAGCCAAACAAGCACTAACAAAATTAACAATCAAATAATTATTGAAGTAAAAATTCCACTACCACTAAGTGCCGTTTTCCAAGCATTCAAGGTCACTCCATTCCCAGTCCCATCCAATAACTCATTTATCTTCATTAAACCTACAACCGACTACCTAGTGATCACCCTAAATAAAGACAAGTACTACCCTATAAACAATAACGATTTCAACAACTGTTTGACTCATGCACACAACACGCATCTATGCCGTATTTCGCATCCTATCCTTGGTACAAACTCCAAACAAAATCAATGCGAGATCAAACTATTAAAGTATGCAACCAAAATTCCGCCTTCATGCAAGGTTCACACCATAGAAACATCTACCCTATGGATACAACTTACCAACCCGAATAAATGGCTCTTCAGCCTAAGTAAACCACTAACAGTAGATAACATCTGTGGATATAACAGCGAACCCCTAGAATTAAAAGGTAACGGAATACTAGAAATATCTCCTTCATGCTATATACGAAGCGAAGAATTAGTGATATACAGTCATACAGAGAAATCAAACGTTGTAAACAAATTCTACATACCTTCGGCTAATATCTCAATGATCACTCCGGTTGAACACAAACTACCCCATAGTGATAGTATCCCAAGAACTATCACAATTAAAAACAAAAATCAACAAGCACTTTTCGAGTTAAGTAAAGACATAATAACACTTGAGAATTCTGAAAATTCCAAACTACACGAGGTTACCCCTCATGACGTGCATCAATACGTCTTAATTTACATAATAATAATTATCATCACTTCCTTAATACTTATAAAGGTCACTAAAAAATTCATTAAATCTAAACCTGCCCTAGGAAAAAGTCAGGAAAACGAGTCAGATCAAATAGAAAAACAAAAATGTAAAAAGAAATAAAAATCCTCTAACTAAAGCTACACATTAAGATAATCATTAATCCCAAAAAAAAAGAAAATGTAAGGATCTAAAATAAGATATCAATTGAGAAGAAACAAAATAATGTTAGTCAAGAAATCTGCCAAATTTTTTATTTTTACAGTACTAAGAAATTATTTGTATAAAACAACCTAATGTAACAACTTAGTAAATAGAAACTAAAAATGTTTCAATCAAAGAAAGAGAAATTATTTAAACTGTATATACATTTAATATAGAACCTAGATAGATCATAACCATTATGCACTATACATAACATAAGTCACTCATTAAGTAATGCATACAGATTGATGCAACCAATTATAATTAAAATTTTCTTATATATAAACATAAATCTATCAATTGTAAACTCCTATTTCGATACTCAAAATTTTTCTTCTCTTCAAGAATGCAAAATTTTTTTTCTCAGGGGGAAGGTGTTATGAATCTACAGATCATAACCTTACCCTATATACAATTCATAAGACTCACCAACCACATGAATTCATTATCGGCTCACCAAATACTTATCGCAATGATAATCAAATTTCTCATACCTACCTTTCTAAAAACAAAAACGACAAACTTATGTACATCTTACATACATAAATTTCAATCACCTTTTCCTCAGTCACAAAAATGACAAACATATGTACATCGCTACATATATACATTTTTCAGGTGCATTTCTTTACGCCACAAAAATGACAAACATATGTACATCGCTACATATATACATTTTTCAGGTGCATTTCTTTACGCCACAAAAATGACAAACATATGTACATCGCTACATATATACATTTTTCAGGTGAATTTCTTTACGCCACAAAAATGACAAACATATGTACATCGCTACATATATACATTTTTCAGGTGCATTTCTTTACGCCACAAAAATGACAAACATATGTACATCGCTACATATATACATTTTTCAGGTGCATTTCTTTACGTCACAAAAATTTTATAAATATGTACATTCTTACAAATAAATTTCTCGTTCGCACCAAACAAAAGATATAATTGGCCACCCGCAAGAAATCAACCTTTGTACTTCTTGACGTGTGTCCAAATATCAAGAATTATTGCATCTCTTGCAATTTGATGCCTATACGGCGCTTGGAATTGCGATCGATTATGATCAAAGTCCATCGTGTGACCCATGGAAATTCCAAATTTCACAAGGCAATAAACTTTGATTTTTATGTGCTTACCTATGTGGGTACTCAGTTATTGATATTGATCAATAATAGCAAAGAAATGAAAACTAAGCATTTCTGATCAATATCGATTAATTGCAAGCCAAAATATATTACCTTTGCCCCAAATAAATTATTTGCCTACCCTGGGAAAGTCGACTTATGTGGAAGGGAGTATCATCCCATGTTAAATTTTTAAATAAAAGACGAGTATCGGGATAGGAAAAATCAGAAGTATTATTACATCTGGAGAAGTAATTCCTACATTAAAAGAAGTATTTTAACTCTAAAAAGTAATAAAATTGTGAGTTAACGCAAGGGAATATATAAAGAAAAAATAAATAAACAGTTCGTTTCCTAAGTGAAAGTGTTTTTTTGTACAAAAGGTCCCGATAGTCTGTTAGGACTATCTCTAGAACCCTTGTTGTACAGGCGGTACAACAGCGGAGAGAGTGGGGAGGGTCCACGAAAACCTGCCGCTGCCGTCAGCCATAATCAAAAAAAATTTGTCGTGCCTATAAACAAACAAAAGCCGGCACACATTCGGTCCTGAAGGGAGCCTTACGTCACTTACCTATATACGCAGTTGAAGGCGCAGATGTTCTGCCTTCCTTGCTTGCCCCATCCTCCCATCTGACTCTGAGGGGCATAAATATTCAGAGTCCCTAATTGACCTGTAAAGAGAGAGAAACTAGGCGAGCGTATACAACCCTCACTTCATGTGAGAGGGCTCCGGGATAATGAAAGAGAAAGCCAAAAACTTTATGGAGCCATTAGGTTATAATTCTTTCGTAATTCTGTATACAGGTTAAACAACTTCGTACTAAGTAACACTAACAGTTCAGTTGTCGCGCAGAAGGCTTACGACCATCCCGTACTTACTAGATTCTTATGTGCGATAGTACAAATACATCCTTACTTCTAATGTCATGATAAAACAAACTCTTCGTATAAAATTACTAACTCTAGCCTTATGAAACCTCTATTAACCATAAATCATATCATAGTTATGCATAAGTTCTCAATGTTAATTCACTTTTTCTTTTGCAAAACGTTGCATTCAATCACCTTAAAAAGTCATATGAACTGACATACATATTCAATTGACACAAACAGAAATGTGCGAAATATTGAAACCATAACGTGTCGCACGTCTAGAGGGAAAAGAAAATCTAAAGCAAAAACTGCGTCGTGTCATGAAATATTAAATTGTTACGGAAAGAAATATAAGGTGTAATAATGTAAATGTCACCCAGATCTTGAACATTTAACTTACATTAAAGGTATACTATTAGTAATTATAATACGGAGTGGAAATAAAAGCTTTAGAAGCTACTCCCCAATGAAGTTACGTTAATTGTTTTTATGTTTAATTATAAACGAATTGTTTACATTTAACAGTCAGTTTTACCATATGTATATACTTTTTAAATTAGTCGACAGGTGATTTTGAACTTATTCCGTAATTTTCCTATTCCTTATTAACTCCTTTTTTTTGTTACGATATAATCAAAAGCGTTTGTTCATTCCCAATACCTTCACAAAATTTACGTAATGAAATAATAGTAATATGCCTTACGAATTCTTCTACAAAACTGACTGACCAAATCTATGGGCCAGTACAATTAGATTTTCAATTTAAATTGAGTGAACACATAGATAAGTCTTCGAATATACCGTTACACGTGAATCATTTGTATAAACGACACTCGTTAGTAGTAAATTTTAAAATTAATTAAAGACATAGTTCGAAAACGAATATATAGTTAGATATGTAATGTAATCAATGGGATTATTGAAATCTGAATGAAAAAAAATATATAACTAGATGGCAACAACTTACATGTTTTAATTGATGGGAATCCCACCCAGAGGCGCCTCCGTTCTTATTCCGCTATGCCACTGTTTACTGCTAAATTTAATTGTAGTTCAGACATTAAAATTAAAAAAAATGCGTAAAAGTCAATTGATGTTAGCGTGGACGATCTTATCTCAATCATTTCCCTGCCACAACAAGTGTTGACGCGGCCTTTTAATCATAGCAATACTAAAATGAGACGTTAAAATTTCACTATCTGATCTAACTTCTTGCACACTATACAAAGCACAAATGTAATGGAAATCCTTAGTATATTCAAAATTCCAAAGTGGACCTATATATCCGACTAATTCATCATCAGTAGATTTAAATTTAAAATAGGATTCAAAAATGTCGATTAGTATATCTCCATTATGAGTAGCCCTTCCTAAACATTGTTCTTTAGCTCATACTCTGTGGTACTCGTTCGTGGATTTCATTTATAACCTTTATGGAGTTGTTAGCAACTGGTACAAATAGGTCAGATACTGTTACATAGCCTCGAATTCTGCCGAGCTCTTCAATAGTTTCAATGCTGAACAACGCCCGATGTGTTATTTCAAATCTCTCTATTTCCCAGCGCTTGATAGACCGGAGGTTCACGCTCGTGTAACTTGCATATTTCTCTTACAATGTGATACGCTATAGTAATCTGAGTCCCTCAAGTTTTTTTTGGTACCGTGCATCACAAAATTCGACAAGGAATTGAATCTTCATAGATTTCTTTCTTTAGGTCACATGAGCTTCATTTAAAGCGGTTAAAACGGGAAAACTTAGCCGAGATAGCACTGCCTCTGAATTAATTTTTGGACGTAATCCCAACAAAACTCTATGAACCTCAATATCATAGAAGTTGAAGTCTTTCTTCTGAAGATCTCGTTGCAGAAAATTCAGTTCACAATTCAAGGATAAAATTTTCGTGGAACTTTCCTGCTCACAATTTACAATACGGACCGATGTGAAATGTTCAATATCCAGACGTAATTACAGAATTATTTGCACAACTTTTGTTGAGACTTTTCAATTATATATTTTGATCTACAGTGTCGGCTAAGACAGCGAGATGCAGTTCTGTCGAAGTCTCGACGTTTTTCTTTCTTTTTGCGGGTTTTTTTCGGGCTGCGTTGAATTTTCTCCGATGTTTTCTGTAGATTGGGAATTCACTAGATTTGGTTTACGTTGCCCAAATGCCCCTCGCCTTCACTTTTCAGGTTTCCACAAGACAGAATTGTCTTCTTCTCCTCTTTTCCACATCAACATGTCATCTTGAGGAAACGCACTTCTCTCGGTCGGGGTGCGTTCAATTTTTATGATGACAGCAGCCCGCTCACACGCTTCAGTATTTCATGTAGCATATTGCTATATGCAATACGCTACGAGCATGACATAATCTTATTAGTTAAGCTTACATACATTGTGCGCTGGTCTTTGGTATTTCCCTTTTAAGTCGCAATGGTTCCGAACTCGTACCTCATTCAGTGCAAACGTTTTTTTTTTTAATATATGACAGCAAATATTTTCCATGTGCGAACGCCTTTTTTCTTCAGTTAGTGGTTGCATTGGCGTGAAGTTGAGCTTTTTCTGTACAGCTATGGATACACTCTTTTGTAACTCTCATGCAAACCATTGTTGGACCTCCATATGCTCGGTAATATGACATTTTAGCATCATGTTTGCAGTGGAAATAAAATCCTATGCTGTGACCCTGGATTCGCTGAGTATTTTTTTGAGTTTCCTTGATTACAGATCTGCTTACCAGATAATATACATCGTCCGGAGGCCGATATCTTACACATTTCATGAAGATAGATTGTTCCTCGGCCTTAAGACAATCGTAAAGCTCTTTGCAGCAATTTAGGAAGCGGTGTACATGGGAATATATTTGGACACCATTTCCATTATTTTTACAAATGTATCTGCCATCTTGTACACTGTTACTGATTTCTTATGTTTTTATCTCTTTTGCATCTACCTCGTTCTGGTAATTTCACTTAGTTCGAAATTTCCTTTTGTCTAACAACGTTTGTAATTCATTCGAAAAATTTTTACAACGCGCTCTAGAAAAGATCATTCGTAAAACTGTCAAATCTCAAATCTTCATTAAAGGTGCTAATTGAATACTAATACTCATATATAACGTTAAACATTTAAAACTGTAATATAATTACACCACTCCATTACTCTGCTTTTTTTTAATTTTTCATCTTCCGTACTCAGATACAAACAATAAAAACAATACAACAAACTATACTCCCATGCATTATATCCTATTATAAATATTATACCCAGCCCAATTTCTTTGCTTTCAGGCGATCACGCCGATATTAGAAACCCATCGGAGCACACGAATTTTCCCTACATCACCTTCACAAATAATCAAACCTATCACCGCTTTTATTACTATGGTACACTAAAAATATGAACAAAAAATAACACCCAAACGAGATCTATATTTTTATAAAATCAAATCTAAAATATATCAATATCACAATAGTTATCTTGCCATCACTTTTAACTCTTAAAAACAAAACTCCCAAATTCTATCATATTTTAAAATTAACACTATTTATTTGAAAAAAAGAAATTGTTTGTGAATGGTGTTTATACGGGATGCGGGAGTAGCTTGTATAAGCACAACTCCTCGAACGCCGCTAATGTATGTATGTATAGTGATGAAGTTGCGGGAGTGGCTAATATAGCTTTGCTCCTAGTGTATGTGTGTTGGAGTAGCTAAACAGCTTTGCTCCTAGGGTATGTGTGTTGGAGTTGTGATGTGAATTTGCACATCTAATAAACCAACAATTTCCAAATCAACCAAAATACAAGAATGCACATTCTACATTCTTGCATTATTCAATTGACGCAAAACCCCATCGCTCAATTAATCAATCACAATAAATGCGATCGATTGATTAATTGCAGTTAAGCAAAAACATACGCTAAACCAAATATGTGTCACAACCTAAAGAAGTGACTGTAATTGTTTACATGCGTTTGTTTACATTTTTGTAACCAGCATAATACAGTTCAAGTATATTGCGTCACATCTTTCTGCCGAAGTTAAGCACATATGTAAGTGCACATAAGCGGTTTAGTTTTAACGTGTATTAATGTGCATTAATAATTAATAATTAAGTTTAGTCTAGCAAATTCACGTTTGTATAAATTAAGTATCGATACTCCAAGAAACAACAATTGATTTTACTAGTTAGAGATAACAACAAGTAGTCTTTTATTTTACTTGGGACCTGCTGTTTACAGCTGCGCCCATCATACCTACTAACGGACATCTGCTTTTTTCAGCTGCTATCTACTCTACGTTCATCTTGGCGATCCAGAACAACGAACTTTCATCTTCACTGTATAACTACATGGTGACCGTGAATATATATATATGACGTATGTATATCTTTAATTACTACATGGCGATTGTAATATAACATATTTAATTTCGACAGAGTAAATAAACAGCTTTGTTCCTAATAATGTGTTTTGGAGTAGCGAAATAACTGTGCTGCTAGTATACGTGCGTTGGAGTAGCTAAACAGCTTTGCTCCTCAAATAATAAAAATATAAAAAAAAACGTATTAATTCCCACGATACCAGAGCCGAACTGGCGGTATGGGCGATCGGGCGCTAGCCTGATGGGGCGGTTGTGTTTGGGCCGGTCGTCTCAGGGTTAATACGACCATATGTATTTACCATGTGCTCTGGTTGAACGCTACAGCTGTTGTGATGGGAGCAGAGCTATGACTTAGGAATTTCGCCGGAACGTATAAACACAGACAGGCCGCGGAGCCAAAGTAGCTTGTGCTTTGCCAAATACCAAGATGGCATTATAGATGCCAAGTCTGCCATCATGTCTTCGAAAGTATTCGCTTTTTTTAAAAATTAATTTTTTAACAACATAATAATGTTTATATCGAAAAACGCAGAGAAAATGTATTTTTATCAACAAGGTTGCTATATCTACCTATGTACGTGTATCTACTTTCTAGGCTTTTAGTAATTTCTTATTATGCTACATTTTTTATGGACACATACACTATTCAGTATTTTGCATTACCATGATTTATGTTTTTATCCTCCTAAAAAGAAGTTCGAAATTGGGAAATCAATATGTGTGCAAAAACTGTTCTTAAATTTTGATTTTGTTTTGTCATTTGTAAAAAATTAGGTAATTTTATTATAAAAATTATTAAAAAACAAACGGAAGGGGACAAGTGAATAACAATTCACTTCTTGCATTACTTCCGTCAAAAGTAGAATTGTTGGTCTTTCGAGTACTGTTTTCATAGAGAAACCCTGTTTTAGTTTTAATATTTAGAGTGAAGGGGGCAACCGCTCTAATACAAATTTTATGCAAACATGTTTTCTGTATTAATTGTTTGCTTCCTCTATTTTTAAATATTGCAAGTTCTAGAAAAAAAATCCAATTTTATTTTGTTCGGTATTTACTATTTAGCATAGAATCTAGCATTCCCTGTTTGAAATAAAAACATTATTTTGCATACACTTTTTAAAAATCGGACATTAATATTTGAAAGTAGTTGACGGCTCTGTAATTCTGTATGCATTGTACAACGCAACACATCTCATGCATTACATTGGTTCATTATAACAGGAATATATCGGAATCTGAGCTAGTAAATGGTGGTGACCGCCGCATTGTGTTTTCCGCTAAATCCTCTTACTCCCATGCAATATGCGGTCATTTTCAATATCTCTATAAAAGACACGGTAGGCGTACAGTGAATTTTCGAAATTATAAAGTGTTTACCGAGGTGTGTACGTTTAAGAATTCTTGTTTTCCATCATTCAAAAATATTTTAAAACCAAGTAATTAACTAAGTTGTCTGTCACATTACATTATACCATTTTCGAATAGAACGAAACTATTTTTAAATTAAATGAAACCTTTTTCGCATGGAATGAAACTTTTTCAAATGCAATGAAACCTCACCAAATAAAACTGCAATTACTTTAATTGATATTTCATTTTTTCTACCAGAGTAATTAATTTTACACTTTTAGTTTTGAAGTGTAATAATATTTGTAGTGCAGTGTGGGTTTAGCACAATATTTCTCATTTCATTACATGGAAAATTTTAAAAGAAGAAACGTTTTTCAATAAATCCAAGAATAATGGCCCAAAACGGGCCGGTTTACGTTACTTTGCTAACGGAATGACAGTAATTAAGTAAGAAATTCTTGACTAAAACTGTACCGCAATACAAATATCATTACATTTTAAAACTGCGACTGTAAAACTTATCGCTATTAAAAAAATAAATTAAATTAAATTGCGATTCTTATTAATTTTTCTTTTATTTATTTCATCCGAAAAGGGTTTATTTTAATTTACAAATGGTATATTAGAATCCGCTCATATTGTATACGGCATTTCAATATTTTTTTTTTTTTTTAGTGGAATATTGAAGATGAGTGATTTTAGTTAACAAAATTACGAAAAATCAAACCTTCAAAGAAAAGGTGAAAGGGAGAAAAGAAAACACGTTTGAAAATAAAGCGCGCAGAGTTGCTATAGAATATCGGATATGTTTACTGTGAAAACAAATATTAAAAAAACAAGTAAAAAAGCTAGAATTGGTCTAACAATAAGACCAATTCATGTGATACCCTAGATCACTGCCAGTATGTTATATCGTATGGTCATCTGTGCAATTTTGATTTTTGAAGTGGTTATGAATAATTATGACCAATTTTATAGGATTTAGTATTCTGAAGAAGTTCTCAGTACGATAAGAACATCTAGGATTGACCGTTTTCACAGTATACACAAAAATACTAATTTTTAATATGGCAGCACCAAGAAGGGGTTGACCGATTTAGCCGATTTTTAAAATTATATTTACTAATTTTATGAAAACAGAGTGTACAAAATTTCAGTTCTATACATTAACGCGTTCTCAAGCAGTGTCCACATATGTAGTGAAAAACGACATTTTTGTATGGCAACCCTATGAAGCAGTTACACAATTTGTCCCATTTTCGAACTTAATTTTCCCGTTTTTTTAAAAGCCCGTGTGCAAAATTTCAGCTTTCTGTGGAATTAGTCATCATTAGCAGACGAGTATACCAAAGAAGAATCTGAACTAGGTTATGTTGAAGCAGGAAACGATTATCGACAGCACAAATTATGCAAACAATGTAATACTTTGCTACTACCATGTTTTGCAATAATAAAATTTATATGCTGAGACATACCCTGATCTACGAAAAGAATAAAAATATTTATTTACCCTTTCTATTTCACAACTTGCATGCGAAAGGTCCTTGTCTAAATTAACGTTTATTTTAAATAGAGTAAGAACTCTCAAAATCAATTGGAGGCTTTCAAGCTAATATCTTCCGAAAAAACATACTAATGACGATTGAAAATGCAGATATTTTACATAATCTTACAGATAAGCGTTAAAACATGAGAGAATTATTTGCAATTTTATATTTTCCCTAGCCTTAATACTGTACACTTTCGTTTTCTTGATTTTTGTTCCATTTTACTTAGTTTTGGTTACATCTGCGTACAATAAGAATTTGGTAATCTGATCTACTTTTTCATTTATAATTTGTGTATTATATAAGAATGGTTTATTTTTTAATATATTTTTTATTTTATGTCAAATTTATTGTTTTTAGGGTTCCGTACCCAAAGGGTGCCAACGGAACCCTATTACTAAGCCTCCGCTGTCGGTCCGTTCGTCTGACCGCCTGTCTGTCAGCGGGCTGTATCTCATGAACTGTAATAGGTAGACACATGAAATTTTCAAAGAGTGAGTAATACTACACCTACTATAACAACAAATAATGAAAATCAAATAAAGCTAAAAAATAAACTTTTGTTTTTGCTCAATCTAGAGAGTACATCGTATTAAATCTAAAACTAAAGCTAAACACAAATGCCTGCAGAAGACTAGATTTGTTTGGTTGCAATTCATAGTGGGGTTATTCTGATCTATTTGTCGTAGCTTAGGCATGCTTAGGCATTTGTTTGTGTCACATATTTTGACATTTCACCTCAAATTTGTCGTACTTTTATATTCACCATATTCATTTTGGTTTATCCTTTTCATCAACCACAAAATAAACTAAAATAAATATGCAATAAATTAATGTCAGAACACACAAATACACACAAATTCAAATTAATATTTTGATTTTGTAATGTGAAGTGTCTTTGTCAGTTCATTCTACGTAATGTAAGGCTTCATGATCTGAATAAAAACACGAAAAAATCACTAGAAAAGTTCATTTCATTTAGGGGTATATTTTGACATTAAAGTACAACAAAAGATCAAAATCACCCAGGCAACACTAGACAAAATGACACCGAATAAGAATTTTGTTTTATCTACCGTGAAAAGTAGAAGCTAAAACGCATATTAATTACAATTCGCACTTACTACTGATACTTGTTGATTAAAAGCTGCGACAAAACGAATATCTAATAACCGGTTCAAAAGAAAAGGTTCCATTCGGGTCACGCGTATCCTAACTGTAAAAATAACGTGCGAATAGAAAAATCTATCTTACTCTGCTTGTGATGGGCTCAGTGGGAAATCCGCCTAAGAATCTGGGTTGTTTGCCATGGAAAAGTCATTTTTGAAAATCCAGTTGGGTCGGTTTAGGGTGATTTGCCCGGGCCGGTTGGAAGATCCAGTTCGGCTCTGCACGATACTAAAAAAAAATAATTATCCGAAAAGATAATTATAATAAAAAACACCAAAAACAGAAATCATCATACCTCACTTAAACTTTTTCCGGCAGCGCCAAAATGTAGTGTCCCAAAAGCAATCGACAATGAAAACTATAAAAACTTCTCGAATAAATAAAACATCCGAATTAATTCAAACAAATCCATTCTTTATTCCGTAATATGCAGGTACTTTCCCTGACCTAACTTAATACCTCAAGCATTTCCAACCGAACGGAAACTTGATACTTTTATAACTGAATACTGAACGACATTCGCCAGACCAGTAATTGGTCTTTTATGCTCCAATATTCGGAAGCAAGCTTTGCTCACAACTCGGATATGTAAACAAACGACAACAACCCTGTCGTTTGTTCTACCGGTTGAACTTCCTGAAGCGTTTAGTAGTAAGCAATCGCTTTACATAAGAATTACCATGCGAGGTTAATTGTTATCGTAATCGTTGATTGCTTCACTAAGCGCTCATCGCAGCCAGCTACTGAGCTAATCAGCGAAATAACCGACAGTTGCAGAACAATACCATTCAAGGTTACTGTTTAGCAATTGCTAATTATTTCACTAAAATGCGCTCTTGGCTGCTGGAAGAATCTTCCCTATATTGGGCCATAACACTTTCAATATCGGAGATCAAATAATGTTTAAAGCCGCAAGATTAGATATTTCTTCGACAAGTAAAAAAGCTAGAATTGGTCTTATACCAATTCTTATGATACCTTAGACGAATTTCGGTATGTAATTTCGTATGGGCATCCATCTGTGCAAGTTTGAGTTTTGAAGGTGGTTTTTTGCATATATTTCTAGAACGGTTCGTCGGACAGTAAAAATATTTCAAACCAATTTGATTGGATTTCATATTCTGAGGAACTTTTCAGTACAATACAAATATCTAGCACTGGTTGTTTTTACAGTATACGTAAAAAACCTTAAATTTTTATATGGCAATACCAAGATGAGGTTGCCGGACTTAGTCCATTTTTGATGCTTTATTTACTATTACAATGAATCCTTGCGAACAGTATATTAGAAACAAACCTGTAAGGTTTGGATATAAAATGAATAGTAATGTATAGTAATGAATAAAATCCTAGAGGATACTACCAAATCTACATGGAAAAGAGAATTGAAATTATATTGACCAGAAAGACAAGCTGACCGTTTCCATTTGTCAGACTCTTTTGGCGAAGATTCAGTAGGAGCAGTGCGAAGGTATGTACACTTTCATTGTCAAAGGGATAACATAACTGAGCCATGTGTTGTAACAATGTACAATAGAAATATGGGCGGGTGGATTTGTAAGACAACCATATTTCTAACTAACGTATAAGCATTCGGGGCAAAAAGTGGTACCTACATGCCAAAGGTATTATGGATGGTAGATTTGGCTGCAACTAATGTCTTTACCGAAATACTACGATTGCAACATTCATTAGCTTGAATTTCGGCGCCGGTTACCTAAAGAACGCCTTATTCGTCACGGAAAACCACCGTCTGAAGGAAAAAGTATGGAAAAACCAAACATATTATCAAAAGACATTGCAGTGAAAGGATAGACCATAATCATACACAATATATAAGTGTTCTGCATGTAACATTGTACTACATGCTAATTGTTTGGAGGCCTTCCACAAAAATTTAAAAGACTGTATATCTTTTTTTTTTAACAACAAATACATAATTAAGGCTACTCAATATATTAGACCGCCAAAGATTAATTGTTTATTTTCGTAAAATTGAAAGAAATTGTATGTTTTGCTTTGCATTTCTTTCTAAAAAAAATAAGAGTTTATAAAAAATTTAAGATATAAACAAGTTGGGGTTTGCGAAAAATCACATAGCTCCGCCATTCTGATTAATATAAAAAAAACTTCTTTTTATCTTTATTTAAGCTAATGTCATTTAAACTAATAAGAAGAAAAAAAAATTTTAAAATTAAGCCTTTGTCACAAATGGGTTAAAAGGTTTTGAAAATGATCCCTTTTATTAAAAGTAAGAGCACAAAAATATTCTAAATTTATTCTTTATTATTGAATTAATTATGTTATATTAATAATTTAAACCTATTTGTAATATTAAAGTTGTGCATGTAGGCATGATATTAACCCTATTTTGATTGTATTTAAATGTTTCCTTCAAACGTAACTAAATAGAAAATTTCGTCGGAGTATAAAAACATTTATAACCAATTTCATAGAATTTCATATTCTGAAGAACTTTTCAGTAAAACAAAAACGACTAGGACTGATCGTTTTTACAATATACATAAAAAAAATTATATGGCAATATCGTAAAACTCAAATCGTCACGTTTCAAAATGAAATGCTCATTTTGATAAGCTCGGGGAGCCGGGCTTTTTCAATAAATATTAAGTTGCCTCGAAATTGGAAGAGAACAAGTTTCGATTCTCGAATTCTGGATTGACAGTGAAAGGTAATGTACAGCAACAAGTAACAAGATATGCCTACTAATTATTTCGACACGTGAGCTGTGACATCAGAACGTCACAATTCATATGAAGAATAGAGAAAAATTATTTAACAACAGCTTTAACAAGTTAAAATGGATCATATCACAGTAAACAAAAATTCAATATATTCAAAAAATTTTAATGACCTGTTAGCTAAATGCATCCAAGAAAGGTAATACCTTTTGCAAGCATCAGGTAAGAACTTACAGAAATTTTAATCCCTACATTAAAATGTTAGTATTTTGGTCATGCTTGCTGAAATTAATAGAAATATTTTTAGTACAATCATATGATGACGTGACCAAAAGATGGCCGAACGTGGCTCATAACAGCCGGAAAAATAGATTGATTTTGTAAAGTAGACTTTCTTTGTGAAATTATTAAAATTTTGAAAAAGTTTTCGCTCCGGTCGTACGGTACTTACTTTTTCTTGTGTATACTTTGAAAACGATCAGTCGTTCTAGAAATATAGATGCGCTAAACCACAATATTATGCTCATTTTGAGTTCTGAGCTAAAGGTTTTTGAAAATATAGCAGTCGCTATTCCCTTAAATGCAGTACATTAGAAAGCAAAATGGCAAAAGGTATATTTCATAAATAACTATATTTTTAAGAAATTCGTTGTATTGACTTGTCGATGAAATTTTGGAACACCAATGCATAAAAACATCACGTTCCTTTAAATAGAAGTAGAAATCGATTTACAAAATCTTGCCTGTTCGTCACAATTTTATATATGTATCTCATTTTAAATATCAATATAAAAAGCTTGATATTGGCACCCAATCTAATAGGTAGAAATATATAAAGACCTGCCGGAAAATCTTCCCGGGTATAGTTACTATTCCGGTGAACAACTTTTGCAGCGTTATTCTATTTTTATCTTTAGTCAGCATGTATAGACCAAAAATAAATTGTTTTAAAGAAAATTATTTATGAGCTGTACACATTATTGTGCTAATTAAAACAAGTTTCAAAATAGATTTAAGTAGCGCTGCCCTCCTGAAAATTTTGTAGTGTCTGCCCTTCAGACTTCGAATGTAAGACGACAAGATAGTAGCTGGCAGTTCTTTACATATTTTGATGGCTCACGCATCTGTCATTTTTATCATACTTCTGTTGTTACCTAATTAGCGAATTGGAAATAATATTACATTCACAAATTTGAAGACTTATATTAATGTCATGAATATTTAAAATTGTCGGGAATAATATAAACACGCATTTTCTTTTGTCAAATTTCCACATGCTGGGGAAAGTCGCAGGTAGATACAACTGAAATAATCCTTAGTCGATGCAGCTTAAGTAATGTCTATTAGCGTTTTTAGGATTGCTTAGGAAGATATTTAAGGACTTGTTCCTTTTTATTTTAATCGAACTTGTTTCTTTTATTGAACTTATTGTAAGGAATGTCGTTATGTCACTACAAGGTATCCCTGAAAAGAGGGTTTTCTGGCTGCTTTTCTGGCTAGATTTTTAACTCTTCATAATATCATCTGATTATGGATCAAACAAAAAAACTTAGGCTGAATTCAAAACAATCGAGTTGATTATAATTAACGCGCGGACAACGTATTTTCTTCGAACCATAAAATAAAAATTCGGCACTTTCGCTCTATCCCTGCTGCTATGTCGTTGACTAAGCAATAACATTTTCTTATTTATATGATGGTATCACTATAAGTAGAAACAAATTTTTATTAAACTTCACAGAACTTTTTGTAATAAACAAGAAATAAAATGTCCGACATTAGTTATTTTTTGCTTTTCCCTGTATACTTATATATATATATATATATATCTACTCTAGATTCCTATATACCAAACATTTTTTGACACAATAGTACCTTTCTCTTCTTAATTTTGATCTTATTACGCGTGAAAATAGCATATTCCTTTCTCTTACCTCGTAACATGTTTTTATACATATAATTTACACAATAAACGTTTTAAATATTTATTGGAACTGTTAATGCCCAATAATAAATTAGTTAGCAATTTTATTACATACATCGAAGCATAAAATTTCTTTCCTCTTATCACAAAAAAACTTATCTCAGGTAAAGAGCTCAAGTTCACGACTGCAGCTCTTCAGAATCATATTACATGCATTGCTTGATAAAGCGACGCATGAAAAGAGTTCAGAGCGTTTACCCGGGGGTTGCACGAGCTGGTATAAGTTGGTTCCAACGCGATTTTAAACTTGACAGAAGAATGCAGTTCGGTTGATATCTTATCATCTCGCATGCAAGAAAAAAGCTAGAATTGGTCTAAGACCAATTCTTATGATACCCTCTAGATGAATGCCCGTATGAAATTTCGTATTGTCATCCTTCTGTGCAAGTTTGGTTTTTGGCATATATTTCTAGAATGGTTTGCCGGACAGCAAAAAAATATTATTTCCAATTTTATAGGATTTCGTATTCTGAAGAAGTTTTTGGTACAATAAAAATGTCTTGGACTGATCGTTTTCACAGTATACGTAAAAAACCTAATTTTTTATATGGCAACACCAAGAAGGATTTAGTCCATTTTTGAAATTTTATTTACTGGTACAATGAAAACACCATGTACCAGGCAGTGTCCAAATATATAGTGGAAAACGAATTTGTCTCGTTTTCGAACTAAATTTTACTTTTTTTTTTCAAGTCCGTGTACAAAATTTCAGCTATCTACATAAGTATACACGTTCTCGAGTTATCGTGCGCACAGACGGACATGCAAAAATCAAAATAACTTTTAATATTATGCGTGGGTGTTCAATCCATTTCGCTCTACCATCATTATTTCGAGGTGTTACAAGCGGAATGACAAACTTAGTATACCCTACAGATTTCATCTATGAAGGAAGTAGCAGAATGATAAAAACCCTTGAAAAAATGATGAGGAAGGTGTTGGTAAATGATGTAATGCAAATGATCCCAGAAAATAGCACTTTCCCAGTATTTATCGATTCAAGCATTTCTTTCCGCCATCTCGAAAACTGTGTAATGTCAAATTCGATAACCTCAGCTGCTATGATTTTTCATGATGCAAGTTCACTGAAAGTTGAGCTGGCTGCATGGCAGTAGGGATTATACATGCAAGAAGTATGGCAGTGCAAGTTAAATGCAAGCTGTACGATCTCGTGTAAACCCCGGGTTATGCTGAATTGTATTTTTTGCCTGTTATATCGGTGTAATTAATAAGCAATAATTTAGTTGTATTTATAAATTTACATTGATGTGCATACTAATCTACATTTTTGTTATAAATTCGAGAATTTTACATAAAATAAAGAAGTTTATTTTTTTTAACTATGAGGTTTTTTTTATCTACGTTGAGAGCAAAGGTGTTGTACCTAGGCACTACCTACCAATTTAATTTTGTGTACTAGTTTTCGTACACATCTATTAACTGTGCACTTATTTTGTACTTGGGCACCCATCTTCTATTGTACAATTGCATTGGCTTTGTACCAAAGAATCAAAACGGCCAATATAGGAATTTATCGCTCCACAAAAATTTTGCTGACTCAGACTTGATCTCTCATGCAGAAAAGTATCACACTACAATCAAACAATCATTCATAAGACATGGAGGCACTTTTAAACAATCAAGCAGAGATTGGAGAAGCCATTCAAAAGGGCTATAAAAATCTCAAGAATGATCCAGAGTTTCGGAAGGCAGAGCCGTCATATTATAATAACCGCTTAGACAAACTGGACCTTAATGGGAAGTATTTCAACAAAATCATCTTATCTTCCTCTGAGATCAACGAATATAGTGAATACTACACAGGAAAGTATTATCAGAATATAACAACTGTATATGAGGCATTTAAAAAAATTCTAAAGAAAGATTTAGTGAGTGTTTCATAAGACATCAGCAAGGATCCAGGTTCATCAGCAGCAACCAGTGGAGAAACGCCCATAACCATACAGGAGTCAAACAAACCGGAATTCAGAGTGTACGATGGCTCAGCAACCTTCATAAGGGAAACCAATAATGCTGATGAAGCAACCAAACTAGTCAGAAAACATCGAATGCCGAATTGCCAACAATGAAGGAAACATGTCGAAGACCTGTTGCAGCCTTAAATTACAATTAATTCAAAGGTCATGGCCCGACATAACTACAAATAATGAGATGTTTTGGGAAACTACAAGTCATCCGCCACTAGAATATACTCAGGATTTTGACAATGTACTTGCTGACTGAGTCCAAGAGATCTTAATAAACCTACACGAAAGGTTAGAAAGTTCAAGCAGAATCAACAATCCTGAGCAGAGCATTCACCTAAACTTGAAACTTCCCCAAATAACGCTTCCATAGAATGTAGGAACTTATGTCAGATGGTCACACTATTATGATCTATTCGTACAGCTGATCACAAGATATCAGCGATGCACAGAATGTTATGCGAGAAATTCAATCTCAGCGGTGAAACAAAATCGTTAATTCAACATCATACTGCAACTGATCTAGCAATTCCCCCGCTTGGAAAATCCTGACTGCACGCTACAACAACAAAGGATCATTGGCTTGTAACTCTATTCCTTATGTAGTTGGCTGTAAAACTAAGCCTTCCCCCCAAAATGAGGTGGAAAGATTTGACTGTAGAAAACCGTCTTGATTTTTTTTCTTTCAGCAAGACTGTTTTGCTGTGGCGTACATTAAACTGTTAACTGGTAACGTATACCATTATCACATAGATAGTTTGAAAGTTATCGGTAAACATATTCATTTCCATTATCAGTAACGTAATGATTTGTTCCCTGTAAAATTCTCTGAATAATTTTTAAGCCTTTTAAACATTTCAAATGCATAGGTTTTACGCTTTATTATATAAACTTCAAACCATCGAGTAGCATTATCGGTAAGTGTCATTAGCTTGTCCAATCGATGTTATTTTCATCGGACCGCAGAGCTCTTAGGGATACTTCCACCTATTACAAAAAAAAACATCCAGCGCCGTAAGTCGCTTAGTTTAGCCACCGCAGTGTGGATGATGTGTCATTAATTTTTTTAGTACACTTTTTTACAAAGTCATTTTTGAAAATTGCAGGAGTCATTTAAACCAAACTTTTCTCAGTTTTACACACTGGCATATACAGTATGGACTGCTCGATATGCTATTTCATGCGGGTATAATTTTCTGTGTCAAAAATAGTTTTTAAGTCGGTGCCAACATTGAAAAAACCATTGGCGGGAAGTTGAAAAGTGCTTTTAATAAAACCTTTCGAATTTTTGTAGAGAATCTATCAATAAAAAACTTTTTATCACTATTTAACCCAACTAATTAATTTAAAAACATTTATTTCGACGAACCCACTTTTTTATTTGTTGTTGTTGGTACTTGGTGCTTAGGCAGAAAGAGAACGCTATATAGAAGTGAATCATTTTCTGCAGTGTATTTCTATGGACGTAGTTATTCCATATTATACATGTCACTGGTTGTACATTAGAGCTCCGCAAATATTTTAGAATATTAGAACTTAGTAATAAGTTAAGGCTCTGATGTGGTAGTGAGGGAGTCTGTTTCGTGGCTTGGGAAGTGTTTCTCGAGGGTTTTGTTGGGGTCCCAAATCAAATTCTGAGAAAAACCTATACACATACATCACATGCATACAATAATATTCATTGAAATAAATTTTGATTTTTTTAAGTTTTGGATTAAAAAATTTTTTGGAAGTTGAATTATATAAAAAAAAAATATAAAATACTATATATATTTTTCAAATAACTCAATTCCTTAATTAAATACTTTTTTCTTCAGATATAGGGGTCATTAACCACCCCCCCCCGTGGTTCCTCCGCTGTGTTTGCATCCCTTTTACACACATTTCACACAATTGTGGTTAACCGAGAATAATTGAATCTTACTTCACAGCTACGACCGACTTATCTTATATGTTATCTCGCAAAGTTAAAAAATTTATCTGCCCGATATTTTTCATGCCATTCTAAATATTTATCTTTCTTACTTTTTATCGTATTAATGAATTCATTCTTCAAATTCTCCTGAATACAATATAAGCCATTTAATCGTTTACCTCGTAGAGTAGTTTCTCCTTTTCTGTTTTTTATAAATATTTCATTTTTGTTGAACGTGATTGTGTAACCGTATTACGTATTTATTTGGTGAAAATGCCTTGAACTTCTGATACTGTTATATTCTATTTATTTCAGGTATTAAACAAATAGACCGTTAATAACTGCCAGTCTATAAGAATCATTACAAGAGGGCAGGAAATAGGCACAGGCGATTCGACAGGTACACCATCTATTAGTCAGGCACAACAATAGGTACACATTCACACAATTAAAATATATACATACGAGTATATACACATCGCAAGCACAGTACGGAACCAACGGGATACATCGTTGGAGAGTAGTTTATGTAGTTTCTGTAGTTACAACATCGTAAATCACATTATTTTCTACCGATATTAGTTTCTACCATAAGTAGAGATACAATAACTGCATGCTCAAGTGCATGGTCATCCATAGATAACTAAATCTTGGGTTTTGGAAAAGATATACTGGTCCCAAATTTCCTTATAAAACAAAAGATTTACGTAAACAAAAAAAAAATTAAGTTAAAGTAAATAAGCTGAGTGTACAATTAGGCTAGGTAAAGGAGCTATGGTTTAGATATTGTCACATTTACATAATTAAAAGCACATAAAAAAAAGACAAAGGAAAAAAACAAATGAAGCTATATGGATGGCTCATAAAAAAAATCGATGTACCAAAGTGAACAAATAAAAGAACTTGTTGATAAACGACTTTAATATACCTTCCACAGGTCAATTTGTAGCCAGATTGCTCGCTCCACACAGAACCAGTGGTCAGTTCAGTTTTACTTATCGGAGAGTTGAGACCCCGAAAGGTGTAAGGTCAAGAAAAAATTTTAACAAAAAGGAAAAGTTTACTCGAATCAAGCTACAGAAGAAAAAAAATTATTAGAAGGAATTTCGGACTAGAGTAGCGTTAGAACGTAATTCTCGTATTTTGGTCGTAATAAGGCTGACTATGCTAGTTGAGGATCGTTGTCAAGTTAAGTAAATTTGTTTTAATATAATTCTTTTTTGATAGGTAGGTTAGGTTTTTTTTAAACTTGCTTAAACACGGTATATTTGAATTATTTTTGTTTATCTTAAAAATCATGCTTTATCACAGTGAGTGTTAAGAGGAATAAAAGTGAAGTGTTAAGAGGAATCGCTGCATTTGTGTTTTTTTTGTCGAGTTTCGTTACACCTCGAGTTCAAAATCACGTGGCGCCCAACTAATTTTCATGCATCTCCACTCCACGCATAAACCCACTGCCCCCTTCACTAGAACTACCATTTCGTACGTATCAGGGCAGCGTAAATTTTAGTAGTTAGTGAAAAATCTAAAGCGTACTTTGTAATACAGTTAAAAAAAAAAATTGGAACAAAAGTTGTACAGCTACTCCATACGTGTATCTATGCAAGCGATTTCTAGAAACTTTATTCTTCCTTTGTTTCAATTAAAAATTGAAGAAAAAAATTTTAAATGAATAAACTCCAACTAAAAGTAAACAAATTCAGTGTGGAAAGCATGATGCTTTTTTTCGCATGCAAGTTTTATAAATTGTCTGAACAGAAAATCCATTGAAAAGAGGCGATCCCGCTTTTCGTTATCTGCAATTTAAGCATTAAGTCTGCATTAATAGAGGAGTACAACTTGTCAAGTTACATCCCAGCTGCAGTATTCGTCCATAGTTTTAATATATGTATATGTACATAGCTCACACTCCAAGTGATAAGGAAAGATTTCGTTCGTACATCTGGGATTAATTAATGACATACTTACCTAAATTGAAGTCAATTTATATTTAGCTATAGTATACTAAACACTATATATATATTTAACTATATTCCTTTCTTTGTGATTGTGGTGTGGCAAGAAAAAAATATTTGGTACTTATAGTAATCCAAATTTATTAGGGTAGTGTGCTGTATGATTTTCAAAGGAAAGATTTTATAAGTTTATTAATTTTAATAATTGGTGATTTTGGGTGACCCGCAAAAGCAATTTATTAGTTGAAGAGTACCTTTTATTGCACTGGCCATAGGCATTTATGGAAGCGGTGTTGTGAAAAACTCTAGATTTAAAGCAATCAATGCGAACGAAGCATACTTATCATTAGGTTGACTAGGGTTAAGTGGACAGCATATTGAATTTCCTTGGCTGTGGTGAAAGCTAAGAAAATATATTTTGTTTTTGTGTGCAGAAAAAGCGTCATAATTGCGTAAATCAATAATCGCTTTAATTCGAGTTAAGTGGAACGATTTCAATGCAGCGATAAATTCTGAAATGAAGTAATGTTGAAGTTTTGTTTGTGGGATGAAGGAAACATTGCCGGATTCGTAAGTATGACTTAGGCGTTGCATATCACTTTAAGCTAAGGTCTGAAGTGTGATGAAATTTTTTACAATTACATGCTGATGAAAATTGCTTTTATTGAGGCCAGCCATTCCCTTTAACTCGTACACGAATTTGTCTATTTCTTTACTATTTTCGACACTCTCGTAGACCCACTTTTCGTCATCACAGCGAGCTGAAATTTAGTACACAGGTTCATGTTGCGTGACAATTGAATCTATCAAAATTTGAACCGGAAATTTCCATGGAAAAACCGGAAAATCGGGTAAAATCATTTGAAAATTTGGTACAAATTTCCGAAAAAATTACCGGAATTTTCCGACTTTTCCGGTAAAAAAGTTTTCTAAATTATGCAGGGTCAAGCTCCCTATCAACTGGCATCATTACTTTCTCTCCGGCAATGGTGAAAACTTGCAGAAAAAATCGAGGAAAATTCATGTAAAACGCTTTTCCGGAGTTTTTACGACCAAGGAAGCGTTTGAGCGTTTTGCAACCTAAGACAAAGTTGTAGAGCGAAATGAGTTGCATAATAATTTTTACTCGAATAAATTTTTTGAAAAACTGGTAAATCAGTGACTTTTCAGTCGTCATAAAATTGTTTTAAAATATCTCCATGCAGCACGTAATAACAATTCGGTTAACGTGAAAAAGGCAGAAAATAAAATAAGTAAAAAACGAGTTTTCAAACAAAACTGAGGCCAAGCCGCATGAAAAGGTAGAAAATAAACTTTTCTTCACACACAGAGGTGGACTCAGATTTTATTCGCTGACAATCACCGATATATTTCAGTATGGTCAATCAGAGGTAATAAGTGATTTGATTCATGAAGAGAAAGAATATTCAAGAGAAATGTCCTAATCAAAAAATCTGAGTCCACCTCTGTTTGTGAAGAAAAGTTTATTTTCTACTTTTTCATGCGGCTTGGCCTCAGTTATGTTTGAAAACTCGTTTTTTACTTATTTTATTTTACTGGTCATATTAATTATTTGAACTCGATCAGTAACAAGGTAACCAGTCAGAATAAAGATATTATTTTTTTTTATCTACAGGTTTCAGTTCTATCATATTAGTAATTCAGTATTCAGGAAATTATATCAAGTGCGGCACATACAAAGTTTTATTTAAACACGACTTTTATAATAATTAGGCATTGAAAATTAAAGGAGGCGCAGCATAACAGTCTGGCCTGCCAGGCAAAGTTTTGCGTAAGCTTCATCTATTTTCGAAGGAATTTCAAGTAACTTCCTTTATTCCGTGTAGTGATCCAGTGCTCAACCTTGCAATTGCAACCTATAAAGTTTTGTCATAAAACATAAAATTGGTCTCCGATATATAAGTAGATTCGTATGTTCCTCTGGTCGTCACTTGCTAATGGTGAGATAGTATAAACGGCGAGAAGTGTGGTTATTTTCGAATCATAGGGTACTAAGGCTCCAAAGAATGGTGTACAGTCGGGTAATTTTCAATAGTTGGATCGCAAAAAAGTCACTTAGCTCACATCGACACTTGATTAAGCTTATATAGGTGCCTTACTAATCACCCATCTCAACGTTAAGAATGACAAGTTTCGTCCATTCAAAACTCTTAGTGAACCTTTTTAGTTGGATTGAATGAAAATTGAAATGAGTATCTAGTGGCTCTACTTTTCCAGTTGGGGAATCTATTTGTCTAATCCAGTCAGCGAAGCAACTCCTTTTTGGAATTTATCACCCTAATTTATTTATAATTTCTTAGTTGGCATAATATGATTCTCCTCTTGATTTGGTTATCAAAGCATAGTTGTAGTGCATGAAGGTCTTTCGTAAGAGTACAATTTTTTTTTAAGTCACCTTGTGGTTAAGAGCGTTCTGGATTCAAAACTTAAATTATCTAATTAATTTTCCATATTGTAAGCTTTATTTATTATTTTCCCAATTTCATTTACAATTCTTGTTGGACTTAAGTCAATTAACCTTGCTTTACGTAAAATTGTAAAATTGCTCGAATTTATCTTTGAAATGAAAGTTAACCGTCTTACTCAGGATGAATTGTGCTATCAGTTGCTGCTACGGGGCATAGAAACGGGTTCGGTAGATGAGATGCGCAGGAGCTAGAAGAGCGCTTTCAAAGCCGAAAAATCAGGGGATATTTTGGAGGCGGATAAATACCCTTTCACATTTGACCAAGATGCGGATTCAGTGCAGGGTAAGGTCACTGAACTCAATACGCTTATCGAAAATTTCACGGGTGATGCTTTTAGTGGTAGTTACGCGAAAGTAGTGTCAAAAATTAATTGGGCATTAGATAAGGTTAGGCGAATGCAAGCGGACAAAAAAGACCAAGTCGTCCTAGGGTCTATACAAATGAAGTTAGTAGCGGCTATATCAAGTGGTTCAGCCAGTGAAAGTGAAGATATTCAGAACTTCTCTTCGTTCGTCAAGAGCTCTACAATAACTGGAAGTATAGTTTCACATTTCCCGATTCATAAGTTCTCAGGGGAACAGGGTCAGTCACTCAGTTCATTCCTAGAAAGAGTCATAGAGCTGCGTGAAGCCCGAGGAAGCTCAGAAGCTCAATTGTTTAAGGCCGCCTTAGATTTGTTCAGTGGTCGCGCCCTAATTTGGTATTGGGCGAATAAGGCTAAGTAATTTCAAGTCCTGGTCTGATTTAATAAAGGAGCTCCGAAATGAGTTTCTGCCCATCGATTACTACGATCGTCTGACCGACGAAATTGGGAAGCGCACTCAGGGAAGAGACGAATCTATAGGCACGTACATAGCTGTAATGAGTAGCTTATTTTCACGTTAGACGCAGCCAATGAGAGAAGACCAAATGAGGAGAATTTTGAAAAGAAACATAATCCCTTTTTATCAAAGTCAACCCGGCTTAAGAGAGATCGTTACGGTAATGGATTTAGTTAAAATGGGAAGGAAGCTGGAGTCAGTACGCTCCTCGGTCGAAGCCTTTGTTCCTCCTCCATCGAAAAGAAATACACAGTTATTAGAGCCCGATCTGGCGTACGTCTCACATTCAAGTCAGCATATATCAGTCATTTCGAATCAACAGAAAGTATATAAATGTTATATCTGTAAGGGAAAGCCATATATCTCCATTTTTAGGCAACCCCGTCGTTGTTTTAGTTGTGGTACAGCAGGAACAATTCGCGCTCATTGTCGCAATTGTGGAGTACAAGATTCCAACAATAGTAGCCGTGGGAGTTCGGGAAACGAAATAAGAGCTCAGAGGTAGACTACAATCTGAGCTCCAATATTTTGCAAAAAGCCGCAGTAGTTGAATGCGTATTTAAATTCAGTGGACCAGAAAAGAATGACTCTTTCAAATCAACGATCTTCACTCGAGTGAAGGATGATGAAAGGCCGTATCTGGAAGTTTCGATTTTAAACGTACCGATGACTGGACTGCTGGACTCAGGTGCCTCTAGAACAGTGATAGGGAATATTGGATGCACAAACTACAAGCTATGAACATAATCTTTAATAAGTATCTTGCTGACTCGGCGACGCTTGCAAACGGAGATAAAGTAGAGATAATCGGCACACCAACTGTACCTATAGAACTGAGGGGCATAATAAAAGTAGTTGGAGTTTTAATAATTCCATCGCTGCCTATTAGGAACTGATTTTTGGAAAAAGATGGAAATTACGGCAAATTTGAATGAAGAGGTCTGGCATTTTAAAAATGGTTCCAGCCAAGTTGATATTTGTCCTTTGGAAAACCGATCCACGCTCACTGTATAGAATTCTTTTATTCCACTGGATCAAGGTGCTTGTGCCTTGATCTAATGGCTGCGTTAACGGTGCTTGTACCGCAACGCCAAAGAATGTAATGAATTCTACGTCGAATCTCGTGCTGCTTAATCAAGGTGCTTGTACCTTGATTTTAACAATATGCTATGCTAACGGTGCTTGAACCGCAACGCCAACTCCAAAAAGATACTACGTAGAATTGTAAATAAAACTTCTTATTTGATGATTGAAACCAGACTAAAATTATATTTTCATAAACTTAATTTATAATACTCAAAAAATGTTCACTAAGCTAGTTTCTTTCTTTTGCAAATAATAAGAATGAGAATTTCACACAAATTCGGATTCCCATGCATGCCTTCATAATACGACACAAATGTGCATATCGTATTTCGTCTGGTGGCGACGGGCACATGTGCATACTCAGCATAATTTGCGTGTGATTCCCATTCGGTGAGAATGGAAAAAATAAAATATGAATTTATATTTTTTATATGTATGTAGGTAGGTATATTTATTATTATTGATATTCTAGTTACTATATCTATGTAATTGAAGTCTAAACATCCTCCCCCGCGTTGAACGGTTTGTTCAACTACTCATCCAAGTGGACCTCTACGGTGAAGCTTTCGCGTCTATTTTTGCGGGGAAGTGGCGTCGGCTTGGTCTTATTGTTCTCCCAAAGATTCGCTCGATGTCTCCAGATTAAGTACGACATGATCACGAGTATGCAGAGTAGGCCAATGTACCCAATGGTGTACTGATGTATGTCATGGGGCTGAATACGGTACGGAAGCTCATGAAGTTGTTGTAAGGTGATTTTCCTTTGCAATACTTCAAGTTCCTCAAGGTTCGATTGAAGGATGTGCGTCTTCTGGGATAGAGGTGTTATCTTTTCAGGATCAATGAAGTCTGTCAAGTTTCCACTTGGAGTAAAGGATGTTCTTGAATTGGTCGGATATGTATTGTGTCCTTGGATTGTTATGAACTCTTGTTTAATTGTGCAATGCCCTTGAAGTGTAAGAATTCCGGAGCCCACTAGCGTTGCTTGCGTGACATTTGTTCCACAGACGATGTTTATTATTGTTTTCTCCTTAACAGCATATATCCATTGATTGGGATTGTAAAGCTGTATCCATTGTTGTTTGCCTTCAATGGTCATAATTTGACAACTTGGTGACTGAGGCTTATGGTTGATAAATTCTATTTCACAAGTACTAATGTTGGCTCCCTTTCGATAAATTGGATGCCTCTGTTTGCACATGTGGTTTGCTTCTTCTGTGATAACACAAGAGTATAATTCTTGTTCGGTTAGTGGATAATATTGTTACGTGCCACAAAGTGAATCAAGCGACATCTGTTAGGAATAGAAGCAACTTTAGGTTAGTGTCATCTTAGTAAACTTTGGGTTCGGAGAACGGAATATTCAGGAAGGTTCTAGGATAATTCGTAGAGTATAAATACGGCGCTCTGACAGCTAGGAGGCGGAGTATTATTTCAGACAGCGAAGTGAACGAAGTAAACTATTTGGATTGCGATAATCAGAAGTACAGT
The DNA here is from genome assembly GCA_963930735.1 of Dioctria linearis. Classification (NCBI taxonomy): domain Eukaryota; kingdom Metazoa; phylum Arthropoda; class Insecta; order Diptera; family Asilidae; genus Dioctria; species Dioctria linearis. The sequence continues at coordinate 178,320,897 of OZ005740.1, forward strand.
ACTAGCGATAAATAAAGAGTTGATTTGATAATTATTTGTGAATTTGTGAGAGTAAACAGTAAAGCTAAATAAAGAAAGAACTTTTGAATTATATCTGAAATATTGTGTTTTAAATAGCGAACTAAGGCCACGCTCGTAACAACTGCTGTCAGAAGTAAAATAAAATCGCGAAATAAAGTGGTGGCATTTGACTTTGAAATTCAAAGAGTGATTAATTTTGTGAAATTGCGCAAGAATGGGACGCAAACTAGAGGAGCTTCGCATATAGGAATTGAAAGTGGAGTTGGGGAAGCGGTCATTGCAAACGACAGGTCTAAAGAATGTTCTAGTCGAGCGACTTAGACAAGCGTTGATAGAGGGAGAAAAGATTCCTGATACATACGTTTTCGAGGAAGAACCAGAAACTGAAGAAGAGCCTGCGATGAACATAGAACAGCTTTTGGGTACTTTAATGACCAAAATGGAGCTTTCAACCCTGCAAGTGAAAAATGCCCTTGAGGAACAAAAGAATGCTTTTGAGGAACAAAAGAATTCTCTAGAAGCGCGTTTGGATGAACAAAAGAATGTTTTTGAGGAACAAAAGAATTCTATAGAAGCGCGTTTGGATGAACAAAAGAATTCTCTAGAAGCCCGTTTGGACGATCAAAAGAATGCTCTTGAGGAACAAAAGAATGCTTTTGAGGAACAAAAGAATTCTCTAGAAGCCCGTTGGGATGAACAAAAGTGTTCCTTGCAGAATTGTCTAGAAACCTGTTTGGAGGAACAGAAGACTTTTCTTAAAAATTCATTAGACGAGCAAAATGTAAAAATTGAAGGAATCCAGCAGGAAGTGCTGGAAGTTCAACAGCAAGTATCGGAAGTGCAACAAAATGTTACGGAGAAGCTTGACAACTTTAAAGCAGATTTGGACAGAATGAAGTACCGACAATCTCGGCAAGAAGGAACTGAAATATCCGGTGCAGGCAGAATGAAACCTCCAATATTTGATGGACAAAATTCGTGGCATATTTTCAAGAGACAGTTTGAGGCAGCTTCCGAAGTAAATGGATGGAATGACGCAGACAAAGCTACAGCTCTGGTATTAGCCCTTCGAGGTCCTGCGTAAGAGTTATTACAAACTATTCAGATTGAAAAGCAACGTGATTACATTTCACTAGTACAGGCGATAGAATTACGTTATGGAGATGAACACATCCAGCAAGTATATCGCCTGCAGTTACGCAACAGGACTCAAAAGCATGGCGAGTCACTACAACAACTGCAGGCTGATGTGGAAAGATTAGCTTATCTTTCGTACTCTAGCGTAAATGCGGATTTCCTTAATGAAGTGGCAACAGAAGCATTTGTGAACGCCATTGCAGATCAAAATTTACAACAAGCGTTAAGGCTAGCAGGAAAGAAATCAACAGCAGAAGCACTAGCGTATGCATTAGCGTATGAATCTGCCAGGCAAGCTTCTCGAAGTGCAGTACGAGTGAGAGAAATTTCGGTGGAGGAATGTACTTGTAATAGAATGCAGCCATCACAGAGCAATTCTTCACGTGGTATTCTGCGATGCTGGAATTGTAATAGACCAGGATACCTCCAAAGGGTCTGCAGAAAACGCCGACGAATGGAAGCGCTAGAAGAAGGGCAGAGATATCGAGCTGGGCAAAGATATCGAGTTGGGCAGCAGACTCACAGCAGAATACCGTCATCAGAGACCACTCCTTCGCGTGGTGTCATTCGATGCTGGAAATGTAGTAGACTGGGACACCTGCAAAACGACTGTAGGAAACGAGGACGAATGCAAACAACAGAAGAAGAAGGGAGAAGATGGCGAGCTAGAGAGCAAGCTTTCCGTGGAGAGACTAGACTGCAACCTCATGACTTTGAAATTCCATACCGCAAAGGACGTATCCACGGAAATGCAGAAGCTTTTTCACAACGTCCATGCAATCCTGAATGTAAACATTGCGGACAGATGGAAGAAAAAGATGACGATGACTACAATGATGATAACGAAAGTCGAAAGAAGAAAGGAAAGAAATCCAAAGATGATGATGATTACGGTGATAAAAGTAAAAAAGAAGAAAGGAAAGAAATCCAAGAGCGAGGACAATGAAAGAAAGAAAAAGACGAAAAGTAAAGGGTCTAAAGATGCTGGTAATGACGATGATAAGGGTATAATGAAGGTCGGAAAAGGTAAAGACAAAGTTTCTGACGATGATGATAATAAGAAGCGCAAAGGCGGCAATGAGAATGATGACAACGGCAATCAAAAGGGCAAGAAATTTGAGGACAAAGGAATCAAAGATAAAAGACGAAAGAAAAATCAAAGCATGGAAGAGTGTTTCAACAGAACATTAATCAAACATCTCAGGAAGGTCTTCAACTATAATCAGCGCGATTGGTTTCGACATATTCCTATATTTCTAATGGCTTATATATCAGCTGTTTACAATATGACCAGACAAAGCCCATTTAAGGTCATTTTCGGAAAGGAAATGCGCTCACCTAGGGACCTCAAGTTTGGTATACCCAAAGGCGAACAAAAGTTACCAGAAGACTACGTAACAAAGCTCAGACAACGATTAGCTGATGTGCACGAGGCCACGAGACGTTCTCCAAAGTTATCACAACACTAGGAGGGACCGTATGCAGTTAAAACTAAAATTAATAACATGCCATACAAGAATCATCGCGGTACAAGATGCAATAGAAAAATCGTTCATCTAGATCGCTTGGGTCAATACGCAGACCACCAATACCGTGGACCATCTGTTGTTCGGGACGAACAAATTTTAAGAAGGGGGCAGTGTTACGTGCCACAAAGTGAATCAAGCGACATCTGTTAGGAATAGAAGCAACGTTAGGTTAGTGTCATCTTAGTAAACTTTGGGTTCGGAGAACGGAATATTCAGGAAGGTTCTAGGATAATTCGTAGAGTATAAATACGGCGCTCTGACAGCTAGGAGGCGGAGTATTATTTCAGACAGCGAAGTGAACGAAGTAAACTATTTGGATTGCGATAATCAGAAGTACAGTACTAGCGATAAATAAAGAGTTGATTTGATAATTTTTTGTGAATTTGTGAGAGTAAACAGTAAAGCTACATAAAGAAAGAACTTTTGAATTATATCTGAAATATTGTGTTTTAAATAACGAACTAAGGCCACGCTCGTAACAATATTGATCCCGATGTAAGTTGGTGACCAAGAAATGTGAAGATGGTTTGATTGCCACAAATGTCTCGTTGATTAATACTGGTATTGGAATGATTCTGAATACTTCAAAATCTCCTGCAGCCAATAAAGGTAGCTTCAGCCTAAAGATGACATGATGTGCGACCGTACGACCTTCTATAGTCAAGAGGTTATAAAGGTTGGCTATGTTGTCTTGTGAAATCGGTAGTCTTAGCGATGAAGCTAGATTTGTCTTGATAGTAATTACCTCATGCCTTAGTTGTTGTGGCGACAGTAGTTCTGCACTTACCCTTCCCTGATGAGTGTTGGTAATGACGTCTAGTGTTGATCAGCGTTAGCTGTATGGATAATGATGCGAAGAGTTGTGCTATTTTTCTTGATACAATTCTTCAGTAATGTTATTTAGTCGATTCGCTGTTTGAGAGACGTGGGCTTTTAGCTCTTAAAAGTGCTTATTATTCATCTCTTGATTTTTTCTTATGATATTCATTGTCGAATCTATGATAGACGTTTGGTTTCTTAGAAACTGTAGTAAATGACCTTCATTCTGGTTAATTTTTTCAATAGTCTGAGACATCTTCTCAGCATATTCTGAATCTAATACTCCGGATAGTGCATTTGCCACATTTCCTACGATATTGAGAGCACCTCGCTTATTTCTACTTGCTCCAGATTGAAGTAGCTCATTGCTGTCTGTTAATTCTTCAAAGACGTGTTGAAATTGGCTAATGATTCTCGAGCATGGACCCTTGTCGATCAGCAGTTTACACATGCTTTTCAAAATAGCAGTTCCGTTTCGGAGAGTTTCGTATTCAGCCCAATATGGTCGTAAGTCATAATAGACCACCAAATGCCATTCGTTTGCAATTATATTTGCTGCTCCCAGGTTTTCAAAATAAATTCCCGGCTGGGAATTGAATGGCGCGATTTCGACCGGTGAGCTCCTGATCGTAGGTAGGATCATGCAGGTCAATAGTAGTGTCGTGATGGTGGAGATTGGAGAGCATTTTCATTTATTTTTTGGGGATGCATCTTTTTCTTGTCTAACCTCTTCGGCATTAGTCGAAGTTGATTGGCCGACTTCGTTGTATCTTAGATTTGTGCGCTCAACTTCAGGATTGGCAGAGTTGCCCTTCTCCTGCTTTTCCTCTTCTATGGGGAGTGGTGATAGTTCGTGAATAGGTCTGCGGAACACATTTGTTGCCGTTCGAACGTCTGCAACTCTCACTAGTCCATCTTCTCCCTTATGAGTTTTAATGATTCGTCCCAGTGGCCACTTCATAACTGGGACATTATCCTCTTTAATGATAACCATTGTTCCGGGCTTGACATTCTCAGATTTCCTTTTCCATTTCTGGCGTTGTTGTAGCTCATTCAAGTATTCCCTTGACCAGCATTGCCAGAACTCATTTTTGATGTGTGCCAGTAATTTCCATCTTGTAAGCATGTCTATCTTCATGGACTGAGCCTCTGGATTAACTGGATTAGTAAGCGGCTCGCCGACAAGGAAGTGACCAGGTGTTAGAGCGGTCAGAACATTTGGATTCGAGGACATCTGTGTTAAAGGCCTTGAATTTAGAATGGCTTCTATCTGAATTATTACGGTTTCCAATTCTTCATACGTTAATTATGCAGAACCCATTGCTCGGTGCAATAAATGTTTAGCTAACTTTACTGCGGCTTCCCAGAGGCCGCCAAAGTGAGGGGCCCGTGGCGGTATAACGTGGAAATTAATACCCTTTGCACTACAAGTGTTCATGATTAGTTCCTTCGAATTGTGGGAGTGGATGACTGTGTTTAGTTCTGATAGCTGGCTCTTAGCCCCGATGAAATTGGTTGCATTATCGCAATAAAGATTCTTGCAGTGTCCTCGTCTTGCTATAAAACGCTTAATTGCTCCGATGAAGGCGTAGGCCGATAAGTCTGTTACTAATTCAAGATGAGTGGCCTTGGTCGCAAAGCAACAGAAAACAGCTATGTATGATTTTAGCGGCCGCTTTCCTCTTATTTTAAGGAGAGTCCAAATGGGGCCACAAAAATCAACTCCGGCATTCATAAACGGTCGTGCTGGCTGCACTCTAGTTGCTGGTAGGTTCCCCATTAGTTGTGTCATCAACCTTGGTTTAGCTCGTGCACAGCGTACACATCGTTGAACTACAGACCGGGCAATGGTTTTACCCTTCATGGGCCAGAATCTTTGTCTGGTTGCTGCAAGGAGTGTCTGTGGGCCGCAATGGAAATTGTCCATGTGCAGATCCGTCATTATAAGCTTCGTGAACGGATGGGAGTATGGAAGTAGGATTGGGTGCTTCGCATCGTAAGATAGTGTCGATGCTTGCAACCGTCCTCTGACTCTAATGATTCCTCTTTCATCGATGAAGGGAGCGAGACTGTTTAATGAACTATTCTTGCTAACTTCTCCGTACCGTAGTAGTTGTGTAGAATCTTCCTTTGAATTCATATTGCTGCATTTGTTTAACTATAATGTTGAGTGCGTCCTGTAGTTCGAATGTTGTAAGCACTGTTGGGTTGAAACGAGAGCTTTGTAGATAACGGATTTTCATCTTGGTTATGAAGCGCAGCATATATGCGACTATCCGTTGCAATTTCTTAAATGAGTTCTTATGATCGATCGTATCGATGAAATTAACTGCTTCCTCCGTAGCAACTAACGATAATTTTATCCCCCTTCTTTCCAGTCTCTGATCAATGTTGTTTGTGTCAATTGTGTGTGACATTGGCCAGGTGGACTCAGCACTATGTAGAAAGAGGGGCCCATAGAACCAAATATTGCAAGTTTCCAATCTTCCTGGTGATATGCCCCGCGATAACACGTCAGCCGGATTTTCCCGTGAACTGACATGTCCCCACTGTTGTATTGTAGTTAGTTCTTGGATGGCTGATACTCTATTAGCCACAAATGTATGAAATGATGCTGAGGGAGAACTGAGCCAATTAAGCACGATTTCTGAATCTGTCCATAAGACCGTAGGTTTGTCTCTTAAGTCCAAGTCTGTCTTGATGCGATCTGTCAACTCTGCTGCAAGCTTGGCTGCACATAATTCCAAACGTGGTAGTGTTGTCTGTTTAAGCGGTGCGACTCCTGACTTGGCACAAAGCAATCTTACACTTATGATATTATCCTTACTCACAGATCTGATATAAACCGCGGCAGCATATGCCTTCTCAGATGCGTCTGCGAAAGCATGTATTTGCATTGAACTGGATGATGTATGGGAGAATACATGTCTTGGAAATTTTATATTCTCTAACGATTTCAAATCTTCACAGAATCTAATCCACTCTGTGTGGAGCTCTTGTGGCAAGACCGCATCCCAATCAATTTTAAGAGCCCACAGCCTTTGAAGGAACATTTTGGCAACAACTACTACTGGTGCCATGAAGCCAAGGGGGTCAAACAAGTGTGCTATGTCTGAATATGCCCTCCTCTTTGTAACCTTGGATGTATTGTTCCACGATGTTTTTATTGAAAATGAATCTGTTTTAGGTAGACAAGTGAGCCCTAAGGTTTTATGTGATCCTCAGTTCCATCATTAAAATCAAGCTCTAGCTCTATGTCCTCTTTGGGAAGACCCTGAATTAGACGGGGATGGTTTGCACACCATTTCCTTAGTTTGAATCCCGCCATTTGAAGTACTGAGTTTAGCTGCGTCTGTGCTTCAACCGCTGTAGTTAAACTATTTGATCCAGCCATGACATCATCCACGTAAAAGTTAGATTTTAACATTTCGGTGCCAAGTGGGTATTTCTCTGAATCCTCTTTTGCGAGCCTCTGCAAGCATTTGATTGCCAAATACGGAGCAGAGGTAGTTCCATATGTTACTGTGTTGAGCTTGTAACATTTGAGCTTCTGAGCAGGGTCAGTCCTCCATAAAACCAACTGATACTTCTGGTCGTTATTGTGCACCAATATCTGCCGATACATTTTTTCGATATCAGCAGTAAATACGTATCTGGGAAATCGAAAGCGAAGAAGCACAGAGAACAAATCATCTTGGATTTTTGGTCCAGTGCACAAAATATCATTCAATGATAAATTTGAAGATGTTTTGGCGGATGCGTCGAAAACGACTCTCAATTTCGTGGTTCTACTCTCCGGTTTAACGACGCAATGATGTGGCAGAAAATAGTAGGGCTTTTCAATTGTCTTAATATCAATTTCTTGCATCTGGCCGAGTCGAATGTATTCGCTCAGGAAATCGATGTATTGTAGTTTGATATCTTGGTGTTTAGCGAACTTTCTCTCTAGTGCTGAGTAGCGCTGTAGAGCAAGATCTTTTGACTCACCTAATTTGCTCGGATCACCCTTGAATGGAAGCTTGACAATAAAACGCCCATCAGTATTTCTTGTAGTGGTTTGATCGAAGTGATTCTCACAGTATTTTTGTGTTGTGGTAAATCTGGTTTCTGATGACTGAAGTTCTTCCAGTTTCCAGAATTTCTCCACTTGCTGGTTAAATCCTTCATCTTCACTACATATGCCACACGTCGCATTTGGTTGACATATGTCGTTTATCTTTCCACCTACTATCCATCCAAGTACTGAGTTTTGTAGTGTAGGTAGATGGCCTCCAAGCTTTATTTGACCAACGGACAATAGTTGAAAGTAGACTTGTCCTCCAATTAGGAAGTCTATACGCCCAGGACGATTAAAGTGTGGATCAGCTAATTGGATGTTGCTCGGTATTGGCCATGTTGCTGTATTTAAAGTACGAGTTGGCTGGTATGATGTGATTTCTGGCAAAACGAAGGCTTCCAGTCTGGTATTGAAGCCATTCACTCTAGATTCTATTGAAATGTTGATTCTTTTTTCCAATTCTGACCAATTCTCATTATATCCATTAGTTCAGGAACTTGTGCTAATCCCAATTTCTTGGCGAGTCTCTCATTTATGAAATTTAGCTGAGAGCCTGAGTCCAAAAGAGCTCTACATTCTACGCTTGAACCTTCATTGTTTACTAGTTTTATTACCACATTGCCCAAAAGGACATAGCCTCTTTGTAGTTGAGTGCTGCGTGCTGGTAATGCAGAGGAATGATCTGCATATGCTGATAAGTGTTTGAGGTGATCTTCTGGGTGGTTTTGATTCATCGACGAGGTTTGTTAAATGCTGCTGCTTACTTGTTGAATTGAATTTTCTCGATTTGATGAGATATTTTCTATATGGAGCAAGGTATTGAGTTTTCTAGCACACTTTAAGCAGCCTCGTGAGATACACCTTGATACTAGGTGCCCAGTTTTAAGGCAGTTGATGCACATACTGGCCTTTTTGACAAAGTTTAAGCGATTGGTTGGTGTCAGCTGAAGAAATTTTTGACGCGCGAAGAGCTTGTGATCTCCCTTGCAGCAGGCGCACGTCGACATAGGAATGGCTATTGAGCTCAATGATTTTGCTACAACTGACCTTCTATGCTGCTCGTCTAATCCTTTCGCCTTGTTGCCCAGAGCCTCAAGTGATTGGAACCGATTCTCTAAAAATCTGAGGAATTCGTTTGCTGATTGCAACTTTTTAGGTTGGGATAGTGTATGCTCGTATAACCCATGTGTTGTTCTGTCAAGTTTCTTGATCAGCAGATGTAATAATAGCGGGTCCCAGCTTCCTGCATCAACGCTAAGATTGTCAAGTCCAAATAGGCATTCTTGAGTTGTATCATGTAGTGACTTGATACCTGATACACTCTCTGTAGTTAAAGTAGGCTGAGATAACATTTTGTTCAGAAGTAACGTTACAAGAAGCCTAGTATTGTTGTAGCGATCCTGGAGCATTTTCCAAGCTGCGGTGTAGTTTTCTTCTGATAAGCTCAAGTGCCGAACTAACTTTTCTGCCTCTCCACAGAGATTCATTTTAAGGTACCACATCTTTTGACAGTCTCCCATAGGTTGTTCGTGTACCATCTGGGAGAATAAATCATAGAACTGCCGCCATTTCAGGTAATCGCCATCAAACTTAGGGAGCGTGATCTTTGGTAATTTTACTGTCGGGCTGATGCTTGACATAACCCTTGATGGTTGAGGATGGTATTTATCCAATTCTCCAGATAGAGTGATTAGCATGTCTTGAACCTGCTCCTCCAATTGGAAATACTCCTCAATATTGTAGCCCGCCTTGAGTGGTTCTCCTGTGATCTCCCATATGTTATGATGAAGTGTCTCGATTCTTGACCAATAATGGTTGATGGTCTTCATCTTTATTTCACAAAAATATTTAGAAGAGTCATGTAAACCAATCTCAACTCCTTTTAGGAGGCGGCGTAGGGACTCTATTACTGATTCTTGTATTCTAATCAGTTTGCTTATTTCATCCGTCGGATTTCTGTGTACTTCTCGTGCCTTAACATCGCCTTCCCCCATGTCATTCACTGGATCAGCTTGCTTTGTTATAGGCTGACGTGGTTCCATGGAGATTTGTTCTGCGTTTGTATTTTTTTCAGGCAATTTCTTCTCTGATTTTTCACCTTCTTGGTTTGAGGTGGTTAGGCTTGTAATATGCATTTGTATTTTGCTGCGATGGGCTTGATAGATGTTTTGCATCGCCTCGTAATAGCCATTTGCATAATATGGATGGCCTAAATCCTTACTATGATTGGTGCGGATTTCGTTGTCAGTATCTTCAAATGTATTCCACAATTCATCTAGTTGACGAATTCTTTCTTTGCAGTACTGCAGGTGCCTCCTGCTTGGGCCGTCCTTAATGTAGTTGTCTATTGCTCTTTCAATTTCTGATCCCGTCGCCTTCTGCTGTTTTGCGAGTTTCTCCATGATTGCTACTTCTGATATGCGTCACAAGCCGTAAACCTGTATCACGTCGGGGTCACCAAAATATGTATAGAATTATTTTATTCTACTGGATCAAGGTGCTTGTACCTTGATCTAATGGCTGCGTTAACGGTGCTTGTACCGCAACGCCAAAGAATGTAATGAATTCTACGTCGAATCTCGTGCTGCTTAATCAAGGTGCTTGTACCTTGAGTTTAACAATATGCTATGCTAACGGTGCTTGTACCGCAACGCCAACTCCAAAAAGATACTACGTAGAATTGTAAATAAAACTTCTTATTTGATGATTGAAACCAGACTAAAATTATATTTTCATAAACTTAATTTATAATACTCAAAAAATGTTTACTAAGCTAGTTTCTTTCTTTTGCAAATAATAAGAATGAGAATTTCACACAAATTCGGATTCCCATGCATGCCTTCATAATACGACACAAATGTGCATATCGTATTTCGTCTGGTGGCGACGGGCACATGTGCATACTCAGCATAATTTGCGTGAGATTCCCATTCGGTGAGAATGGAAAAAATAAAATATGAATTTATATTTTTTATATGTATGTAGGTAGGTATATTTATTATTATTGATATTCTAGTTACTATATCTATGTAATTGAAGTCTAAACACTCACAGAGGAGCAAAACCGTAGACTCGTAAATTTAATAACTGAAAGAAAGCAAGTAATGGGTAAAGTATTAGGGAAGACTAAAGTAGTAGAGCACGTTATAAAGACAAATTCCCAACCAATCAAGCAACGCTTCTATCCGGTATTCCCTACTCTTCAAAAATCTATTAATACCGAGCTTAATCAAATGTTAAAAGACCTAGTCGTTGAACCCTCTGATATTTCCTGGGCTCGCCCATAGTTATGGTTAGGAAGGGAGATGGGAGTTTTCGTTTCTGTGTAGACTATAGAAAACTAAATAAAGTGACGAAGAAGATGCCTATCCTATTCCATATGTATCCTCAACATTAGATACGTTGAGAGACGCGAAATGCATGTCATGGTTAGACATTAAGTCTGTTTTTTGACATGTTTCTATGTCGAAATGCGCCAAACAATCAATATACAGCATTCACGGTGCCGGGAAGAGGTCTCTTCATATTTCGCCGAATGCCATTTGATCTAACAAATTCACCTGCGACTTGGCAAAGGTTAATTGACCGCGTTTTGTCTGGTGCTCTAGAGAATCATGTATGTTGTAGGTGCGAATGGATTGCAAGTAGATCCGGACAAAGTTAAGAGTATTTTGGATATTCCACTTCCCAAAACCGTTAGAGAATTCCGGAGATTGATAGGAATGGTAGCTTGGTATATGCGATTTATTCCCCCGTTTTCATCTCTATGTGGACCAATAACTGCATTACTTAAGAAGAGTAAAGAATTCGTTTGGATCGATGAATGTAAACAATCCCTGAAAATCATTAAAGAAAAACTATTAAGTGCTCCAATATTGACTTGTCCCAACTTCGAGATTCCATTCATAATGCACACCGATGCTTCCGGCTATGGAATTGGTGCGGTTTTAGCTCAATATGACAAGAAGATGAAAAAGTTATTACTTATTTGAGTCGCTCTCTTACTCGCTGCGAAAGAAACTATCAACTACACAGCGCGAATACCTCGCGGTCTTCTGGGCAGTGAATAAATTGAGGCCTTATTTGGAAGGCTCTCACTTTGTAGTCATCACTGACCATGCGTCGCTAGTTTGGTTGAGTAATTTAAAAGACCCTACTGGCCATCTCGCGCGATGGGCAGTAAAGATGCAGCACCATGACTTTAAAATTATACATAGAAAGGGCAAGGAGCATATTTTGCAAGACTTTCTTTCAAGGACCGTACCCGTAATTGATTCCAGCACAGCATCCAATGTTAGTTAAACTGACAAATGGTATTATAAAATGCTGGAACGAGTAATTGGCGAATAGAACATGGGAAGCTATGGAAACACATTCCAGTAAAGTACCCTACTTTAGCAATCGACCCAGACTATTGGAAAGAAGTACTGAAGTAAGAAAATAGGAAAGGTGATAAGCCGACAACAAGTCACGGGGGTATACAAAAGAATTATGATCGCCTGCACCAAGAGTTTTACTGGCCAGGTATGCGAAAAGAGACTGCAAAGTATGTGAGAAATTCTCAAACATGCCAAGCAGTCAAGCTGGAGTTGCGTAAGCCTGCTAGACTAATGGCAAGGCTTCCCGTCCGTGGGAAATTGTTTGTATTGATTTGATCGGTCCGCTTCCAAGGCTATACGTTCATGCTGACAGCAGTAGATCAATTTAGGAAATTCGTCCTCCTCTTTCCTCTGAGGTTCGCTACAGCAAGATTAGTTTTAGTTTGTCGAAATATTGAAGACCATATAATCCTATTACTTGGAGCACCTAGAAGTATTATCTGCGATAATGGAGCTCAGTTTACTAGTAAAGAGCTTAGAACCCTGTGTAATAAGTATGAGGTACAAATAAATTTTACTGGCTTTACCATGCCCAAGCAAACCCATCAGAACGCGTTAACCAGATAGTAAAAACTATGCTTTGTGCTTATGTATCGGATAATCACCGTAATTGGGATATTCAGCTACAAAAGGTAGCTTGTGCTATTCGAACAACATAGCACGAAGTGACTAAGTTAAGTCCATATTTTGTACATTGTACATATTTTGTAGGGAAATGTCAACTAATGGAATGAGCTTAAAAGTCGGTAAAGAGTGTGTCGCAAGGGATATCCAAGCTCACGCAAAGGCTCTTCTTGAACTCCAGAAGGAGGTTCAGGAGCGTTTGAATAAAGCCTCCCTTATAAGCCAGAAGTGGTACAATCTTCGTAGAAGGGATATATAATTCTTTCCAAAAGATATTGTTTGGAAAACAAACTTTTTACTTTCTGACGCAGCAAAATATTTCGCTGCTAAGTTAGCTCCTAAATATGAATGTTTGTATAGTTGGTTGGAGTTAGGGAATCCAAATTACGAATCGTTCTGTTCCTTTGGCCTTAAAACTCTGAAGTATACTGGACATCTGTTGGCATAATTATTAGCGTTTGCATGCTAATATTTTTTTTCCTTGTGGAATCACGAGGAAGTTTGATTAAGCTCTACTTTAAACTACCACCATGGATCTACGATTTCCAATTTAGGTTTTTTTTTTAGTTTTATGTCAGTGTGATAAGCAGAAAGATTACTTTTGCGAGGTAAGGGTAAGGCGATTGTGTTGACGTCATTTAAAGCAATGTTTGGTAAATCTGGTTGTCTAACTCTATAGCCTTTTCGAAAATAAATTCTTCCTTCTTTCTCCGGAATATAAGGGAGTAATACTTAGATCGTGTGATATCGTACTTGCATGGATATATGTACCGAAATATTTAGGAACCCTTTTCTTACGTATTTATTTGGTGAAAATACCTTGAACTTCTCATCCTGTTGAATTCTTTTTATTTCAGGTATTAAACAAATAGACCGTTAATAACTGCCAGCCTATTAGGATAGCTACAAGAGTTCAGGAAATAGGCACAGTCGATTCGACAGATACACCATCTATTAGTCAGGCACAACAATAGGTACACATACACACAATCAAACTATATACATACGAGTATATACACATCGCAAGCACAGTACGGAACCAATGGGATACATCGTTGGAGAGTAGTTTATGTAGTTTCTGTAGTTACAACATCGTAAATCACATTAGTTTCTACCGATATTAGTTTCTACCATAAGTAGGGATACGATAACTACATGCTCAAGTAAATGGTCAGCCATAGTAGAATAAATCTTCGGTTTTCGAAAAGATATGCTGGTCCCAAATTTCCTTATAAAAAATATATTTACATAAACAACAACAACAATAAAATTAAGTTAAAGTGAATAAGCTGAGTGTACAATTAGGCTGGGTAGAGGAGCTATGGTTTAGATATTGTCACATTTAATTAAAAGTAGGTACATAAAAAAAAACATACGCTACATATATGGATGGCTTATAAAAAAAAGCGATGTACCAATGTGAACAAATAAAAGGAGTTATTGGTAAACGACTTTAATATACGTTCCACAGGTCAGTTTGTAGCCAGATTGCTCGCTCCTCACAGAACCAGCGGTCACTTCAGTTTTACTTATCGGAGAGTGGAGACCCCGAAAGGTGTAAGGTCAAGAAAAATTTTTACCAAAAAGGAAAAGTTTACTCAAGCTATAGAAGAAAAAAAAATTATTAGAAGGAATTTCGGACCAGAGTAGCGTTAGAACGTAATTCTCGAATTTTGGTCGTAATAAGGCTGACTATGCTAGTTGAGGATCGTTGCCAAGTTAAGTAAATTTTTTTTTAATATATTTCTTTTTTGATAAGTAGATTAGGTTGTTTTTAAACTTGCTTAAACACGGTATATTTGAATTAATTTGTTTATCTTAAAAGTCATGCTTTACCATAGTGAGTGCTAAGAGGAATAAAAGTGAAGTGTTAAGAGAAATCGCGGCGTTTCTGTTTTTTTTTGTCGAGTCTCGTGATACCACGAGTTCAAAATCACGTGGCGCCCAACTAATTTGCACGCATCTCCACGCAAAAACCCACTACCCCCTTCATTAGAGCTACCATTTCGTACGCATCAGGCAGCGTAACAACCCAATTTTCCGACAGGCATTTGCGCGTATGTACCGGTACACGCGTGTTCATATAACTGGAATAGTCCACGGATATCTGAAAAAGAAAAGAGAAATATAATTAATGTTTAATACTTAATTGTACAAAAAACTTAACGCTTATAGATGGAAAAAGAAAAACTTCTGATGAGTCCCATGGCTGGGACGAAGTGCTGCTAAACAGGAGCCCACACGGCATCCCCTACAAATCTGCTCAAAAAATTTGTTGTTTAACCATAACAATATGCAAAACAACGCATATAATCTTAATTTAGCATACACGTCCTGTTCTGCTACGCAGGACAGATGTAAGATAAATCGGGGAAATACATATATAAATATATTAAAAATATTATAATATTATTTAATTTTTGCCAAAATTAATAGTTGCGCTGGCTCGGCCATCTGGATAGGATATTAGCACACACATAAGTTAGCAGAACAGATGTAAGATAAATCGGGGAAATACATATAAAAATTAAGGATATTAAAAATATTATATTATGATATAATATAATATATAATATATAATGTAATAGCACACACTTAAGTTAGCAGAGCGAAAATTAGCAATGTACAGCGTATTCTCAAAACTAATGTTGTCACATATGTATATTTTACTGTACCTCTGCCATGTGTGGTAACTCCCTTGTACCAATGATGATGGATTTGAAAGTGTACATAATATCCCAAAACGCACACATGTGAGAACTAGCTCCGCTATCTAAGCACCATTAAGATTTTGTTGATGGCTCCATTAGGTATTTACTCGTTGTTAGTTAGTTTTGATTTACAACTGGCGGTTGGGTCAACTTTTCTATAACATAAACATCTGAATATGTGTATTCCTCGTTTCCTACCTGACTATAGAATGTTTTTTACTTTCTATTTGTTGTTTTCCGCTCTGATAGCTTGAAAATGCCTTGGTCGTATCATCATAGCAACATCTTGTATATAATTTGTTTCTTTGTTTCTCCGATCATCATATTCTTCCAGTATTTCCATTTTAAGAATTTCCGGATTCGGTAATCGTCCCTGGACTCAATAGCTATGCGAATGTTTTCGTATTATTCTGGAAGACTATAATAGAAGAATTGTAAAAATGGCATGGTAGCTTGTAAGCTGCATTTCCTTAAGTCTATCGACGATTCAAAAACTGTTGCGGGATGTACATGTATATCGTTCGCTAATGATATTTTATTAAGCGTCAGTAATTTTAGAAGTGATGATTTTCGCACAGGAGCTTCTGACTGTTATATTTCTTGCAGTTTATTATTGATGTTAAACAGGATTTGACTTCCTTCAAAACTGACGGGCTTGTTGTAAAATTCTTTCTCTTTCTATAGAGTATTACATATTTAGCACATCATTGTACATATTTGTAATTAGAGGTTTTTCTCAACTCACTGTCAGACCAGCAAACAGTTGCTCACCAGACCGGTTCAAGCCAGCAATAAAATCGTGTTATAAAAAAGTTTATATCCATATAAATCCCGTTTTTAATATAATTCTAATAACAAATTATTTCATGGTGCCGAAATCCGAGACGGAAAAGTAATTATATTGAACTGGTGCAAGCAGTTGAACTCTAGAACTTAAATGGTTATCGAGCCCGCGTGGCGTGATTGTTGGAACTTTTCGACCGAATAACCGAACGATAAATATAACGTTTTCAAATGGAACTTATATATCGGTCGTCAAATCGTGGTCAACTAACTAAAATAGTGAATTCAACCAACGAATACCTCGGAGCTTTATCAACGTCAACAGCGGATCGGGAACAAATTCTAAAGGATCTCCATTCATTTCTCACCCGCTTGCAAAATGCCCACTCCACATTTAAAGAAGCTAATTAGGCTGCTCGTCTTCTTATTGAAGAAAAGAGTCTTGTATCATGATCATAGATCGTGTTATATAAAACTTCCCAGGTTAGAGTTAAAAAGGCTTAATGGTAATTATGAGAAATGGGTTAATTTCTGGGAACAATTTAAAACGGCTGTACACTTAAGTACTTTATTGGATGATGAATCAAAATTTAATTTCCAACAAGATGCGTTAATGAAGCCGTCGAGATGCTGAAAGAAGAATATGGTTCATTGAATCGAATTGTTGATAAGCACATGCAACAATTGATGTCCACTAAGTCAGTGGAATCTGGAAATGATGTTGTTGGGTTAACGAGATTATACTGTTCTCTTTCGACCGCAATCTGTTCGCAAAATACTCCCTTCTGAGTTTAGAGTGCAATATCATCGCTCTGAGTCCCACTCGGACAAAAAAATGTAGTAGAACATAATCTAAAGACCACTGCTGCTAAAACTGTAACATAATAAGAAACGTCTAGGGGCTCCCTAGACTGTGATTCTATAATTGAAGAAATTTTGAACTTTCTGAAGGTAGAGGTAGATTGGATAGAAAAGGCCAACGCTATTGCATGTGTATCAGTGATATCGTCTGAACCGAAGTATGAGTAATAAGAAAGTAACGACTCTTGTGGAAGAGGAACATTTTATTGCTGAAAAATATAAGAATGTGTGAGAAAATTTTTCTTCACGGACGGATGTAAAATCTTCTAATGAAACAAATAAATGCTACTATAGGCCCCCGGCTCATTGGCTCATTTTTTCATTTTTTTTACATTGATAAGTTTATGACCAATAAGTAAAACTTGCTCTTTCACAACTTTTCGAAGCGCTGATCTTTTGATGACAAGAATTTGTCCATAATTCTGTCAATATTAATATTCCGACTTTCTTCATTTTCGATGCTCAGTATCGACGGAGAATTCAGCCGCATCTGTGACGTATTACTACGAAGGAAAGTCTTTATAAGTTTTAGCTTACTGAATGAACGTTAGGGTGTTGCTGTACTGACTGTTAATGTGAGATAGACCTGTACAGATCCGGGACACTGCCTGTTTTAGCAGAGCTATTTACAATTAAGAGTGCAGCTAGCTCTCTAATGGTTGAAATTTCTTGAATTCTTTCCAGCATCACGGATCGAAAACTTAAAAGTTGTTGAGGAAAAAAAGGCGAGAAATCTTCTAAATAATACTCGCAGAGGCGATTTGCTTTTTCGACAATTTCATTATCTGTTAAGCCACTGAGAGCTTGCGGTTGGAACAGCAAAAACTTTCCATCAAGCTATTCATACTTTCATAGCGCACTGTCAATTGTTGAATTATGATATCCAGACAACGGTTAAAAACAAATATTTAGAATATTTTGCTCGAATTCTGTATACCTTCATCTATAGCCAACTCATCAAAAAACTTCTTAACATGGCGCTGACGTGTATTTTTGAAAGCCGGATTTACTTTCCAAGATGTGGCGGTTTGTTTAGCTTCTTTTAAGATTGTTGGGAAATTCTGTCTGAGCTCCATCATGTTTTTCTGAGTTTACTGTACCATTGAGGTGGCTGTCAATATATCTATTATTGTTGGGTATTTAGAAACCATATTGATTGCGCGGAGTATTTTGCTCTGGAACACAAGGGTAGTAGATAAGCTATGTATGTTCTGGCGCACTTTTTTAGCTTCCAGGATTTCGCCACAGATGACGCCACCGCCTCTAGGTGGTTTGAGCCCGTGCTAAATGTAGGGTTGTGTGTTGGTTGTATTGGTTTGTGCCTTGGATACATCAATGCGCCTTGGATGCACCATGTTTTGCGCCTAAATGTAGGCTTTTGGTTTCATTGAGTCTCGACTGCGCCCTAGCGGGATTAATCGGTACTACCGAGATGTATCATTTGATCTTGACTGCACCCTAGCGGCATTAGCCGGTACTACCAGTATGCTCCCGTACTACGGTTGTCTTAGATAGATATGTGTTGCGCCTAAATGTAGGCTTTTGGTTTCATTGAGTCTCGACTGCGCCCTAGCGGGATTAATCGGTACTACCGGGATGTGTGGTTTGTGCCTTGGATACACCATTGTGCCTTGGATGCACCACTGTGTCTTTGGTGCACCATTGAGTCTTGGATGTTGGGGATACGAGATCACTTTGGGGATACGAGATCACTTTCAGCACTCTCCAGCATAGGGAAATAGCATAGGATTTCAATTTTGTTGCTGGAGTTCGCTTATTTTTCATCTCGAATTTTGGGGATACGAGATCATTTTGGTGATACGAGATCACTTTCAGCACTCTCCAGCATAGGGAAATAGCATAGGATTTCGATCTTGTTGCTGGAGTTCGCTTATTTTTCATCTCGGACTCGTAGCCTCTAAGTTGACATTAAGTTTTTCATCTCGAGTTTTGGGGGATACGAGATCAATTTGGGGATACGAGATCACTCTTAGCACTCTCCAGCATAGGAAAATAGCATAGGTATTTGATTTTGTTTCTGGAGCTCGCTTATTTTTCATCTCAGAAATCGTAGCTATAAATATTTGTGAAAGGGTGGGAATCTGTATTGGTGGAGGTTTCTGGTTAAGTTTTATCTGGTCTTGGAGGCTACAATTTGACCTTGAGGTGCCCCCTCCTGTGTCTGGGTGCTGGGGGTTGACTGAGAGCTTTAGTGGCATTATATAATTCTATGACTAGGACTGCTTGAGGTGTCTTGGACTGGGCTATGTTACCTGTACCAAGGCTTGGGTAGAATGTGTATTAAGTAATGATGTGAAATACCCTAACCGAATTTATATCGGGGCTGTATACTTGTCAGCTTGAGTTTGGTTTTAGCTGTTTACTTTAGTATGAGTGCCTGTGGTATGTTGGGCTGGGCTACTTGGTGGCTGAGGAAACGTTATCTAAGGCGTGGGTGGATCTGTGCAGCAGTGTATTTATGCAGATAATAAATGTGAAAATTAGTGTAATAAGTATTAATACTAATTCATATTTTTGTTCATGTCAATAGTATTAGTACTAGGGGTAAAATTTTCATCAGAAATCCTCTACGCGAGATATGAGCGATCTTACCTTCTCAGGTGTAATTAATATTAGTAGCTGAAAAACAAAAACAACAACAACAACTGTAATCGAAGTTGTGGATTAAAGATTTGATGATCTTAATCTGTAGGTGTGTTTTATATACATTGCGCCATGTGATGATATATCTAAAAATAGATCAGGCAAAGCTGATTGGAGCGAATGTTGGTAGATATGTTCACTTAGATAAGTAATGGAAATTAGTAAATGCCTAATTTTGCTCTTCAGGTGGAATGCTTCTAATTTGATTCCTTGCATAAACAAATTCGCACAGTCCAGTAAAGTAAACAAATTCGCGCTCGAATAATGTAAACACATTCGCACAGCAGCCGAGTAAAGTAAACAAATTGAGCGATTTATATATTTTTTAATGTAAGATTCCCAATTACTTTAGCTGAAAACAACAACTGATATTAATCTGTAGGATATGATGTCTTGGATGAGTAGTGGAAGTTATAATTGAAAATTTCTTTTGCTGAAAAAAACAACAACAACAACTATAACGTCAGTTGTGGTCTGTAGGTGTCTTTTATATGATCATGTTATGATATTCGATGTGTAAAAAATAAATGACGGCTGCTTGGGATGGTACGACACATGAAATCATTAGAAGTAATGGAAATTAAAGCATTAGAAAAGGTGGCCAGGCAGCTGGTAATTTGATATCTTGCGTAAACAAATACGTCCGAGTAAAGCAGACAAATGGAGCGATTAATGTCTTTTTTGTATCTAGGAGTTTGTATTGAAAAGTCTTACATTTTATGACGAATTGTTTTTTATTATCAATAAAATTTCTCAATCAGTCACGCTGTTATGAGATTTAATTGACCCCGATATCATAGTTCACATGAAGCTGATAAGAATATGATAATTTTATCTTCATACTATTGAAGTGATCACATTATTTTCTTACCATTAGGTTGAGAGTGGGTATAATTAAATGTTTTGATGAAAGAAGGTGGTGTTAGGATATCAATGTAGTATGATATCTTGTCTTAGATGAGTAATGGAAGTTGTTTGGGAGCTGTGATCACAGTCGAATAATGTAAACAAATTCGCACAGCAGCCGAGTAAAGTAAACAAATTGAGTGATTTATGTTTTTTAATGTAAGATTCCCTATTTCTTTAGCTGAAAACAACAACAACAACAACAACTGATATTAATCTATAGGATATGATGTCTTAGATGAGTAGTGGAACTTATAATTGAAAAATTTCTTTTGCTGAAAAAAAGCAACAACAACAACTATAACGTAAGTTGTGGATTAAAAATCTTTTATAAACAAGAGTGATCATGCTATGATATTCGATATCTAAAAATAGATCACGGCTGCTTGGCATGTTAAGAAACATGAAGTAATGGAAATTAAAGTCTTATCAGAAAATTTTCGATGTAGGGATGTGTGTATTGCAAAGTCTTAGGTTTTATGAAAAAATTGTTTTTTTATTTTCAATAAAATTTCTTTTTGGGTGGGTTAAATTTAAAACTTTGATGACCTATGATATCAATGTGAGGTGATACTAATATAGTATGATATGTTTGCTTAGATGAGTAGTGAAAGTTGTATGGGTACAGTAAAAGACTTCTCATCAAATTTTTGGTGATAAGGTGTAATGGCATGACCAGTGTTGCCACACGAAATCTTTCTAGAGTACCTTGTTAGCCTAGCCTGAAAGTGTCCATAGTGAAGATCGTAGTAGGGGGTTTAGAGTAGGTACTGTAAGTTATGTATTATGTTAAAAGTTTTGATGTATGGTATTTGGTATTTATCTCCTCGAAATGGTGTTGTACGAGTATCAGGAAGGTCGGAAAAAAGTTGATAATGCTTCAAGTTCAATAGTGAAGACCTCGATGTTGAGAGTGGGTATTTGGAATGATATAATTCTAGTAGGATATGGAAGTATTATTTATTCATCTTTAAATCTTAACATGAAAGTAGGTTGGGAGTTGATTAAATTAAAAGTTTTAATGAAAGAAGGTTGAGTTATTATATTAATATAGTATAATATGTTGCCTTAGATAAGTATATGAGAGCTGTGAGTAATATGTGGAATATGTTGTAGATGAGTAGTGAAAGTTGAAAATATAAGATTTCCAATTTCTCTACTGAAAAACAACAACAACTGTAAATAATATATACCAAATCAATTTTTCACACAATATTTATCCACATCAAATTCATTATCTATTTTTATATCTTAAGTTATCAACTTTTTTCTCTGTATTTCACATCCAAAAAGCGATCCAGAGCAAATGTCTGTGTTAGGCTATGAGAGTTCGGCAGCAAAATCCCATGATATTTGTTATCATCTGTCTTGCTCTAACACATTAGAAAGCTTTAGTGAACATCTCACTCGGGACTTGGTGATATACTTCCTAGCTGTGGATATGTATGTATGTAACACTGAGATGAATTAATGTAATGTTGTGTAGTGTAAAAGAAAAACTTTCATGGGTTATATGGGGATTGAATCGATGTATGTTATGCACTAGATTGGTGGTATATGTCCTTATTTGATTGAAGCAAAATAGTTTCACGACTACCTTACCAAGATTTAAATATAGTTGAAATTCATAAAAATGTTGAATCGATGTCAAGAACATGTTAATACTTGTTTTGAGCACGAGCAGTGGAAATTGTGATCATTGCAGCATGTTATGAAATTCAATATCTAAAAAATAGACCACATGAAGGTTATTGGGGTGGTAAAAAAAAAAAAAACATGAAAGCATTAGGTTAAGAGTGGGTTCAGTTTAAGGCTTTGGTGAAAGAAGGCGGTAGTAGATATTAATGTAAAATGATAGGAGGCATCAGTCAATTTTGGTGAGCCTCAGCGATAGGTGAAATAAAAAATGTCAACCGCGCTAATAAAAGAAAGTTTTTCTAGTAAAAAGAGTGGTACAAAACGGCATATGGGGATCTGTATTGGACAGACTAAATCGCCGAGAATGTTATTGAAAGCCACCAGTCGAGGTGGAGAAAGTACACAGCGTGTAAGAAAAAGTGATTTTGTAAAGTGGGAGGAAATAAAATTAGTATTCACAGACAGAATTAGAGCTGGAATTATTGTAAATATAAACCATACAGATCCTAAGCTATTTATACAGGATGCTGGTGATTTATTTATACGCCGTATTAAGAATATTTTAAAACGCCATCTCAATATTAAAGTTAATACAAAGTT
This sequence comes from Dioctria linearis, assembly GCA_963930735.1. Lineage (NCBI taxonomy): Eukaryota > Metazoa > Arthropoda > Insecta > Diptera > Asilidae > Dioctria > Dioctria linearis. The sequence continues at coordinate 178,343,626 of OZ005740.1, forward strand.
GTGTGCTGATTTTGCTAAGGATATCGGTGACAATGAAGTTATAAAAGATATTAAATATTTACAAGCAAGAACTGCTCCAATCAATGTAGACGATAATTTAAATGAGTGGTATAAAGTAAACATTTTGGTTTCAATACTCACTCAGCTGGATGAGTTTCGAGAAAAAGATAGCGGCTGGACATTGGACTCCATTATATATTTAGCAGTACATATCAACAAATTTAAACACGACCGAGGATCTTCGTACATACCTCTACCGAAGCAGATTGCTTTAAAGCAAGCTTACATTAATGTAAAAAATATTGATAAAGCATGCTTCGCTTGGGCCGTGACATCAGCACTATGCCCTGGAAATATTAACTCCTGCAGGACATCATCATATCCACATTATTCGACTGTGCTAAATTTAACTGGAATAACATTTCCTATGACGCTTGAACAGATTAAACAATTTGTGGACCAGAACGATATATCAATAAACGTATTCATCCTAAAGAAAGAGCGTTCCTTCACCACTGTTCTAGTTAGACCAACGAAACACAAGATGAAGCGACATGTGAATCTATTGATGATACAAAATAATTATGAGCAGGATGATGATGATGATGATGATGATGATGATGTTGATGACGATGATTATGATGAAAGTAATAACAGGTTTCATTTCTGCTGGATTAAAAATCTTTCACGGCTTGCATGGAAACAAACTTCAAAACATAAGGCTAGATTGTATATATGCGATAGATGTTTGTTCTATTTTTATTCTGCTAAAGAATTAGCATCAGATATTTCTGAATGTGAGAAAGAAAAAATTAATATTGAATTAAGGAAACCCAACCATAGAATTAAATGTTAATAGCACAACGAATACTCTAACATTGGGAAACATTACTTAATTCCATCAGAGCAACAAGGAGCAGCCGCAGAAAACATACGATCTAAGTCTAGTGTATTGTAAATAAAAAAATGTATTACATATAGTTATAATTCCATTTATTGAAGTAATTTGTTTTAATTGTATTATAGTCCAAGTCTTAAGTCTAAGATATACATTATTGGAAAATAAAGAATATGTTATAGTTATAGATATATTGAAATCAGGAAGCCCAACAATAGAATGATACACTAAGAATTAAATGTTATAATTTTTTTTAATTTATAATAAATCAATAATGATATTTTATATATTTTATTCTTTTTATTCAATTTCCCTGCTAAGTCCAGAGCTCCTGAAGGTATTCTTTAATAATATTTGCCTACTACAGAGGGCTGTTAATCAGGCGATTGAGCCTTTTACCCAGAATGCTAGGTTGAGCGTGAGCGTGAGAAAATACGTTGACATGTGGGCTTGATCTTGCCCTCTGGCATCACCTTTGAAACCGGAAGGGTATTTTGTCCTTGACCTTGATCCAGAAGTGTGTGTCTTGGCGGCTACAACCTTAATCAACTACGTCACAGGGGACTCTATACAGCTTTTCAAAACAAATTTGATAACAGATAAACAGCTTTTAAACAGGTCTGATAACAGCTTAACAGCTTTTAAAACAGGTCTGATAACAGCTTAACAGCTTTTCAAACAGCTCTGATAACAGCTTAACAACTTTTCAAACCGCTCTGATAACAGCTTAACAGCTCTGATAACAGCTTATCAGCTTTTTAAACAGCTCTGGTAACAACTTAACAGCTTTTAAACAGCTCTGATAACAGCTTAACAGCTTTTCAAACAGGTCTGATAACAACTTAACAGCTTTTCAAACAGCTCTGATAACAGCTTAACAGATTTTGAAACCGCTCTGATAACAGCTTAACAGCTCTGATAACAGCTCTGATAACAGCTTATCAGCTTTTTAAACAGCTCTGGTAACAGCTTAACAGCTTTTTAACAGCTCTGATAACAGCTTAACAGCTTTTCAAACAAGTCTGATAACAACTTAACAGCTTTTCAAACAGCTCTGATAACAGCTTAACAGATTTTGAAACAGCTCTGTGGGAAGTTGAATAAAAAGAAGGCCATATATAAAATATCATTTATTAAAAATTAAAAAGTATTAATTCTTATAATCTTATGGTACAGAGCTCTATGTAATCAAAATTTCCTCTGTTTGTTGAATCTGCCGTTGAAATCAACATCTGCCTACAGCGTAAGTTTTCATGATCCTTTATGAGCTCTCCAAGTATACAAAATGAGAATTTCTAGTACTAAGTTAAATCGCAATTCTTAAGGCATGCCTCGCAATTACTTTGTGTTTGATAGAATTTATATAGCCTCACAACTTCTTTTAGGCATCTAGCAACACCACAACATTCACATGTATCTGGTCCATCCGTTGAATCATCACTTGACCAAGGGCAGCTTATATAGTGCTCACCAAATTTTAGTCAACTTTTTCAATATTTACATATAATTTAAAAAAAGTTATTGCATTCTTGGATTTGTTTCTTATGTTCATCGAGTAAGATGTTATTATATTCTCTTAAAAACTCCTCAATATCCATCTTAACAGTCCAACATTCGGGAAGACACTAATCACTAACCAAATTCTCATCCAATTTTCTTTTCCCTTTTTAGATTTTATATAGAACATACCAGATTCTTATAAAATTGCCTCCTACCTGGTAGATTTTGGATAGAATATACTGTTATCAAATTCTTATAAAATTGTTGCAGTTACTAGATTCTTATAAAATTTTCTTCCACCTGTAAGATTATTTATGGAACATACAGTTACCAGAAATCTTCTTCTTTACTGTTTACTCACAGTTAATTATAATCCTCCATACAACTTGCAATACTCATCATCCAAGTGATTTATTGACAAGACTTGTTTATTCACTGTATGATACACTTTCATTAATAGTAAAAAAATTAGGCCCACCACACCAATATTACGAAGACAAAATTACCATATTCTTATCGAAGCTGAATCGTGATCAAATTGTAGCCTCCAAGATTCGACACTGTTGGTTTCAAAAGGTTACCCAAGAGCAGACACTTTCGGTTTCAAAGGTTAAGGTGACGTTAAAGGTCAAGGGCAAATTGTTGCCTCCAAGACCACGTGTCAAATATATATAAATAATAATTTCATAACTTGTTTTTCATTTGATGTTTTGCTCTTTACTCAAACAGACCGCCCACGTGTCAAATACATATAAATAATAGTTTCATAACTTGTTTTTCATTTGATGTTTTGCTCTTTACCCAAACAGACCGCTGTTGACAAGCTAATTACGTAATAATTTCAACATGAGTTCTAAGGATACTACAAACCTTCTAAAGCCTACGGATGAAAGTCGTAAAGAATATTCATATAAGGCTCAGTCTACATCTATGAAATCGATGCTTTCTAGAAATAAAGAAGAAAGTTTTTCATCCAAAAACGAGTCGACTGTCCCCTACCAACAGCTCGAAAAATCAGGATATTCCAACAAAGATCGCAAAAAATAAAGACGGAGAGATGTTATTTATGAGAATGGTGCACAAGGAATTTTCTAAAGCCATCTTGGTCTATAGGCATAAGGATCAGTCTATATCTTTGAAATCTTGGTTTTCCTGAACTAAAGAAAAAAAGACTATCGATTTAAGCTATAATGTAATTAAAACAAATTATTTCAATAAATGGCATTATAACCATAATACAATTTTTATTTACAATGCATATTTTAGACTATACATACTTAATATATTTTCTCCGGCACACGTCGCTTAAGAGTGATAATTGAGGCAAGAATGATTATTGCTCACATCGAGTGTCGCTTTCAAGCAAATTTTGTTGTTTGCAGATTAAGTGAACCTACTTTCCTTATGTAATCCATAGGTATCACTTTTGATCTATATCATGCGAATCCCCAAAGTGATCTCGTATCCCCAAGACTCGAGATGAAAAATAAGCGAGCTCTAAAAACAAAATCGAAATCCTATGCTATTTTCCTTTGCTATAGAGTGCTGAAAGTGATCTCATATCCCCAAAGTGATCTCATATCCCCAAGTCCGAGATGAACAACATATGTAGTACCGGCTAATGCCGCTAGGGAACCTTACGCAAGAAATGGAGTTTGCACTCGAAAGATCAATACACACACCCCCTAAACACAATAATAATAATAATAATCCTAAGAAAACATCAAACCAAGCTGATGTCATGTTATGAGATTCGAATGATGTTGATATCTAGAACTTCCCCCTAATAAAACTTATTTAGATGCAGCGCCTGTCAACAGCAAGAGTCAAGATGACGTCACACGTGATATCTACAACTTCCTCGCTAATAAAAGCAAACAGCAAAACCAAGGCAGTTGGTAGTACCGACTAATGCCACTAGGGAACCTAGACATTTGCTCTGGATCGCTTTTTAGATGTGAAATACAGAGAAAAAAGTTTATAACTTAAGATATAAAAATAGATAATGAATTTGATGTGGATAAATATTGTGTGAAAAATTGATTTGGTATATATTATATACAGTTATTGTTGTTTTTCAGTAGAGAAATTGGAAATCTTATATTTTCAACTTTCACTACTCATCTACAACATATTCCACATATTACTCACAGCTCTCAAGTACTTATCTAAGGCAACATATTATACTATATTAATATAATAACTCAACCTTCTTTCATTAAAACTTTTAATTTAATCAACTCCCAACCTACTTTCATGTTAAGATTTAAAGATGAATAAATAATACTTCCATATCCTACTAGAATTATATCATTCCAAATACCCACTCTCAACATCGAGGTCTTCACTATTGAACTTGAAGCATTATCAACTTTTTTTCGACCTTCCTGATACTCGTACAACACCATTTCGAGGAGATAAATACCAAATACCATACATCAAAACTTTTAACATAATACATAACTTACAGTACCTACTCTAAACCCCCTACTACGATCTTCACTATGGACACTTTCAGGCTAGGCTAACAAGGTACTCTAGAAAGATTTCGTGTGGCAACACTGGTCATGCCATTACACCTTATCACCAAAAATTTGATGAGAAGTCTTTTACTGTACCCATACAACTTTCACTACTCATTTAAGCAAACATATCATACTATATTAGTATCACCTCACATTGATATCATAGGTCATCAAAGTTTTAAATTTAACCCACCCAAAAAGAAATTTTATTGAAAATAAAAAAACAATTTTTTCATAAAACCTAAGACTTTGCAATACACACATCCCTACATCGAAAATTTTCTGATAAGACTTTAATTTCCATTACTTCATGTTTCTTAACATGCCAAGCAGCCGTGATCTATTTTTAGATATCGAATATCATAGCATGATCACTCTTGTTTATAAAAGATTTTTAATCCACAACTTACGTTATAGTTGTTGTTGTTGCTTTTTTTCAGCAAAAGAAATTTTTCAATTATAAGTTCCACTACTCATCTAAGACATCATATCCTATAGATTAATATCAGTTGTTGTTGTTGTTGTTTTCAGCTAAAGAAATTGGGAGTCTTACATTAAAAAACATAAATCACTCAATTTGTTTACTTTACTCGGCTGCTGTGCGAATTTGTTTACATTATTCGACTGTGATCACAGCTCCCAAACAACTTCCATTACTCATCTAAGACAAGATATCATACTACATTGATATCCTAACACCACCTTCTTTCATCAAAACATTTAATTAAACCCACTCTCAACCTAATGGTAAGAAAATAATGTGATCACTTCAATAGTATGAAGATAAAATTATCATATTCTTATCAGCTTCATGTGAACTATGATATCGGGGTCAATTAAATCTCATAACAGCGTGACTGATTGAGAAATTTTATTGATAATAAAAAACAATTCGTCATAAAATGTAAGACTTTTCAATACAAACTCCTAGATACAAAAAAGACATTAATCGCTCCATTTGTCTGCTTTACTCGGACGTATTTGTTTACGCAAGATATCAAATTACCAGCTGCCTGGCCACCTTTTCTAATGCTTTAATTTCCATTACTTCTAATGATTTCATGTGTCGTACCATCCCAAGCAGCCGTCATTTATTTTTTTACACATCGAATATCATAACATGATCATATAAAAGACACCTACAGACCACAACTGACGTTATAGTTGTTGTTGTTGTTTTTTTCAGCAAAAGAAATTTTCAATTATAGCTTCCACTACTCATCCAAGACATCATATCCTACAGATTAATATCAGTTGTTGTTTTCAGCTAAAGTAATTGGGAATCTTACATTAAAAAATATATAAATCGCTCAATTTGTTTACTTTACTCGGCTGCTGTGCGAATTTGTTTACATTATTCGAGCGCGAATTTGTTTACTTTACTGGACTGTGCGAATTTGTTTATGCAAGGAATCAAATTAGAAGCATTCCACCTGAAGAGCAAAATTAGGCATTTACTAATTTCCATTACTTATCTAAGTGAACATATCTACCAACATTCGCTCCAATCAGCTTTGCCTGATCTATTTTTAGATATATCATCACATGGCGCAATGTTTATAAAAGACACCTACAGATTAAGATCATCAAGTCTTTAATCCACGACTTCGATTACAGTTGTTGTTGTTGTTTTTTGTTTTTCAGCTACTAATATTAATTACACCTGAGAAGGTAAGATCGCTCATATCTCGCGTAGAGGATTTCTGATGAAAATTTTACCCCTAGTACTATTACTATTGACATGAACAAAAATATGAATTAGTATTAATACTTATTACACTAATTTTCTAAGGGAATTTCACATTTATTATCTGCATAAATACACAGCTGCACACATCCACCCACGCCTTAGATAACGTTTCCTCAGCCACCAAGTAGCCCACCCCAATATACCACAGGCACTCATACTAAAGTAAACAGCTAAAACCAAACTCAAGCTGACAAGTATACAGCCCCGATATAAATTCGGTTAGGGTATTTCACATCATTACTTAATACACATTCTACCCAAGCCTTGGTACAGGTAACATAGCCCAGTCCAAGACACCTCAGGCAGTCCTAGTCATAGTATTATATAATGCCACTAAAGCTCTGAGCCAACCCCCAGCACCCAGACAGAGGAGAGGGCACCTCAAGGTCAAATTGTAGCCTCCAAGACCAGATAAAACTTAACCAGCAACCTCCAATAATACAGATTCCCACCACTTCACAAATATTTATAACTACGATCTCTGAGATGAAAAATAAGCGAGCTCCAGAAACAAAATCAAATACCTATGCTATTTTCCTATGCTGGAGAGTGCTAAGAGTGATCTCGTATCCCCAAATTGATCTCGTATCCCCCAAAACTCGAGATGAAAAACTTAATGTCAACTTAGAGGCTACGAGTCCGAGATGAAAAATAAGCGAACTCCAGCAACAAGATCGAAATCCTATGCTATTTCCCTATGCTGGAGAGTGCTGAAAGTGATCTCGTATCACCAAAATGATCTCGTATCCCCAAAATTCGAGATGAAAAATAAGCGAACTCCAGCAACAAAATCGAAATCCTATGCTATTTCCCTATGCTGGAGAGTGCTGAAAGTGATCTCGTATCCCCAAAGTGATCTCGTATCCCCAACATCCAAGACTCAATGGTGCATTCAAGGCACAATGGTGTATCCAAGGCACAAACCACACATCCCGGTAGTACCGCTTAATCCCGCTAGGGCGCAGTCGAGACTCAATGAAACCAAAAGCCTACATTTAGGCGCAACACATATCTATCTAAGACAACCGTAGTACGGGAGCATACTGGTAGTACCGGCTAATGCCGCTAGGGTGCAGTCAAGATCAAATGATACATCTCGGTAGTACCGATCAATCCCGCTAGGGCGCAGTCGAGACTCAATGAAACCAAAAGCCTACATTTAGGCGCAACACATGGTGCATCCAAGGCGCAATGATGTATCCAAGGCACAAACCAATACAACCAAGACACAACCCTACATTTAGCACGGGATCAAACCACCTAGAGACGGTGGCGCCATCTGTGGCGAAATCCTGGAAGCTAAAAAAGTGCGCCAGAACATACATAGCTTATCTACTAAGGGTAATTATAAATTCAAATTAATTCATTCTTTTGTTGTTTTGCAATGACCTCGGTCCTTTATATAGATTTATTTCAAACTAGGACAATATTTTCAAGACAAATCATCACTTGTACAAATCCGTTTTTCAAAGCAAACAAACTCTCAAAACGTGAAGACCACCTGGTTGCCAAAGCTTAAATATAACTATAGGTAAGATCGTTAAATCTACATAATCAACGCTTCCAGAGCATAGGTGGTAGCAGAACGAGAGGATCTATGAAAGAGTATATCAACCATAGTAGATACGCAACGAGTAAATATACTACTGCAGGTCAGAGTATGAGCGAAATTAGTAAGATGAGCTGATAAGGATAAGTACACTGGTGTCTTTGAGCCTCGGATAGTTACATCCATGGATAATTTACGCCCGGAAGATGAGTGAAATAATCGTTTGAACATGAACAAGATATACACTATTCCTGTTACAGTGAAGTTCACATATATGATCTCCATAGATGCCGAATTTGGAGTAGCAGTGAAAACGTCCCAAAATATAGCTACATCTTAGATAAACTTATAATGGAAAGCTATAGTTAGGAAACCTGACGGAACTATGAGATCATAATTTAATACTGAGAGGTCTGTAATACTTACACACCTACTAATATACATATATACCTGAGATATAAAAAAAACAAATCTTTAAGTACACGTGGACTCTCAATATAATTGAGAGAACTCCATCGTACTTAAAAGAAATTTTTTTCAAAAAATCATTTTGATGAGTCCATCCTTCCACCGACCCTCAGAGCAACGATTTCCATTGAGATGTTTCTTGAAATGAAATTGAAGAAGCGCCTGTAAAGAGAAATGGTCACATGGTCTATGATGTTCCCATCTTAAAAGCTACAAGCTCATGTACTGGTTTCCAGAAATGCAATGTCGATGAAATTACTCTTATCGAATAATTAATGGGATAAAGTAGCATTCCAGCGTAAAATCTTATTTGAAATTCAAAGGTGATCAAGTGCCAGCAGCATTATCAGGAATAGTGTGCCATTTCAAACGTTAGAAAAGTGAAAAGTGCGAGCCTTCATCAGAAAACCATCAAAAGGGTCAATAAACCAGAGGTTATACAAGCTAGCAGAGGCCAGTATATTGTGATCATGCCAACAACAGCAAACCTGCACACAGTAAATTTGCCCTCGTCGGAAAGCAGATGGCACAATTAGAGTAGCCATAGTATTGTAATTAGGGAAGTTTTGGACACCTATAAAAAGTATACCCTTAAATAGAATTTTTATATGAGTAATCTTGTTATATATGTTACAGTCAAAACACGAAATCCGTCAAACCCCGATTTTACTAGGAAATTCTAGTTCTAACAAAGCGCTCTCGGTAATTCTAGTTTTAACTAATAAAACAAAGTTAAAACTAGAATTAACGAGAGCGCTTTGCTAAAACTAGTATTAACTAAAGAATATTTATTTCATAATTTAGAGATAAGCATTAAGACAAAGAAAAAAAATGTATAAGGAAATATATGTTAAAAAGTGTTATACAGATAAACTAAAAAAATTTTAGTGAAAATAAATTTGTGTAATCGAAAAGTGGTAAGAAAGAAAAACCATATAAAATGATAAAAATGTAAGAAGAGATAAATAAGATTTATATTTATATGTAAGACAAATATAAAACTATCTGAACCGAACGGAGACCAAAAATATTTTCAATTTTTAAAATTATTGCACTCTCCATATATAGTTCCCTGCGGAAACTAGTTTTTCCAAGGGGGAGGGATGTTATGGCCTAATATAAGGAAGATTCTTCCAGCAGCCACGGGCGCATTTTAGTGAAATAATTAGCAACTGCTAAACAGTAACCTCGTATGGTATTGTTCTGCAATTGTCGGTTATTTTGCTGATTAGCTCAACAGCTGGCTGTGATTAGCGCTTAGTGGAGCAATCGACGATAACGATAGCAATTAACCTCGCATGGTAATTGTTACGTAAAGCGATTGCTTACTACTAAGCGACTCAGGTGCTGCAAGCGATAGAACAAACGACAAGGTTGTTGTCGTTTGTTTACATCCGCATTGTGAGCAAAGAAAGCTTACTTCCGGGTATGGGTTCATAAAAGACCCTCACTGGTGTGTCGAGTGCCTGTAATATTGTAGCGTTTCAGTGAGCAGTCGCGTTGTCATAGTGGTGTCAAGTTTCTGTTCGGTGCGCAGTACTTGATAATTGTTAAGACAGGTCAAGTTTTGGTAAATAAAGATTTATAACGTGCAAGATATTCGAGCGTTGTTTGATTGATTGATTGCTTTTGGGATACGACATATCAGCTGTTTAAAATACGACCGGACAAAGCCCAGCTAAGATCATATTCGGAAGGGAAATGCGCTTTCCTAGGGACCTTAGGTTTGGTATACCCAGAGGCGAACAAAAGTTACCAGAAGACTACGTAACGAAGCTCAGAAAATGATTAGCTGATATGCACGCGGCCCGAGACGTGCTCCAAAATTACCACAATACTGGGAGGGACCGTCTGTAGTTGAACCTTGATTTAATAACATGGTATACAAGATTCAGCGAGGTACAAGATACAAGATGCAAACGAAAATCGTTCATCTGGATCATTTGTGTCAATACTGCGACAATCAAGACCGTGGAACACCTGTTGTCCGGGACGAACAATTTTATGAAGGGTGTAGTTTTACGCACCACAAAGTGATATAAGGAAATCTATTGGAAATGGAAATAACTTCAGTTTAGTGACATCTTAGTAAACTTTGGGTTCGGAGAACGGAATATTCAGGAAGGTTCTAGGATGTTTTGTTGAGTTGTCGTGTATCAAAAGCAATCGAATAAGTAACCATAGAAAATATCAATTATGAACCGAACTGAATAAAACTCTCAACTTCTTTACACATTAATTTTTATATTATATAACGAAACTGACCTATCTTAACAACTTGAACGATCTAATCCGAACCGAAACTTGATTCCAGTCTGACTCATAACTAACAAAACGGCACTCGCCAGACCAGTCACTAGTCTTTTTATGTCCGATATTTGGAAGTAAACTTTTACTCGCACCGCGGATCTAAACAAACGATAACAACCTTGTCGTTTGTTCTACAGGTTGCAGCACCTGAGTCTTTTAGTAGTAAACAATCGCCTTACATAATAATTACCATGCGAGGTTAATTATTATCGGAATATTCGATTGCTCCACTAAGCGCTCATCGCAGCCAGCTTTTGGACTAATCAGCAAAACAGCCGACAATTGCAGAGCAATACCATGCGAGGTTATTGTTTAGCAATTGCTGATTATTTCGCTGTGATGGCTTTGGCTGTTGGAGGAATCTTACGAATACTGGGCCATCACATCCCTCCCCTCTTGGAGGGGGAACAGGGAGCAGGGATCTAGATCTGGAGAGTGCAATAGTCTTTAAATTGAAAGTATTTGGTTCCTTGTTCGGTTCAGATTCTCTTACAAAATTTAATTGATTATTACGTTTTTGTACATTATTTTAAGTTTGATTTCTCTTTTAAATTTTTTTTCTCTCATTTAATTTTTCTATTTATTTCACATTTAATTTTTCTATTTACATTTCTTTTCTTTATAATATTCCTTAAACATTATTGTATATTTTTCCATTGTTATAACAAAAGAAAACAAATTTCCTATATTACATTTCTTAGACTTACATTAAATGTCCCTTTTCTATTTTTTTTTTTTTGCACATTCAAATTCTCTCGTAGTTTGAGTTCATATTTCATTTCTATTCTTATTTATTTTTGTTATTTTTTCGTATTTATATTCTTTCTTATGGCTTCTCTCATTGAATTTTATTAACATTTTTTGTTTTAATGCCTTTCTTACATTAATTTTCTTACGTTTTTTTCACGTTTCTCTTTTTAAAATTTGCTCATTTACAACATTACACACAAATTATTTATTTCTATTACACCTTCTTATCTATTCTACATTTCTTTCTCAAGATATATCTTAACTATGTACCTTAAGCGCAACTATTTTAACTATACGTATTTATATTGATCTTCTTCTTTTTACCTTACTTTCGAATTGACTACTTCGCTTAACCTTGCTTTCTAACTACACGGGTTGCCCCTAAACGTTACATAACTATCCTACGACATCTAATTATAACACTTAATGGTTACTCCAACTGTACCTGCTGTTTTAACGACGTTTGGCAGGGCGGTGGCAGGTATATTGGCTGTTGTGGGGATGATCTCGATGCTAATGTTCGGTTGTGGTTCTTCCAGCGATGACTCCTTTTGCATACTTCGAACTGGTTTAGACATCTGGATGGTAGACAATCTCGACAGTCGACTGGTGCTCTTAATTGTCTCCCTTTTCTTCCAACGTCTTAGTTAGATCCAAATTCCTGCAAATATTTCAATAGTGACGATGCATAAACACCCCGTAATTGATGTAGCGGCTAGGTGGATATGATGAGGAATAACTTGCATGATGGTTTCCTCCTGCTTGATGGCTTCCTGAACCATATTTATATCAGCTTCCTGATGCCTCCATGCCTGATTAAAGCTGTTGGTTGCTAGCAGCTTCACTTCGTCTTATTTATCTTCTAAAATTTCTGATTTCCGTGATTTGGTTTGCATTGTGATGACATCTCAGGCTGGGAGTTCTGATCGAGTTGGCTGCCAAAGTATTATGTTGCACCTCGCGCTGTTCTCTGAGTCTATCAACCAATATCCTATCTGCGAATGACACTGTTCCTCTATAGTTAACACACCTGTGGATGACATCTTTCCTATCGCAGTTGGCATGTCCCTGCAATTTACCTCCAGCTTAGTCTCATCAGACATCACGAAGATCCAGTAATTTTTAGTCACCATTCTCAGTAGGCTACTACATCTTGGAACTATTCTTTCTTTACATGCCCTAATGTTTACATTAAGACTCCGGAAAAGGTTCAGTATACAGTTGTCTCCTAAGGCAGTGATTGTTGGACCCAGTTATGTCGATCCCAAACGCGTTGATGGTAGTCGAATACTTTCTTCAGATGCTCGACCAATGTTCTGTTGAAGTGCTCTACCATACCGTCAGATTGTAGATGCAGAGGAGTTGTTCTGGTTTTTCTTGTTTTTCTTATTCCCAGAATTTTACAACTCTCCTGGGAGGTCCGTGATTTGAAGTTCCTTGGTCCGAATGAAGTTCGTGAGACACACCAAATCTACTGACCCAATTTATTATTATTAGGGATTGCATGAGCTTCAGGCCATTTACTGAAAGAGTCAATAGCAACTAATATGTAACGGTTACCGTTATCCGTTTCTGGAAAGGTCCAGTGGTATCTACGGCTATCCCCTGAAATGGGCCTCCTACATTACACTGCTATATTTCTCCTCTGCTTCTGGGTGGCGGCCCTTTATAAGAAGAACAGATATTGCATCTGCATATGTAACCAATAAAACCTTTCTCGTATATTGGAAATTGTTTTATTCACCCCAAATGTCCTCCAGATGATCCCTTGTGCATTTCTTCTAGAACATCGTTGAAATTGATGCTGGGATGACTATCTCCATCCTAAATGACTTGCCGTTAGTTGCCTGCCACTTACGTTTTAATATACCGCAATCGACGTGGAGAGAATTCCATTGTGCCCAGTAGCTCTTCAGGTTCTCATTGTTCTCCGAAACATTCTTCCATTGCGGTCCTTCCATGTCTTCTTTCCAAGGAAGAATAGGTGATATGCCTGGGTCTTCTCGTTGTTCTGTTCGCAAGCTTTCATTGTCCCAGCCTGTCGATGGTTCCACCGTTATCGGTTGTATAGTTGCCTTTGATCCTTTTTCTTGCACCCGAACTCCATTTTTCCTTTCAGGTTTGCATGGATCTCGTGAAAGGGCGTCTGCATTTCCATGGATACGTCCTATCCGGTGTTCGATTTCAAAGTCATAAGGTTGGAGTCGCTCTATCCATCTCACCGATTGCCCCTCATGGTTCTTAAACTGCAAAAGGCATTTGAGCGCTACATGGTCAGTGCGGAGGATAAATTTTTGCCCGTAGAGGTATTTATGGAAATGCTTGGTTTAGTTTACAATGGCAAGTACCACTTTTCTTTTAGCACAATAATTTCTCTCTGATTTTGAAAGTGCTTTGCTATAATACGCTACTTTCACCTCTTGACCATCCTACTCCTGTGAAAGCACTGCCCCGATACCTACATTGCTGGCAACCGTGTCCAATATAAAAGTTTTTCCCATCTTTGGATAGAAGTACTTGAGTTTCAGAGAGTTGTTGCTTCAAATTATCGAGAATACTGTTACATTTATTCGACCTTGCTCCTTGCTGTATTTGCAAAACCTTTTACGAATCGCCTGTAGTAGGTAGGTAGACGAGGAAAACTCCTTAATTGATGTTTTTCCTTTGGAACTGGCCAATTTTTGACATTTGCTGTCTTCTCTGGATCAGTTCTTACTGCTTGTGATAAATCTATGTGTCACAAATATTTAACTTCATTTTTTTATAGAGCGCATTGATTCGTACTGAGCTTCAGTTTCCCATTTCTCAATCTTTGAAGTACGTCCCGTAAGTTGTTTTTATATTCCTTGAATGTCCTTCCGATGACTATTATGTCATCTAAGAAGACGAGACATATTTTCCAGGTTAATTCACATAAAACACATTCCATTAGTCGTTCGAATGTGGCTGGAGCATTACATAATCCAAATGGCATAAGTTTGAATGAGCCACGTTCAACTGAGAAAGCATTTTTGTCTCGGTCCTCAGGATGTATTTCCACTGGCCAGTAACCACTCCTCAAGTCCAATATGGAAAACCATTGCGCTCCGGAAAGGGTGTCTAGCATGCCATCAATCCTTGGTAACGGATAGCTATCCTTTTTGGTTACGTTATTTAATTCCGGTAGTCTACACAGAATCCGCTGCTGCCATCCTTTTTCCTGATCAGAACATCTGGCGATGTCCAAGGGCTATTAGATTGCTCTATTATGCCTTGTTCATTCATGGAGTTTATCATATCTGCAACTTCTGGTTGCTGAGCTAATGGTAGTCTTCGTGGCATCTGCCGAATGGGCATTGAATTTCCTGTATCGATCCGATGCTGGACAAGAGTTGTGCGCACGATTCAACTGTGTGTTGAATCAAGATATTGTTGATGAGGTGCAAAATTCAACGGTTTGTTGCATTGAGCTGGTGAGCTTTTTAAAAGTCTCTTTCAAGATCTATGAGACTCAACGAAAAAAAACTCAGGCATTTTGACGTGCATTTATTAAAGGTAATCGCTTCCATCAATGAAATGGTCACTTGGTACTCCAAAGCAGACCATAACAGAATCAACATTGAAGTAATATCAACATCAGTGCTGAAGATTACTATGACGAGCTGGAAGGAAAATACCGTAATTGGTTGGATGCTATTCATCAATATGGGAATATTTCAAACTTCTTTACCTCTGATGAGATTGCAACAGTTCTGCAAAAGCCCATGAGAATCATACATACCTCTGCACTCCAACGATCGTCTTTAGTATTGAGAACAGAACGTCTTGCGTGATTGATGAAATCTATGCAAACAGCAAATAAGTGTCAAATGCAACACCTTCAGTTGAACACAACTGTTTGGAAGACGTTTATGATGCAGAATCTGATGCAGATATGTTGCAGAAACTGGACAGATCACATCTTCTCTGTTGCCAAAGAAGCATCGAAATGTCTTGGATTTCTGAAAAGGTGTAAGAAATATTTCAGCTCGTCAAATCTAGCGCTCCTCTACAAGTCCTACATTAGTCCTAGAATGGAATACAACTCCCATATATGGGCCGGGGCTGGTCGCACAGCTTTAGCTTCATTGGATATTGTCCAAAAGAGAGCCTTCAAGCTCATTGCCGATTTGGCAATAACTTGTCATATCGACTCACTCGAGCACCGCCGCAATGTTGGATGCCTTTCGCTCCATTATCGCTATATGCATGGTCAATGTTGTGATGAAACCTCTAGTCTAATCCCTTGTAGAATGATTCCTGCACGAAATACTCGCGCTGCAAACCGCGCACAACCCTTAACCCTTCAAATTACTTTCGGCCGTACAGTAAAATTCCGTGATGCTTTTTTATCCCGAACAGTGCGAATGTGGAACAGCTTACCATCTTCTGTTTTTCCCCCGGCATACAATCTGCGGAAATTTAAGGGTGACATACATCGGCACCTCCGCCATTCTCCTCGTATCCCCTAGTCCTTTCCCTATCTCCTTCCTGCCATGCTGTGCTTTGCATCATAGGGTATCCCCTGAGCTTGGCTTAATAATATAAAAAAAAGAAGAATACCTGGCTATATATCACTCCAGGATAAATAGTATGCAAAACGCGAGAAAGGAGCTTCTGCTAAACTCTAAACTCTCAAACGCCTTTATAATGATTGCTTCTTAAAAACAAGAGAAATCATTCTAAGGACAGATATACACCAAAAAATTCAAGTCATCACCAGCCACATCAAGAAGTCAAGACCTGCAGCTACAACTGCAATGACGAACCAAACCAAAATCCCGCATCTATTGCAGTCCGGACTAGTGGTACGCCCCAATGAGCATATTCTGGACTACAGTTAACTACCTGAGCCAGTAGATGTAAGCTAACTACAAAGAACTTTGGCAGCTCATTCTGTTACAGCTTCTTCAAGCATCCTGGTCACCTTCATCTCTGTAATGTGTGTTTATAACTACTGGGATAGACTCTGGGGTTTTTTTCACATCTGCAGATACAACAACACTCGACAGATGCCTAGCGACCGAAAACCATCGTCGTCCGAAACCACCATAGGGCAACACTTTGAGCAGGTTTTGGCATCCGCCGGCCCCCAACATATTCAGCCCTGAACAACAAACATAGCATCATACTTATCATCAGAATTAAATTTAATTCATTATAAAATATTTCCACTCGGAGTTCACTGAGTCATGGCACCACGATTTAATTACTTTATGCTAGTCAGCGCATTTTTCTTATTTCAATTGACCCACTTGCTTTGCACCTCTATCTTTCGAGTAAATAAAATCGCTGACGACAGTGACGAAACAATTTTAATGTTTTGCCATGAGTCAATGCACCCACCAATTTGTTTAGTAATTGATTTGTTGCTTGCATAATTGTTTTTTTTTTTAGTTTATCACTATTGTATATGGTAGTTTAATTGCACTAATTATTTTGCAAAAATTAAGGTAGCATAATACAATAAAGTCTAGTCTAAATTGAAGAGTGCTTAGAGTTGTTCTTCCAATTTATGAAGATTCAGCACACTGTTGAGTCTTAGTCATTCCAAGGAATTTAACTGGTCACACCCTTCATTAATTCTTGAATTTAGAAAGAATATTTGTTGGTATTGCGTAAGATTTTCCTGACTATGCTGGAGGTGTTCTATGTCTTGATAGACCTCATCGTTGACTCCAAATACCTTTGTTAGTAGACTCCCAAGTAGACCTCGTCTTCTTCTGATCTTTTGCTGATTCAAATGAATTATTTGATTAGTGGCCTTAAGTGAGCTCTGTCTTCTTGTAGACAGTGTTGTTCTTTTCGCACATTGACTTAGTTCGTTTCCAAGTTGTGTCGATAATTTTTTGGTCCTGGATGATTTCTTGTGTTGAGAAATCTATTTGCAGTCTAAGATTTCCTCGTTTAATTTGCGCATATCCCAAATTTTCAATGTATAAGCCAGTTTTAGGTATGATTAATTGATAGTCCTGCGCGCAAATCGTTGGTAACCAGAATATAATCTTTCCGCCGGTGGGTCCAACTTCTGAGTAGCCTTTTGAGTAGTAGTATCTGAAGTAATTCTGTGAAAGTGGTCAGGTTTCGACCAAGGTTCAGGTTCTTGATGATTTCTGACTGTATGAGACCTCATGCGAGACGTATGGTCAGGTTTAGACTTATGTGAGGTTATCGTTGTGGTGGCAGCTTTAATCTCAGTAGCCTCATTGTCTTGATTGTATATTTCTATGGGAAGTTGGCATAGTTTATTGAGTGGTCGCTTTTTTACTTGATCCTTATATTGCACTGACGCGATGCGTACGATATTGTCTTCTCCTGGATGAAGTTTTACTATTCGTCCGAGTGCTCATTTCTGAGGAGGATGGTTTTCGTCCTTAACCAGGACTAATTCGCCTATAGCAGGATTTTCTTTCCTTGATTTTCTTTGCTTCTTTGTTGCAGTGTGTTCAGATATTCTAGCGGCCACCTTTTCCAAGTATCTTGTTGAACTGTAGTGAATTCTTCATAAGTCAGTAGCGTTTCACCAAGCACACGTTTAAGATGTGTTTTCACAGACTTCACTCTAGCCTCACATAAGCCTCCAATATGCGGCCTTGCAGCTGGAATTAAGCTCCATTCCGTGCCATCACTTGCAGTTATTTGTGCGGCTTATCTTGTTGCCTGAATAATGGCAAGCTGCAAATCTTTGTTCAATTTATTGTGAGCACCCACGAAGTTAGTTCCGTTGTCTGAGAATATTTGGTTGGCATTTCCCCGGCGGGCCACAAATCTCTTATATGCTGCCAAGAATGCATATGTGGTGAGGTCGCTAACTAGTTAGGACAAGGTGAATGGCCTTAGTGACCATGGGAACAAACAATGCGAAATAGCCCTTTAGAGTTTTTGTTCCTCATCCTTTCGTCATTTTTGTGATAAAGGGTCCAGCATAATTAACTCCAAACTGAGAGAATGGTGTGGATGGGGTTACTCGCACTGCTGGTAAATTGCCCATTAATTGGTCTGAAGGTTATTGACGATGTCTCAAACATTTGATGCAACTATGAATTCTTTATTGCACCAAACGCTTGGCATAGATACTCCAATATCGAGATCTTACGGAACTTAGGGTGAGTTGTGTTCCTCCGTGCAAAGTTTGTTGATGCGCGTGGTCAATTATGAAGCTGGTGATGTGGTGCTTTTGTGGAAGCAGGATTTGGTGTTTTGCATCCTCCGATAAGTTTGAGTGTTGTAATCTCCTTCCAACACGTAAAATTCCTTCAGCGTCAACTACAGGGTTGAAAGATAGAAGTTTGCTGGACTTCAGCAACGACTTGTTCTTCTTGAGTGAGCTTCTTTCTTCGTGAAAAGCTTTTTCTTGTACAATTCTCACAATTCAGAGGGTTGCTTCTTGTATTTCCTCAGAAGTAAGCTATTTTGATGAAGTTTTTTGCGGCCTTCCACAATGTGCTATGAACCTTCTACAATATGCGATTGTTTTTATTTGTCGAATGAAGGATTAGCAATTGAAAATTCCTGAGTTGGACACTTATGTAATGATTACTAGAAATGATTTTTTGTTATCTTCCTCTGTGGTAGGTTTAAGTTTGTTGGAAGGCCATGTTTCTGGAGGTTGACTTAACCATAAAGGACCTCTCTACCCGATCTTGTTAGCAACCATTTTTCTGGGACTGATTCTTCTAGTAGCAACATCAGTGTTATCTCTGAGTCACACCTTGCAAAACTGTCGGGCGAGTGTATCTCCATACTGGCAATTGTAGATTTTATCAAGGTTGCCAACAGCACGGCTCCACATAGCTCCACTCTTGGAACAGAAATTTTCTGTTTTAGAGGTGGCGCCTTGGTTTTTGCTGTGAGTAGTGTGGTGTGAATCTTCCCAAATGAATCAGTAGTCCGTATATAAATTACAGCGGTACTGCCTTTTCAGAAGCGTCGCAAAACCCATGAATTTGGATTTCGTTGTGTGCATTATAATTTATACACCGGGGAAGTGCAATAGTCTGTAGTTCCTTTAATTCACTCTTCAAATTTTTTCATTCATTAGCTATATCGGGGGGTGCTTCTCGATCCCAATCAGTTTGTGTTTTGCAAAGAGTTTCCATTATTTCTTTTGCCTTTATAATCAGTGGGGCTAGCCTTCCTAAAGGATCGAAAAATGAGGCGATTTTGGATAATAGAATTCTCTTTGTTACACTATGACATCTTTGATCTGTTTTCAATTTAAAACGAAATTCATCCAGTTTTAGATTCCAATGAACTCCAAGGGTTTTTATGGTATCATTTTCTTTTATTTCCAGAATGCCTCTTTATATTATATCTTCTGGTTAGACCTTTTAGCAGGTCCTCGTTTTTGGATGTCCACTTTCGTAGATTAAATCTACCGAGTTTCAAGAGTATACTTATCTGATTTTGGATTTGAATAGCCTCTATTTTGGTATCTGTACCTGTCAACAAATCGTCGATGTAGAAATCAATGGCGAGAACTCTTTTGGCAATGGGATAACTGTTTCCTTCATCTGTTGCCAGCTGTTGCAGTGTTTTTACTGCTAGATATGTTGCAGGGCCAGTTCCATAAGGTACTGTATGAGTGTAAATTCTTAAATGGGCTCTTTCGTGCTTCTTCGCCAAAGAATTCTTTGATAGTTTCTCTGCGTGTCGGCGATCTTGATTTGTCTAAATATTTTTTCTATGTCAGCTGTGTAAACATAGCGATGCTTTCTCCAGCGTAACATAATTTGTACTAGGTCTTGCTGGACCTTCGGTTCACTGTATAATACTCATTAAGACTTGAGCCAGAGTCCTATTTGCATGATACATCGAAAATAACACGGAGTTTTGTAGTGGTGCTGTCAATTTTATGCACAGCATGATGAGGTAAATAGTAAACTGCAGATTCGTCATATGGTCTTGCCGGAGATATGTGGCCTAGCTCTAGATATTCGGCCAGGAATTTGTTATACTCCATTAGGGTATGAGGTTCCTTTTGCAGCTTCTTTTCTATTTGGATTAGTCGAGCTATCGCCTTTTTCCTTGATTACCCTTCGGAGTCCCTAGTGTGAGTAAGTTCGTAGTGTTGCTCACAGGCGTATTTGCTTCAGTACTGAAATGGTTGTTTTCTATTTCCCAGAACTTTTCTAGGGTTTCTTCTATCTCGGTTAGCGATAGGAAGCTGGATAACTTCAGCGTATTTTGGTTGGTATTTGGAATATTCCGAAATAGTATCCAGCCAAGTTTGGTGTTTTGGGCAGCAGGCCGTCCTTTTCTTAATCCATCAATTAATGTAGACACCAGCTCCTACCAAAAGGTATATTGGGCCAGGACGGTTAAAGGTGGGATCAGCCAAAATTATATCCGCGTATTTGCTGATGATAATCCCAGTGGTATGGGCTTCAGGTAGAAGCGTGTTTAACTATGAAAGTACAAGAGCATCAACTGAGAGGTAGGACTGCCTTGGATGCTGCAGCTGGATGCTTATCTTTACTTTGTTATGTGGTTTGGCTGGTTCTGATTCTCCGACTCCAAAAATAGTGGCTCTGATATGCTCTTTTTGAAATTTCAGCAATTGAACAGCGTGCTCTGTTATCAGGGATTCTTGCGACCCAGGATCTATTAGGGACCAGTTGACCATATATATTTTTGATTCTGATTATTGCAGTTGGTAGCAGAACATTTGAAATTTTGTGTGGCAACTGTACTCTTGTTGGTTTTCCAATTTGGCCTTGCTTATCTGGCTTCCATTTGTGTGCATGTGTGTCACTACGTCCTTGTTTTCTCTAATGGTGAAATAGTCGGTGAAATACTGTTATTTGAAGGTTTCTGATGCAGTAATGTATAATGTTATTCAACCTTTTAAATTCCCCACATTGATAAAAATTATGCTGCCTATTACAGATAGTGCACAAGCCTTTTATGGTGGCGAGGAAGGCTTTTTGAAATTCTTTGAATAGTAGAGCCTTTCTAACTTCGAATTACTCATACAATCTAATACCTGGTGGTGCTCCTCTAGAAATTGCAGTAGATCATTTGTCGACGGCATTTCTCGTGGGTAAGTCAAACTTTCTGCGAAAAGTCGAAAACTTCCCGCGTCAAATTTCCTCATTGCAATGCAGACAATGATTACACTCCACTCATCTGTATTGCAATCCATATTTTTTTATGCTTCCAGACATTCCTTTGTTGTGTCGTATAGCATGATTGTATCGTTTTGCGATCTGTGCTCTATGGTTTTTGCATCGATTATATTCTTTATGTAGGTTGTAATTATTTTCCTATTGTTGTAGAAATGTGCTTTTATTAGCTGCAAAGCAGTAACGTAATTTCTATTATTTAATTGAAGATGGCTGATTACTCTTCTCGCGGAGGTACTGCATTTTCTCCACATTACTTATCTATGTATTGTTGTGGATTATGCTCGTGAAAATCTCGATAAATGGCTTCCGATATTTGTAGTCACTACTGAGGTTATCTTAATTGGTGGAAGCTTAGGGAAATTGCTGTTGTCTCTGCCTTGCTCGATACATTGCAAGGTAAATGCTGAAACCATCATCTTGCTATTTAAAATCTGTTCTGCCATTATTGGTAGATTGTGTTGTATATGTGAAAAGACATATACACATATACATATACATATCCTAAAACATAAAACTTAGTACCAAATTCTCAATAAGCTAACCATGCTTAAAACATGGTTAGCTTATCTTTTAAAAAGTGAAGAAAAATTGCATCAGCAATTTTCTTCACATGCCACAAAATTTAACCATATTATTCCCATGGCAAGTTTTGCCTTCAACAAAATTTGCCATGGAAATATTTTAAATTAATAAAAAAAACCAAAAAGAAAAATCTTACCTCCAGTAAGATTTGTCAAGAAAGTACAATATGTAGGTACATACGTACATACATATTGCACAAAAAGCTTTCGTCGTGAGAAATGCGCGCCGCCGAAATACATTGTATGTATATGCGCGGCGCGATTTCAGAACGACAGGACGGTGGCTGGTGTTGACAAAAGCGTCAAATTGCATTTTTAGGCCACCGCCCGATGAAAAATATTCTGGACTTGTTGAAACAAGTCCAGAACAAAATAATTTTTAACAATTTTCTCAGGGTAGAAAATGCAATTAAGCATTTTCTACTCTGAACAACGATGCTTGATGACAGTAAAATGTGATCAAGTTAGGGAGTTGATCAGGTTCGGCACGTCGCGAAAAGAGTTGTATTATTTAAAGGAAAAGAGTTGTATTATTTAAAAGAAAAGAGTTGTATTATTTAAAAAGAAAAGAGTTGTATTACTTAAAAGAAAAGAGTTGATTTTGAACTAGAAGAGGATTGTGATATACGTCGAGTAAGGCTGAGTGGGTACGTCGTCGGTGCGGTTTGTTAATCTTTAGAAAACGTAAAAGGCAGTATTCCAATACGACTTAGATTAGACACAGAAAACAAAGTTGGTTGTGATTTTCAAAAATATAATAGAAAGTGTTTGTTAAGAGTAAGATTAGGAAGTTGTGAAAGAAGTTTTTTTTTATTAAACCAAGGTTAAATATAAAAAATAAGTGAGTTGTCATTTAACAAAAAAAAGTGCGAACAGAAGTTGAGTTACCCCCTAATTGGGTGATTTTTTGGATACGAAGTCGGCGGAGTCCTACGCTACTAGGTACATAACATTTTGGCGCAGCCGGTAGGATTTTGGAAGCCCGTTTTTCAAAAATCAAGGAAAAACATAAGAGCTTGAAAAGCCACAATCCTGCGAACATCAAGGGGTTAATCAGATTAGGCCTGCTTGGTCTAATCGCCCCCAACGCTCGGGGTCAGACAGCTATAACTGCCTCTGCTTATCAGCAAGCAGCCACCCCCTCATCAAAGCACCAAAGTGCCAACGGTGGAAAATAGCGGGCTTCATCCCAGCCTAAAATATAGAGGTCCACACGAAGAAGGAAGGTAGCGAGAAACGAAAACCCTGTCAACGATCCAGGGCTGAAAGGGACAGCGAAGAAGGCAAAAGCCCCCATTTCAACTTTATCCAGGGGATTTTAAGAAGGCCAAGGGACCCCCGGCAGCACTGAAGAAATCCTCCACCACGAGAAGAAAGAAGTCCAGCCGAAGACTATCTATCTGCGATCCTGAATTGAGAGGGACTTCGCAGACGGCAAAAGCCCCCCTCTCAATTTGAACCACGGGGATTAAGGCGGCAGGAGCACCCCTAGCTGCAAAGTACCACACGGTGGTAAATGAGCAAGGAAAGATCCCACCAGCCAACGTCAAAAGACAACGAATCAACTCCACAACAAACTTCCTCGCCGGGCAACGCGCAGGAAATTCCGCCCCGGTATCAAGGAAGCAACGCGGGAGCAACATCCACAGCATAGGGTGCCAGTCAAACACCCCCAACAAATTCAACAGCACCAGGAGTCACATTAAGGAGCGGGACAATCCTGACAGGTCCCCAGCAAGTAAGGTCTAATAATTTAAATTTAGAGCAATATTAAAAATATTTAGAAGGGAAAGTGCAAGAGTCCTCCAATCTTTCTACTATACAGTGCGATTCCATACTTAAAGGATTATTTTCTTCCTCCGAATTGTCCACAGAAATGGCGCTACAAATTATTGCAATTGCCCTCCTCATCCAGTACGCGACAGGAGAAATCGCCGACAAATCCTATGCTATAACCAAGCCAAATAGCTCGGGCATATTTTTCGAGGATTTAGGAAGCCTCATGGTGTATCATAACACTTGGAATGTTCTCACGGAGATAGACTTGGATGAGTTAGACACACAGATAAAACTAACGGAACATGCAGAACATTTAGTGCATAAACTCTGCATAAATATCACGTACAAAGAAGACCTGTGCAACATGCAGCAACTACACATACACGCTATAATAGATAGCGTACAAAAGCGCACGAGAACCATTAAGGAATTAGTTCCAGGAAGGCGTAAGGCCAGATCACTATTCGACGGAATAGGCAATGCTATGCACTATTTATTTGGTACCATGGATAGAAACAACGAGAAGGAGATATACAGCCGCTTAGATGAAATTGAATCGAACACACCAGCCCTATCTGAACTAGAGAAACAACAAATAAGTGTTGTTAAAACTACCTTGGAACAGATTCAAAAACCATTGGCTATGTTAATGGATCGTCAGCAAAACATAGCACACCAGATTAACGATCTGCATACTGTAACTGAGGACCTAACCAGAAGGTAGCTGAGGCAAGAGATCATATCGAGCTTATTGCTTCAAATCATCGAAGTCGAATACCGTCAACAAGCCCTCCTTGACATTATAATAGCCACTAAAGGCAACCATATTCACCCACTCCTCGTGTCTCCCAAAAATCTGCTGGACGTGTATCGTAAATCAACTTCGAATTGTCTAAATGACCAAAATTGCCTATCGATTCTGTACCAATCAGCAGGAGCTCAGTCACGCCTTATGCAGAACAAATTGGTGGTGAGAATAACTCTCCCAATTTTTGATTCCCCCAAAATGAGGCTACGGCAAGTCCGATGCTTTCCAGTACCACAGCCAGCAAATTATTCCATAATCCCAGACCCTGGATATTCTTGTGTGGCAAATAGCGCTCACAGACAGAGACAGGAGTTCCTCTTATTAAAAGGTGAGGATATGAAAAGCTTCAAGAAAGTCACTCATAGCATGGAGGAAAATACATATATAGGTCGACTAAATATAATGGCAACAACCTCAGATGAATGTATAGTGAAAGTGTTGTACAATCCTTTAAATGAAGTGCCCAAGTGTAGGTCTGGAGTACAAGTTCCCCAAAGAGACATGTTGATAAAGTTAAACAAGCCCAATGCGTGGCTAATTTCGTTTATTACCTCCACGGTACTACATATCACATGTCATCACAAAATTAGAGGGGCAGGGGATACTAGAGATAACGCAACCATGTCAGGTGCAAATAGGGGAAAAGGTGCTAAGGTACGAAGGTGAAAATAAACACCCTCTCAAAATTACTCAGCCTAAACAATTTTCTGAGCTGAATCATTCGTTACTCAACCTGAATCTAGCCGAAATTTTACCCAAGTCTCAAAACCAAAGTGTACAAACCGAAATCATAACAGGGGACGATATCAATAAATCAATCTATACTGGCACACATTCGCTGGAAGATATCCAGCACAAATTAGACCAGTATAGTAACAAGGTATCAAGCAGACAATCCCACATCCTGTCTACAACCTCTATATCATTTACGAGCCTACTTGTCCTGGCCATAATGATAGTTGTAGTAGGGAAATATCTACACCCTGTTGTCATTAAGATGAGACAACAGGCAAATCAACCACAAGGTAACCCCGAGATCTCAACAGAGGGAATCCCTTTAGAAGAGCAAACTCCGGCTCCTCAAGCCAGTATAAGGCGAGCTAAAAGTCTACCTAGGATCAAGTCGGTACAGCTAGTTTAGAAGGTGCGAACACCGACACTGTCAACATGTACCACTCAATCAAATTAAACATAGAACAAACAAAAGCAGACCTGGTAAACAATGTAGAGAAAAAATTCATTATAATTAAATATTAATAGAAATAGAAAAAATAAGAGTTAAGGAAAAAATGCATGAAAAATAAATATGAACAAAAATGAATAAAATAACGAAATTAAAGATAAAGTTCATTAGAACAGAATATTAGCAGAATAATAGAAAAAAGGAAAACTGCACTAAAATTAAACATGAATACAAATAAAGAATGAAAGAAACTCTACTTAAAGCAGAAGAAGTTATAAAAAAAAAAAAAATATTTTATATATATATATAATAGTTGAAATGTCAAAAGAAAACAAAAAGAGCATTAGAAGTAAAAATAAAGTAACTAAAGTAGTAATAAATAACAATAAATAAATAGAATGTAGTATATACCTACTAGCTACAAATATAAATAACTAGAATTAAATTAAATACAGAATACATGAGGCATAAGAGTGTAAATAACTTGGTATTTGAAAAGAAAACAAATTAACCACAAGCTACAATTAAAAGCCAAATTAATTACTTAGATAGTAAAAATTAAATAAACCTATAGTAAAAACCACAGCTCAACAAAAATGGTTTACCAGGCTACTAAAAATAAAAAGAGTAATAATAATAATAAATAAATATAAAGATAGCATTAATCTAACCTAGCCAATAAAATAGACTAAAAACAAGTAGTCGTAAATAGGGTAAAATAAAAAAAAAAATAGTAAACCAAAATAATTTTGTGAACCAAGCCGATCACCACCCACTGGCTCCCGGCGGGGACCCACCCAACGTCCCATGAATACAGCGCAAAAGCTTGTTATTACACATGATGATAGATAGACCAGCCATAGTAAACCTAAAATTAGACAAAGATATAGAGGCCCCCACCAATCAATACCTGCAAAGGGAAACGGGAGTATACATAAAAAAAAAATGAGCCCCAAATGTGCAATAGTAGAAAAAGACTTTTATTAATAAAATGGAAAAAGAAGAGAAATAGGATAGATACAAAAAAATTATATAAAATAAATAGGCTGGGATTGACTCCTCTGGAGTTAGTTCTCGGTCCTGGCCTCTACCTCAGCACCGATAAGGTCAGCAGCGCCGGGGGGCGGAGTAGCCATTAGCTCCCGGAGAAGGGCTGTCAGCGGTGGAGAGAAGACAGGGTAGCAGCAGGCGCAAAGTCCATGCACCCCGCTGATAACAACAGCTCCACCTACAAAAAAAAACAAAACAAAAACTGGGTAATCCAAAGAAATCTGTTTCGTTACAGCAACAACAAAACGAAAACTTACCACAAACCGTCCAAGTTTGGCACTGATGGGGATAGAGTTGCAGGCGAACCTGGTAATAATAACCCGCGGTGGCCTCGGCACCCCAAATGGTAATGGAGCGAATACGGGTCCTCCTCAAGATGAGCCGGGTGGGGCTCCGCCACCCAGGCACAACGTGCAGAACGTATATCCCATATACGATGGTGGAAAGCTTGGCGGGACTCCGAAACACATGGTCAGCGTCTACGATCTCGGCAACCAGCATCATGGTGTCTATTCTAACTCGAACTAAACTCGAATGAGCCACAATACACACCGGATAAGCGATTTGGCTCAGATAAGAAAAGGGCATCTGGAAAATGCAAGATCGGCACAAATCTTGATACAAAGTTATCCCCGAGAGCTATTCCTCTTCAAAGAATAGCTCTCGTATTCAAGGGTGGAAGGCATGTTGTATATGTGAAAAGACATATACACATATACATATACATATCCTAAAACATAAAACTTAGTACCAAATTCTCAATAAGCTAACCATGCTTAAAACATGGTTAGCTTATCTTTTAAAAAGTGAAGAAAAATTGCATCAGCAATTTTCTTCACATGCCACAAAATTTAACCATATTATTATAATGGCAAGTTTTGCCTTCAGCAAAATTTGCCATGGAATTATTTTAAATTAATAAAAAAAAACCAAAAAGACAAATCTTACCTCCAGTAAGATTTGTCAAGAAAGTACAATATGTAGGTACATACGTACATACATATTGCACAAAAAGCTTTCGTCGTGAGAAATGCGCGCCGCCGAAATACATTGTATGTATATGCGCGGCGCGATTTCAGAACGACAGGACGGTGGCTGGTGTTGACAAAAGCGTCAAATTACATTTTTAGGCCACCGCCCGATGAAAAATATTCTGGACTTGTTGAAACAAGTCCAGAACAAAATAATTTTTAACAATTTTCTCAGGGTAGAAAATGTAATTAAGCATTTTCTACTCTGAACAACGAAGCTTGATGACAGTAAAATGTGACCAAGTTAGGGAGTTGACTTTTGGTTTTGATCAGGTTTGGCACGTCGCGAAAAGAGTTGTATTATTTAAAGGAAAAGAGTTGTATTATTTAAAAGAAAAGAGTTGTATTATTTAAAAAGAAAAGAGTTGTATTACTTAAAAGAAAAGAGTTGATTTTGAACTAGAAGAGGATTGTGATATACGTCGAGTAAGGCTGAGTGGGTACGTCGTCGGTGCGGTTGGTTAATCTTTAGAAAACGTAAAAGGCAGTATTCCAATACGACTTAGATTAGACACAGAAAACAAAGTTGGTTGTCATTTTCAAAAATATAATAGAAAGTGTTTGTTAAGAGTAAGATTAGGAAGTTGTGAAAGAAGTTTGTTTTTATTAAACCAAGGTTAAATATAAAAAATAAGTGAGTTGTCATTTAACAAAAAAAAGTGCGAACAGAAGTTGAGTTACCCCCTAATTGGGTGATTTTTTGGATACGAAGTCGGCGGAGTCCTACGCTACCAGGTACATAACAATTGTACGATTTTGTTGTAACCGGATTGGCTATGCTTGTGGATGGCACGTTTTTCATTGAAGTTGGAGCTGTAGTTAGCGGCGTGAAAGTGAAAGGAATTGAAATTACCAGCCTTTCTTCTGGATTGATGGCTTGGCCATAATTAGATATTAATTCAATAGCCTCCATATATAATATGTACTTTTTTTCCTGTACGATACGGATGATCCTCAGATTTGAGCTTTTGTACTTGTTCATGGAGAGCCGTGAAAGAGGACCAATGTTTTTCTAGCTCTTGTAGTCTCTTCGCTAAGTTATCTCTCGTAATCCTTTCACCGGCATCTCTTCTGTAGTTCCGAAAAATGTCTGAAATTTGTTTGGCTAGTTCTTGTTGAGCCGAGATTATTCTTTCTTCATTCGTTGCCATTATTACTGTATGTGTAACTATGCTTTGCCTTTGGAACTGCTTTTTGTAGTCACGGAGAGTACGTCCAAATTGAGTTTAGGTCTCGTTGAAATTCTTTGTTTGAAAAAATCTTAACTGTGTGTCAAGACTTTTGTGTTAGATGGGCGTTGAAGTAATAAGGCGATTCTTAACACTGTGTTGCGACTTTGTCTTTAATTGGCGTGAAACCTTAACTATATGTTAATATTTTTTGTTTGTTGACAGCTGATGAAATTGTAAAGCAAGTCTTAACAGTGTGTTAAGACTTTGTCTTTATTTGCCGTTGGTATCTTCACGATGATCTGATCTGCCACCGGTTGCTTGTAGGCTCGAAGGACGATGTGCCAGATTCAACTGTGTGTTGAATCAAGATATTGTTGATGAGGTGCAAAATTCAACGGTGTGTTCAATTATGCTGCCATGAGTCAGTGAACTCAGGGTAGAAATATTCGATAATAATGCAATTTAATTCTGATGAATATTATGATCCTCTTGTGGTTGTTCAAGGCTGAACAATTTGTTTTACCGAAATCATCATCATTCATTGCAAATAATTCCGAAAATTCATCGATCACCTCTTTGGTATCGTTATATTGTTGTTCACTTAAGGCACTGGACGAAAGAAGTTTCTGAACCTGCTGAGTAGAAGCTGGTCTACGTTTTATCTCCTTGACATTACTGTCACTATCCAAATTAACAATCTGGTAAACAGGTTCACAATTTCCAATTATAGCACCTGCTTTTAGTTGTACCTCATTTTCGGTTGTGTTGAGCACCCTGACTAGATTTAAGGTCGCACTTGCTGCCTTCACTAAAGTCTTACCTACAATGATGTTCGATGTAAATTTTGGCAGGCTAAGCTCCACCAAATAGCATCGGCAGGTCCCGATGTCCATACTGGCGTCTGGGAGAATGCAGAGAGGGTAATATTCTCACATACGATCGTCCTTAGTTTTGCAGGAAAATCTGTTCCTAGTCTTATGGGAATTTCTATGTTGGCACATTTGAGTATCCGTTCTCCGATATCTAAATTTATTTTATATGTGGTCATAAAGTCTACTCCAAGAATGCATTCGGCCATGATGTCTCTAACCAGGAAAGAGTGAGGAAACAGTAGTTCGCCTAGTTGAACATCCAAAGTTATTTCTCCAAAAACCTGTTTGCTTCTCCAGTTGCTTTTCTTAGTAAATATTTGGTGGTATTGTGAAACCATTTACTCTTGACAAGATCTGATCTAATAATTGACCTCGAAGCTGCAGTCTCGATAGTGACTGTGAAAGCATTTTTTCTACACTTCCATATATTACAAGACTGCTATCATTCCATTCGTCGGCGTTTCCTGCAGTCCCTTTGGAGGTGTCCTCGTCTATGAGAATTCCAGTATCGACGTGACGGAGTGCTCGGTGATGACTGCATTCCGTTGCAAGTACATTCCTCCACCGAAATTTCTCTCAGTCGTACTGCACTTCGGGAAGCATGTCTGGCAGATTCATATGCTAATATAAAGGTTAGCGCTTCTGCTGTTGACTTCTTTCTTAGCGCTTGTTGTAAATTTTGGTCTGCAGTAGCGTTCACAAATGCTTCTGTTGCCACTTCGTTAAGGAAATCAGCATTTACACTAGAATATGAGAGATGAGCTAATCTTTGTTGCAGTGATTGGCCATGCTTTTGAATCCTGTTGCGTAGATGTAAGCAATATACTTGCTGCATGTTTTCATCTCCATAATGTAACTCTATTGCCTGTACTAATAAAGTATAATCACGTCGCCTTTCTATCAGTAGCTTTGTCTGCATCAATCCATCCATTTACTTCGGAAGCCAAGAACTTTGTCCATCACATATTGGAGTATCATTCTGCCTGCATTGGATATTTCAATTCCTTCGTGCTGAGGTTGCCGATGCTTCATCTCCTCCAAACTGTTTTAAAGTTGTCAAGCTGTTCGGTGACTTTTTGTTGAAATTCCGCCACTTCCTGCTGGATTTCTTCTATTTGTAAATTTTGTTCGTCTAACGAATTGTTCAGGAAATAGTAGTGTTCCTCTAAGCGAGTTTCTAGAAATTTCTCCACGGAGCTACTTTGTTCGTCCAGTGATTTCTTCTGTTCATCTAAACGGGATTCTATAGAATTCTTTTGTACATCCAAAGCAGTCTTCTCCTCATCTAAACACGGTCCCAGAGAATTCTTCTGCTCATCTAACCGGGATTCCAGAAAATTCTTTTGTTCCTCGAGAGCACTCTTCACCTGCAGGGTTGAAGGCTCCATTTTTGTCATTAAAGTATCCAAAAGCTGTTCTATGTTCATCGCAGTATTATGTCCCAAAAGCATTCGAACAAGAATCCAACGATTAATCCTAATAAAACTTCTTGAATAAATGACAACACTCGAATTACTAACATATAAATTTTATTTCACGCAAAACTAACCTATCCTAATATCTCAAACAAAGCTAGCCCCAACCGAACGGTAACTTTATATCGCGATAACTGATAATTAAACGGCACTGCCAGACCAGTCATTGGTCTTTTATGCGCCAATATTCGGAAGTAGGCTTTTACTCGCAACGCGGATGTGAAACAAACGGCACAACCTTGTCGTTTGCTCTTTGCGTTGCAGCACCTGATTCACTTAGTTGTAAAATTCGCCTTACATAACAATTACCATGCGAGGTAAATTATTATTGTAATCGTCGATTACTCCACTAAGCGCTGATTATTTTACCAGAATGTGCCCTTGCATGTTGGAAGGATCTTCCCTACATTGGGCCATAACATCCCTCCCCCTTGGACAAACTAGTTTCCGTAGGGTACTATATCTGGAGATTCCAATCTATCTTAAACTAAAAACTGAGATCATTTCAAACCGCGTTCGGTTCAGATTCTTTTACATTATATCATTACATACTTACTTATTAAATTTTCTTATTTTTCTAAGAAATGACATTGTTTTTTTTTATTCTCACTTTCTGTATTACTATATCTTCTGTTTAATATTTACTTTCGTTCTTATTTGCTTCTCATATTTAATTTCTTTCCTATTTGCTTCCCACATTAACTTTCTTTCTTATTACCTTCTTACAACATATGTATATGTATTGTCTTCCAAATTATTTTAATATGTTTTTTTTTTAATTAAAATTTTATGGTTAATAAATATATAATATATAATCTTACTTATTGTTTATCCAATCACAAAAATAAAAAAATGCAACAACAACAAAAAAGTACAATTTACAATCATTCTAATATTATTTTCTTACTATAATTTTTAATTGATAATCTTCTTGCACCTTAAAAGTATTTTCTCCTTTTTCCTTCTTTACAATATATATTCTTTTATTTTTTCCTGATAACATTTTTTCTTTTCTGTATATCTTACTTTAGTTTAGCTTTAG
Source organism: Dioctria linearis (assembly GCA_963930735.1). Taxonomy (NCBI): domain Eukaryota; kingdom Metazoa; phylum Arthropoda; class Insecta; order Diptera; family Asilidae; genus Dioctria; species Dioctria linearis. Next base: position 178,376,514 of record OZ005740.1, read on the forward strand.
GACAAAAGTATTGCCATAATATTCTTATCCATTTCATTTCTTTATGTTATAAACTGTGAGATTGCATATATGAGTTATATAAGTACCTTAATTTTTAATGTTGAGTGTAGTTACTAGTTCACAGATAGTGTTGTCTATAACAATACATAATATGTCTATTTATCTTCCTTTTTATTTTTTACTTACAAATTATTACTTGGCATAATATAGGTCTACCTTGCTGTATTTTAACACAATTAATAACCTTAAATTTACTGTAGTCGCTCCAATTGCTTATTAATGATGGCGGAAAAGTATGGTTTTATTTCGCTGTAAAGCCCGTATCCTATCAGTAACGTCGCGTATGACTTTTGATTTTACGTGTAGCTGCCCTGCCTTGGGAGTTTGGAAATTTGCCTAAGTGGGTAGAATTTCGAGTCTATTGGTGTTAATCTGAGTTTGCTGTTCTAAGTCTGCTTCTACAGAAATCTCTATTACATGCGATTTCGTACTACTCTTATTCAACTTCCAGTTATTGTTTCCTTAGTTGCAACATTTTCTGCATAATGTTTACATCTTGTACTGATCGACTATTGAGTTCTGACATGCAAGACCTTTTTCCACTTTTCAATCGGTATTACCAATACTGTTGTCATTTGATCGCCTTTGAAATTTATATCTGATTGAACGTTCATTTATTTGGAATGCTGATTTATTTGGATAGAATATTTTCTTCTACACTGATTTTCTGGAAATATTCAAACCAGCTTTCAGCTTTTAAAATGTGTTCATAACAGAACGTATGGCCATTCCTTTTTGCAGGCGCTTCTTTAATTTCCCTGCTCCAAACCCGCCTTGCCGATTTATTCCTATATCGTTGAGATTTAAGCTTACCTCTTCGCCAAAACCGCAGAGCTTGCTTCTGTTTTGAAGAGAAATTTTTTCTACCTTCATAACTCCATACAGGTTTCTCGGAATTCGCAGAATTTGTTAGGTACTTTTACCGGACACCATTCCAGCTTTGAAGCTAGCTACAATATCGACCTCCAACTCAGCTAGTAGTCCCTTCTCCCCTCCCGGGTGTTTGGCCGAGACAGCCTCTTTTATCTGGTCGTGCAGTCCTTTCATTCGATCCAAGAACTCCGTGATGTCCTCTCCAGGTCTCTGTCTACATACCCGCATTTCAGTGCTTAATTCACTGAATGATTTTCGCTGCATGTATGCTGATTTTATTGCTTGCTGTAAGTTTTCGAAGTCCTTCAACTCCTGCGAGCTCATCAGGTAATATGCACCATCCGTCAGCCGATATTTTACACATTTAATAAGAAAACCTTTTTCTGCTGCTTCCAGTCGGTCGTAAAGATCCTTGCAGCAACACAGAAATTGATATACTTCTTTCGCGGTCTTTGGAGATCTTTCCCCAGAGAACAATGGCACGTATTTTAATACCATCATGATTTATCATGTGTATCGGCCATGTTGTACTTTAGTGGTTTGTCTACGTTGATTTTTGTCCTTATTGTTTCTTTATCTCTATTGTCAACTATATATTGCTGTCTGTCCTTCCCTTTACAGCTTTCTTTTATTTGTTGTTGGTGGTCCTGCAATACTAGTTTCCTTAGCATCTAAAACCTAATGGCGAGGTTTGTAACAAAGCTATTACAATCAGACATCGATATCTGGCGAAGATTGTTCCTTACAACTATATATTACCATAAAGTAATAAAGGCTAAAGTGATGACAATTAATGTGTTTTGAAGTTATTGTGGTGACGGGCGGACGGCAGACGGACATGCAAGAAACTAAATAATTAATAATACATATGCGTGGGTGGCCAATTCATTTGGCAATACCAGCATTATTTCTATGTGTTACAAACGGAATGACAAGCTTAGCGTACCCTATGAGACTTCATCTAAGGAATAAAAATAATGAGTTTAGAAAATTAGAAAATTTGTTAAAATATTTTTGGAACTTAAATCGATGGGGATTTAAAAAATAGAATTGTTTCAAATTTTCAGCTCCATCAAACAAAAATAGCAAACTAAAAAGTATAATAAACTGATTTCTAGGTCGCTCTTGTGCCGCTCATAGTATCTACAGACAATTTGAATATCACACGATCACAATATGAAGTACATTGACGTATGGGAAAAACTAATTGGTGAATTTGTAAAAATGTTGTTTACATTTTCTAAAATGTTCCCATTTCGAGCTGTGAGAATTATTCATCAACTATTTCATTATATTTTCGTCTGAAGATAAAAACTGCAAGAAGAGATAGAAATATACGACAATACTAAATCACTTTGAAAATTATACAGCTCTGAAAAAAAATCGCCGTCTAAAAAATATGCTTGCATTACAGTACTGTTACAATTACAATGCTGCGATCTTTTTTCCTGATCCCTATAAAAGAAGATGCACGGATTTATGAATGGATAAAACATCATCAAATTGGCAGCTTTTGAAGAATTACAACTTTAGAATTAGAATCAAATGTTTTAGATCTATTTTGGCATTTTGTGAAAATTGGAATTCAATTTGATAATTTACCCCCATAAAAAAAACATGGCTACCTATAGATGTTTTATAGAATGAGATTACTTTAAATTTCCAGTGAACTAACATAGTATAAAAAAAACGCAGCTAATACCTCCATATCAATTGTATATCATTGCCTAATTTTTTTCCGCGTGAAGCAGTAATATTTTGTTTTAAAAGAGCTTCCAAAAGTAACATATTCATATTCGTATTAATATCCTACCATGGTAAAATTTGGTAGTATTGCATTTACTCCATTCAGTACATCATGCCTTGACTTGATGTGATGCCAGCTGGTACAGTGAGCTGTAAATTCAATACAGAATATGCAGGCTCTGCAAGAAAAGCGTTTACGATTGCATCCAAACTTTCAGATTGAGCTTTCAAATATTGGTGCGCAAATCAAACTTAATCTTGTCATTACTTTATGATATTACTAAGAAAACTTGCTAGAGTCAACATTCCGACATAGATCATTCCATTCTCGAAGACTCTGATATTTCACTGGAAGTACTTACTGAAAACAACTTTACTCGAGAACATTAAATCCGGACAAAACAACGATTGGAGACTCATTTAACATTATTACGTTGCATCCTATTACCTAACGAGACGAAAAAAAGTAAAGCACAAACAGTAAGTGCGCATACGAACCACACTCTCAACACTTCTTAAATTTTAGGTTGAAACGTGAAATCGATCCAACCAATTTAAAAGAAAAAATCCGATCTTTTTTAAAATTTTATTTTAACACACAACAAAAATACAACCAACTATACTCTACTTCAAACTTTGTACTCAACCGCGTTGAACCCAAGATTATTCCTCTTAATAACATTACTCTCGTAGTTACTGCGTCTATTAAAAATGCGATAATTTGAATAAGGGTGCGAACGATCAACGCGACGTTGAAAAAATTACTAAAATATTGCACTTTATAGCTTACTTCGAAATTTATCACATCTTAAAATTAACACTTTTTATCTGAAAAGGATGAAGGGTGTTTATACGGGATGCGGGAGTAGTTTCTAAAAGCACCACTCCTCAATCACCGCTAATGTATGTATATGTATAGTGATGAACCTGCGGGAGTAGATAATATAGCTTGCTCCTAGTGTGTAAGCTGGAGTAGCTAATATGGCTTTGCTCCTTGTATGTGTGCCGGAGTAGGTAGTAAAGCTCACCTCCTCATATGATATAAGTGTAATTATTAGAACCATTTTCACAAAAAAAAAACTTAAAATCACACAACCAAAAGCAACACAGAAAATCTCAAAAACTTTTAAAAAACACACTTACCATACGATTAATCCTAATAAAACTTCTTGAATAAATGACAACACTCGGATTACTAACATATAAATCTTTTTTCACGCAAAACTGACCTATCCTAATATCTCAAAGAATGCTAACCCGAACCGAACGGTAACTTGATATCGCGATAACTGATAATTAAACGGCACTCGCCGGACCAGTCATTGGTCTTTTATGCGCCAGTATTCGGAAGTAAACTTTTACTTGCAACGCGGATGTAAACGAACGACATAACCTTGTCGTTTTTACTACCAGTTGCAGCACCTGATTCCCTTAGTAGTAAAGAATCGCCTCACATAACAATTACCATACGAGGTTCATCATTATTGTAGTCGTCGATTGCTCCACTAAGTGCTCATCGTAGCCAGCTGTTGGGCTAATCAGGAAAATAACCGACGGCTGCACAACAATACCATGCTAGGCTATTGATTAGCAATCCCTGATTATTCTACCAGAATATGCCCCATAAAAGCAAGCGCTTATTCAGCTTCTGGTTCTTCTTCGAAAACGAATGTCTCAGGATTCTTTGCTCCGTCTATCAAAGCTTGTCTAAGTCGGTCGACTAGAACATTCTTTAGATCTGTCATTTGCAATGACCGCTTTCCCAACTACAATTGCAATTCCTGTATGCGAAGCTCCTCTGGTTTGCGTCCCATTACTTTGATAATTCACTCGCAGTTTAATATAAAATTATCTTTCGGAATTTTCACTTAAAGAAGGAAAGTTTCATACGATTTTAATCACTCTTTGAATTTCAAAGTCAAATGCCACCACTTTATTTTGCGGTTTTATTTTACTTCTGACACCAATTGTTACGAGCGTGGCCTTAGTTCGTTATTTAAAACACAATATTTCAAGAATCATTCAAAAGTTCTTCTTTTATTTAACTTCACTGTTTACTTTTGTTACATTTACAAACAATTATCAAATCAACTCTTTGTAGTTATCGCTAGTACTGTACTACTAATTATCACAATCCAAATAGTTTGCTTCATTCACTTCACTGTCTGAAATAACAGTCCGCCTCCTGGATGTGAGTAGCACCTGTTTCGTTTCTACAAATTATCCTAGAACCTTCCTGAATTGTCCGTTCCCCGAACCCAAAGTTTACTAGGATGTGACTAACCTAAAGTTGTTTCCATTTCCAATAGATGTCGCTATATCACTTTGTGGCGCGTAACAATATGTTGATTTCGTCCCAGTGAGTGTTGGTTGTACCTGATAATGACTTATATCTTAAATTAAAGGTAACGCAGAAGTCTAGTAAATAACGTCGGCAAAAATTAAAAAAAGTGTATTAGAATGGAGATATTAGCTCGGAAACTTGTGAAAAATGATAAAAACTGAAGTTTTTAAATCAAATTCCTGTTAGTAGGTATTCCCATTTCTTTAGATTGTGACTTTTTCAGGAAAACAAAGCCTAGATTTAGCAAATAACGTTGAGTTTTTTTCATTTTTAGTGGCGTTTTTTTTTAATTATTTGACTCTAATAGTACTTGTTTTTTCTCCCGATATTTCACCGACTAAAAATTGCAATATTTCGTTGAAAGTGGTTGAAATACAAAGCAAAATAGTATATTTAACAATTATGTGCAAACAAAATTTAGGAGAGTTAATTCTCGTTAAAAATTTTCAATTTCTTTGAACTACAAATTTTCATTTTTCGTCTTAAATTATCGCATGTTGGGTTTCTGTCTTTTACGCTAGATGTCTCTAATGTGACTTGTGGTCTAGATCTAGGCTAATTTTATATGAATTTTCTCAGTTTTAGGGCACAAACCTATGTATAGTCAATTTTATTGCCTACAGGCTCGCTGGTATCTAAATTGAAACTTTTGGTGAGTACTGACTCCTCTTAAAGGATAATGAATTTATGTAAGCTTTATGGAATGAATTTTTTCATTATTTCTAAGGTTGTATGGAACCTGTTTCACATCATCAAGTACTTCAACCAATTTTTCGAATTGATTTAAAAAATAAACCATAAACGACAGTGTGTGCACATGAGTATGTATGTTAATTCCTTCAGGAGAAATAGAAAGAAAATTAATAAACTCATCAACGTGTTACCAATTTTATCTAAAAATTACTAATCAGTTAATTAAAGAAATAAACTAATATATTAGCCAATGAATTTATTTCACTGTAAAGTAACAGAGTTTTAAATAACATCTAAGAGTCAAATCCAAATAAAACAAATAAGTAATACATTTGTTAAGAGTTAGTTAACAGTTATGTAGCATTTATGTATGTACTCACTACTTTCATAAGTCTGTTTGTATTTTTTATTTGTTTTTCCGGGCCACTATATTTGGGACCTGCTGATGAGTGAAACCAAGACTTGAAGCTTTCCACCCAAAATTAAATGAGGTGAGTGATGAAATAACAAATAATATTTTTCTCGTTTTTACTTTTATGCCGGAGAATCCAAAGAATCTAAAGCATAGACTTCTTGAACAACAATAAAATTATACACGGTTATAAGTTAGAGTAATCTGAGATATATGGGAGACTTGCCTAATATAATTCACACCCAGAATTTATTCTGAGTTTATATGATGTGAAATCAGTTTGATCTTTTTCAGGCGTCTATGGTAGGTAGAAACCAAGTTGTACTGAAGAGTATAAGATCACTGCCGATACAAAACGCTTATTTTTTTCTTATTTTTGAGCCCTCTGCGTGCTTACACAGGTTCGATTCGCTTCGAACTAAACTGATTTTTTAAATTTTTTAAATAACATTTTATTTCTATTTTTCTCAATTCTTTTCTTTTCATTTTTGCATTTCTTTCCATTGTTCTAGTTTTCATTTGTCAAGATGAGTCAACCCAAGACTTGAATCTTTTCACCCAAAATTAAAAATATGCTGTGATGAAATAACAAATAAGAATTTTTTTCGTTTTTGCTGTTATGCCGGAGAATTTAAAAAAATTCAAAAACTAGCCTTCTTGAACAAGAATAACCCCCGATTCTACATAAGATATAAAGCTCTTATCCTATTAACTGGGCTGTCAAACCCCATTGGCAGACATTGGTATTCTACATAAAGAGTTAGGAGATGTCAGGCGACAGCTGATCTCTTAGCTCTTGTGGAGATTTTTGTAAAGAGATTTGATATTCTTGCAAACGAAAATATCTGTCAAATATCTCATAACATAAGAGCTCCTCACCGAGGTACGCTTAAATCTCTTATCGTGATAGTTGCAGAAATTGTTTTGTTTTAAAATACCGAAATGTTGGATAAAAATGCTGTAAAATTAGTACATATTTATATAATTCGTATATATATAAATATGTACAAGTTTGTGAAATATAAAATAATTATACAATTTGAGCCATGCACAGAGGGTAGTTCCGAGCAATATAAGAGACGACTTTACACTTGAATCACTTTCTGTTTCTGAAGCTGTATAGAATTTCAGAATGCTAATATCTTTTGCCTTTAAAGTGATAGAAATGACATAGCCTTACGATAATCTCCATTACTCGACCATATTATCATCACTTTAAAGTTTTGGTAACAATTAATTTTTTTGCTACAGGTTTATACGAAAATTCTGTTGGACGTAACGATGGCTGTGGAACTCTTTACCTGCGATTTAGGTATTGTAGGTAATTTTAATATGTTGATGACTTTAATTGTAAGTCACTGTAACGAGACTTTATGAAATCCCATAATACTTACTTTTGTAAGCATTGTTGTGCTGTCAGAACAGTGGCAAGCGTAGGCGCATATGTTCAGACTAAAGAACCTGAGTTGGGTTAATCTTTTGATAGATAGAAAGAAGAAGAGTCTTGTGATTTATGAATTGCAAAAGAGATGTGTTAAGTTCGGTGTCGTGAGGACGACAGCTTAAAACTAAGAAATATAAGTGAATAAAGTGGATTGATAAAACGATTTACTTTCTTTAAATATTATTGCCCACGACCTCCTGACCTGAATCAGAAGTGGGATAAGTGAATCGAAAAAGTGCATTATCTAATCTGATCTGATCTGAAACAATTTGTGATATTCTCATTTTGTGAAAATGCAGAATTCGTGTGAAAGCAGGAATCTGAAGAAAAGGGAGCTTCAAATAAAACTGCGTTCTTTGGATTTGCCTGTAACAGGTAAAAGTGGTGCTCTTGTTGAACGTTTAGAGTCAGCCATGTTGAAACGCGATGAATGATGTTCGCGGGAAAACATTACTTGTATGCCAAATATTCCAGTTACCTGTACACGTTTAGGAAAACTTACGAACACATATGGAGAAATCTCTGACAGTATGTGTGTTATGAACTTATTGATAAACAAAAACTTAAGACACGACATGTCAATTCTTCTAATTGACATATAGTGATCTACGTTTATAAATCACACTTGTCGTCAATTCCGATAATCGACATGGACATTTGTGGTGTTCTGAAAATTTAAAATGGTGGTGGGTAGTGTAGCGATAAAAGAGATATCATTAGTTATCATTCACTTTTAATCATCAAATTCACTTAATTTAAAATATTCAATAATTCTACGCTTAGTTCAATTTTAGCACAACTTAACTTTAAAAATAATTTCTTTTTAATGTAAAATACAAAAATTAATTTTTACTCAAATGTATTTCTGACTGACACACGCATGCATTTTTTTAATTCACTTCTTATTTATGTATCTATTTTACAACAAATTTCACTCTTAACTAAATTACTTAAAATTAATCGCAATAATTGATTTTAGCCAAATCTTTATTGTTAAGACATGTCTTGCCAAAAATACCATAAAGGCATGTCTTCGGCAAAATGTCACCACAATAAGAATTGCACTTTAATCTATTTATACCTAATAACTGCTGAAATGAAAAGAGTAAATTTTATTAATGTTAAAAATTCAATTTGATTAGTTAATTTGTGACCAGTAATTATACCCTTATGGCATGCAATTACCTTTGTCCCTTAACCTCAAATTGTTTAGAAAATTGAGTAAAATAATTACCTTCTTGATGAGTATAAACCAATTAAATTGCCCAGAAAATACTAAATGGTTAACTTCTTTTGCCGATCCGTATAATTCACAACTTGAACTGGCAACCAATTATAAAAACCACAAATTCCAATTAAATTCGTAGGTGAACTTGATGAACACTTTATAAATTTTCTAAGTTCAGAAAAAAACACTACTAAACTATTGATTTTACCACAAACTATTGATTTTAATTTATAGATTTGCATATATAGAAAGTTATGACCAGCTTGGCATATGTTAACTAGATGACAACTCGAAAGAAAAAGAGGTCGAATGAAGGAATGACACGCCTTTTATAGACAGATTTGTTTCAATTTCACTATCCATAATGTGAAATTATCAAAATATTGCCCTTTTGTATATAAATTAAGACCTTTGATTATTATTGGTATATGCCAAAATGAATTTTACATTTTTTGGCATGTTTACCATAAGAATTTAATGTTGATTTTCTTGATTTTTATTAATTTTTACGAATTTCTGGTCTACTTTATCGACGCACCATTTTTGGTTCATTCCAACTAATTCCTTTCATGACTTTTGCTGTTTTGTCTTGTTCGAACGGTACTTCTCTTTCGCACTCATTAGTGCCAATTATAATTGTAAATATCGCGAATTACGCGAATCCCGCGAAAAATACCGCGAAACGAACGCGACCATTAGAATCGCGCGAAGATTTTACCCCAATTTGACATATCGTATGTCATGGGAGATTGAAGTTCCCCGTGTAATTTTAATTCGATGTGTCAAACGCGCGCGATTTGTTTTTTAGTATTTTTTAATTATTATGTTAGTTTTGTGTGGTGTTTTGTGGTATTTTCGTCGTGGGATACCATATACTACAGGTAATGTGCAAAATTTATTGTATTTATAGTTTTTAATTGTTGTTTCGAAGGTTGGTGGACACCTGTGCAGGTGAGCTTGTTTTGGGTGGTTTTTCACCTGAAATATCCACCAACCTTCAGCATACAGTTCTACAATTGTCCCTGCTGACCAGTTTTTATATACTTATTTGTTGTGTCAGGTAAATAATTGTATTTTTATTACTGCATCTTTGTTTGTTTTGATTGTGGTTATGTGTAATAAAACTACTATTTGTTGTACATTTGTTGAGTTTTTATTGTTATTTGTTCTTAGTAATTCAATGTTTATTCATCTTTCATCTGTTTTTTGTTTATTTCATATATTTTTAATTCATTTTCTTCTTTCTTTACATGTCATCGAGGGACTTTTGCACCTGTCGTATTCTCCAGGTACAGGTAAAATGCTTTTGTAAATATTTTTATTTTGGTAGAGATACATTGTTGTTCTTCTCTTTTAGGTTCGTCGAACATTCTCCCCCCCCCCCGTTGAACAGCCATGTTCAACCGTTGATTGATCGCCTTGATGCCTCGTTTGTGGTACTTGAGGAATTTTAATGTTCCGTCCGAGAGAACTCCCAACGTGACTTGATAGCGATCAGGTAAATTAATTACTCTTTGCCTATTTCGTCTTTGTTGGATTTGTTCAAAATCTATTCTCTGGATTACCCTTTTTGGCAGAAAGATTTCTATGTCTTCTCGGGTGACGAATTTCTGGAAAGAATTTTCTGCCCTCATCTTTACGTCGTCGATGTTGGTGGAGACCTTGAGACTCTGCAGGTCAGTCACTGTAGCTCCGTTTATTATTGCAGGTTCGCTCATCACTGGGGCTGTTTGCGGAGTTGCTGCTACCAGTAGACCAGTTGTTCGAACAGTTGTTGCTGCTGTTGAAGTGGATGGGGCAGGATTCGTCTCTACAGCTTGTTTAGGCTCTGCTGTATCTTCCATAATGTCGGAAAGCAGTTTGTCTAACTCGTGTGAGTTTGATCCGGGATTGACAGGACTACTAGGCAGCGAAAAATTAAAATTTAAATCATCGTAGATGTCCAGAATGTCCTGATCCACCTGGTCATCGATGGCTGTCGTTGAATTGCCTGGCTCTCCTGTGTTCCTTTTGGGTTGCCCAGTTGGGACATCGCAGCCTTCTTCAACGTACCAGCTAGGGTCGAGGACACTGTCCTGCAGTGGCCAATCAAAATCAACGTCCTCATAGAGGTCTAGAACGTTCGTACTGTCGTTGTAATTTGACATCTGTAAAATAAATGAATTAGTACTATGTTTTTTATTATTATGGGACAACACAACAATTAACAGATGTGCTAGGACAACACATGTTTGTTAATTAACACTTAATTACTTGGTAAACGACAAATTTTGGTTACTGGTCTAGTGAATGTGTTCCTTTGAGTTTTTATTTTGACTACTCGTACTAGACCATCAGAACCTGGATATACTTCTTCGATAATTCCTAAGGGCCACAGTGTTGGTGATGCATTTTCGCCCTTCAACAATATTACATCTCCTTTCTGAAGATTAGGTTCTGTATTACACCATTTAGGTCTATTTTGCAGATGGTTCAGATAATCCTTGGACCAATATTTCCAGAATTGCTGCATGATTTGCTGGACATGTTTCCATCTGTTGGAATAATTTGCTTCTTCAGTTGTGTAGTTTGGTTCTGGAATGGCGTGTAATGATTGTCCAATGATAAAATGTCCAGGAGTTAGAACTAATTGGTCGTTTGGATCATTTCTGATTTGACATAATGTCCTTGAATTAAGGCAGGCTTCTACTTGTGTTAACAGCGTAGCATATTCTTCAAAGGTGAGGGTTGCGTTCCCAATCGATCTACGCAGATGGTATTTTGTGGACTTAACACCAGCTTCCCACAATCCTCCAAAATGAGGGGCCGCAGGTGGGTTCATGTGCCAATTGATTGATTTCGATGTTAAGTATTCAGCTGCTTCTGGCCATGCTTCTTTGATCGCCTTTTGAAGTTCCCTTTCTAGGATGGATTTACCTCCAATAAAATTGGTGCCACAGTCCGAATAGATGTCATTGCATAAGCCTCTTCTACTTATGAATCTTTTTAATGAGGCAATGAAAGCTTCGGATGTCAGACTGGACACTAATTCCAAGTGTATTGCCTTTGTTGCCATGCAAATAAACAGACAAAAATATGCTTTTTGTAATTTTGCATTTCTTAAGTTTGATGCCTTAATTGTGATTGGTCCCGCATAGTCAATTCCAACTTTGGAGAATGGTCTAGAGATGTTAACTCTCGCTGCTGGCAGATTGCCCATTAACTGTGACGTCGTTGCCTGTCGTTGTCTGAAGCATTTGCCGCACTTATGTAATCTCGTTGAAATGCAGCGTCTTCCGTCTAGAATCCAAACTGAATTTCGACTGGCGTTAAGAACCACAGCTGTACTTCCATGCAACATTTCTAAGTGTAGTTTGTCGATTAGGATTAATGTTATATGATGATCTCGTGGCAATAGTATTGGATGTTTCCTGCTATATGGTAACAACGCATTATCTAATCGACCTCCGACTCTCATTAATCCATCATTATCCAACATTGGGTTTAGTCTGAGAAGTTTGCTCCCCTTAGATAAAGGTTTTTTTTGTAATAAGTTTTCATATTCTTCCGGAAATGCTGTCAATTGAACCAACTTAAATATGGTTTTTTCGGCTTGCTTACACTCATTGCTACTGAGAAACTGAACCCTTTTGGTTTTGGGATTTTTACAATTGTAGCAAAATCGTTGTATTGTTGCTAAGACACGTATTAAACGTGTGAATGACGAGTATCTTAGCAAGATGTTGTCTTCTATATTCACTAATAGACTAGTTGTTGACGGAGGTTTTATCTCAAGTATTGTTGACTCTGTCGTTGGATTGTGCTTTGGCCACTTTTCTTGCGCTTGTGTGAGCCATGTTGGCCCATGCCACCATAATTTGTTATCTACTAAGAGAGCAGATGAAATTCCTCGTGACGCTATGTCTGCTGGATTTTGATTTGATGAGATATGTCGCTAATGATTGTATTTCAATGAGTCTTGGATTTCTACTACTCTATTGGCGACATAAATTTTCCATTTAGAGGGATGCTCTTTAATCCAATGCATAACAATCGTGGAGTCCGTCCAAGCTACTATTGGAATTTCTTGTAAATGCATGCCTTGCATTACAACTTTAATGAGCTTCGTCAGTAATAGGGCACCGTTCAGCTCTAGCCGTGGTATTGTTGTTGGTTTAATAGGAGCCACCTTAGTTTTTGCAGTTAGTAAGTGTGACACTATTTCACCATTCTCCTGCTCCACTCGCAAATATACTGCTGCGGCATATGCTTTTGATGAAGCGTCGCAGAATCCATGAATCTGCATCTGTGCTCTTGCAGTATACTGTACCCATCTTGGGATGCGAACTTGTTCCAGTGCTTGTAGATTAGCTACAAAGGTTCTCCATTGCTGACCAATTGTTTCTGACACAAGGTTATCCCATGATGAGCCTGTTATCCATAAATTCTGCATTAGGATTTTAGCTTCTACCACAACTGGAGCCAACCAGCCTAATGGATCGTATAACGATGCGATTCCTGACAAAATACTTCGTTTCGTTAGAATTGTAGGTTCACACAGAGGTTTAATTTTAAAAGTGAAGTAATCATGCGTAGGATGCCATATAATTCCTAGCGTTTTTATTGACTCAGTTTCAGAAAATGTAAATGAGGTTTTTGGCTCTCTGTGTTCTGGAGGAAGATCGTGTAGCAGCCTATTGTCATTGCTGGACCATTTACGTAGATTGAATCCTGCAGATTTCAACATTTGAATAAGCTCATGTTGTACCATCTTTGCATGATTCAAGTTGTCAGCTCCGGCTAACAAATCATCCACGTAGAAGTTTTGATATATTGCTTCTGCTGCTAGAGGCCACTTGTGACGTTCATCTTCAGCTAGTTGTTGGAGTGTCCTGATAGCTAAGTATGGAGCAGACGTGGTACCAAAGGTCACTGTATTCAGTTTGTAATCTGTTATCATGCCTGTTTTTGGGTGTCGCCATACAATTCTTTGATACTCTTGATAATCCGGATGTACTTGAATCATGCGATACATTTTCTCAATATCTGCTTTTATAACGATTTTGTACTTTCTCCAATTTAATAGTGTGGTAAACAACGTAGGCTGAAGAGTTGGTCCATTTAACAGAAACTTGTTAAGTGACATTCCATTCGTGGTTTTTGCAGAGGCATCAAATACAACGCGTAGTTTAGTTGTGGTGCTATCTTTAAACACAGCATGATGTGGAATGTAGTAATGCTGCTCTTGGTCCTGTGGTAAATCTACTTCCTCCATGTGCTTTAATTCAATATATTCATCTAGACATTTTTCATAATCAGATTGAAATTCAGAGTTTTTTGAGAATTGCCGTTGTAGGCTCTCAAAACGCCTGACTGCCTGCTGTCTAGAGTTACCTAAAACTGGTATTGTGTTATCTGTGAAAGGTAGTTTCACTTGATACCTTCCTGTGTCTAACCTAATGCATGTGCTTTCATATATGGTTTGACATAGTTGTTCGTCCTTTGTTAGGATACGATTTGTGGAAACTTCCTCTGTTTCCCAGAATTGTCTGAGCTGTTTGTCTAGCTCTTAAGTCGTCGCCATGAATGTTTTAACATGGGTTTCACTCGTCGTTTTCTCTGCAGTCCCGAGGAGTATCCAACCGAACATTGTCCTTATTGCTGTTGGACTACTATCTGTACCTTGTACAACTCCTTCCTGTATAATTTTAGCGTATACTTTGGCACCTAGTAGAGCGTCTATCCTGCCAGGCTTCCAGTAGGTGGGATCTGCTAATTCTAGTTTATCTAGATGTTGATAATTTCCCTTGGCAATTGATTTGGTTGGCAAATTATCAGTTATGTTGTTAATTACTAAGAAAGTTTCCTCGATTTTTACCTTGTTTGGACCACAGGATTGCAACCATAGTTTGGTTTGTTTATCCAGATTGCTCATTGAACTTTTATTTAGTCCTGTTACAATTACCGCTGTAGATATGTAGTTCGCTTGTAATTTATGGCATGCAGACTGGGTAATAAATGAGCACTCGGACCCTGAGTCGATAAGGCATCGAAGTGTTTGTGACTTTCCTGATTGAGCTTTAACCTTAACTAAAGCTGTTGACAATAAGGCATACGACCTCTCCCTATTCATATAGGTTTGAGTCACTTGTGATGATTCAGTATTCGTACTAATTACTGGTCTTGTTTGCCTGGCCTCATTATCTGTGTTGTTGTGTAGATTGATTGCCTCTACATTCCTGGGATGCAAATTGTTTGCTTTTACATCCTCGTGCAGTGTGGTATGATGCCTTTTCTTGCATTTGAGACACCTATACCTGCTTAAACAGTCTGTAACTGAATGCTTTTTTGAAAGACAATTGTAGCAGTGTTTGTTTGTAGCAACGAATTTCTTTCTGCTTTGTACATCCATTTTTAGGAATTTGTTACATTTTTGTAAGAAATGATCTCCATTACATGCAGAGCATTTTGTGGAGTTAACTACATGATATGCCTTGGTTGTAGTTGGTTTGTTGATACCTTTGGCTTGACTTGGGTTGTGCACCAATGTATCTGAAATTGCCTCTAGTACTTTCAATCGAGTGTTTAAAAAAGAGTTGAACTCTTGATATTGAGGAAGCTCTTGTGATGCTCCCTGATGTTCTTCCCATAACCTTAATGTTATAAAGGGTAGTTTTTGTACTATTAGATATATAAGTAGCACATCCCATTTTGATGTGTCCACTTGAATGTTCCTTAATTGCTGCATGCACTCTTCTGTAGTGTCAATTAGAGATTTTAAACCAGCAGCTGTCTCTGTATTCAATTTTGGTTGACTTGTTAATAGCTTCAAATGATGATTCACTAAGATCCTTTTATTTTCATACCTCGCCTTTAATTTATTCCATGCGGGTAAATAATCTTCGTTCGTAATTGAAGTATGCCGTAATAGTTTTTCTGCATCTCCATGTAGTGACCCTTTTAAATAGTATAATTTTTGAACATCTTTCAGATTTGTGTTATTGTGAACTACAGCTATATACAAATCGTGGAAGGAACGCCAGCTATCATAATCGCCACCATATTTTGGTAACGTAATTTTTGGGAGAACATTCTGTTGTTGTTGTTGTTGTTCCACGCGTGTTTGTTGTGCTAACCACAATGTGGAATCTGTCACTTCTGTTGTGGGATGGATTGCATCATACAATCCGCCTATATATATGCAGTAATCTGTTTCTAGTTTGCTAAATGTTTCATCACGAATGTATTTCGGCGTGGTTTTTGGAGGATTTTCAATGATGTATTCGTTGATCAATTGATCAATCTGTTCGTAGTCTATCCAAACTCGTCTGATTTCAGAAAGCTTTGCTTCGAGATAGCCTTTTGAGTGTGTTTCGAGTAATGTTTGTTTTCCATTCTCGATCGTTTTTTGCAGACGACTTCTCACTGCCTGTTCCTTATTTAGCATTGCCTTTAATTCAGTCATTGTTAAGTTTATCTTAATATATTTGAGTATACTTGAATTTTTAACTAAATTGTAACTGAATGCAAATTTTTTGTGCTAATTTTGAGAATTAAATTTCGTTAAAATTTAGAAATTGACTTGCAACTTATACAAATTGTACTAAGAACTGACTACTTGTAGCAAGTTAGTAGAATTTGCCTTCATAAATTTATGTGACTTGCAAATGTACTAGATTCACCTCTGTACAATGTGAACTATTGTGAATTATATTTTCTACCTTTGCGGGGTTTTTTGTAATGAACAAAATAAATGAATTGGATGAGCAAATGAATGAACTAATGAATTCCTGGATGGAACCACCAAAAAATGTTATGAACTTATTGATAAACAAAAACTTAAGACACGATATGTCAATTCTTGTAATTGACATATAGTGATCTACGTTTATAAATCACACTTGTCGTCAATTCCGATAATCGACATGGACATTTGTGGTGTTCTGAAAATTTAAAATGGTGGTGGGTAGTGTAGCGATAAAAAGAGATATCATTAGTTATCATTCACTTTTAATCATCAAATTCACTTAATTTAAAATATTCAATAATTCTACGCTTAGTTCAATTTTAGCACAACTTAACTTTAAAAATAATTTCTTTTTAATGTAAAATACAAAAATTAATTTTTACTCAAATGTATTTCTGACTGACACACGCATGCATTTTTTTAATTCACTTCTTATTTATGTATCTATTTTACAACAAATTTCACTCTTAACTAAATTACTTAAAATTAATCGCAATAATTGATTTTAGCCAAATCTTTATTGTTAAGACATGTCTTGCCAAAAATACCATAAAGGCATGTCTTCGGCAAAATGTCACCACAATAAGAATTGCACTTTAATCTATTTATACCTAATAACTGCTGAAATGAAAAGAGTAAATTTTATTAATGTTAAAAATTCAATTTGATTAGTTAATTTGTGACCAGTAATTATACCCTTATGGCATGCAATTACCTTTGTCCCTTAACCTCAAATTGTTTAGAAAATTGAGTAAAATAATTACCTTCTTGATGAGTATAAACCAATTAAATTGCCCAGAAAATACTAAATGGTTAACTTCTTTTGCCGATCCGTATAATTCACAACTTGAACTGGCAACCAATTATAAAAACCACAAATTCCAATTAAATTCGTAGGTGAACTTGATGAACACTTTATAAATTTTCTAAGTTCAGAAAAAAACACTACTAAACTATTGATTTTACCACAAACTATTGATTTTAATTTATAGATTTGCATATATAGAAAGTTATGACCAGCTTGGCATATGTTAACTAGATGACAACTCGAAAGAAAAAGAGGTCGAATGAAGGAATGACACGCCTTTTATAGACAGATTTGTTTCAATTTCACTATCCATAATGTGAAATTATCAAAATATTGCCCTTTTGTATATAAATTAAGACCTTTGATTATTATTGGTATATGCCAAAATGAATTTTACATTTTTTGGCATGTTTACCATAAGAATTTAATGTTGATTTTCTTGATTTTTACTAATTTTTACGAATTTCTGGTCTACTTTATCGACGCACCATTTTTGGTTCATTCCAACTAATTCCTTTCATGACTTTTGCTGTTTTGTCTTGTTCGAACGGTACTTCTCTTTCGCACTCATTAGTGCCAATTATAATTGTAAATATCGCGAATTACGCGAATCCCGCGAAAAATACCGCGAAACGAACGCGACCATTAGAATCGCGCGAAGATTTTACCCCAATTTGACATATCGTATGTCATGGGAGATTGAAGTTCCCCGTGTAATTTTAATTCGATGTGTCAAACGCGCGCGATTTGTTTTTTAGTATTTTTTAATTATTATGTTAGTTTTGTGTGGTGTTTTGTGGTATTTTCGTCGTGGGATACCATATACTACAGGTAATGTGCAAAATTTATTGTATTTATTGTTTTTAATTGTTGTTTCGAAGGTTGGTGGACACCTGTGCAGGTGAGCTTGTTTTGGGTGGTTTTTCACCTGAAATATCCACCAACCTTCAGCATACAGTTCTACAATTGTCCCTGCTGACCAGTTTTTATATACTTATTTGTTGTGTCAGGTAAATAATTGTATTTTTATTACTGCATCTTTGTTTGTTTTGATTGTGGTTATGTGTAATAAAACTACTATTTGTTGTACATTTGTTGAGTTTTTATTGTTATTTGTTCTTAGTAATTCAATGTTTATTCATCTTTCATCTGTTTTTTGTTTATTTCATATATTTTTAATTCATTTTCTTCTTTCTTTACATGTCATCGAGGGACTTTTGCACCTGTCGTATTCTCCAGGTACAGGTAAAATGCTTTTGTAAATATTTTTATTTTGGTAGAGATACATTGTTGTTCTTCTCTTTTAGGTTCGTCGAACAATGTGTGTGTACTCATTTAGATAAAACCTGTGTAAAAAATGATGGTTGTGTTGTACAAAATACAGATGTGTATGATAGCAACATTGACAACTTAGTCGTATTTGAAAAATCGCTTCTAAAACGTGAAATTAATTTACTTACACGCGAAAATAAATTGTTAAAAAATTCTAAAAGTTTTGATAACGTTGAATGCTCTGAAAGGAAACTAAAAACTGAAAAATTGTTACATCCCTCTGAAGTAAGCGAAGTGTTGCCTGCTTTTGATCCAAAAGATGAAATTAGTAACTCTTCAGAACAATGGATAAAAAAACTTGAAAAGTATCAAAGTATATATGAATGGAAGGATGAAACTCTTTTACACTATGCGTGCTTACGTCTAAAAGGTGCAGCTAAAATATGGCGTATTAGTTTGGAAAGTGAGCTCCTTAGATGGGAAGACTTCAAAAGGGAGGTTCTCAAGCCTTTTAGGCCAGTGCAGGATGAGTCGGATATTCATTTTGCCGTGGTCAACAGAAAAAAGAAACCAGAGGAAAGTTATGAAGATTATGTATACGTAATGAAGAACCTTGCTAAACGTGGATCGATGAGTGACAGAGCTCTAATTAAATATATTATTAGGGGTCTTCGTGATCCTGCTATACAACAAATTCTTTCTTTACAGATGTTTGAGTCCTCTAGTGAATTGTTGGTACATCCCAAGCATTATGCAAATTCAAAGTCACCTTTTATCCAACCACGCAGTCAAGGAAAGGAACCCATCGGCGGATTTCGAATTGAATCCGATGTTATAATACCTTCGAAGGCAGGTTTACAACGATCTAAGGTGTTCAAATGTTTCAACTGTAACGAGCTGGGTCATATTTCTACAAACTGTACCAAACAAAAACTAGTACGTGGAACGTGTTATAATTACGGAAATCCTGGACATATGAATAACAATTGTCCTGGAGTTTCTATTGGACAAGTTCAAGTCGTCGTCGATAACCCGATGATTAAGTTAAGTAATCTTACAAATGATTTTTGCATATATTTTACTTGTACAATTATGAATGATAACTTAGGAGTAGGCATTGACTTAAGCGTAAAAGCTTTAATAGATACTGGAAGTCTAGTTAGTTTAATTAAGAGAAATTTATTACCAGATTTTGTTTCTATCATAGATACAAACAATGTATATTTAACAGGAATAAATGAAAGTAAGTGAAACGTTTTGGGTTTATTCGAAACAAAAATATTTGTTAATGATAGTTTTTATAATATGAAATTTTATGTCGTACCTGAGAATACGATGCGACAAGCTTCTATTTTGGGCCGAGATTTCCTTAAAGTTAGTAATACTAAATTGAACATTGGTTCTAATAATTCTGTGATTTGCGAAGATTTAGAAACCTTCAACGAAATTCTTAGAATTGATGTAGAAAACATAAACGTGCCTTCAATTAAAATAGATATCAATCCAAAATTACCTTATGATACTAAGAAACTTGTATGCGGGACATTTCAGGAAAACTATTTATCTAGAACAAAACCATCCAAACCCAAAACCGATTACGAAATGTTAACGCAACTTTCTAGTGATAGACAAATATCTTTCACACCTAGACGTCTATCGTATTACGATACGCGGGAAGTTCAAAAAATAATTAACGATTTATTAGAAAAACAAATTATAAGGTCTAGTGATTCCCCTTATTCTTCTCCTATAGTTTTAGTAAAGAAGAAAAATAACGAACTCCGAATGTGCGATGATTTTAGGGCTTTAAAGAGAATTACACAGCGGGATAATTACCCTCTACCAGTAATAGAAAATTTGGTGTTAAAAATGCCCCATCAGTATTTCAGCGTTATATATATATAATGAAGGAAAGATTTTAATTTACCTAGACGATATTTTAATCGCCACTAAAAATGTTAATGAACACATTGAAATCTTGACTGAAGTATTCAAAATAATGAACGACAATTTGCTTGAGCTTAGGTTGGACAAATGTAAATTCTTATATAATAAAATTGATTATTTGGGTTACTCAATTTCAGATGATGGAATAAAACCGAATCCTATGAAACTTTTAGCAGTTAAAGAATTTAGTGTCCCCAGGAATATAAAGGAACTTAGCAGTTTTCTGGGATTGTGTGCTTATTTCATAAAGTCATTCAAAACTTTTATTTAGTTAGCAAACCACTTTGTGACGTCCTTAGGGATGATAAAGATTTTATATTTAATGAAGAAAACATAAATGTTTTGAGACCTTGAAACAAAAACTTATTGAGGCGCCACTTTTAGGAATTTATTCGCCTCATGACCATACAGAGTTGCATTGTGATGCAAGTTCTTTAGGTTTTGGTGCTGTATTGCTGCAGCACAAAGAAGATGGTCTTATGCAACCAATTTTATATTTCTCGAAACGAACAACAGACTGTGAGTCTCGTTATCATAGTAATGAGTTAGAAACGCTTGCAATTATTTATGCTCTGAGGAGATTTAAGATATATCTTCATGGAATCAAGTTTACAATCGTAACCGACTGTAACGCTTTAGCACTTGCTATTAATATAAAACTTATTAACTCTAGAATAAATAGATGGGTATTAGAATTGCAAGACTACGATTATGAACTTGAACATCGTTCTAGTAGTTGAATGCAACATGTGGACGCACTCAGTCGCTGTCATAATATTTTAGTTCTTCAGGAAAATCCTTTTGAGCAGCGACTGGCGATATGCCAAGCAGCCACCCCTCATCAAAGCACCAAAGTGCCAACGGTGGAAAATAGCGGGCTTCATCCCAGCCTAAAATATAGAGGTCCACACGAAGAAGGAAGGTAGCGAGAAACGAAAACCCTATCAACGATCCAGGGCTGAAAGGGACAGCGAAGAAGGCAAAAGCCCCCCTTTCAACTTTATCCAGGGGATTTTAAGAAGGCCAAGGGCCCCCCGGCAGCACTGAAGAAATCCTCCACCACGAGAAGAAAGAAGTCCAGCCGAAGACTATCTATCTGCGATCCTGAATTGAGAGGGACTTCGCAGACGGCAAAAGCCCCCCTCTCAATTTGAACCACGGGGATTAAGGCGGCAGGAGCGCCCCTAGCTGCAAAGTACCACACGGTGGTAAATGAGCAAGGAAAGATCCCACCAGCCAACGTCAAAAGACAACGAATCAACTCCACAACAAACTTCCTCGCCGGGCAACGCGCAGGAAATTCCGCCCCGGTATCAAGGAAGCAACGCGGGAGCAACATCCACAGCATAGGGTGCCAGTCAAACACCCCCAACAAATTCAACAGCACCAGGAGTCACATTAAGGAGCGGGACAATCCTGACAGGTCCCCAGCAAGTAAGGTCTAATAATTTAAATTTAGAGCAATATTTAAAATATTTAGAAGGGAAAGTGCAAGAGTCCTCCAATCTTTCTACTATACAGTGCGATTCCATACTTAAAGGATTATTTTCTTCCTCCGAATTGTCCACAGAAATGGCGCTACAAATTATTGCAATTGCCCTCCTCATCCAGTACGCGACAGGAGAAATCGCCGACAAATCCTATGCTATAACCAAGCCAAATAGCTCGGGCATATTTTTCGAGGATCTAGGAAGCCTCATGGTGTATCATAACACTTGGAATGTTCTCACGGAGATAGACTTGGATGAGTTAGACACACAGATAAAACTAACGGAACATGCAGAACATTTAGTGCATAAACTCTGCATAAATATCACGTACAAAGAAGACCTGTGCAACATGCAGCAACTACACATACACGCTATAATAGATAGCGTACAAAAGCGCACGAGAACCATTAAGGAATTAGTTCCAGGAAGGCGTAAGGCCAGATCACTATTCGACGGAATAGGCAATGCTATGCACTATTTATTTGGTACCATGGATAGAAACAACGAGAAGGAGATATACAGCCGCTTAGATGAAATTGAATCGAACACACCAGCCCTATCTGAACTAGAGAAACAACAAATAAGTGTTGTTAAAACTACCTTGGAACAGATTCAAAAACCATTGGCTATGTTAATGGATCGTCAGCAAAACATAGCACACCAGATTAACGATCTGCATACTGTAACTGAGGACCTAACCAGAAGGTAGCTGAGGCAAGAGATCATATCGAGCTTATTGCTTCAAATCATCGAAGTCGAATACCGTCAACAAGCCCTCCTTGACATTATAATAGCCACTAAAGGCAACCATATTCACCCACTCCTCGTGTCTCCCAAAAATCTGCTGGACGTGTATCGTAAATCAACTTCGAATTGTCTAAATGACCAAAATTGCCTATCGATTCTGTACCAATCAGCAGGAGCTCAGTCACGCCTTATGCAGAACAAATTGGTGGTGAGAATAACTCTCCCAATTTTTGATTCCCCCAAAATGAGGCTACGGCAAGTCCGATGCTTTCCAGTACCACAGCCAGCAAATTATTCCATAATCCCAGACCCTGGATATTCTTGTGTGGCAAATAGCGCTCACAGACAGAGACAGGAGTTCCTCTTATTAAAAGGTGAGGATATGAAAAGCTTCAAGAAAGTCACTCATAGCATGGAGGAAAATACATATATAGGTCGACTAAATATAATGGCAACAACCTCAGATGAATGTATAGTGAAAGTGTTGTACAATCCTTTAAATGAAGTGCCCAAGTGTAGGTCTGGAGTACAAGTTCCCCAAAGAGACATGTTGATAAAGTTAAACAAGCCCAATGCGTGGCTAATTTCGTTTATTACCTCCACGGTACTACATATCACATGTCATCACAAAATTAGAGGGGCAGGGGATACTAGAGATAACGCAACCATGTCAGGTGCAAATAGGGGAAAAGGTGCTAAGGTACGAAGGTGAAAATAAACACCCTCTCAAAATTACTCAGCCTAAACAATTTTCTGAGCTGAATCATTCGTTACTCAACCTGAATTTAGCCGAAATTTTACCCAAGTCTCAAAACCAAAGTGTACAAACCGAAATCATAACAGGGGACGATATCAATAAATCAATCTATACTGGCACACATTCGCTGGAAGATATCCAGCACAAATTAGACCAGTATAGTAACAAGGTATCAAGCAGACAATCCCACATCCTGTCTACAACCTCTATATCATTTACGAGCCTACTTGTCCTGGCCATAATGATAGTTGTAGTAGGGAAATATCTACACCCTGTTGTCATTAAGATGAGACAACAGGCAAATCAACCACAAGGTAACCCCGAGATCTCAACAGAGGGAATCCCTTTAGAAGAGCAAACTCCGGCTCCTCAAGCCAGTATAAGGCGAGCTAAAAGTCTACCTAGGATCAAGTCGGTACAGCTAGTTTAGAAGGTGCGAACACCGACACTGTCAACATGTACCACTCAATCAAATTAAACATCGAACAAACAAAAGCAGACCTGGTAATCAATGTAGAGAAAAAATTCATTATAATTAAATATTAATAGAAATAGAAAAAATAAGAGTTAAGGAAAAAATGCATGAAAAATAAATATGAACAAAAATGAATAAAATAACGAAATTAAAGATAAAGTTCATTAGAACAGAATATTAGCAGAATAATAGAAAAAAGGAAAACTGCACTAAAATTAAACATGAATACAAATAAAGAATGAAAGAAACTCTACTTAAAGCAGAAGAAGTTATAAAAAAAAAAAAATATTTTATATATATATATATAATAGTTGAAATGTCAAAAGAAAACAAAAAGAGCATTAGAAGTAAAAATAAAGTAACTAAAGTAGTAATAAATAACAATAAATAAATAGAATGTAGTATATACCTACTAGCTACAAATATAAATAACTAGAATTAAATTAAATACAGAATACATGAGGCATAAGAGTGTAAATAACTTGGTATTTGAAAAGAAAACAAATTAACCACAAGCTACAATTAAAAGCCAAATTAATTACTTAGATAGTAAAAATTAAATAAACCTATAATAACAACCACAGCTCAACAAAAATGGTTTACCAGGCTACTAAAAATAAAAAGAGTAATAATAATAATAAATAAATATAAAGATAGCATTAATCTAACCTAGCCAATAAAATAGACTAAAAACAAGTAGTCGTAAATAGGGTAAAATAAAAAAAAAATAGTAAACCAAAATAATTTTGTGAACCAAGCCGATCACCACCCACTGGCTCCCGGCGGGGACCCACCCAACGTCCCATGAATACAGCGCAAAAGCTTGTTATTACACATGATGATAGATAGACCAGCCATAGTAAACCTAAAATTAGACAAAGATATAGAGGCCCCCACCAATCAATACCTGCAAAGGGAAACGGGAGTATACATAAAAAAAAATGAGCCCCAAATGTGCAATAGTAGAAAAAGACTTTTATTAATAAAATGGAAAAAGAAGAGAAATAGGATAGATACAAAAAAATTATATAAAATAAATAGGCTGGGATTGACTCCTCTGGAGTTAGTTCTCGGTCCTGGCCTCTACCTCAGCACCGATAAGGTCAGCAGCGCCGGGGGGCGGAGTAGCCATTAGCTCCCGGAGAAGGGCTGTCAGCGGTGGAGAGAAGACAGAGTAGCAGCAGGCGCAAAGTCCATGCACCCCGCTGATAACAACAGCTCCACCTACAAAAAAAAACAAAACAAAAACTGGGTAATCCAAAGAAATCTGTTTCGTTACAGCAACAACAAAACGAAAACTTACCACAAACCGTCCAAGTTTGGCCCTGATGGGGATAGAGTTGCAGGCGAACCTGGTAATAATAATCCGCGGTGGCCTCGGCACCCCAAATGGTAATGGAGCGAATACGGGTCCTCCTCAAGATGAGCCGGGTGGGGCTCCGCCACCCAGGCACAACGTGCAGAACGTATATCCCATATACGATGGTGGAAAGCTTGGCGGGACTCCGAAACACATGGTCAGCGTCTACGATCTCGGCAACCAGCATCATGGTGTCTATTCTAACTCGAACTAAACTCGAATGAGCCACAATACACACCGGATAAGCGATTTGGCTCAGATAAGAAAAGGGCATCTGGAAAATGCAAGATCGGCACAAATCTTGATACAAAGTTATCCCCGAGAGCTATTCCTCTTCAAAGAATAGCTCTCGTATTCAAGGGTGGAAGGCATGTTGTATATGTGAAAAGACATATACACATATACATATACATATCCTAAAACATAAAACTTAGTACCAAATTCTCAATAAGCTAACCATGCTTAAAACATGGTTAGCTTATCTTTTAAAAAGTGAAGAAAAATTGCATCAGCAATTTTCTTCACATGCCACAAAATTTAACCATATTATTATAATGGCAAGTTTTGCCTTCAGCAAAATTTGCCATGGAATTATTTTAAATTAATAAAAAAAAACCAAAAAGACAAATCTTACCTCCAGTAAGATTTGTCAAGAAAGTACAATATGTAGGTACATACGTACATACATATTGCACAAAAAGCTTTCGTCGTGAGAAATGCGCGCCGCCGAAATCCATTGTATGTATATGCGCGGCGCGATTTCAGAACGACAGGACGGTGGCTGGTGTTGACAAAAGCGTTAAATTACATTTTTAGGCCACCGCCCGATGAAAAATATTCTGGACTTGTTGAAACAAGTCCAGAACAAAATAATTTTTAACAATTTTCTCAGGGTAGAAAATGTAATTAAGCATTTTCTACTCTGAACAACGAAGCTTGATGACAGTAAAATGTGACCAAGTTAGGGAGTTGACTTTTGGTTTTGATCAGGTTTGGCACGTCGCGAAAAGAGTTGTATTATTTAAAGGAAAAGAGTTGTATTATTTAAAAGAAAAGAGTTGTATTATTTAAAAAGAAAAAAGTTGTATTACTTAAAAGAAAAGAGTTGATTTTGAACTAGAAGAGGATTGTGATATACGTCGAGTAAGGCTGAGTGGGTACGTCGTCGGTGCGGTTGGTTAATCTTTAGAAAACGTAAAAGGCAGTATTCCAATACGACTTAGATTAGACACAGAAAACAAAGTTGGTTGTCATTTTCAAAAATATAATAGAAAGTGTTTGTTAAGAGTAAGATTAGGAAGTTGTGAAAGAAGTTTGTTTTTATTAAACCAAGGTTAAATATAAAAAATAAGTGAGTTGTCATTTAACAAAAAAAAGTGCGAACAGAAGTTGAGTTACCCCCTAATTGGGTGATTTTTTGGATACGAAGTCGGCGGAGTCCTACGCTACCAGGTACATAACAATTGTACGATTTTGTTGTAACCGGATTGGCTATGCTTGTGGATGGCACGTTTTTCATTGAAGTTGGAGCTGTAGTTAGCGGCGTGAAAGTGAAAGGAATTGAAATTTCCAGCCTTTCTTCTGGATTGATGGCTTGGCCATAATTAGATATTAATTCAATAGCCTCCATATATAATATGTACTTTTTTTCCTGTACGATACGGATGATCCTCAGATTTGAGCTTTTGTACTTGTTCATGGAGAGCCGTGAAAGAGGACCAATGTTTTTCTAGCTCTTGTAGTCTCTTCGCTAAGTTATCTCTCGTAATCCTTTCACCGGCATCTCTTCTGTAGTTCCGAAAAATGTCTGAAATTTGTTTGGCTAGTTCTTGTTGAGCCGAGATTATTCTTTCTTCATTCGTTGCCATTATTACTGTATGTGTAACTATGCTTTGCCTTTGGAACTGCTTTTTGTAGTCACGGAGAGTACGTCCAAATTGAGTTTAGGTCTCGTTGAAATTCTTTGTTTGAAAAAATCTTAACTGTGTGTCAAGACTTTTGTGTTAGATGGGCGTTGAAGTAATAAGGCGATTCTTAACACTGTGTTGCGACTTTGTCTTTAATTGGCGTGAAACCTTAACTATATGTTAATATTTTTTGTTTGTTGACAGCTGATGAAATTGTAAAGCAAGTCTTAACAGTGTGTTAAGACTTTGTCTTTATTTGCCGTTGGTATCTTCACGATGATCTGATCTGCCACCGGTTGCTTGTAGGCTCGAAGGACGATGTGCCAGATTCAACTGTGTGTTGAATCAAGATATTGTTGATGAGGTGCAAAATTCAACGGTGTGGTCAATTATGCTGCCATGAGTCAGTGAACTCAGGGTAGAAATATTCGATAATAATGCAATTTAATTCTGATGAATATTATGATCCTCTTGTGGTTGTTCAAGGCTGAACAATTTGTTTTACCGAAATCATCATCATTCATTGCAAATAATTCCGAAAATTCATCGATCACCTCTTTGGTATCGTTATATTGTTGTTCACTTAAGGCACTGGACGAAAGAAGTTTCTGAACCTGCTGAGTAGAAGCTGGTCTACGTTTTATCTCCTTGACATTACTGTCACTATCCAAATTAACAATCTGGTAAACAGGTTCACAATTTCCAATTATAGCACCTGCTTTTAGTTGTACCTCATTTTCGGTTGTGTTGAGCACCCTGACTAGATTTAAGGTCGCACTTGCTGCCTTCACTAAAGTCTTACCTACAATGATGTTCGATGTAAATTTTGGCAGGTTAAGCTCCACCAAATAGCATCGGCAGGTCCCGATGTCCATACTGGCGTCTGGGAGAATGCAGAGAGGGTAATATTCTCACATACGATCGTCCTTAGTTTTGCAGGAAAATCTGTTCCTAGTCTTATGGGAATTTCTATGTTGGCACATTTGAGTATCCGTTCTCCGATATCTAAATTTATTTTATATGTGGTCATAAAGTCTACTCCAAGAATGCATTCGGCCATGATGTCTCTAACCAGGAAAGAGTGAGGAAACAGTAGTTCGCCTAGTTGAACATCCAAAGTTATTTCTCCAAAAACCTGTTTGCTTCTCCAGTTGCTTTTCTTAGTAAATATTTGGTGGTATTGTGAAACCATTTACTCTTGACAAGATCTGATCTAATAATTGACCTCGAAGCTGCAGTCTCGATAGTGACTGTGAAAGCATTTTTTCTACACTTCCATATATTACAAGACTGCTATCATTCCATTCGTCGGCGTTTCCTGCAGTCCCTTTGGAGGTGTCCTCGTCTATGAGAATTCCAGTATCGACGTGACGGAGTGCTCGGTGATGACTGCATTCCGTTGCAAGTACATTCCTCCACCGAAATTTCTCTCAGTCGTACTGCACTTCGGGAAGCATGTCTGGCAGATTCATATGCTAATATAAAGGTTAGCGCTTCTGCTGTTGACTTCTTTCTTAGCGCTTGTTGTAAATTTTGGTCTGCAGTAGCGTTCACAAATGCTTCTGTTGCCACTTCGTTAAGGAAATCAGCATTTACACTAGAATATGAGAGATGAGCTAATCTTTGTTGCAGTGATTGGCCATGCTTTTGAATCCTGTTGCGTAGATGTAAGCAATATACTTGCTGCATGTATTCATCTCCATAATGTAACTCTATTGCCTGTACCAATAAAGTATAATCACGTCGCCTTTCTATCAGTAGCTTTGTCTGCATCAATCCATCCATTTACGTCGGAAGCCAAGAACTTTGTCCATCACATATTGGAGGTATCATTCTGCCTGCATTGGATATTTCAATTCCTTCGTGCTGAGGTTGCCGATGCTTCATCTCCTCCAAACTGTTTTAAAGTTGTCAAGCTGTTCGGTGACTTTTTGTTGAAATTCCGCCACTTCCTGCTGGATTTCTTCTATTTGTAAATTTTGTTCGTCTAACGAATTGTTCAGGAAATAGTAGTATTCCTCTAAGCGAGTTTCTAGAAATTTCTCCACGGAGCTACTTTGTTCGTCCAGTGATTTCTTCTGTTCATCTAAACGGGATTCTATAGAATTCTTTTGTACATCCAAAGCAGTCTTCTCCTCATCTAAACACGGTCCCAGAGAATTCTTCTGCTCATCTAACCGGGATTCCAGAAAATTCTTTTGTTCCTCGAGAGCACTCTTCACCTGCAGGGTTGAAGGCTCCATTTTTGTCATTAAAGTATCCAAAAGCTGTTCTATGTTCATCGCAGTATTATGTCCCAAAAGCATTCGAACAAGAATCCAACGATTAATCCTAATAAAACTTCTTGAATAAATGACAACACTCGAATTACTAACATATAAATTTTATTTCACGCAAAACTAACCTATCCTAATATCTCAAACAAAGCTAGCCCCAACCGAACGGTAACTTTATATCGCGATAACTGATAATTAAACGGCACTGCCAGACCAGTCATTGGTCTTTTATGCGCCAATATTCGGAAGTAGGCTTTTACTCGCAACGCGGATGTGAAACAAACGGCACAACCTTGTCGTTTGCTCTTTGCGTTGCAGCACCTGATTCACTTAGTTGTAAAATTCGCCTTACATAACAATTACCATGCGAGGTAAATTATTATTGTAATCGTCGATTACTCCACTAAGCGCTGATTATTTTACCAGAATGTGCCCTTGCATGTTGGAAGGATCTTCCCTACATTGGGCCATAACATCCCTCCCCCTTGGACAAACTAGTTTCCGTAGGGTACTATATCTGGAGATTCCAATCTATCTTAAACTAAAAACTGAGATCATTTTAAACCGCGTTCGGTTCAGATTCTTTTACATTATATCATTACATACTTACTTATTAAATTTTCTTATTTTTCTAAGAAATGACATTGTTTTTTTTATTCTCACTTTCTGTATTACTATATCTTCTGTTTAATATTTACTTTCGTTCTTATTTGCTTCTCATATTTAATTTCTTTCCTATTTGCTTCCCACATTAACTTTCTTTCTTATTACCTTCTTACAACATATGTATATGTATTGTCTTCCAAATTATTTTAATATGTTTTTTTTTTAATTAAAATTTCATGGTTAATAAATATATAATATATAATCTTACTTATTGTTTATCCAATCACAAAAATAAAAAAATGCAACAACAACAAAAAAGTACAATTTACAATCATTCTAATATTATTTTCTTACTATAATTTTTAATTGATAATCTTCTTGCACCTTAAAAGTATTTTCTCCTTTTTCCTTCTTTACAATATATATTCTTTTATTTTTTCCTGATAACATTTTTTCTTTTCTGTATATCTTACTTTAGTTTAGCTTTAGGACAAAAGTATTGCCATAATATTCTTATCCATTTCATTTCTTTAAGTTATAAACTGTGAGATTGCATATATGAGTTATATAAGTACCTTAATTTTTAATGTTGAGTGTAGTTACTAGTTCACAGATAGTGTTGTCTATAACAATACATAATATGTCTATTTATCTTCCTTTTTATTTTTTACTTACAAATTATTACTTGGCATAATATAGGTCTACCTTGCTGTATTTTAACACAATTAATAACCTTAAATTTACTGTAGTCGCTCCAATTGCTTATTAATGATGGCGGAAAAGTATGGTTTTATTTCGCTGTAAAGCCCGTATCCTATCAGTAACGTCGCGTATGACTTTTGATTTTACGTGTAGCTGCCCTGCCTTGGGAGTTTGGAAATTTGCCTAAGTGGGTAGAATTTCGAGTCTATTGGTGTTAATCTGAGTTTGCTGTTCTAAGTCTGCTTCTACAGAAATCTCTATTACATGCGATTTCGTACTACTCTTATTCAACTTCCAGTTATTGTTTCCTTAGTTGCAACATTTTCTGCATAATGTTTACATCTTGTACTGATCGACTATTGAGTTCTGACATGCAAGACCTTTTTCCACTTTTCAATCGGTATTACCAATACTGTTGTCATTTGATCGCCTTTGAAATTTATATCTGATTGAACGTTCATTTATTTGGAATGCTGATTTATTTGGATAGAATATTTTCTTCTACACTGATTTTCTGGAAATATTCAAACCAGCTTTCAGCTTTTAAAATGTGTTCATAACAGAACGTATGGCCATTCCTTTTTGCAGGCGCTTCTTTAATTTCCCTGCTCCAAACCCGCCTTGCCGATTTATTCCTATATCGTTGAGATTTAAGCTTACCTCTTCGCCAAAACCGCAGAGCTTGCTTCTGTTTTGAAGAGAAATTTTTTCTACCTTCATAACTCCATACAGGTTTCTCGGAATTCGCAGAATTTGTTAGGTACTTTTACCGGACACCATTCCAGCTTTGAAGCTAGCTACAATATCGACCTCCAACTCAGCTAGTAGTCCCTTCTCCCCTCTCGGGTGTTTGGCCGAGACAGCCTCTTTTATCTGGTCGTGCAGTCCTTTCATTCGATCCAAGAACTCCGTGATGTCCTCTCCAGGTCTCTGTCTACATACCCGCATTTCAGTGCTTAATTCACTGAATGATTTTCGCTGCATGTATGCTGATTTTATTGCTTGCTGTAAGTTTTCGAAGTCCTTCAACTCCTGCGAGCTCATCAGGTAATATGCACCATCCGTCAGCCGATATTTTACACATTTAATAAGAAAACCTTTTTCTGCTGCTTCGGTCGTAAAGATCCTTGCAGCAACACAGAAATTGATATACTTCTTTCGCGGTCTTTGGAGATCTTTCCCCAGAGAACAATGGCACGTATTTTAATACCATCATGATTTATCATGTGTATCGGCCATGTTGTACTTTAGTGGTTTGTCTACGTTGATTTTTGTCCTTATTGTTTCTTTATCTCTATTGTCAACTATATATTGCTGTCTGTCCTTCCCTTTACAGCTTTCTTTTATTTG